>OU342461.1:11340250-12548375 GCA_910589355.1 Parapoynx stratiotata
TTATACATAAATACCATATACATTGTAAGTACTTTAGTATCATGAATTGAACGGAAAATGTTCTAGTGATGATGTGCAAGAAGATTACTAAATGTATTTTAGGTTTAATAACTCAAGTATGCTTAAACGCATCTCTGTCTGAGGTCAACCGTTAGCTCCCATGTAATATAGTAAACTTTAATGTTAACTGTATTTCAAAGCTACAGACAATATGATAATAACCTCAATAAAAATCTACGCTTAAATTGTTGTTATTATGTATATTCCTACTCTTTTAATAGGGGTTAATTGTCTGCTCAAGCGTTCCCGGAATAGAGATGAATCATTGTAATGATTCTTGTCGGCATTGCGTCGTAAGTTGAGTTCAATTTAAAATTGAAAATTATTTCCCTATAACTAACACTGTAAAGTAAAAATATCGTGAGTCAAGGTTTGATTATAGTGTGTAAATGCGGTTATAATGCTTGTTCACTCTCGTAAACAAATCAAAATAACTCAATAAGCTTGATCGATTGAGTCGGAGGTACGTTAGTCCCGTCTTCTTTGATCTATATGGGTTTCTTTATTTGTAATATTTTTTCATGTAGTTCGATGTTTCATATATTTAGATAAATACCCATACATACATATAATCACGACTTTTATCTCCTGAGAGTTATTCAGAGACAAGGCAAAAGCTTCGCAAAAGCAGTCCGCGCTTCACCAAGTAGTCACTGCATGTGCTCAACGTGACAGGTGGTGAGCCCGTCGCCGCTATAAGCTATGGATGGTTGTGCAGTTCTAAGTCCATTAGTCGCCTTTTACGACACCCGTTGGATGAGATGGGTTGGTAGTATTCTTTTATTGAGCCGCTACCACACGACTCCGATTTAAATAAATACAAAATAAAATTTTGAGAAAACAGCAAGGGCGCGGTGGTATTCACAATTCGAATTTTGGGCGCTCAGTTGGGGTAGCACCTTGTACTGTAAGGTCACTAGAGTTCATTGAAAAAGCATTGGAGTAAGGCGTTTGATGCTCCTAAATCACTTTTACACTAGATTTGACCCTTGATTTTACATGATTTACATGGAACACTGCCCCATGTAAATCATGTTGAATCAGAGGTACGGTATATCATCTGGCAGGCCGGATGCTACCTTTGTCGAATAAAAAAAATAATAAAAAGATAGAATGAAGTTTTGTAAAAGACAGAACGAGCACTTCCTTGAATTTAGTGCTAAGATACAACAATAATGTTTACCGTGTAAAAAGATGTAGGCTAATCCATATAAATATTATGATAATCAATCTCTTATTGTTACTTTAAAATCCATTCTATAAATTTAACAATTCACTAGAAAATAGTTTACATGGTAATTTAAAGGTAAAAAAAAAGTTTTGCACAATGATTTAATTCGATGTGGGAAACGTATGAGTCAGGCCGGCTTACGATATGTTATTGCGTTTACACGTTCGAGCAAATTAAGAGGTGAATCACAAATAAGCTCTAATACGAATGTGTGAATGGCCGCTCGCGACTTACCACCTCTATGATTAGGCCGCATTTTATATTTGTAGGTTCAATAGGAATAAAACAGAAGAAATTTCCCTGTACACATATAATGCTGTTCTTATATTTTATAGCTTACCTGACTGTTTTTATAGCAGTAACGATAAGAAAACATACATGAATTCACTGAATTTTCTTTATACAATTCTTAAAGGTAGTGAAACTCATTCTATTTGGAAAAAATATAAGATTCATATCTTAATAACTTGTTTTCTCAGTAGGTAGTTACAAAAACTACAAAAACGAATTATACTAATAACAAATTTTATTATGTTTTTATGATTTGTTTAATGAGATATTATTCAATAGATAACTTCCATTCAATCGCTTCGCAATTCAAGAAACAAGTAATTAGATAGTATATTAAATTTACCGATGCAGATGTCTACATACTAGAATCCGCACGAATAAAATTACATCAAAATCAAAATCATTACAATATATTAAATATTGTAATGATTTTGAAGAAAATAATACAAGTTACTATTATTTATCTAGTAGATAACATCTTACACATCATGCGCTTGAATTTACTTACACTGTGAGGTGAAATCGCCATAAGCCGAATCATTATATTTAATCGCAGTCTATGTATTTTACACGTAGTTTACAGTGATAGTTATTTTGGGAGAAAGGTTTGTTTAATGTTAAATCATGAGCATAAGGCATGGAATTTATTTGTAGAAAAACTGTTTAAATTCGCTATAAAATGTATCATTTCTATTATTACAAATTTTCAGTTGTAATAGACAATATTCACTAAGTACCTACAATAAACACTATAAACACTAAAAATCGTTCAGGTTCTCCTCTTGTTAAATAGAGATTACAATAAAGAACGCGACGGTGTAAACACCCCTGAACAATCTCTTCGGAGATAGAGGCATAATAATGATAAGTGATACCTACTTAAAATGTTGCAATTTATATTTTGCAGTATTTTCGGACTAATAGCATGGCAGGAGAGAGAGGCACGGGAAGGTTAAGAAAAGGCTGATGCGCAATAAAACCAACCATAAATATAATTTAAAACTATTTATATTTTCTATAGTGATGTTTCACTTGTTACACATAGATATAGAATATACTTTTGTTACAGGTACAGGCACGTTCGGCAGAGTGTGCTTGTGCAGAGACAAAGCAGCGGAAGAGTATCTGGCGATGAAAATCCTCTCCATGGCAGACGTCATCCGCCTAAAACAGGTCGACCACGTCATGAACGAGAAGAGCATCCTCGCGGAAATCAACCACCCATTCATCGTTAATTTGTAAGTGTCTTTTATGATTTATGCACTAAAATTATTTGCTGGATGAGATATCATACGTAAAATTCACATATTTTATTATGTATAATGCAGTGCAGTAAAGAAATGAATAATTGCTAGACGGCGATAATTGCCAGGAGCTTAAAAATCTTTTAAAATATGAATCTCCCTATTATTCACCAGTAAGTTTTGTGTTTCGAGTCTGTGAGACACGAATATTTAGTAGATTAATTTAACGGTGAGTAAACAGTGATACCACGCTTCCATGAAGCCATTTGAACCTGTGAATATTTAGATTAGTAGTGAGCTTAATAATTGTGACTTTGCATTCTCTATTTAAAAAATATTTTTAAAACTGAAGATGTTTCTTTGTGGTTGCGTAGACCTGTAAATTTCTCGTTGAAAACAATACTTTCTTGATAATACAGACACATAAATAATAATTATTGATGTGTGGTTACTAAAACGAGAAAATACAACTATTAAGAATGACATTTACGAAACAACACGTCAAGCACGTGCTAAAATTCTTTAAATTTGCTATACTATAACGTATGCGATATAAAAAAGAAATAATTATCAGCCGATGTAATAAAGTACGATCATTTGTAAACAGTCTAATTTTTGCTAGTGTAGTGTAATTTAGCGTAGAGTTATGGTAGTTGATGCTCACGCGCTTACGTATTTATTAGGTTTTATGATAGTTTAATATGTTATAACAGTACGTTCGTTGTTAGGAACACATGACACGAATACGCATATTATAGTTGTTATTTTTAGTTGAAAATGAAAATAACTACACGCCTGTCACTATTATTAAGAATTCATTGTGTAATTTCAAGTTTTTTTGTTTGACACGTTAAAGAGATTCAAATTATGGCTACACTGTAGGAATAATAACATTAATTTTCTAAAAACTTTTGCATTGCACTGTAATATATGTTTGTTATCATTGTAGAATTAACGTCAGCGGAATAAATTACTTGTTTAACTGAGAACTATTATAGTATTTATATTTGTTGTCGAATTGGTGTCAGAAACGAAACGTGTGTATATTATATATAATGGCGAATACTTACTAGAAACAACCTTGAGGCTCCTTGACTGGTTAAACAGAAAGATGAACAGTGAAGAAGTGCTTAATGCCATTGAAAAACCAAATACGATTCGACTGAGGGCGTCGATCCATTCGCTGAGTGGCTAGTAACATAACGCTATATTTATTTAACAGGTTATTGCACACAAAAGACTGATAAAGAAAAAAGACAAATTTATTTACGGTACAAAATAACACTAAAGTACGAGTATACCTTATACTAAACTAAAGCTATAATAAAGGTGACTGCCTAAATAAGCGGAGATACTTAGAAAATTTAAGAGCATGTGTGTGCTCATACTAATCAGTTATTTTGAGTTAAGAGAGTTATTAAGATGGTAAATGCAGTGGGGTGACTGGTGACGTAACGTTGTGCGTTGAGGTAATAAATGTGCACAAGCAGAAGGGACGCAGGCCAATTAACATCAAACCGTCGTCGGCTGGGTGCCAATACTGTCTACCTCTATTTCGGAATTTGCGCACTAGGTGACGATGAATATGGTCACTGGAATAACAGATTTACTACAGCTACAATTGACGAATGTGTTAGAATTTTTAAACGACCCCCATTTTGATTTCAATTTGTTCCATATGGAAAAGCCAACTTCCGTTGTTTTTCGGTCAATACCAATAGAAATAATATATACACAGATTTGACCTGCGATAACACAGAAAGTATTAAATAGCAGAATTTCAGTAAATTCCATTTGTTGTCCAAAAGTTGACTAATGTTACAGATAGCGTATTTTTGTTATAAAGTCAAATTTTTTAATTTTTAATTGAGACAAAAAATATATATAATTTTTTTTGAATGGATAATGAATTAAATAATGAATTTCATATTGTCCATTGTATGATCGTAATAAATATTTACGATAAGTATTTAACATTGCTTCTTGTTTGTTTTATTTATGACGACGCTAATGATTATCCAACTGTATTAATATGGTATTAATATGTTGGGAGTTTATTAATAATGTTATTTAGGCGCCAAGAGTCCAACCTATTTGGTGGCGTATAAACCCATCGCCTGCGCGGGCGCAGCGACATAACTGGCAAACATCGCGCGCTGTCACTTTTTATCAGACGCCACTATGATCTATGTTGATACCACACATCAGTATTGTTGACATGTCGAGTATATAGCCATGTTTTCGTACTTGGCTTACACTGAATTGGGAGAAATAATAGTTTACATACGATTCGAGTTATTATTTTGAATCACAAAGAAAGACTTATGCGGAGATTGATTTATGCATCTCCGCTAAAAACCAAATAATTTATAAAGAATATTAAAATTCAGATGCTGTAAGCTGCAACCACAAGTTCATTGACCATGCTGTGCCTTTATACAGTCGAGGATGTTCGCGGTCGATCAGTAGAGCTTTTTAGACGTTATTTAAAAACTGCTTCAAGATATTATAATCCCTACTGTGTCCATTGTGTGAGTAGTTTTGCTCTGAAAAGTTCCTTATTCAATCTGTTGTAGATTTTCCCTGAAGAAATGGGATTATGATGTATTGTAATTAAAGTGAAAGAATTCATAATATATCATTACGCCTCTATTCCCAATGGTGTAGGCGAAGGTGTTAACCTGATAATATACGTAAATTGTTTCGACATATATTTTTCCCATTTGGCCATATTTAAATATATGGCATAGGTATGCGTAGATTACCATCAAATGAAATATTCATTCGTACACCTGGAGGTACCTACGTACCATAAAATAAAATAAAAGGTATTTAACCTTTTTTAAAATAAAAAAAGGTTAAATGGGCGTCAATAAATTCTGGAAACTGTTTCACAATGTGGTTTGTTATTATGTATGTATGTGTACTTATGAGAGTTTTGTTCGCAGGCGATGGTGGACCCATGACGACTCCTGCCTGTACATGCTGTTCGACTACGTGTGTGGGGGCGAGCTCTTCTCCTATTTGAGAAACGCTGGCCGGTTTAGTAATAGTATTGGTATGTATCACTCTTATTTGCTAGTTTTGTCTTACATATCTTAAAGAGATCCATCCATCCATTTCAGCCCACTATAGTCACTGAAAGCGCTAATAAGCGCCTTTTTATCTTCTCTTCAGAATCTGGTAGCAACAGCGTGATGAGATATGTGTACTAAATTGAGACTTTTAAAGGTTGCTAAAAAAACGAAAAAAGAAAATTTACATGCACGTTAAGCTTTTACATTCAAATTATAAGAGTAAAAGCATAGCAATGCTTTTTTTACAAAAGTTTTTGGGAAGTATTTCACATGTTAAAATATTTGCACTTTAAAAATGGACACTACTTTATAAAGTTTAGAGTTTAAATGACCTTCAGGCGAGCAGGCGGTTTCGCCAGGGTCATGCGATGACGAGCGAGATGGCGAGACTGGAACACTGAGGGTTTTTAGTACTCACCGTGGACTCCCACATATCCCTGCAGCTTTTCCCCGCTTCTGCAGGGATGCATAAATGCATTTTCTTCCATCAATAAAAGCTTGCTGACGGTCCCAGCTGTGGGCTTTGATGTTGCTTGACTGACACCTGTTCATACTGTGAATTGTAAACAGTATTACGTACAATGAACCTGTCGTCAGGTGTATTGCTGCGCTGACATGATAACGATATTTAGGGTAATAATAAAAAATAATATATAATTGTTATTTATTAAATGTTGTAGATAAATAAACTGGAACAGGAGAAATAAATGAGCGTTGGAGAAACGCCAGCGTGTCGTAGTCAGACTCTCAAAGAGGAGTTTTGCAATCACATAGAGGACGCATATAAAACAACAATACACTGTTTGCAATAGTACAAAATTAAATATAATGTATGTAACAATAAAAAAAACTAACATAGTATAATAAAAATTTACTTTTCAATCTATAAAGAAAGTAAAATTATTTTTGCATTGCAACAGATATAACATAAGTTTGACATTTTGCCAATTTTAGCTAAGGTAGCAGACACCTAGATAACATTAAATTTACTCTTGGCGCATCCTCTTAAATTTAATTGGTGTATTTTGAGATTTCGATGGCAGTTTGGAAACAAATTGTCAACATTCTGAGTTTATTTTGCCCAATGATCATGACGTCTAGCCTAATTTTCAAATGACTGCAGTTTTACTTGCAAAGAAATTACAAGAATATAAAAAGCTTCTAATTTATTTTACTTGTGTCTAGATTGAGGCGTCTGAAATAGACTTAAAACGTGTGCCACAAGTGTCGCGGCTTCTAAAATGTGTTGACTAGTGACATACAACAGTATCATCAACTTATATTAGAAACCAATAAACTTATTGACTCTCGAAAGTCTCTTCGGGCAGACATTTATTTACATTGAAGAACTTTGAAGAACGGTCACGATTTAAATACTATATCATAATGCATAATATTGTTTTTGAGTTCGAGGATTCTTGAGACATATACTGTTCAGAACTTCGAATGAGCAAGCGTGACATGCTTGACTGTTTTATGTCCAAGGGCGTTAAATTAATCTTCTCAGTGCGCAACGGTGCGTCTGCGCAGAACGCGACTCGGCAGACGACGTGACGCCAATACGCTTTGTCTACATTTAATTATAAATAACTATACGCGTAGCTTGTTTTATGTGCCTGTTTTCATTAGACTTTTTACATTGTACAGTTCAGTTTCTTACATTATCTATTTGTAGGCAAATTTAAATTGATAACTAACATTGAACACTCCAATAATCTTTAAACTCCTTTAGTACATGCTCCACAATTCATCTGAACTCAAAATTAAACCGCATTCACACGTTTTTGACTCAAAATGAAATAAAAAAACACAAATCCTATCATTTTTTTAAATGTTAGCTGTAAAAAGACTATTAACGTTTGCCTTATATTAATCGATACTTTTGATTTCATCAAAAGCTTGAAACTATTTTAGCTTAAAATGCTCTGGCAAAAGTATTAGCATTACAGATTATTTAATACTTCAGAATTACGTGGCCTGGTTTAGTTTGTCTTATAGATAAATAACTTCTCTATGTTTCACTGAGCACAAAATTTCAAAAGTATTAACTGGAACAATAGTTCCCATTCTTTGTTAGTCATAGTTAAACTTTACATACAAAGCTCTTGATCGGACGGAAGGTCTCATGGGCGTATCGTATGATGTCATTTTCTGACGCGGTATCCAAAATTTGATTTAGTTCTGTGTGATTCATTTCGCCCACATCATCATAATAGATATAATCTATTTGGTTTTCTAAAAGAGAAATTACAAATCTGTCAGCCACTAAACTCGAAGATAAAATAGGTTGGGGAAAAAGTTTTTTTTATATTCTTTAGATAAGTTGTAGGCATTTTTTTAGAAGTTTATTTACATTGAAATTTAATATGTATGTGCCATTTTGTTCGATAACTTGTTGCCTTCTTGTAGATAGTGACATAATCCCGGTGCTGTAGAAACTTTGGGATTTTTGATTAAAATGGTGCGCAAAGTAGTCCTGACAGACATCTCTTGATATTAATCTTACACTACCTAAAGAATTCTGAAGACAACGATACAAGTTAAATCTGAGGGTGCAGAGTCAGGGCTCTAGTATAGATGCATTATCACTTCCCATCTAAGGTGTGGTTTGGCGTTATAGTGATGGAAGACCACATCCTTTATATAGATCAATTCCTGTATTTTTTTCCAATTTCTTATTGCAACCTCATCAGCTGTTGACAGTCGAGATCAGAATCGATGGTTTTCCCGGCGGCAGAAGCTCATAATGAACGATTCCCTTCTAGTCCCACCTTACACACTACATAACCTTGATACTCTTTATCACCTGTGATTGATCTCTTCAGAAATGGCTTGGTTTCATTACGTTTCAATGGTGAATTGCAAATGAGTACACAGCCTCATGAGATTTCTCTCAGTAAGTTCGCGTGGCACCTAGATATCGAGCTTTTTGTGTACCCAGATTTTTTTTAATGGGTCAAAACTGTTTTGTGGTCAATCCCCAGTTCTTCAGCTAACTCATAACTGCTAATATGCCGATCTTGCCCCATTTTTTAATAATTTCATCAACTTGATGCGTAATGGGGCATACGAAAAGACTTTTCCCCAACCTATTTATATTAGATATATAACGCAATGAGTTGGTGACGCAGGATGTATACCCCAAATAGAAAAAAGAGTATAGTTATACATAATTAAATACTTGTGAAAGTAATTTAGGCAATATATAATATAGTAAGTAAAAAACTTCACTTTTTTAATTGCGATAAGAATATTAATTCATATGAGAAATATGATTTCAGCTACTTTCCGCTAGGGGCGCTTTTCAAGTTACCCCTAAGAAATTCACATTCTTAACCGAGTTCTAACTCTAGGGGTACTGATAATAAAGACATATTTATGTTTTATCAGGCGCATGAAACGTAACACAAGTGATCTTAAACACATCGTGTTTTTGCAGGTTGGCTGTAGAAGATTAGTTAAAGAGTAGTAGATAAGATAAGAGAGATCTTTTTTGGGGTTTTACCTTTTATATTTTAATACATTATACCAAGTAATTTTTTCTTTTTGTCATTCTAAAGAGCTTAATATAAGTAAATAAAATAATTACATAAACCTATCGGCTAGATAATTTATACAAAATTATATTGAGTCATGAGCGAGCATAGTTTAATTAACCAAAATGTTATTCATAGATATTTGATTATTACAGGATACATTTAGTGGAGTCAAATAAAACATTCTGCTTTGGCGTTGTATCTGATAGGTTTACGGCAAAAGGTCATTGTTTTAGTTGAAATACTTGATAATATTTGTATTAACAATTCTAATATTAAATATGACGAGGTTATATTTGTGTGTTTCGATGTTCGGGCTAATCTCCGGTACTTCTGATCTATTTTTTTCTAATTAGAACACATTATCTTAAACGCCATGGACTGCTAATCATTCGAGGACTAATGATTTATTAATGAAAATGGAAAACTAGCCAGGCCAGGGAAACTGGCTTTTGCTAATAATGCTAATGATAAACTACAGTTCATTTTGTCATTATATATATAATAAATAATACTCATTGTATATATCTCTGTTGTCCAAATCAGTCTATGCTGTTAATTGAAATTTAACAAATGCGGGCTTATTGTTTTCAATGTTTGTTTATCGAATTAATGTTCACATAACAGTAATTTTATCAAATGTAGTTTGCTTAATAAATTATTCATGTGCCCATATTTCAACCCTGTTACGTGCATGTATTCACGGTTAGGTATATGCAGTAACATAATTACTATAAAAATTCAATAGACTACCAATGCAATCAAACAGAATTAGTCGGTCAATGTGTACACATAAATACACAGTAGAAATCTATTTTTGACCAATTTAAATCATTATTTTCTGACATGAAGAAATTAACCTTATTTTTCTAAATACTCGTTCTAGGTTTAGAAAGCTCAAGCATGATAAACATAATGTAATTTATTATTATAAATCATGTCGAGATATTCAGTTTTCTAAAAAAAATATGCTATCTGCATATTGAATGTGCACCTAAAACTAAGATTTATTTCTGAAATTTAATGTATTAGCTAACAGAAATTTTAGATTTCATGTTTCAAAAGCATCAGGTAAAAGAGATTGTACAATCTAGAGAAAGTACAAATTTCGTCCCTGATTAATCATTACGGTATATCATTATCATAATTATATGAATGCAACGCTTCTTCACGGAATTATCATATGTAACACTTTGGAACCATAACGCTCTCATAAAGATTCTCAGAATGTTACCTAGATTCAATTTGCTTAGACGTATAACATTTTTTGGAGCAGTCAAATTTAATAGCTGAAATTGGAATACTGTCATTCTCTCAATAAAAGTGTGTATTACGACCTAAAAATGTACTACAATGAAAGAAGGGGGCAGTCTTCCATCAGGAACATTAATCTGAATTTTGAACAAAAATGACAAAAGCCACAGGTTCTAGTAAACTAAATATTTACAACATAAATAATAAGAGTGTGGTAATGGTCAATATAAAATGTTTAGATATTAATTTCTGTAGTTGATTAAAGTTGAAATATAAAATTTTACTTTATTTTATTAAAATGCGTCGAAAGTACCTACTAATCTCGCTCCATTGATTCACAGGTAATTTCTATGCTGCGGAAATAGTGTCAGCGTTGGAATATCTCCATGCCAGAAATATTGTTTATAGAGATTTGAAGCCTGAAAATTTGCTCTTAGCAAAAGATGGCCACTTGAAGATCACAGACTTCGGGTTCGCTAAGAAACTGACAGACAGAACGTGGACCTTATGCGGGACGCCAGAGTACCTAGCCCCAGAAATTATACAAAGCAAAGGACACAACAAGGCAGTGGATTGGTGGGCATTAGGTAATACAAAATAAAATAATACATATGTACTATTTTCCTCGTATTTCCTGTCCCTGTTATTCCATTCTCTCTTATCACGTGGTACATCTTCATCTTTTATATATTAAACATCCACAGAAATCCATCTTTTTTCTTCTGACTTATCTATACCCTTATAGGAGATATAGTCATGCTCGCTTAATGAATCTATATAGAACAATCTAAATATATATAACTCAAAGGTGACTGACTCATTGACATAGTGATCTATCAACGCACAGCCCAAACCACTAGACGGATCGGGCTGGAATTTGGCATGCAGGTAGATGTTATAACGTAGGCATCCGCTAAGAAAGGATTTTGATGAATTCTACCCCTAAGGGGATAAAATAGGGTATGAAAGTTTTTATGAAACTTTGTCAATTTTAAACCGATCGGGCTGAGACTTTGAGAGAAAATTAAAGGGTTCCCGTAGGATATTTAAAAACCATAGTAACCGCGGACGAATTGCATATAATACACTGCTTGCCCAAAATTACATTTCTCAAACTATAAATACTGTGACTATCCCTTTATTTTCACGTTTACTTGTATTCAGACATTTTGTAAAATATTTTAATGGTTATGGAAAAATCCACCTTGAGATCATCCTTGAGATTATGCAGTATTAATAAAAGAAAAGGTGAAATTGCGTCATTGACGTAAACTCTGAGAAAAATAGCTACATTGACCATAAAATTTAAGATAGATACTCCATTTCATTACTTTAAAAGACTTTACATCAATTTTCCTATTGCTAGAAAGGCGATTATTTATTTTTGAGCCTGAATCTAAAATTCTTTCTTATCTTCATTTATACTTTCGTTCAAATGTAGCCAATATTAAATCCTTAAAATCCTGTACTTCAGATTAGTTTATATCTGTCAATGCATTTAGCCATAAGCATGGGTTTATTTATTTCAGTTATAGTGAACGTAGTTTGTTTTGAGATTAGCTTAATCTGTTTCGATTCTTTAGAATGGGAATCTGTTTCGGTAAAAACGTGGTGTAAACCTACTGCGAGTGGATGTTTCTTAGATGAAATGGATAAGCCCGCGTAATCGACGAAAAGCACAAGAACGCAACGATTTCCAAACAAACAAACCTTCTAGATTCTTCTAAGCGATAATCCAGAAGCTCTATTCTCTCAACGCAATCTGTCACTACGTTGATTGGCGCGCTTATGCATTTTAGCGACGTATTTAGCTGATTCATTGCCGCGATATTAATTGTGTCTTTCTTATTTTGGTATTCTTTTCCCTGGTATCTAGATGTACTCGTATAGGCTTTTTGATAATTTAGAAATTCCAGCAAATTCTACTTTTTTGCAAGTTCTCTATGTTTCTCTTACTCATGAGATACAAAATTCACACCATAGCGATGTTCATCCATATATCTTTGTTTGTATTTTTTTGTGATTTCACCCTAGAGGCTCTGACTGATAGGTCTCCCGCAAGGAAGGATCCCCCCATGGATAATGTTAAGATACTATTGTACAGAATTTAAAGTTTTTATATTTTTTACATACTCTGTACAATAATAACACATAACTCATTATTTAACTTCTTTTTGTTGTTCGGTTGATTTCTGAAACTATCGCTTAATCAGATATATGTAATCACTTCATGTCTATTTTATATACATTATTATATATGTATGTATGTATTTTATGATATATATTTAAGTTTATAATTATGTATTTTCTATAACATATTTTATTTCCTTTTCACTAGAATGTTGTCTTTTTTGCATTTGTGTCGCTTACCATTTGTGATTTCTAAGATTACCTTTCTTGGGTTGACTGGTAGATATCGCTGTTAGGGATAAGTCCGTCCTTGCAAACTATTACGTTAACCATATTTTGTATGTTATTTTATATGCTATAAAGAGTGCCAAAGAGCGCGAGTGCGAGTGAGTAATGAGCTAGCCACTTGTTACTACTCTTTCACGATTTTTCATCTGACCAAACCCAATTTTTGTATGGCTAAATGTGGAACACAGTGCTCCTTGGACTCTGCCTACCCCTTCGGGGATTACAGGCGTGATTTTATGTATGTTTGTATGTAATAAAGAGTATATAAAGGAAAACACCTTCGTCATTCGACTATTTTACCAGAATAATGTAGCAGTATTAATCGTTTTGCATTTAACTAAGATTAAGAAAAAATAGTAACAGTACTCGTTTAAACCTCTGCCTACCCCTTCGGGGAAAAAGGCGTGATGATACGTTATGTTATGATATTATTTGCATTAGATTTTCAGCTAGAAAAATCCAAGTAACGATGAGAAACTCGTATGTCTTCGTATGTCCTCAGTGCAGGAAGTCGCACATAAATAGAACGCATTCATCAACTTAACAAGAAACAATTCTTCAATGAAAATATAGTAGCAAACTGATTATTTTTTTCACACGTTGTACCTTTATTTGCCACAGTAACAAAACAACTGGAAGTAGTATAAATTCAACTATGCTTTATTTTTCAAAACGTACTGTCTTACCTCGCCTTACTATTTGTTTTTAGGCAAAGCATCATCGTCCAAAGAACGTTTAAAGATCGATCCAAATGTGTTATTGTTAACAATAGATATTGAAATGATTTTCGTTTAAAAAAATCTTATTCGTGGGCTACCGTTTCATTTAAAATATTAAAAGATAATAAAATATTATTAGTCAATAACTAGGATTTCACTAGATGACTTGGAAGTTTCTCATGGCAGCTTTTTCTTTCCTATGAAGCTTTTATTATTACTTCAGTGTTGATGCTCCACCTTGCATCATTTGTCAAATCAAATCAAAAGTAAATCTAAAAAAACTCATCTTCTTTATCTCTCCCTTTCTATCTTTAAGATAAATATCGTTGACAGTTTTGTAAACTGTAAATGGGGTCGGTCGTTTCTTTATTGGATCTTTAATTCATGAGCCTGCATCCAGCCAGTCTTTCTATTTTACATATTTTCGTTATCTTTTTTTTTCATCTGAATCGGTTTCATTGCATTTCATTACTAATTTAAAGGCCGAAAGCTTGTTTATAATACTGTTTTAATGCAAATTTATAGGGCAAAGACTAACTCGTATAACTTTCCTTTTTATTATAAATACAATGTCGCCAATTATTCAAGCCCAAAGTAGTCACTGTAGGGATGTGGCGTACCGGATAGAGAAACATTAAAATGCATAAACAGTATCCCTACTAAGGGAGATTGTCAATTCGGATATGGAATAGAAAATATATTTTGGATAGAAGCTTTAATTTGCTTCGTTTTGATTATCGTACCTGAGTGGCTGTTACCTGTGAATGGGGTATAAATACTCATATTCATCACACAAGCATCCACTGGGACTCTTCTCCCTAACCTGATGGCGACACCGACACTTTAAATCGGCATAAGCCAGTCGGCCACAGAGGTCTTTCTTTAATTTCATCACTATAACCATCAGCCCATACTACACCTAGCCATAGTCCTCCCTTAACCCCTTGGCGGTCACCACGAACACCAGTGTTCGCAAACGATAGATGTTTATATTGTGTCTCGTTTTGTGTCCGTTGACTAGTTACTATTGGGTCTTTACCTATGAAATTGGCGTTTTTTTTCTTTCTTAGTAATTTGTCTGTAACTATTAAGATTCAGAGTATTCCTAAAAAATAATTACCTCGTCCAAAAATAGACTATATTTTTGAGCTCTTTTGATTTGTTTTGATAATTTTTTGTAAGTTTAATTGTGTTAAAATTGGACACGGAGACAACTCTTTTTAAGTGCCTCCCGAATACATAATTTTATTTGCATTCACTTAAAAACGATAAATAATTTTTATGAAGTGTGATATTACACATATTACTAAAGCTTGTCTTATGATAGATGCCAAATATTATTATCTTTGTATTTGTCGTTGTGAAGAAAACTGAAAAAAAAAATTAGTATGGAAAATGCAGAATTCCCAAAATCTCCATACAAAACGACAATTTCATAGGTGAAGACCTATTATTAACCATGCCTTTTACATATCACGTTCAGTTCAATTGGGTTTAGTCAAATGTAAGATATTATTATTAGTAATTATAATTTGTGTTTTACAGGTGTTCTGATCTACGAGATGCTCGTAGGATATCCCCCTTTCTACGACGACAACCCCTTCGGAATTTATGAGAAGATTCTGAATGGGCGAGTGGAGTGGCCGCGACATTTAGATCCGGTGGCCAAAGACATTATAAAGAAACTGTTAGTACAAGACCGGACCAAGAGGCTAGGGAACATGAAGGTAAGGCTAAATTTCTTTAAAGTTTTCTTCTGTTAGAACATATATGAACTGTCAAATGTAGCTGCCATCTTGATTTTCTCTACCTGCTTGACACTTCAACTGCTTGACAAGCAAAAAATTTTTTTCAATTCATATTTTTTCTCTTGTAACTGCACAATACTGTAATATTAATATTTTGCATATGTAATTTAATTGTTTTTGTGTAATTAGGTAATTTTTATGATGCCGCCACTAACTTTCTGTTAAGCCTAATGGTGGACTAGTAGAGAGCGATGCTAGTCGTTAAGTCCGCCATATGTACATTCCTTTTGTAATGGACATTAAAGTTTAAATAAATAAATACTTGTCATTATTACTGTGAACGACGCCAATGTAATAAAAAAACCTACTATATTAAGTAGTAGTAGTTCGTGAAAAACTTCATTATACCTTCCTATCCGGTCGTGTAATGCATCAGTGATCTTAAAAATACATTAGCACAGAAACTTTCATGATTTACTAACACGGCTATTTTCGTTCAGGGCTAAATTAAAAGTGGGATGAGTTCATTTTAAAATTCAAAATAAGCGGAGAGAATAGTTCATTTGGGAGAGAAAATAATCAGCCTTGCGCTTGACCTGAACGAACCTAGGTTTGCGATCTATGCTAGATGTATTAGTTAGTTATATTGTTTAGGCGAAATAGAGATAAACCATACATTACATTTTTCTCCATGACTGAAATTAAACAGTTTTGGAATGTTCTGGGATGAAGGTGACGATCAATTATTCGCGAACGTGATTATGTAATTATTAAATATTAATATCGCCAATAAGCGTTCCATCTGGGACTCGATCCTAAAGCCTTGTATCAAGCATTTACAATGTATCAAACACAAAGCAAACTATCAAAATGGTATATTTTAATACCAACCATTCGATTTGATGTTATCTATTACAGTTTGATTTCATGATGTAACCTAACATTTAACTTGATTTAAGAACTCTCCATGTCCAAAGTGAAAAATAAGCTTCCACCTCTATAAATCATGGAAAAAAATTTATAATGTTTAATGACCAGTAGAAAAGAAATACACGTACAACATAATTAATAGTTGCATAAAACAAAACAGTTACATGTACTGGATTTATGGATCTAATTAATCATAGTTCAAAGACCATATTGAATGTACGCGACACGGGAACTTTCTTTAAAGTGTATTGCTACGCGATTATGCAAAAAAGAAGTAGTTTATTTAGCTCTTGATGTTGGCACTTTTCCAAAATTTTCTGATATATCTTGGAATATTTTGCCTGACATAAAGTGTACACAAGAGGATTCGGAAATAAAATATTGCAATTTTATTTGTAATTTATGCTGCGTTGTTGTTTGCTTAGTTTGAAACTCATTGTCTGAAAAATACATAAAGTTAACTCAATACATCCAGAGATTACACAATATTTTGCGAAAGAATATCTGTATGCGCAGGTCCTTAATAGAATATGCTTCAATAGAATCTATTACTAAACAGAAAAAACAAATTGCAATATGCTCTCCCTGCTGCATTGATTTGAATTATTTTCAATGGGTAAACACATACATTTTTATTTTTAATGATAAAATATAACAAAACTTCAGGCAAACAATATGTTTTAGACTTTGTTAATTTTTATACTAAGGAACCGATAATTATACATTTAGGACTTTAATATTAGATTATTAACCGAGGGGATAAAGCAGTGTCTTCTGTTGCGGGTGACGATTTAAATCGCGAGCGTAACGAAGGACTCGAGCTTTACTCCCGAGCGCAGCCAGGGTGTTAAAAACTGAAATCACGAGCGAAGCGAGGGATTTCAGTTTTTACATTTTTGTTTGGTACATTTATTGTTGATGAGTTGATTTGAGTATTTCTCTGTTTACGGCCTCGTCGGTTTTCGTAATTTTATTTAATAATCATAACTGCACAATAAAGTTTCAAAAAGATGTATAATGCTTTATATACAAACTCAATGGTGTAAACACAGATGTAGTTCAGTATAAATTTCGGTAAGTATTCCAAATTTAAATCACATTCTCCCCCTAGAGGATGAATGAAATTTAGTAGAATTTTCTTTCCCAGTTTTTAACAGATTAAAAATGTTATGTTATGTTCGCTTTTTGTGGCATAGAATATCACTTTTTTGAGCAAGTGGTACGAAATTTTTTTTTATCAATGATAGCCTTGGAGGAGGATGCTTGTGGCCTGTTTTATGCCTCAGGCCTTTAAAGCACTCCGTGCTCAACCAATATCCCACAGAACGGTTCTGGAACGGTTCTGGTTCTAGCTTGCTCTGGCCAGCTCGTCAGCGGCCTCGTATCTTTGATGCCGCTATGTCCCGGACCCACGCCAGAGCAACCGAATTTCCAGTGGCTAGTTCGTTTAGTAGTTGGGCACACTACATGGTGATTTTGGAATTGATTTCATCCGCAAAGAGGGCCCTTTAACGCGGCCTGGCTGTCGGAGAGGATGACAATCCTATTCCCAGTAAATCTTCTGTGTAGGTTTTCGTGTACACATTTGATGATGACGTCCATTTCGGCTTGAAAGACAGTGATGTGCTCCCCTCATTGCACCGTTAGCCTGAAATTAGAGTTTGCGCCGAACACTCCTGCGCCTGCTCTGTCATCTTTCCTGGAGCCATCAGTGTAAAAAACTAAATCGCCAGATTTGAGTTCGCTAGGCCGTCTTGCCACTCCGATCTGCCAGGTAGTGCTTTTTATAGATTTGCTCATCATGGTGTCTGAGGGCATGCTCATGATGGGATTTGTAAGGAGGCCCTCATGGAGCTTCCTCATGGAGAGCGACCTCCAGTTATCTTTGCCATGTATGGAGGCTCGAAGAACTGCTGCCCTAGCGCATGATTGCACATGTATGTGTAATATAGTGGGTTAAGCATTGCCTCCAGGGCAGCTGTAGGAGTTCTTTAAATACTGCTGAGTTTTGTGCCATACCACGCATCCGTAGGACACAATGGGTCTCGCTATGGCAGTGTAAAGCCATAATGCTGTTTTAAGGCTTCAACCCCCACTTAGCACTCGATAAGCGGCAGCTAGCCCCCAGTGCAATCTTTAGCTCCTAATAGCGTTTGTATCCTCAAACAGTAAATATAAAACTTTGTATGTAAGTAATTGAACCTTAAATCTACGACATTGAATTGAAATGAGAGAATGTTGGCGCTCTCCCAATAAAGAAACATTAAGTAAGAAAATCTATTGCATAGACCGATCATCATCAAGTGAATCTATGTGGTACTTAGTATCCAAGTGTTTTCAGGTCACGTATGCGTGGATGAGACACTGTGTTATTTTTAAACTGTTAGTTTCTAGTGGTTGTGTGTTTTCTCCCACTTTTTGCGGAATCTCTGAGTTTAGAAAGCCATCATTCAAGTGTCCGCGGCGACATCAAACGACCGATCTCTACTGGCTGATCGCCTATCGCGAATAAAGTATACACAATATTACTTTCTTAACTAAATCTAACTATGAACTATACGCCTTTTCTAGAAGTCCATAAAGTGTCTGAAAAAGTATCAAAAGTCTTGATAGTGATGCTCACCTGTTTTGTTGATATAAATTTATACTATAAAATAAATGAGTAATTAATATGTATCATAAAAATTTTCACGACGGTGATCTTGTAACCTATTAACCAAACTCATATTAACTTATTATAAAAAAATACAGAAATGCATTTATTGATCTAATTCGGAATTAACATGGGTCAATCACTAATCTTAGTTTACTTGTAACCACAAGTTACGTAAGTTGTTTCTTCTATATTTGTGCTAAAGATAGAATATCTTAGAAGTCACACATGTTGAATGAAGCTCTTTCACCAACATGTAGAGAAATTGAGCTTTCTCTCGAATGTTGACTTCAATAAATTCTATTATGAATGTTCTTATTGCAAATGGTATATGACACAGCAGTAGAATAAACCGTTTGGCACGAGCCACAGGCAAATCGTTATTAGTCTGAATACGCCTCGCTTGTTCTGAACCATAGTTTACGATGTCTAACGTCGCGTAAGCCAATAACAACAATCTTGTTCTAAATTCGAACGCCCACTGTAATCATAGTTCACAGTGCTAAAGTCTATCTTAATTCTGTTTATACAAAAAAGGATTATTGGTTGTATTATCAAAACAATTCTATTATTGTAATGTGACGTGCGTGTTAATTATGTGTTCTTGTTGTGAGAGGTACAAATCAAATACTGTTTTATTTGTACAATAAAATAGTAGTTTATCATTGTTGTGGTCATGATTTTATGGTTACAATGATTAATGTGGTGTCATAATAATCAATCCTAAGAGCATGACTAGGTACTAAAACATGGTATTATGGTTAAGCGATATTTTGCCATGAACTGTTTTTTTTTATGAAAAAAAAAATATAAATAAATTATATTATTGTTTGAAGCCAAACTCTCCCAAGATGCATTGAAATGCATTACATTAGCATTTCAATGCATTTGACTGAAGACATAATTACGAATGAAATGGTTGTTATAGGCTCAGTACCCTTTGCCTTTGCTCAGTTCCCTTTTATAGGGAGAATTTTACAGAAAAAAGCATATCAATACAATGGTAATGATATCGGGTAGGAAATTACATACTCTTTGATATCGGGGCTAAAGGCTAATAGCAATATAAATGGAATAGCCAACGTGGGATCTAATTTTTCATGTTTATTGTTGCAGTGCGGCTCTGAAGATGTAAAACGCCATAGGTGGTTCAAACACATAGACTGGGCTGATGTCTTTATGAAAAAGTTACAGGTATGTATCATCATGGTTCTTTCCATTCATTCCACGCGAGCCAGAACCACAAAACGTACCAGAACGCTAGTAAGCGAGACTCCTTAGACAGGAAATTTTATCTTGCATTTTATCTAGTGGTAAATTTATCTATTAGGTCCTTACCTATGAAATTGGTGTTTTTTTTCTCTTTTAGTATTTTGTCTGTAACTATTAAGATTCAGAGTATTCCTAAAAAATAATTACCTCGTCTAAAATAGACTATATTTTTGAGCTCTTTTGATTTGTTTTGATAATTTGTTGTAAGTTTAATTGTGTTAAAATTGGACACGGAAGGACCTTCTTGGAAGGTCCTTTCCAGTACACAAACTTAAACTTAAGGATATGACCCTACACTGTTTTAAAGTTCACGAAACAATCTAGAGGTTTCTATTTAAATCTTTATAGAAAGTTTGCATACTTGGTTAAAATATTTATTTCTAAGTCGTCTATTACTTTGATGCAGTTTATGTGTCCGTCAGTGTAGATTAATTTTGTAGATTAGTAATATCTCCATTTCTGTTTACGTACTATTACAATTTTGTGGCCTATGCATCTGTCACCCATTTAGTATGTTAGTGGCTCGGTCATTACTTTTAGGTTAAGGGTGCTTTTTTAACAGATCTATGCGATGTAGCTGTGTGCGAGGAATAATAGATGCTTCGTTTCACGTGACTCGCAAAATGGTGCCATTCTATTGGTCCTTTTTTTCCTCGTACACTGCTTAGCTACCTCACGTATCTCTGGTGGTAATGCACCCTAAATAATTAGCTAAAGGTTTCTATAATTGTTCTGTTCATTACAACTGCTTATTACCGTACCCCTAATTATTTATTTTTCTGTTTACAGCCTCCAATCATACCAACTGTGTCCTACGAAGGTGACACGTCCAACTTCGACGAGTACCCTGAGACCGACTGGAAGGCGGTTCGCTCACTCGACCCGGACGAACTTAAGCTCTTCGCAAATTTTTGATAGGCGTCTGCAGGTCTCTGGGCGCTGCTAGTTTATATCGCTATCTTAAGCCTTTCACAAAGTGGCGACTTAGTAATTTATGATCAGTCGAGTACAAAAATATGTAACCAATTTTGACAGTAAATGACTCTTATTAGAAGGAAATAAAGATTGTCACCTCTAAAATGTGTATACATATTTTTGTACTCTACTGTACATACGGCTTAAAGATACGATTGACATCCCCAAATGAGTAACGCAATGTTAGTCTTTTTGGGTGTATTTAACGAAGTTAAGAAAATTTTAAATAAAATTACGTGCAGCTATAAGACTGCTTTGTAAAATTTTAAACACTTGGCCTACGTTTATTGGTTTCTTTTGTACTTATTCTTTCAATGACAGATAAGTTGAGCTGTTCAAAGTTTAATTTTAGAGCGATTAAAGAAAAACATAATATGATTTAACTTGTATCAACTTTCGAAAGTAATTGATAATAACCAAATACTTAGACTAATTAGAATAATAATAATTTATTTATAGAAAAACGAGTAATAGGGCAAGAGTTTTTATTCCAATGCTTTCTAGTTCAAATCCTAGTTCGTTAGGATATTTATGTTAAGGGTTTACTATGATACTTAATTAGATTTGTGATTTCTTTTATTATTAGTTTTATTTTCATACCTATCAATTTAATTTATAGCGGATTATTGGATAAACTTACAAAACATTTTCACAAAAAATAATTATGTAAAACATTTAATGTATATAAAACATTTTTTGCAAGATTAATGAAAACAAAATTTTTAAACTTGTAAATAATTTTATTCGGGTAGCCCACAAACCATATTTATGGGAAAAATATGTTGCACTAATAAAATTATTTATTATTTAAAACTGAATAGTTCATTTTCTATTTTATTTAATCTAGTAATGGAATTGTATTATTTAATAATTTAATTACTGCGTTAAAAATATTTATGTGTTAGATATTGAATAAACATATGCACATGTTATTGCAATATCGTTTCTGGTTTCATAGTAGTTTTCTACAAAGAAAAGAATCTGTTTATCAATTTATATTTCGCATGGAATAAAAAAATAGTTTTTATTACAAATTTATGGCAGTAAAAAAATTTACACATTTTTTTTGTAATAATACAAAACGAGCAACAAAGCCAACCATAAATTAGGTCGGCAATGATCGGATAACAGTTTGATTAGATGAAGATAATATTTGTTAAAGATTTAGTATTATGCAATTACATTTAAATTTATCTATTCCCTTTAATTTTTAAATTAAATAATTGTACAGTCAATATCATAATTAAACCTTAAAATGAGTTAAGTTACATCTGATGTTATTGTTTGAAAATCACACTTGCTACATTTCCTAAGGATGCCTTGTTGAATGTATTGCCATCAGTATTGCCATGGGTATTGACGCGGGTGTCTAATTTTAGAATGCGGTTTTTATTGAATCTTCTTGTGTACCCTTCCACTATCCTTCATTATTAGCGTGAATATCTATAAATGACAATAATAATTGGCCCAGTGACAACAATAATAGCTTTAGTGACAACATTAATATCCCTTGTGACGACAATAATATAACCAATGACAACAATAATGGGTAATTGTCCTAGTGGCAACAGAAACTGCGCCCGTATTTTCCCCTTGTCTAGCTGTTTGACATAAAATAAAACCATGCATTGTGAATATTGAGAATAAGTAATATTAGTCAGCCATAATGAATAACTTCTGTGATCTTATTAGTCTCGGCAAGTAAAAATGTTTTCAAAAATGTATGGATTAAAATTAAGTCACTACCAATTTAATCTTGTATAACAGGGTTATACATTAGTAAGATGTAAAAACACGAAAATAAATTATGTTATACAAAATGTTATTGCTTTTATTTCACATACATCCTATGGTATACAAATTAAAAAGTATAATAGATTTTAGCAAAATTATAATTACGCATAAAAATAACGCGGATTTGTTGAAAGACAATAATTAAACCTATAATAATATAAATCAATATTTTCAATAGCCATATTTTTATAAAGCATACTTTGAAACGCAGATTTTAATTATGCATAAATGACTGTATTCATTATTTTGTGGGACATTCTTTATAAAGCACAACTCATTATAACATTTATGAGATATAATGATCATTTGCTATAAAAAAAATTGGTCTTAGTTTTTACTTTACGGCGAAACCTACTTAGTCAACCTCTCCCACCACGTGGTACTTGTCTGCCCTATCCCTAGAGTGTAGTTTAAATAAGGCGGAGGCAGCTTCGGCTCCTTCGGCGACCAGCCTCAGCCCCTTCGGAGAGCCTGGGCGCCTGTGCCTTGTTACGCCAGGGTGGAAGGGCTGCCTTCCCGTAGCGCCGGAGCACACGCAAACCAAATGCTTATTTGCTTGCTGCATGCATGCTGCATGTCGGCTTGCATTATGCATTTTTTTGTGTGCATGCTGCATGTCTGCTTGCATGTATGCATGTATGTTTGTTATGTTGTAAATAATATGCAATGGATTAGATATATTTTTATTTATATAGATCAATTAAAAATATTTTATGCATATAAATTTATGCTATTTGAAATCATGGAAAATAAGTGTTATTCCTTAGGATTTTGCCGATTATTCTTTTTCAGTTGCTTTAAAAATGTCAATTTCTATGGGAAACTAAAAAGATGAGATTTTTACAATGAAAACTTACTCTAGGAGTACTAAACACCATGACCATAAATTCAACCGAATCTAATGTAACATACAACAACTTGTGTAAACTGGTTTATACGTCATGAACATGATACAACACAGCATCTCATACATTACCCGCCGTTTAAGTTGTCATTGTAAAATATTTAACTTATTAACTTCAGCTACTTTCCTATAGAAATTGAGCTTCGTTCTTTCCAGTAATAGCTAACACTACGGGTATTGATGTTTTAAAGTAAATTCAGCGAGACTTTCTCATATAATTCTCACTCATTTTTACAATAAGAGACCAAACCACACAGTGCACAGGAGTCTTTGTTCTGTCCATCACGATTCTTATTTTTTCAATAATTAAACATAATTAATTTTTACATTTATCATTTTCATTGTATATTACTAACTTTCTTTATAGTGTACAATAAATTATTAAATTTATAAGATTTTATTTATTATGAAGAAATCTTATAAATGTACGCAAATTTAATTAAAATTCTTACAACATGAACATCTATATTTTGTAATACGAAGTGATAATTCGTAAGACAGACTAGAAGCCAGTTTTAAACATCATCAAAAACTGCGATCATTGCTTAATATATACTGCGTTGGTTAAATGTATAATGTAATTTATATGATAAATCGATATCAAACGAACACGTACTTATATAAATTGTATTTATTACAGAATTAACAGTGATAACGTTATCAATGATAAATAAGACGATTGATTCCAAAAGAATAATCTTTTGGAGTTCAGTATAGAGGTACCACCACCGCCACCATTACGTGTATAGGATAAGAGAAATATAGTTAATATATTGAAAATTATTCGACGGCGAATTTGATCGAGAACATGAGTGTTCGACCATTGAGCCCTGAATTAGCTGAGAAGGCGCGACTGGAGTTGAATGAAGACCCCAAAAGGTTGGCTCAAGATTTGCAGCACCTTAAGGATTGGATAGACAAGCAGCCACACTTGAATGCTAGGAAAGGTG
This sequence comes from Parapoynx stratiotata, assembly GCA_910589355.1. Taxonomy (NCBI): domain Eukaryota; kingdom Metazoa; phylum Arthropoda; class Insecta; order Lepidoptera; family Crambidae; genus Parapoynx; species Parapoynx stratiotata. Next base: position 11,365,307 of record OU342461.1, read on the forward strand.
ATTATCAACAAATATATAATAATAAATTTCAAATAAGCTTCATAATTTCATGAAAAATCTGTTTTACCAAAGGTATTCTATATTGACAGGGATACAATTGAATATAATAAATACAGATGGTAATCGACCTGCAGTATAGAAATACCAATGTATAGATATTCATGTTAAAACTGTTGATATGGGGTCTTATAGAAATCAACGAAAGCCAAAACATATTTTTAGATTTTTGACTGACTATATACTACAAGCACAATACAAAAACGACTTCATACAACTGAGCACAGTCTTTATTGATTGCTAGAAATCTAACGTAACATATGGACGCCCTACTTGCCTTATTGTAGTAAAAAAAAATATTTCATGCGAACTAACACACAAAATAGTATTTCTTGTACACTTATTTTCCAATGTGCTTCCAGATGACCAGTGGTTGGTGGCATTTCTTAGAGGGTGCAAATTTAGTTTGGAGCGTGCGAAGGAGAAAATTGATCTTTACTACACTCTTCGTGTTACTGCGCCGGAACTTTTCAATATAGATATCAAAAGTCCGCGATTCACAGAGTTGCTTGAGATGGGGTATGATGGCTTACTTACTTATTATTCTACTAGCTGTGCCCGCGACGTCGTTCGCGTGGCTATTGATTTAACGCCGATAAAAGTTTACAAAAAGTTTTTGTGTTAGTTAACACTGCATTGTTTTTTACAAAGTGATTCCTACCTCTTATAAGCAAAATGTTGATTGTTAATTGTTTTATTAAAACCTCTAATTATAAACGTAATGAAATAGTACATTATAAGTGCGGTAAGTTGAAAATTACAGCCGAGGCGATATTGCTAGCCCGAGCCGTAGGTGAGGGTTATAAGAATGGAGAGGCTGTAATTATCAAACCGTACGTATGTCATACGACGTTTTATAACACATTTGCGAGGAAATAAATAAAACTCAGACATTCTTAAACTAATAAATGTTTAATCACTTGTTAATGAAATTAAAGAATTGAATGTTTATTTATTATATTTCATCTCCCAAAGGTAATTTTGTTTAGAAAATGTTGACTACCTTTCTGACATAAAAACTCTTTGCTAAGATTTAAAAAAGTGTCCTTCGTTTTTAGACGGAACATAATAAACTGTGCGTTTTACTTTACATTAGCGCACAAGTAGATACGTTATGTGATAGATAATTATATTGAAATTGGTGAAATAAGCAAATGTGTTATAAATAACATTTCTTGTCAGTGTCATCTGATTAATTGTTATCATGGTGATAAATCTCTGTAGTCGTGTCATTATTTTAAAATGCCGAGAAATTTAAAATTCGTAATGAAATTACATTTTCTCAGACTCTAGACTATTTGTGTACTAAATTTCAATTGAATCGGTTTAATAGTTTTGACGTGAAGATAGACAGACAGACAGAGTGACTTTCGCATTCATAATATTAGTTTGGATTAACACGCATTGTTACAATCACGCATTTGTCTCGGTGGGTGGCAAAGGTTACAATTAATCAAACGTAATGATCCTGGCACACACCTTTGATTCATCAAATTTCTCATCACTCATGCTCGGAGAGTAATATTTTTATTTTCCTCGAACTCTTAATGAAAAGCACAATGATTCCCTTGGCCTATATAAGCCAAACTCCATCTCGGGAATAAATAAGTAACTTTCAACCCTTGTAGAACAATGTTATACGAGTATTACATGTCCGACAATAGTAAATTAAATATTATAGGTGTCTGTGTAATCTCAATCATTGCGTTATCTTGATTCAATTATTATATTGTTAATGTAATAACCTCTTATTGACATTCATTTAAGTCGCTAAGGAAACGTTTTGTGATATAGTTGTTGTTTGTTGATTTTATAGTAAAACAAAAGTATTTTGTAGTGAATGCGATGAATTAATTATTCTATCGACCAACCGATCCATTCTGCATAGATCACTATATTTTTGGTGACATTTTCTACTGTCTTTTGATATTTATTCATTACAAATGACAACTAGCATCGGAATTCGCGGTCATTTAGAGAGCAAGGCGAAGTTGGCGTCTATGAAGCTTGGTGTGCTCAGCAGATCGAGGCAATATTTCACGCCAGGCCTTCAGCTATATAAGGCGCAGGTTCGGCCTCACATGGAGTATTGCTCTCATCTCTGGGCGGGAGCACCACATTACCAACTTCTTCCTCTCGATCGCATACAACGTAGAATATTGAACGACCCTAGCCTCTCCGATAAGTTTGACACCTTGGCCCCCACGTAGAGGTACAGCATCACCGTGCATGTTCTACCGCTACTACTACGAGGAGTGTTCAGAGGAAGTGTTCCAGCTCATACTGGCCGCTGTCTTCCACCACCGGGCTTCGCGACGTCAAATTCATCCCCATAGTTTGGATGGTTGGCTGTGCACGACCCTTCGTTTTTCTAACCCAAGCTATGGAATCAACTGTCACCTAAAGTATTCTCAGACCAATACGACCTTCAAAATTAAAAAAAAAAGAGTGTATTCCCTCCTCCCTCGGCAACGCATCTGCAACTCCTCCGGTGTTGTAGATGTCTATGGGCGGCGGTAATTACTTACCATCAGGGGAGCCATCTGCCCGTTTGCACCCTCTTTACATAAAAAAAACGAGTGGTCAACAAAAACATAGTAATTCAATTATATGAAACTGCCTTGAAAGACTATTCATTATATTACTACCTAATACCTATTGTTTCAAGAATGATTTAAGTATTTAATAGAAAAGTTTAAGTCTGTTTTCTGACAAACAATAAGATATAAGAGGGAATAAGAGTAAGATATCTAAGAAGTAAAAATATTCACACTTATCAAAACGCCTCTTTCCCCAAAGGGGTTGACAGAGGTGTTAACACCCACATTTCGCCAGTTAAATTATTCGTATTATTTTATTGTATTTTATTTACAGAAGCTACTTAGTACTGCCAAAAACAGCTGACCCTTCGACGCCCTTGATCACGATAATTAGGCCAGGGTGCTATGATCCAGATAAAGTTAATATCATTGAAGTCCTGTCTGTTACAAGTGTAATTATTAAGGTAAAAATACATTATATACATCCAAGCCTTTCCCCTAGGTGTAGACAGAGATTACTTCTTTCCGTTTGCTATGATCCTTCCGTATTTGCTAAAATTTTAAAAAATATTTGGCCCGTAGTAATTTTTTTTAGATGTGTGTGTCAAGAAAGATAGTTGACGTTTTGTTGTAAAATTCTCCAATTCTCCCATGTAGGGAAGGCAAAGGGAACGAATCCCATACAGCCATGTCTTCGTTATTTTTGTCTTCAGTATTTGCATTGAAATGCAAGTGTAATACATTTCAATGCGTCTTGGGAGAGTTTGGCGTCAAACGATCGATGGCAGACACTGTGATGTTACTTCGATGAGGTGGATTACCACGATAAAAATCTCATCTTTTTTCACACCACTTGACGGTTATTTCGAAGATCCTTCACATTGCTCATCATCACAGACACTGATTACACAAAACTACACTGATTTTACGCAATAACATCCACGCCGAACAATATTAACAATCATCCGAACAATCATCGAAATAAAAATTACGTCCGCCATAGTCAAATGCCGCCAAAAACTCCAGTTGACGTTTTTTCTTTGCAGATTATTTTGATGGAAATGGACCAAGGTGTAGTAGCCGGTATGCAAACAATACTGGATTTAGATAATGTAACCATGGGCCATTTCTTCCAAATGACGCCGGTGACAATAAAGAAGATGGTGGTATCTGGTCAGGTGTGCACACTTGTTTTATTGCTACGTACATATTTATACCTATATAATAGAAGTAGGAAAAAAAAAATTCGTAAAAATAGTTCTTGGGTCAGTTGGGTCTACTCGCAGAAAAATAACATCTAGATATAAGGTTAAACCGCACATGTGCGGCGCGACAGAATCTGCAAAATGCACTGCGGGATTCAAATGTGTTGCGCCGTGCCGCTGCCGCTTTTTTTTCCATAATCTTATTCCATAAGATTTATTTGAAGTGGCGCGGCCTTTACTTGGTCTTTCAGACACCTATAATGTATATACGTAAAATATTGTAGTAACTTCTATGCTATGATATGTTTTTAAACAAAAAAAAATTATAAAGTTACCTATTTGTAAGAGTAATATTGGGTCCTTACGTATGAAATTGGTGTTTTTTTTTCCTCTCTTAGTATTTTGTCTGTAACTATTAAGATTCAGAGTATTCCTATAAAATAATTACCTCGTCTTAAAATAGACTATATTTTTGAGCTCTTTTGATTTGTTTTGATAATTTGTTGTAAGTTTAATTGTGTTAAAATTGGACACGGAGACAACTCTTTTTAAGTGCCTCCCGAATACATCATTTTATTTGCATTCACTTAAAAACAATAAATAATTTTTATGAAGTGTGATATTACACATATTGCTAAAGCTTGTCTAATGATAGATGCCAAATATTATTATCTTTGGATTTGTCGTAGTGATGAAAACTGAAAAAAAAATTTGTATGGAAAATGCAGAATTCCCCAAAATCTCCATACAAAACACCAATTTCATAGGTAAGGACCTAATAATATTAAAAACGTAAGTGTTCTAAAAATATAAAATGAAACTCAATTTTTATCAGTATGTTTATAATCATACTGATATTGTCTAATATACATTTTTTTGACTTAATCTATTATTACCTTATTAAACGTAAACGTAACCTTCTACTATCTATTTTGTACTTTATTGCTATTTTTGTTCTATAGGATGCACTACCAGTTCGTATGAAGGGCACACATTACCTGAATACGCCATCTGGATTTGAAACAGTATTTAACGCCATCAAGAGGTTGTTGAACGAAAAAAATAGGAACAGAGTGAGTTTTTTATTGATTGCTAACGCGATTTGATTGTCAGCGTGCTTATAGTGGTGAAAAGGCCACATGGAAAATTGGTGCAGCGTTGGTAGACATACGCAAGGTGGTTTGGTTGACGAAGGTCGCGGGAAGCCGCTGGATACGGGTCGTGCATGACCGATTGGCAGAAATCCTTAGAGGAAGCCTATGTGTCTCTGCTGAAGTTGGTGAAGATGGTGAAATAGAAGAACTTGCGTAACAAGTATTCGCCTAGGGACGTTCTAGTGCGAAGTATAATTACCATAACATATCATAGGGTAGTCAGAGGTGTAACAGCCACATTTTGCCTGATATGTTAAGGTCCCATGTAACAGGGGCAAGCCTGTTACAGAGCACTTGTGGGGCAAGCGATTTTTTTAAACAAATTGTACCTAAGTTTTATTCAAACTCAGTGGTATTTACAGGGAGTGGGATAAAAACCGCGCCATCTTTACCGTCCCTAACAACTCAGCAACTGCTGGTATAATTATCACATTAAGTATTTTACATCCTGGACTGTCAGCATATTTAAGGTTACAAGTAACTACGAACTACCCCTACTGGGATTAAAATTTCCTGATTAAAATGCAAAGAACTATTTTTTGTAATTAAATTACTTAACGATATGCAACTCCTCATTAAAATCAAAAGTTATTTGTCATTTACGCTTAATTTGTACGCTCACGCCATCCATTAGTCTACCATACTATAAGGAAGCTTCAAGAAGAAGCTTAGTATGTTTGTTTTTCATTTTACTAAATTATTATTTGAAATTATATTTCGAGAGACATCATTTATTTGCATGATAGAGCTGGTGCTTCACAGTATCCACATTCAACGCTAAATACTTTTCAATATTCGATTCCACAATTAAAGTCATTCTTTTGTTGTGGGTACTACGAAACAATAAACAATTGCCATGGAGACAACATAATAAATACAGATAATGTTATATCAAATCTGGAATAAAACAAACCTATATCAAGAAAGCACAATGATTCTGATCGCAGCTGGGCAATAATTATGATTGTCTAATTATGATAAGCTGGTGATGTATGTTCTGTAATCACTAATTAATTTGATTTAACATCGATCTTTTGTTTCAGTTATATGTCCACAACAAGAATTATGAGGAAATGTACAAGTCTATACCTAAAGAGGTACTACCGACCGAATATGGCGGTAACGCAGGCTCCATTAAGGATATTGTTGGTAAGACAAACATTGCGTAGTGGCATAGATTAATTTGACCGAATTCCGTCCGCAATTTTCATAGGTCTAATCCGCTGTAATGACGGAATTCTACATACTCGGCCGCTATTTGGCCGTATACTCATTTGACAAGTATGGCATTTTTAGCAGCACTCGAAAGAGGCTTTTTAATTTTTAGCATTAGTACACCAGTGTCGCTAGTCGGGTCGAATTTTCCCTAAATAGAGAGAGGTCGTACAGATATTAGGCCATGATTGGGTGACGAATGTAACTTGCAATGCTGTCTTAAGGTTCCACACTACACCAGAGTCCATGTAGTAGTGCGCAGACACCCATAATAGTTATAAAGGATAAAAATCAGAATTCCTAATTACCTTATGGAAATATTATTAAAATTAACCCTACAATAAACAATCGTGTCCTCGTGTTGGTCTGGGACACAAAAAGAATGTACCAACTGCTTTTCTTGTCTAGCATGTCAAAGGCGACTAAGGGCGTATTGGGTACTGGGTCTGTGATTGTGTAGGCGATGAGCTAGCCACTTGTTACTACTCTTTCACGATTTTTCATCTGACCAAACCCAATTTTTGTACGGTTAAATGTGGTCTTAAGGACAACAGTGCTCCTTGATTACAGATGTGATTGTATGTATGTTACAATTATTTTTTGCGTTCTTGTTGACCTAACATTACTAATATTTTGTGGTTAAGTAAATTATTAACCTCTCAACGGTCACAAAACGAGGTCGCGAACATTGGTGTTCGTTTGAACCTATTACTAGAACCTTAAAGGGTTTAGATTAGTTATTATTTTTTTCTAATATATACTTATTAAGATCAGTACACAACATTGAAGCAGATAGTGGTAAATTCGGTAATAGGACAGTAATATTGGTGGAATAAACTATACTTCTGAATTATTTAATCTTATGTTTAATATAAAAATTTCAACAGAATACTGGAAGAAAAAGGTGGAGGAGTACAGAGAGTGGTTGGAAGAAGATGCCAAGTACATTTCTGATGAATCGAAGCGACCTGGCAAGCCGAAGACAGCGGAAGATTTGTTCGGGGCTGAGGGCTCCTTCAGACAGCTGGAGTTTGATTAATTTACAAATATACCTACTACTGTAATTTGAAGGGTTTTTTATTATTTACTATTTCTTTCTACCATCGTATTATTTGGCTAAATGGTTCTTTTGTGTTCATACATTTATTGTTAGTACATATTGTATTAATGTACTTGTAGATTATGTATTGTATTTGTTATATAGGTATATATATGCTTAGTATGTATACAGTATTTAAATGTATTTATAGTGTATAGACAATAATGTTTCATGCCATATTATCTCCTATCGCAGGTGGGCTGGTAGAGATTTCTTTAGGAATAAAAATAAATAAAAATAAAATGTATTTATTGCGGAAGCAGAGTCCAGAGGGTTAGTAACAATAACACTTACTCACTATGTTAGTATTAAACATAAGCACAGTAAAACTAATTAAAAGCTATCGAGGTGTCCACACCCTTTGTAATTTCTATTTAATTTATGTGTTCTGTATAATTGTTGTGTAAAATAAAATTCTGTTAAATGAAAAAATTACAAAAGTGGCAATAGTATAAAATGGTCACAGGTTAATAGTACATTATGGTACAAGTGTGTAATGTTGGTGATTACCGCTGAGGCGCATTGAGGCCCGAGCCGTCAGGCGAGGGTCTTAAGGAGCCGAGGACGGTAATCATCAATACACACGTGTATCATACAACGTTTTTCAACACACTTCTGAATAATAGATATTTTTCCTTTGAGTTTTCTGGTAGTAAACTTTCCATAACGTTCTGGGCTTCACATCTTATATCGGGCGGTGTACAACATAAATCATTTTCTTCATAAATTGTATTTGCAGACATCTTAATTAATAACTAACTAAATAACTTCAAAAGAGAAAACGAGACGAGTTGTGAAAAATGTTTCGTAATGGCGGGAAAAATTAATCAGTTTTCCTATGCGCGCGCATCGGCCATAGACTAATAAATTTCGTAATGGCGGGAAAAATTAATTAGTTTTCCTATGCGCGCGCATCGGCCATAGACTAAAAAATGAGGTTTCTTTTTTTTGGGCTTTTCGCGGATAGCTTTTTAGCGCAAATGTAACCGTAACTCAACCAATAATATTAAAAAAAACTATTACTCACTCGTGAATAATAGTAATGAAAAAGTCACAGTTTGATTATAGGTGTCATTATGTGCCTAATTGCCATGGGATTAGAGCCACTTTATAAGGAAGTGTGTTGAAAAGTAACTTTATACCTAAATAATTATTTTTTTATGTATAACTTTGCTTTACTCTATGCCCCGTGCATGCCTACAGGCTCGTACCCTGATACATAGGAACTTGTGGGCTACACCTACACATCCTATTCTGTACATAATTAATATTTATATATACATATATATTCTGTACATAATTAATATTTATTATTATTTATTAATTAATATTATTTATCACAAAAACTCATATACATATTTTCAATATCGTCCGCGCGCCCTTATCGGAATACCTTGCATCGGCGGCGCACGCATGCGCAGTAGCGCGGACCGTGCGACGACCACCGAGGAGAACCGATCGTGGACGAGAGGCAGCGCGCCAAGTTAAGGGACTTGAGTGAGATAAAAACACAAAGTGCACGAAAACACTTGCTCTTTAGTTTATTAGTTAATTTAAGTTTCTTTTGAATATCCTCAAGCAATTTATGTTCGGTGCCTATGTTGAGAAGTCTTATATCATCCTTCATTGATTTTGTGTGGCAAAATGTATCGCTCTTAAATAACTGTGTGCATACAAGGAAGTAAAAAGTGTGAGTAAAACTTTATTGTTTTATTTGGGTGTCATAAACATTTCAACCCCAAACACTTAGAGATATCGGGTGAAATGCCTTAAAACCTCTGCATGCTTCGTCGTGGATCCAGAAGTAAAATGTAGTAAAAAGAGAAAATAGAGAGAAAGACGTTTACCTTTTACATTGCCGCAGCAACAGCACGCTGGCCCAAGCTGATTGGTGGGTAGAGACAATAGCAATAGCAACGGGGATGATCGACTAAATGAATTTTTCGAAGCAAGGAGGATCTCGATGTTACAAAGATTACGACATCTGTCCAAGGCGTAACCATGGCAAAAGTTGCTTTGTATTCATTGACTAAACCAAGCGCCTGAATTACTATGATATAGAGCACCTTTTTATCTTCTGTATTACATTATCCAGGTATATATATACTCTTTATTGCAATTCAAAAACAAATACATAAAACAGGTTGTTAACAAATGTTTGCAAGGGCGGACATATCCCTAACAGAGATCTAACAGGTATTACTTGACTATCTTAGGTATTACATTACATTTATTTCGATATAGAAACAAAGAAGAAGGAAAATACATTGATTGACCACAAAACAAAAAAAATCGCATATATATGCTCAAAATGTTTATAAAACGTTAATTAGAATCTGATCTCAGCATGGTCTGCTAGAATTCTAGTTCTGGAAAAGCTAGAACTATTACTGGGCCTACAAAAATACAAAAATGAAATAATTCAGAGTAAAAGTAGATATATGTAAACATGCAACTATATAGGTATTTGACGACTCATTAATTTTAATACAAGTAGTATCGTCTTCAAGATACGTCCCGTTGCTGGCCACATAGCTTTTGATGAGACCAACCGAGACTAATGATGAGAGATAAACATGGTCTAACTCGAGATCACATTGGTTACTCAGTTTGAAACGTTGACTGACGTGAAAAAGCAAAAAACATCATTAATACGGTAACCTCAAAAGATATTTTGAATCGAAAGTAAATTAAAACTTACTTTAGAAGAAGAAACAAATCGTTTTTCTGTGGCCAGTGCTCGCGCTGCAGTGACCAAATACCGCGAAATTGTACGAGTATAGTTCTCCAGATAGAAGTCAAAGCAGTGGTCGACTGTCTACGCTAAACCTATTAGAAAATCAGTAGATAGGTTCAATTTTGAATAAGCGTAGTCTAGATGCAAGGGAAGCACGAACGTCTATAATATATAGTATCAGCCACCCACACCGTGTAGCCACGTCAGAGGCGGGAAAGGGTAACATACCTGTCCATACCTCTGACGTCGTTCGATATCCGCATGTTATGATTACCTGGAAAAACATTGTCACTTAGTAATATTATTCAAAGTATTGTTGGGTTAGTCAGATATGCATTACAGACAGTTTGAGATATACGCTATATACGAGTAGATAGGCGTATATTATCTTGATAACAGAATGTCGATATCTGTAGTCTCGTTGACAAACTTAGTTGAATGCTGAAAACATAAGGACGTATGAAGTTGTGGTTATATTGCTATGACAACTTTCGTGATTATTTAAGAAACCATTAGAAAATGCGTATACGTGAATTAACCCCTGAATTGGCCCAGAAGGCCCGGGAAGAGTTAAATGAAGACCCCAAACGAATGAAAGATGGCATTGAGAACTTAAAGAATTGGCTTGCAAAACAACAACATATACGAGCGAGGACAGGTGAGTGTCAAAATTAAAGAATTGAAAATTTACGAGCGCTTCGTCAAAAATAAAAAAGATCAGGTGTTGGTTTATTTATATCATTGTAATGTGAAGAATGACCATACTTAATACTACCTTGAATTATATGATATTCCTACTTCTTTTAGATGATCAATGGCTGGTGGCGTTTCTTCGAGGATGTAAATACAGTTTAGAACGTGCCAAAGAAAAGCTGGACTTCCACTACACTGTGCGGAACACAGCCAAAGACCTCTTCCGGATAACGTATCAAGATCCGTTGTTCACCGAAATTATTGATTTGGGGTTAGTATATTAAGCATAGATAACTCGGATGATGCTTAAATAGATACAATTGATAGCAAATTAATATTGAGCCAATTTTGCTGGCTGATTGTAATATTAGATGGAAAGTTTTCTATTGAATTTAACATAATATTATAAATACATACATACATACATGCAATCCCCGTAGGGGTAGGCAGAGTCCAAGGAACACCACATTTAGCCATACAAAAATTGGGTTTAGTCAGATGAAAATCGTGAAAGAGTAGTAACAAGTGGCTAGCTTATCGCTTACACAAGCACAGACCCAGTACCCAATACGCCCTTAGTCACCTTTAACGATATGCTAGGCAAGAAAGGCAGTTGGTACATTATTTTTGTGTCCCGGACCATATTATAAATACATACAAATAAACTCAAGGAATTCTATGAAATAACGTTTTTCAAGTTTTAAAATATTATGTAGGGTAGGTATATGCGTAAGAGATTGTTACGTATATTATAGACTCTATAAACTATATCTATAACTATATATATAGATATAATAATTGTTAGTTAATATATTTGCACACTATGGCGTAATAAAATCGTTCTGTTTATTATCCGCAGGTGCATTCTGATATTGCCGAAGCTGTCTGGTCCTGCCGAACCCAGGGTAGCTATTGTACGGCCAGGCAGATACGACCCCAACAAATACACAGTTTCAGATATTATATCAGCGTCTAATATCCTTCAAAAGGTTAGTATTAAGGCCTTAAAATGTCCCGCTGCTGAGCACAGGCCTTCCTACGTGGCGAAACACGGCAAGGTATCACTACTGGCCCAATGCGGGTTGCAACAACAACCGGGACTAAAGGATTAACGTGCCTTCCGAAGAAGCAGTTTGGTCATCCATCCCAGGATTGACCAGGGCGAAAGCAGCTTTGTTTTCGATATCAAAAGCCGAAACGTACGAAACATTACGACATCGAGACGCATGTGGTATTCATCGAGTTATTCACTAAATCTTCCCGATGAACCAATTCGAAAAATTTAATACCTGAAATTTGTTTCTATAAATAATGAAATTATGTATTTGATGATTTCAGATAATAATAATGGAAGATGACAACTCTATTGTAGCAGGCATAAGGGCTGTTCTTGATTTGGAAGGTGTCACGCTGGGTCACTTTATGCAGATGACTGTGATTCAAATGAAAAAACTAGTCGTATCTTTACAGGTGATTTTTTAAAATGTTTGATGATAAATGTTTTTCCGTTTTCCGCAAAAATGTTTGCACCTTATATCTTACGTGTTAAGGTAGGAAATCTACTAAGACATTTTGACTGTTTTATATAGCCTGATAGATAGATAGATAGATAAAATTATTTATTGCAACTAATAAAAACACAGAAATATAGTAAAGAAAAAAATACGATGCAACACAGGCGGCCAGGCGGCCTGATGTGCTGCAGTTGCTCCTTTTGACTTGATTATTAAAGTTTAATCTATATAATTTATGATACACAGATTATTTAAAGCCAGATATAAAACATTTTATCGTTACTGTAGCATTCATTAATAACACAATAGATTACACTAAGATAATCATAAATTACATAAGATATCAGAAAATGTTGAACTCTCCTCACGACGCCAACATAGTTTATATTAATGCGCAAAAGCGTCGCATAGTCACAATCCAAAAAACGTTTTTTTAGTACCTGTCATTTCATATCACTAGTGATTTGAGTGATTCCCATCTAGTATCGCAAATACAAATAATTTACTATAAACTAAACCATAGAATGATTAAGTACTAAAATAGTCATTTATTTACAGGGTATTCGCTTTTTAAGAAATTGATAAGTGTTGTTCAAATAGTCGAAGTACAATAATCACAAAATAATATCGATGTCCGATAAAATAATATCTATATCCGCTTATGAACGTCTAAACAAAAATTTGCCTATTTACGCAGTGCAGTCAACAGTTGCTTTATGGTGGATTAAGGAGTTTATTAAGTTCTTGTCTTAAATCTCTGCGAATCCTAACATCTATTGTATAAAGCAACAGCATGAAAATCCAATAATAATAATAACAAAGTACTCCAGCACAAATGTCCGATTTTTTGTAGTTCTAAAAAGTGCAATTTAATAATTAATAAGGGGTAAGTCCCACATTAAAATAAATGATATAAATTGTACAATTTTTACTATTACAGGATGTAAATCCATTCCGGATGAAAGGTACTCACTACATTAACGTACCTCCAGGGTTTGATATGTTTTTGTCTGCCATCAAAGGATTACTTAATGAAAAAAGTCGAAGTCGAGTAAGTATACACCTCAATTTAGTTTTTTCATCCAATCGCTCAAATACCTGCCATTACCTCAATTTGAATCGAATCTTCTGTGTTTGCACAATCGCCATAATCGCCACAATTTATGAAAAAAATTAACGGGAAATAAAATAAATAGATATTGTAACGGATCTTCATAGATATTCAAAATAATAGGCTAGTTGATGATGATCAAAAGTTATGAAAATAATGTTTAATTATAGTATAAATAATGTTTAATTATATATAAATATAGTATTTAGTACAAGGGTACAAGGAGAAATATACCAAGTACATTAAAGATGTATAAGGGATTGTTTTAAAAATTCAATTTAAACATGTTTTTATTTATTTTAATCTGTCATAAACGCTATTTGCCATGTTCGTGAAATTGGCGAAGTCACGCGTCATGTAAACAATTACTACACATGTTCAAAATCTGTCAAACCCGCCAGTCGCAACCAATCAAGCATGTCTGTCGGCTGTGTCACCTTGTGTCTTTGGTTAAATGATAATTCAAACTGTTCAATCAATTTGACTAATTAAAAAATGGACTATAGATTGGGCGATGGCTTGGCTGGGATGACGATGAACGCACATTCTGATAATAATCATATAATATATTGGGTCCTTACCTATGAAATTGGTGTTTTTATTCTGTCTTAGCAATTTGTCCGTAACTATTAAGTTTCAGAACATTCTTATAAAATAATTGCCTCTTCTAAAAATAGACCATATATTTGAGCTCGTATTATTTAATTTGATAATTTTTTGTAAGTTTAATTGTGTTAAAATTAGACACAAAGACAATTATTTTTAACTGCCTCCCGAATACATCATTTGATTTGCATTAACATAATTTTTATCAAGCGTGTTCACACACATATTGCTAAAGCTTGTCTAAAGATACATGCCAAATAATATTATCTCTGGATTTGTCGTTGTGAAGAAAACTGATAAAATGTTAGTATGTAAAATGCAGACATCCCCAAAATCTCCATACAAAACACCAATTTCATAGGTAAGGACCTAATACAATCTTTTCTTGTATTTCAGATATTTGTTCACAACAAAAAATACAATGATATGTACAAGTATATCCCTAAAGAAATATTACCAGTGGAATATGGTGGCACTGGGGGAACTATACCAGAAATAATAGGTAAGTAATAATATTTTTAACTGATTTCTTCTTCTTCGAGCGTGTGATCACCCCAAGAGAGGCTCTTGCCATTCTCACTCACACCGGTCCTTTGTCCATCATCCTTTGCCAGACCGGTTCCGCCGTCTACTTTATTTCATCGGGCCATCGGGCAGGTAGTCTTCCATATTTCTCCTGCCCTGCCTGGACCTCCACTCTAGGACACGCCATCGCTCGTTATGTCGTCGGCACACGTGGCCGGTCAAAGCTCATTTAAGCTTGGCGACTCTATGGCCAACCTCGACAATCTTTATGTCAAGCGTTCGTAATTGATTTAGATGACCCTAAGACACTTTTCAGTATGGGTCAAGGTGGGATGATGATATTTGTAGCTGTATTTGTGGCTATATTTTAGCTGGATGCCTGAAGGCCCGGTGGCAGGGCGTATAGTAGGTGAAACCTATTTTCGGCACTGGGCTAGACGCGTGTGTTTTGTTGATGTTTTTTTTTTGATTCCTACACTTACTACACTTTGTTGAAAATCCGTTGTAATATTTATTTATTAATTAAATAATAGACTTTTTAGTGAACAATTTTGATTTTATTGTGAATAACGAGTACATTTATATTAACATAAAAGATTTTTGAACTGTATGTGGTATATATATAGTTTATACTTAGCTGTGACGATCAGACCCGTATTAAGGAACCAAACTTACGCGTTGACCTCTGCTCAGGTATAGTTATAATCCCTTTCTAAACTGTTTAACTAGTCAATGGACACAAAACGAGACACAATAGAAACATCGATTGCTTACGAACACTGGTGTTCGCGTTACGCGAATGCCCCCCATAAGCAGCAATCTGCGCTTGAATTTGGTTCTGTGATACGAGATTTTAATATCCAACAAACTAATTGCGCAAGAGATTGACATCAGATTCAGTCTCCTCTTGTACGAGTAACAACTCTAGTAAAGTTTTCTAATATCGGGCGATACATACACCTCAACCTCTGAAAATACATGTGTTATTATCCAATACAGATTGTAAATAATACAAAATAATGGCTTTAAAAACGATTTTTTGCCTATCTTAACAAACAAAAAGATTAAAGTTAGATTTGACTCAAAATGACAGTGGCACTTTAATTTGCTTAGAAGGGACACAAGATATAAACTATGTCTAATTTTGGACTACGTTTATAAATAATTCCCTATTTGTTAATCATGGAAGGGGAACAATGTTTCGTGTAGTGTTCTTTTAGAATCTAAGCTACGTACGTACTAATATTAGGTCCTTACCTATGAAATTGGTGTTTTGTATGGAGATTTTGGGGAATTCAGCATTTTCCATTCTAAAATTTTTTCAGTTTTCTTCACAACGACAATAATCTTTGGCATCTATCATTAGACAAGCTTTAGTAATATGTGTAATATCACACTTCATAAAAATTATTTATCGTTTTTAGTGAATGCAATGAGGCACTTAAAAAGAGTTGTCTCCGTGTCAAATTTTAACACAATAAAACTTACAACAAATTATCAAATAAATCTAAAGAGCTCACAAATATAGTATATTTTTAGGCGAGGTAATTATTTTGTTGGAATACTCTGAATTTTAATAGTTACAGACAAAATACTAAGAGAGAAAAAAAACACCAATTTCATAGGTAAGGACCCAATAGTTATCACTTGCTATCTGAAATAACAGGCAAACAGTGGCCTGTATTGTCAGTGAAATTCAGTGGTGGTATTTTTTTTTATTATAGAGTACTGGAAGGAGCGGACAGATAGTTACCGCAAATGGTTAGACGAAGATCTGCAATACGGTACAGACGAGTCGAAGCGGCCTGGCGACCCAAAAACAGCTGAAACCATGTTCGGCACAGCAGGATCTTTCAGACAACTACAATTTGATTGATAAGTGTAATTTTAGCAAATAAAATACTAACTAAGTACAGGTTATATTTTTAATTTATGATTGGGTATTTTATAAGCTAATAAATAGGTACTTAGCGACGATAATTATATACAAACGATGTTAGAAGCCGCAATATGTACATTCTTGTGCTATTACATAAAAATTTAAATATTTCTTTAAAAAATATATATGAATAAATACATGCAGAGTATATTCTGAGTATCGCTTGCTATACTATATCAACAGGCTTAACCTTAAAACGAACAGTCACACACATCATTTATTTGTTTATTAGCATTAATCTGTTTTTTATTATTTCTTCTAGAGCAGACGCCAAAGGAAATTGAGTGTGCAATTCTGTAAATAGTTTTGAACTCAGAAAAGCTGGCAGATTATGATTTTGAATGTTGCTTGAAGATTTCTTCGAATCTCTTCGATTCGAACCCTTAGGATATCGTTTAAATTGGCAGTAAATCGATTTCGAACATAGTACTATAGTATCTTTTATATACATACATATAGTCACGACTATTATCTCCTTGAGTTAGACAGAGACTAGGCAATAGCACTGCAAAAGCAGTCCACTGCCATATTCCGCGTTTCACCGAGCAGTGACTGCACTTAGTTTGACAGGTGGTAAGCCCGTCGTCGCTATAAGCTATTGGATGATGCATTTCTATGTCCATCAGTCACCTTTTAAGACACCTAAGAGATGGGTTGGTTGATTCTTTTAATGAGCCGCTACCACATGGCTAGTATCTTTTACTCTGTTCAAAAATACCTTTTCAACAATGTAATATATACAGTATGTTTTTTTACTGGGGCAATATGGGGAAATCCAAAACCATAGAAGATACAGGTAAACGGCCTTAGAAACTATTTATTATTATTTTGTGAAATAAAAATTTAACAAAGTAATTTTTTTGGTCAAGAGTGAGTTGTCCTTAGAAATGAGTGATTTAAAAGATTTTTTTATGCGGATCAACTCAGTTTCATAAAGGGAATATTTCATTGTATGGAAAGAAAAAAAATCTGAGCAGCAGAAGTAAGTAAAATTTAATAAAATGTTTCTCATACAACAGGTTATAATTTAAAGTATACGTCTACTGCATCACAGTCGATACTTACACGTACTAAAAGGTTCAATTATACAATGCAAATATCTCTCTCTAAAAATATCATTTTTGAATATAGAAAGATTTTTGTACATACATATATATTTATATAATACTTGACGTCGAGCCAATCGCTCCAGACGCTGATATGAATAAAATCGAGAACAATCAACAAAAAAAGAGACAGGCGGTAAGTTTAAAAATAGAAACAAACAGAAAATGGCCAGAGAAGAGCGCAATAACAGCAAAGAGTCGTTAATACTGATATAGCGCCTCGTTAGAAAGAAAGAAAGAAAGAAAAACATTTATTGACCACAGGCACAAGCAAGACGCAAAATACACAAACAATCACATATAAGGTCAACTAGGACCCGACCTCAGCATCAAGTACAAGCCTCAGTCTCATACAAGTTCTCTTCTCCCTAAGTTCTTCCAGAAGATCACAACTAAATAATACTACTTCGCCCTATCATCCCTAATTCGTTGTTCCTACTTCTCAGTGTTGTGTTCTGCGATGAGTGTACTATAAGACTGACTGTAGGTTGGTTGTCGAATAAAAAAATGTACCATTATACTACAAAATATTGTTTATTATTATGCGCTTAGTATCTTATCTCATGAGACTGGGACGAGTAAGAGAACTTTGAATCTATGGTGAATTTTGTGCTTAAATAATAAATAATTCAACATAGGCACTGGAGCTCGGTGGCGTAGTGGTTAGTACGCTTTGGCTTTCGGTGGAAAACAAAGCTACCTTCGCCATGTTCAGGCCGTGGATGGATGACCACAACTTTGTGATCTCGAGCTCCTCCGTGCTTCGGAAGGCATGTTAAGCCGTTGGTCACGGTCGCTATTGCGACCGTTTCTACCCACCAACCCGCATTGGGCCAGCTGGTGGTGTTACGCCCCATACTCCTGATGTGTTTCTGCACGAGGAAGGCATGTGCCCAGCAGTGGGACGTATATAGGCTGAGGAGGAGATACCGGTCAATAACCTTTGCCATGGTCAGGAGGCCTTGGACGGGGACTAAAACTATGTGATCTCCAACTCCTTCGTGCTTCGGAAGCCGTTGGTCCTGGTCGCTATTGCAATCGTTCCTACCCACATTGCGTCAGCGTGGTGGTATTACGGCCAATACTCCTCATGTGTTTCTCCATGATGAACGCCTGTGTTCAGCAGTGGGACGTATATAGGCTGAGTACACACACACTAGTCAACAACGCAGTAAATATTGATAAATTTTGATATACACGATATAATTATGTTTAAATATAATTTAGAATTGATGCATATGTTAATTTTATTAAGCCGCCACCAGATCTCTGCTTTGCCTGATGGTTGACTGTTAGAGAGCGGTATTAGTAGTTAAGTCCGCCATGTGTACATTTTTTTGTAATGGACATGAAAGCTTAAATAAATAAATAAATACGAGTTCAACTTTAAATGAACACGTAACTACGTGCTTCTTTATCGTTGATAATAATTACAATTACTAATCTAGTTTTATAGATCATATAGATATCTAATCGTTGATTATAGTACCCTATCACTGAAACGAAGTACATATTTGTCTAAGATTCTTTACGGGTGTGGTGTGCAGTTTAAGTAATTAGTATATACCTATAATTATCGTTAAGCAAATTTAAAAAATAAAAATGCCACTCCGACCGTTGGTCCCGGAATTGGCCGAAAAGGCTCGAGTGGAGTTGAACGAAGACCCGCAGAGACTCGAAGATGGGTTGAAGCACATCAAGGACTGGTTATCAAAACAACCGCACATCAAAGCGAGAATGGGTAAGGTTATAAAGCAATAAAAACAATGTCTTTTACAATATTTTTTGAACGCAATCGCGATCGATCGACATTGAGATGATGTTTCTTACTCATCAGTTGCGACATTAGGACCATAAATGGATTCAAATTGTGCGGATATTGAGTGACTTAAACGACATTAAGTTTTAAATCGGTACTCTCGTACCGCCTCTCCAATATCGGTATTCTGCGATTAGGGCACAAAATTTTTTTATGAACACATCTCATTTAACATAAAATGTTTGCCTATGCTAATCACGCGAAGGACGATAAACGTGTAAAAAATATTTATTGAAAATGTAATATCACGCTGTTATCTTTATGATAACTTCATTTATTTTATAAGTTTTCGTAGAAACGTTTTATTTTTAAAACTGAAGAAATACGCAGAAACCTGGTTGCAGTAAAATATAAGCCATGATTTTTATCTTTATGGAAAATTATGTATATATTTATGTTAATCTTTTGAAACAACGAGCACTTACATATTATCTTTTTTAAGTATACTAAGGGTATTTTTGATAGGTTCCTAGAAGTAGTACCTAGCATATAATCACTTTGGACATAAATCTTTTGGACGAAACAACCCTGACAGATTAAAAAGATTGATCGAATGACCGATCAGACCGAATTCACCACTACCATCCGAACCTATGGTAGGATTTGAGCTCAAGATATCAATACCTAATTAAGATTACTAATACAGCCAAGGACGGAGGAGGGATAAATGGTACCTCGTATATTTTGTTGTCAATTGGCACTGATTGGCAAGGAGGTCGCCGGTCAAGGTTCACAGATTCTTTAAAGTTGTGCAGCAATAAGTTGTCAGAAATCATGAGTCTATATTACGGCTACTCGTCTACTCTGACCATGACTCTACGTCATAATTACAAAGTCTATGATCTATAGTGTTATTTAGACAGAAGTTAAGTTTTTTTATGTCAAAGTACTGTATATATTTTATTATTGTTTAGTTTTATCCCTTTACTTTAAGAAATTGGCTGCCATTTTGGCATTGCCGTTGATGCACTGGTCCTCTCTAATCTGTGCACTGGTCACCATCGTATATAGTGTCTAAGAAGTGCATGCAGAATTTCAAGACTCTCCCAAATTAGCAGTGTCATTAGTCGGGCTATTGCATTAGCTGGTGCTTCATCTGTTCTTGAGATGAACGGATTGGCTCGTGATTGCTATTTACTGTTAGATTTAGTTTTTTTTTGTTTACAATATCTATAATGTATTTCATAAAGTATTTTTTTTATTGTAATATTTCATAAAATTTTCATTGCTGTGTAAAAATGCTTTAATGTAACTAGTAGGTATTTGGAATAATTTAAACTTCTAATATATTTTAAGGATTATTTTTAATCATAATTTTATAATCAACACTTAACTTCTTATTTCCAGATGATCAATGGCTAGTAATCTTCTTGCGAGGCTGTAAGTTTAGCTTGGAGAGGGCAAAACAGAAATTGGACTTGTATTACACGCTGCGCACAACAGAACCAGAGCTTTTTAACACGATGCCTACTCGCGAACTCTTTAATGAAGTTATGGACTTGGGGTATGTGAAATACCATTAATATGTAATTTCGATTTACTCTACAATTTAGGATTTTTTTAAATAGACCTTAATACAATATCTTTTTTCCTCAAGGGTATTGGTGTTTCTTCCGAAAGCGCATGGCCCTGCTGAATCCTTAGTGTCAATATACAGAACAGGCTCTTATGACCCACAAAAATATGATATGTATTGCCTCATGAAGTGTTCTGTCATTGTTCAAAAGGTATTTTGATCATGAATTATTTAAAATGAACTTACTTACTTTTTAACTAATTCATAAATATAATAAGACTGTAAATTTTATAATTTAAGTTTCGCTAGGGTACGGAGAGCAAAGAATTAAGAATGATACTTAACTCGTAGGCAAAGAGAATATAATCTTTGTTCTTGAGTCGTGTGGTATCGGCACATTAAAAGAATACTACCATCCCATTTCTTCCGTTGGGTTTCGTAAAAGACGACTAATGGACTTAGAACTGCACAACCATCCAATAGCTTAGAGCGGCGTCGGGCTCACCAACTGACACGCTTAGCACATGTGCTGCTTGGTCACTGCTTGGTGAAGCGCGGACTATGGCAGTGCTTTAGCGGTGCTTTTGCCTAGTCTCTGACTAACCCTTCGGGGATAATAGTCATGTTTATATGTATGTATTATGTCAAATTTGAAATTATGTTAAATTCGTGGGAATATGCTTCCTAGTTTTGCACCTCGCTTGCATAGGGTTACCCACATTTTTCCTTTTTAAATTTATATCCCTACATAAAATAATATGGAAAGTTCTGGGTGGGGGTGGGCAGACACCCCTTCGGGGATACATATGATGCATCCATTTGCAGGTTAGTTAACTAAGACTGTCACCTGATACTTAACAGTAATTTTTAAACGTTATTAAGTGTTTGTATATCAAGCCTATAAAATAAGGATATTTTTGATTTTGATAATGTAAGGATTTTAAAAGAAAGGTTTGACGCAATTGTAATAATTTTAATACATATAAAAATCTTTTCAGATTGTTTTGTATGAAAATGATAACAGTGTTGTGGCTGGTTTCCGAAGCATTATGGATATGGAAAACGGTACGATGGCTCATTTCTTTCAAATGACTCCAGCAATGACGAAAAAGATGACAGTTTACATGCAAGTATGTTTTAATACAAATCCAAACAAAATACCTACGTCATATTGAATCGTACAGTTTATCTAACTTTAAACTTGTTCAGTTCAAATTTGTATTGAACTTTTATTATTCTGACTATAAATTAATATACAGTAGGGAAAGGTATCTCATTTATTAATAATAGTTGTATAATATGCTTAACAGATATTTGCACAGCATTTATAATAGAAAGCTTTAATAATATTGACAGGATGCTGCCCCCGTTCGTCTAAAAGGAAGCCACTATATTAATACTATTCCTGGTTTCGAGACAATATTCAATCTATTCAAAGGATTCTTGAACGAAAAGAACAGGAACAGGGTAAGTTAGAAAGGGTCCATGAACGACTGGCTTCACATGCTAGTGCCAACGATCATGTACGTAAAATTATTATTATCATTATGTATGGTGGTTTTTGCGCGGGCTGCGCAGGACCGCGAGTAGTAGAGGTCATTGGGAGAGATCCATGTCCAGTAGTAGCCGTCTTTTGGCTGAAATGATGATGATAGTACAAGAATCTGCTGCTGACATAACAGCGTTGGGAATAATTTGTGGAACCTCTTGCATATTTTTTTGGTGGCACAGATTCCGTTCTGACAATATCATTATTGAAAATAATTTGCATAATTAAAATAATTATATTCAGGGAAAAAGAACACAGCGTAATAAAAGATCACTTAATGAAAGAATATTTTAAGCGTATTAAGAAACTTCTCCACACTCACCTTAACGCCCGATGTCTTATCAAAGGTATTAATGTTTATGCGATTCCAGTGTTGTTGTATTCGTTTGGTATTATACATTACAAAAATACAGACTTAAAGAAAATAGATACAAAGACAAGGAAGTTATTAGCCATAAATAAAGCACATCAACAGAAGGCGGACGTTCAAAGATTATATTTACCTGTAGCAGAAGGAGGAAGAGGGTTAATTAACGTAGAATACACATATAAAGCACAGATAGTTAAATATAAGCAATACTTGAAGGAAGAAAATGATTATTTGATTAAAGCAATAGTGGAGCATGACAAGAACAGAGATAAATATTCTATAATTAAAGATGCACAAGAAATAGAATTACAATTACACCTAACTCAAAGTAACACACACACAGATAATGAAATTAAACAAGCAATAGTTAAACAGCATAAAGAAACTTGGCGGGGTAAGCAACTACATGGGCAGTTTCCAAAGAAAGTATTAGATCAGGCTAACATAGACACAGAATCATCATTTAAATGGATTAAGAAGCAACAAATATCACCCAACATAGAGTCATCCATATTTGCCATACAGGACAACGCCATTATGACACGGCAGCACCAACGCGATATACTTAAAGAACCAGTAGACGGAAAATGCCGTCTCTGCGCGTGTAAGGACGAAACCGTGCAGCACATTATATCAGGATGCGAGAAATTGGCAGGAACTTATTACGTCAAGCGTCATAACAACCTCGTCCAGTATGTCTACTGGTGTTTAGCTAAGAAACATAAAATAGAAGTCTCAAACCTCTGGTGGAAGGAAACAATGATCCAACCACAAGTTAAAGAAAATGATTCCACTAAAATCCTATGGGAAATGCCCGTACACACCGACATCACTGTAACACACAATAGACCAGACCTTATTTATATAGACAAAATAAGCAACAAAACATATTTAATAGACATAACAGTACCATCAGACTACAATATAGGACCTAAAGAAATAGAAAAGCTAAGTAAATACCACCTCTTAAAAACTGAAGTCAGCCGCCTGTGGAACACACAAGTGACAGTCGTCCCAATAGTGGTTGGCTCCACAGGAGTGGTTGCCAAAAGTATCAAAAGATATATAGATAAATTAGACGCAAATATAGATATCACCATCCTACAAAAACAAGCAGCCTTACACACAAGCATAATTATAAGTAAAGTTCTCGGAGACACGGTATTTGTAAACAACACGCATCAATCAGGCTCATCAGACACAAACATGCAAACCGTTCAAAATACACACACACCTCAAACACAACACACATCACAACAAACAAGCACACAAACATCACAATTATAACTAAAGTGAAATATAGTTATGGGGGAATAAATATCTTTTTTCCTGAAGGAATCAGGACGGGATATTTATTAACACCGACAAAAGGTCGAGAAACTCAAACGAGTAATCATTATATTTAATGTCTGAACTATCTTATCGTTTAATTTGGCAGGGGTCTTACTGCAAAAAGGTAATGAAATAAATATGTAATTTCATTGTCATAACATAGGCTTATTCTATGTAAAGATTCATCATTGGTTGATTTGCGATAAACTCAAGAGCTTATACTCGTAGTTCGGAGTGTTTTTGCAAATACATACATAGATTCACATAATAGATTCACAATCAGAAATGTATTTTTTTATTAATTTTGCAGCTATTCGTTCACAATAAGAACTATGAAGAGTTGTACCAGCATGTCCCGAAAAATGTTCTACCCGCCGAGTATGGGGGCACCGCAGGAACTATAAAAGATATCTGTGGTAAGCACATTACATTGTTAATATCGTAGTAAAGTATAATTAAGATTCTTTATTATCATATATTTAACCAAACTATTACTTTGGGGCAACGTTCGTAGGCTCCTCATAAGGTGGGTCAGGCCCAACATCTAGCGAAGGTCGTAGGTCTGAATATTATGGAGAGTCTTGAGGAAGCCTATTTCCAGCTGTGGGTGGCACCAGACTGCATTAAAATAACCATTCTAAAATTAATATAATTAACGCCACGTGAATGATCATTAGGTATCTGACTTCATATTATAATTTTATAATACGAGTAATATGGAAAATCTAAAAAAAATCTCTGTGCTACAACTAAAGTTATGAAACTTATTACTTTCATTTGCTTTAGGAGGATAGAAGATACAGCATCCCAAGCCCACACGTAAATTTTTCACTAACACGTATTTTCTTACATAACTAACATACAAATTTATTCATAATATAAGTCACCAACTTAAAAAACTTTAAGGTTGGCAGTCAAACATAAATCTTGACCCAGTGTCTTGCGACGTTGAGTAGTTGTGTTATTTTATACCGCAAACAGGAATTTGATTTCTATTAAACTAATAATATTTTTATCTAAACAGAGTATTGGAAGAAAAAAGCTGAGGAGTACTGGCCCTGGTTGGAAGAAGACCTCAAATACTGCACAGATGAGAGCAAGAGGCCCGGGAAACCGAAGACTGCAGACGAAATCTTCGGTCTAGATGGATCCTTCAGACAACTTTCATTTGATTAATGTTTTTTAAACAATAATGAATAGTAATAACTTTCAGTTTATAAAGCGTGTTTTGGTTCAATAAATATTGTTATAATAATCTTGTTTTATTTTCCATAGTGCAATTTTTAAAGATTGTAAACAGTTAAAATTAACAAAATGAAAGCAAAGTAATATCAGCGAGGGAAATTTCAAATTGTCTAATTATTCCAAAACGTTGTGTTCAAATAATTTAAGCTGGAATACTCACAGACGAATTGGTATTCCGATTTATTCAAGTAATATCCGATTGTTTCCTATTGATTGCCAAATTAATTCACTATAAAATTCAGTAAAAAAATAAATTTGAATACAGCAATTAAGACCGTTAAAATTAACAGTTAAAATTAACAAAATGAAAGCAAAGTAATATCAGCGAGGGAAATTTCAAATTGTCTAATTATTCCAAAACGTTGTGTTCAAATAATTTAAGCTGGAATACTCACAGACGAATTGGTATTCCGATTTATTCAAGTAATATCCGATTGTTTCCTATTGATTGCCAAATTAATTCACTATAAAATTCAGTAAAAAAATAAATTTGAATACAGCAATTAAGACCTTAACGTCATGTTAACGTCATGGAAACTTTAAAATCTGAAAATTCCCAGGAAAATTTATTTTTGGGTATTATTTTCTTCACAAGTGTATTGAAAAACATGTATATTGATGATAATTTCCTCGGCTATCAATTGCACCTCAGCAGTTATTACCAATATATAACACTTGTACCATAATGAACTGTCACTGCCATTCAGTTTTGGGGGAGATTTATGTATGATTATAGTGATTAATCTAATATTAAATAAATTAATATCTTCAGACATTCACACCTATCAACTAGCCCCATTTCAAGCAACTAATGGTGCTTGTGTTACGGATACTAGATGAAGGATAAGTATTACTTATAAATATTAAGAAAATAAACAATACATTATATAAACGTACAAGACTGGAGAACAAATGCCTGTTATCTTCATACAAACATTTGCCACCACCGGGGATCGAACCCAGCACCTGTCTAGATGGTGATGCCTTGACACGCCCGCGCCGGTCTTAAGTACAGACCACTCGGCCACGGAGGACGTAAAATCTATATATTCAGGGCGCAGTGATGCGCTAGGGTTTAACACCACTTGGCACCCTTAAAAAATGTGTTATTAGCATTAACATCAAACTGTATTATATTGCTGAATACTTTGACTTCAAATTGACTATGTTAACGTAGCGTTTTATAATGTTGTATGCGAGTATTTCTGTTACGAATGCGGTGTTGCTGCATCGAACGCATTCAGGCGAAAACTTTGATAGAGTCTAGAAAAACTCGGGCCTTTACGGTCGTGTTGCTTATTAAAGTGAAGTAAGTTCTTTTTTGAAATTTCTAACAGTGTCAAATTAAGTCTTGAAACACAATAAAATTAATATGCAATTTTAGTTATTGTGTGGCGTGGATATTGTTAATTTGGTTTACTGTGTGATGTGACATAGGTGATTATTGTAAAAGCGACTATTGAATGAGGTTGCCAGTTCGGTAACCTCATTCTCTGACTGATTATAGCATAATTATAGTTTATTTATTCTGATTACCGCTTGCCTCATGTTCAGCGCTCCCTGGCCCGTTGCAAGTAGATCTATTTACTTAACAGAACTTAGGAAAAATCGTTTACTTTACCATATATACATATATATACTTACAATTTCCTACAATAATACATTTATTTTGTTGATTTTGCACTCTCAAAATACTCGTAATAAATAAAATCAAACTTATTATACTGAATAAAGCAGTAACCACTAACCAAAGGCACGCAAATTTTTAAAATCAGCTGAACTTAAATCATTGTGTATTCAAAAATTCCTTCTTGCAGAAAAGGAAGGAAAAAAAATTCAAATCAAAAACGTAAAAAAAATATATCCTCATTGAAACCATCTTTATTAAACATTCTTGAATTAAAAAGATAATAATGAAAAGATAAAGTTGTTGTAATTTTTTTTTACTTTATTGGTTAACCAACAACTTATGCACTATTGCAATGACAAAAATTACAGGTGAAGCTCGCTTCCACCTTCGGCCTTATCGTCACTTACCATCAGGTGAGATGAAGGTCAAGAGCTTACCTATCATATACAAAAAAAAATCACTAAGTTCTTAAATCTAAGTACACGGTCAACTAAAGGTTAACATCCACATGCAGTGTAAAAAATTAATCTAAACATAATATGTAAAATTAAAAACAGACAAATTAAAAAATGGAATCTAACAAAAATTAGGCGCCAAAAAAAACTACACTAATAAATTATAGATTTTGTAACGCCTCACAAATATTTTTACGAAATTTGCCAGGGTTACAAGATTGTAATTTATTGTAGGTTTAGTATTAAAAGTTTAGTAGTATTAAAAGTTTATTATGTACATACCGCGGGTATGTCTACGGACTGTTATGATATCTATGTCACATCTAAAATATAGAAGTCGTTAGAACTTCTAAATATTTTTTGAATTTGTATGGCCATATTCATTTTCTTTCATCGGCACTGCGTTGGCCGTGGCGCCTACTTTCATTTGTTTTACTTTTTACACAATGTTATGGCCGCGGAGACAATAGCCAAGTAAACTTGTCTTGCCTTTAAAATATTTTTACTTTATTTTTCTTAAGTAATTTTATATTTTGTAATACATATTTAACTTTTGGGTAGCTTGGACTCATATTTTCACATTGTTAGCTTAATGAAAGTAAGATTTAAACTGTTTTTCTTGCGTATAGGATCATTTTACAATTTAAGATAATTTTTTTTATAATTACACGAGTAATAAACTGTTGTCTTACTGAACTTATTTACCGAACTCAGCTAGCCACAATGTAAAAAGTGAATGTTTCTAAAATTTTGGCAATAAAGCGAAAATGTATCCAATTGCAGATTATATTTCTTAGTAAAAGACCATGCCAGTTCGGCCGTTACCTCCGGAGTTGGCGGAACAGGCGAAAGAAGAACTCAACGAGGATCCGAAAAGACTTGAGGATGGCATCCAGGCGTTGAAAGATTGGATTGCTAAACAGGCTTATCTTCACGCTAGAACTGGTATACAAAATTACTAATGCTTATATTTGATATATTTTTCAATTCAGCGCTACGAGCATAGAACTTTCGATAAGCCAAATTTGACGTTTAAGAGCGACAATGGTCGAAAAACTCGATAACTTTGAGAGATAACTAAAGAATGAAAAGGACGGCTGCTTTTTTCGATCAAATATGGCGACTGTCGAAGTTCTATGCTCGCATCGCAGTATTGATAAATAATCTTTAAGCGTACCAATATTAGGCCTGCTCTTATTCTCTTTCTTTATTTTTCTCACTTCTTTCCGAACACTTGTGACCGAATAGTTCTTTTAGAAATTAGCCTACACATTTTCATATTATTACAACCTCTTTTCATTCGCGTATTGTCTATGTTGTTTTGGAAACAGGCCGCGAAAGAAAAGCACGGCATTGTATTCGAAATTTGAAATTGGCGGCAACATTATCAAAACCTTTACGAGTTCGATTCATCGTGTCGTGTTGCACGAAAATATTTAGAAGAGTTTTTGATGTAAAAGAAGCTAAAATTACAGTATGAAATTTTTTGTCTGTCTAGTTGATTTACAAATACTGCCTGTTAGTAACTGAATGTATTTCTTATAAAATGTTCAATTTTATGTGATTCTAAAGTTTTACGGGTAAGAGACGGCAACATTTTGTGTTAAATAAAATCATGCACATATTTATACCTCCCCTTTAAAACAAGCAAAACTTGATTTATTATTTTTTCTATTACAGATGATCAATGGCTGGCTGCATTCTTGAGAGGTTGCAAGCACAGTATCGAAAGAGCGAAACAAAAAATTGACCTATACTATTCAATAAGGGCTACAGCACCCGATCTGTTTATTCCTAAGCATACAGATGCTAAGTTTATGGATCTTCTTCGAGCAGGGTAACTATTGAAATAAGGCTTATGAATTGACTATAAGCTTATACCTCAGAGTAAACAGAACTGGAGTAGCCTTTGTCTAACATTCCCCTCTGCCAAATGCACAAGCATCGGATGCTTGCACGTTTAATAAAACTAGTTGAGCCGCCATTTTGACAGCCATAACATTGTAAACGTTGCGGCGAACAGAGCTCCCGCAAAAATGCCTGCCTGTGCTGTTTCATGTTGTAAAAATAAATAGAAAACATCGAGTATGCTAAAAGATGGTGTCACCTTTAATTTTTAATTATAAATTTTAAGATTTCATGATTATTTACTTCATTATTTCATGTTTTAGAATTCTACGATTTCAAATTTCGAGCGCTATGCTCGTGGGGAGTGCGGCTGTGACGTTGTCAAAACGCACACCCCACGTGACTATTTTAAGCGTGTGTGTGCGTGAAATTTAAATTTGTGTGTCGAATTATGCATGTGTGAATTTGTAAAAACGTTGTGCGTTGTGCTGGCTTTGAGTGTAGTGGTAACCTCACCCCCCGCAAGAAATGGCAGAAAAAAATGTTTGAGAAATTGACTAATGGCTACTCCAGTTCTGTTTACTCTGAGGCTTATACAGGTGTGTCTGTGGTTTGTTTCGAAGTTTTATCATAGAAAGAAAAGGATGCTGGATGTTGTTTAATGCAGCCTTTTTGCCACAAAATAAATGTTTATAATTTTACAATATTTATTATGATATTTTTGTAGTAATTTAAAATTCAATATAATGTAGAGACTGCCTAAATCTATAAGCTTGTGTTATTCATAGTCAATTAATTTTTATTTTATTTTTATTTCGTTGTATGTTTAATATGTGTGTGTGTATTCACAAATTTGTTTAATTAGAAACTATCAGATAACCTCCGATAAGCCTTACAAAACTTCTATCCTAATATCTGTTTTAGAGTTGTTCTGGTTTTCCCGAGGCCCGTGGGCCCAAAAGGCCCCCGAGTTATCATGATAAGAGCCAATATGTTCGACCCCAATAAATATTATGTGACTGAGCTGCTAGCATTAACATTAGTTTTACAACAAGTAAGTTGACTAATGTTATATATTTTAACGTAGGAAGTTTAAGATACACATAGGCGGCCTTGGAGACACGACAAAAAAATGTAAGTACATACATACATATAATCACGACTATTATCCCCTAAGGGTTAGTCAGAGACCAGGCAAAAGCACCGCAAAAGCAGTCCATTGCCATAGTTTGACAGGTGAGCTCGTCGCTATAAGTTATTGGATATTGTGCAGTTCTAAGTCCATTAGTCGCCTTTTACGACACCCATGGGAAGAGATGGGTTGGTAGTAATCTTTTAACGAGCCGCTTTAAGTACATTGTGTTGGTAAACGTCAAATTTCTTCGTCTCGTAGAACAAATGGGGACGCTATGGCCTCTTACTACTCGCGAAAACTTAACAGATCTGTCATTCATTCGCTTTCTCTTTTTCTCTTGGATGGTTTGTCAAGTACAAGCTAGGGCTTAGGATTTTTGCTTCCACGCTTCATGTGTCAATTTGGAGTACCGGAAAAATCCTAAATCACCAGCAACCCGGCCCAATTTCGCACCGGGTACCCCATTAGGGGTGGAGTTTCGAGAAGCCCTCCAGTTTTCACAGTTTTGTAGTGTTTTCTTTGAATTAGATTAACTAATATAAAAATGTATAATTAAATTACTTTCACAATATTCACTCTATGTTTATTATAGATTTTATATTTGGAAGACGACAATTTCGTAGTGTCAGGGGCCATTAATGTTGTAGACTTGGAAGGCTCAACTATGGCGCATTTCCTACAAATGACGCCGGCGCAAATGAAGAAATTAGTAGTATGTGGACAGGTAAGAAACATTTTGCGTTTACTTTATAATTGGACGCCGGTTCTTTTACATCATTTCTTGGAGTGCAATCATTTTACTCAAAGAAATCGCTCATAATCTTTCTTTACCACGCATATTTTTTTAAAATTTTAACCCCCTTCACAAAGAGATCGATGTTATAAGTTTGAAGTGTATGTGTGTGTCTTTGTGTCAGTGTAGACGGGTTTTTTTTTATTTTTTTTATCTAGAAATAAATGTTTTTATTTCACCGGAAAGACGGACTACTCGTTCAAGAGGTCTCGGGTTAGAACCCGTACCGCTGAGCCTAAACAAAAGAATATATGTACGGTTTTTAAATTGTAAATACAAAGTGCACACACAGTGCTCCTTGGACTCTGCCTACCCCTTCGGGGATTGCAGGCGTGATTGTATGTATGTATGATTGTAAATATTGCTTGCCTCACATTGTCCTGGTGCATGGTTCGCCACTTACATGGGGTTACATGGGTACTTAGACATATCAGGCGAAATGAGGGTATTTAATACCGCTGCCTACCTTCAGGTTACAATATATCTCGCGAGATTGTAAAGTGCCAAAACAATTTGTAATATTTGATAGATTTTCACAGTACAGTATGTATGAACATATTGATTACACTTGGACGTGTACTATGACGATTATATCAATGTGATATCTTATAGATACGTTATCAGCTACTGGGGTTTTGATGTTGCGTAAAACTTTTGTCGTCAAAATTATTGATGATTTTAGTGCGTACCGGGAATAAAGGGGTAAAACGTAGCCATTCTTGACCACCAATACCACGATTAAATTGGTTCAAACAGAAAACATTTAGAGATGGAGTTAGTTTCGCTTTTATAATACTATGGATTTATGTTTTCATATTACAGGATTCTTCCCCAGTGAGATTGAAAAGTTCACATTACGTAGGAACTCCGTCAGGTTTCGAAACGGTGTTCAATATAGGTAGAAAAATATTTAGCGAAAAACACAAAGACAGGGTTCGTATAAAATAGTTAATATCGCGTTAATTATCATATAGCTATATACCGTTAATATTGTATTGTACAACACAATATACATTTTCACAGATATGGATCCACAAAAGTATGGATGAATTGTTCGAGTACTTACCAAGAGAAATATTTCCTACAGAACTTGGTGGCGAAGGTGGTAATATCCAGGATATAATTGGTAAGCAGCCTAGACAAATGGCTATTAGTGTATGAGTTACAACTAAATTGGTTTTTTTTTTACATATGACAGGTAAGCTCTTGGCCTTCATCTCACCTGATGGTAAGTGACGATAAGGCCGAGGGTGGAAGCGAGCTTCACCTGTAATCCTCAACAACTGAGGAACTGACTATCTTACCTCTGATTGCCGGAACACAACAATGATTATAACATTATTATTGTGGCGACAAATTTAGGTAAGGCGGTGGTAGCTGGCCAGGCGGGCTTAGAAGCCCTACCACCAACCAAACCGAGCAGAAAAACTTCTGCCCCCATGGGGAATCGAACCCGGACCTCCCGATCAACACCCAGTGGTGTGAACCACTAGACCAGAGAGGCGGTTAAAATGATGCTTGTGTATCATCATATATTTTAAAATAAAATTATATTGTTTTAAAATAAAATTAAAAATGAATCAAAATTAAACCACATTGACCTCATGTCTCTATCCCCAAATAGATGGCCTGATATTTTGACATAATATTATAAAAGCGCGCGTGGCCCGCCGGTGTTGCTCTGATATGCTGCAAAAAAAAAAAAAATTGTTCTTTATTATAATTGTTCTACTGTTATACAATAGTAAAGTATGAGAGAATACATTTGTTTCAGATTTCTGGGTTAATAAGATAGTCAGCTACAGTTCCTGGCTCGAAGACGATTTACAGTACGGTACTGACGAGTCCCTCCGGCCCGGCGAGCCAAAAACAGCTGCTGACCTGTTTGGGGTTGAGGGGTCATTTAGACAGCTGGAGTTTGACTAGTTACGTGTACCTCATCATGTCAGCCAGGGGTCGTCTACTGCTGGGTACAGGCCCACGATAGTTTGGACTTGCGTTGGTCCCAGCGGCTTCCCCTAACATTCACCGTTAATGAGGACCCACGATGGTCCTTTGTGGAATGCAACCAGCGCTGCGCTTCGCTGTATTATGAGCCTTGTACATTTCTGCCCTGTGTATCTTTCCATCCAAACAGTCGTTGTTCTGCGAGCAATGCGCTCAGAGGCTGTGGTGTAAGTTTTTAGTATAAAATACGTTACTATTGTAGTTGCGTTAAGAGTCCAATTTGTATAGGAAACGTGAATAGCGCCTCTAGCGGAACGTAACGCATACTAAGTTTCCCATACAAATTGAGCTCTTAACGCAACTAAAATAGTAACGTATTTTATACTAAAAAACTTACACTAAGGCCTTATCACATGCAGACCTTATAGTTCTTAACAACAGGAAAAAATATTACAGCGTTAATTATTGCAATATACGCCGCAGAAGCTTTTATAATAAAATTTTCGTTGAATTATGTATATTGCAAAATATTTAGAGGTATTTTATTCCATTTTTCAGTAAATATGCAATTCATTCGCCTATATGTACATTACTATAGTTTCTCTAACACGTTTGTAATATAATTTATGGACAGCTATTTTGAATAGCTATGTGTGGTTTTAATTACCATCTTTGAAATTATTGTCTTAACTGAGTTAGAATTATG
Source organism: Parapoynx stratiotata (assembly GCA_910589355.1). Taxonomy (NCBI): domain Eukaryota; kingdom Metazoa; phylum Arthropoda; class Insecta; order Lepidoptera; family Crambidae; genus Parapoynx; species Parapoynx stratiotata. The sequence continues at coordinate 11,399,153 of OU342461.1, forward strand.
AATTATTCAACATAAACTATATAGCTTTCTCTTTCTTGCAATCATTATAGTTTACATGGCCTCTGAGTAAAAGATTGATAATGATAAATGTAACGTAAAAACGTGAAGAAGTGAAATTCATATTGTTTAATTAAAGCCCAATTAAAGATAATACAGCCCTTACAATTCGTTTACAATATTAAATTGTCATAGTTCTAATAATGAAGATTATTATTTTTTCATTAATAATCGATTCGACATCTATTTGTGTATTCACACGTTAGTTGGTAAAAAGATCTTAATATAGGTGCCTATTCCTTATAAAAAGGGTTAGCTTATGGTCACATAATTGTAGTGTTTTGTAATCAGCGCATTAGGGGCAGGGGTTCAAATAAGGGATTCAAGTGGACTAAAAAGTGTTTCCTAAAGTTTGAACAAAGGTTTTGTGATAGGCAGATGTGACAGGAGAGGATTCTATGCTCTGAAGATTAGAAAAATAAAGTTACTAAACAAATATGTAGATACGTCTTCGACATTTCTACATGATTGTCATATTAGATAAAATTCAAGTGTAAACTAGTTGATATAGTATACTTCAGATCTACGTATATTATTGTCACTATCTTTTGTTTAGTTACAAGGCCCGGGCAATGACGTATTGTTTAAATAACTAAATATAAATGATAGAATTAAATGGTTACTTTCTAGTGTTTTTGCTGATATACTTACACGAAACTCATTACACGCCTCGTATTTGTGTGGTAAGCGATGTTCACGCTCGGGCATCGTGCACGCAGTGATTATCGCCAAATGGGTTACGTAATTTCCTAGTTTTAGTTTAGGGTTCTAGATCACCACGATAGGTAGTTAAACACTCTATTTTATTACATCATTTTGACGTTTCCCAAAAGAATTAATACTAGTAAGTTCTGGCACTCACACCACACACATTATAAAGCAGTCATTAGCATACAATTTTTATTTACGTTTTATAAAATCTAAGGAAGATGTAAAAATGTGGGCTGATATATATGTATGGCGGTCTATCTTAGTTTTTAAAGTGTGGCATAGAGCTGAAGTTTTATTAGTATAAAAAGGCACAATGGACTCTTATACAAATCACTTTATTGTTAATTTATAAAAATGTTTTACATAAGTGGCAGTTATGTTTGTAGTACTGTAAAAAATACCTTTGTTAGGATGAAGTGCCTCGTAACACAGATTTTCAAACTGTGAGGTCCCTTTTGAGTTTATCGACTTAAATCGCCTCTATCAGTCAATCAAATTCGAAATTTTTTATTCTCGTGTGTGTTTATGTAGATTTGTCCAATACATAAAAAATGAGCAAAATAATATAAAGTTTTTAATCTTATTCCTAATTTATAGAAGGATTAGGATTTTCTTGTCTTAATGTTTGTAATTCCTACATCACTCAACACACATTATTATCACCTTTTGTAATTATTTTACTCTACATAAGATTAGCCTTCAGTGAGGATCGTTTACATTTTGTCCTTACAGAGTTTGTTGGTCTGTATTTTCATAGCATCTTTGGAACTCCGGCCTAATGTACATGTACAGGTTACTTCATCAGCTTAGTTATTTTCACCTGTATCGTCAAACACCATTACAGGTACACTAAAGTACACTTAAACGTACTACATCATATCGATCTCTTAGCAACGGTAATCTCACTTTTGTCCTTTTTAACCGAAGCGATCGATAAAAGCAGTGAAGTGTTCATAATAAGTTATTTAATATGTCGGCGGCGGCCCTACCAGATAGGTGAGTAGTTGTGCTAATATTGTACATTAATTGATACACCTGATGCCAAGCTGATAACATTGTAATAGTAAGTTGTTTTATAAGTACAAATAAAGGAAATTTACAATCGTAAAAGAAAATGTGTGTGATGTACCTAATTCCGTGACTCGTTTTTGTTTAAATGGTTATTAATTATATTTGTTTTAAGTCATAGAACCAAAACTTTCATTGTCGTTATTAATTTTTACTTTGATAGTAATAAGGACTTATGTATACAGAGTATTTTTAATGTAAGTTTTTCTGAGCGAAAGTTTACTGCCATTTTCAGGAGGTGTTTTAAGTGTGAAAGATCACAATGATACGAGAACTGACGCCGGAGTTGGCTAAAATTGCCCATGACGAGTTACATGAGAATCCGAAACAAATTCACAATGATTTACACCAAATTAAGGAATGGATTTCGAAGCAATCTCATCTCAAAGCCAGAACAGGTATGTTTGTTTTTATTTACTACATACATACATATACATACGAGTATAATCACGACTATTATCCTCCAAGGGTTAGTCAGAGATTAGGCAAAAGCACCGCAAAAGCAGTCCATTCCCATAGCCCGCGCTTCACCAAGAAGTGACAGCACATGTGCTCAGCGTGACAGGTGGTGAGCCCGTCGCTGCTATAAGCTATGGTTGTAGGCGCCTTTTACGACACCCAAGGGAAGAGATGGGTTGGTAGTATTCTTTTAATGAGCCACTACCATACGGCTCTAAAAGCCGTTTTATTTACTACCTCACAATATTTTCTATTATTTTTAATGTTATGACTTTGACCAAATAAATAATTTGCTTTATGGCAAAATCATAGAACTCAATAAGGCTTGAAAACACTTATATGAATTATATTGTATTAGTTTTCATTATCATTCTATAATCGTTCACTGCTGGGCACAGGTTCGCCCTACTACAAGCCTCTGCTCTCAATTTTCGGCCGTTCTTACAAAATCTTCTTCTTCCAGGGAATGTATAGTAAAAATATAATAGAGTCAGGTCATATAATATTATAGTAAAGTCGGTAGGAAAAAAAGCCATCTTACCAAATCTTTTATTTAAAAAACTAATAAAATTTTCGCTCCATCGATCGGTCGTTATGAACATGCTCAGAGGCCAATCTAGAGCCCACAAATAGTGGCGGATTATTAGATCTCAATATAGGTTGTTCTTCATATTGATCTTACGTAAATCTGTAGCCAACATAACAAAGTCATAAGCATTGTTGTGTTCCGGCAATTAGAGGTAATAAAGTTTCTCAGTTGTCGAGGAATACAGGTGAGATTCGCTTCCACCTTCAGCCTTCCGTCACATACCACCGGGCGAGATGGAGGCCAAGAGCTTACCTAAGGAAAAAACTCGATATGTAATTTGATGAACCAATCATAGAAAGGGATCTGGCAATTAATCTAAATATTGTATAGACTTTCAATTTCCGTCACAACATTAAGCGTTATCGATTTTTTGATATCCTTATCATCAGATTTTTACTGTTTGTTTTTGATAGCAGAGTTATTATTTAGGTTAAAAATTTGGTATTGTTTCTGAATACAAAGAAAACAAAACAATAATGGATTACTCAATTACATCATTATTGGATTAACTCTTTTCAACCATCAGAGTAACGATAATTTTATTAAACTCTTTATTGCACCAATAAAAATAAATACAGGTCATAATAAACAAAAGTATCCAAACGAGGACTTATCTCTAATAGTGATCTCGGCCAGATGAACCAGTGCAAAAGAGAAAAAATTTAAGATTTTAAAGACTAAAATTAAAATAATAATTTTGTGTATTTTAATTATAGAATTATATTATTAATTAAACATAACAATTTCAATGTTTTTGGATGGCTGGAGTGGGCTGGGCGAGAGTGTGTTTCCCTTTGTTGATTTATTTCTTTCTGAAGTGTGTAATAGTGGGTTAATAAATGTTTTCTTTCTTTCTTTTAATGATAATGACTACTTTATAGATGACCAATGGCTTGTGGCGATACTTAGAGGCTCTAAGTTTAGTTTAGAAAAAGCTAAAAGGAAGCTGGAACTGTATTACGTATTAAGAACGACGGCACCAGATATTACATTAAAGTTAAGGCCAACAAAGTCAGAGTTCATTAACTTTCTAAAACTAGGGTGAGTAATTAAATTTTATCTTAGACATATAGCAAATAACTTAAATTGACCTGAGTTCCTTGCAGGCTTTAATAATAACGTAAATGTTTCATAGAAAGATGATTTGCTTTAAAATTATTTGGTTTTAATTTTTTTAACACCATTGTTGGTGAGCTCGCTGGTTGTTGGAGAATAATTAAATAAGAGACAATATCGGATACAAAATAACTTGTATTTTACTAGAACAAAAACGGTAAGTAACTAAAACAACCAATAAACAGAAAGATAGATATAAGTAGCAAAAGTATCGCTAACAACCATACTTATGCCATCTTTAATTTTATCATCGAGATGCTCTCTAGTAAATGAGTCTAAATGAGAAATCTAGAAAGTTGATGAATGCAAGTCTACAGAAAAACTTATTGTAATATTCAAACTATTAACTTATTTAAACATTTATTAATTGCAGGACCTGTGTAATTTTGCCGAAACCAAAAACTGGTGTGTTTCCAAGAGTGATCTTATTGAGACCGGGCGCCTATGATCCCCAGGAGCACAGTGTCGCTGATCTCTTGTGTGTATTCTATTATTTAGTACAGGTACGTTGTCTAATTGACCTTCCATACGCCACATAGTAATAGCAATAAATAGTATTACATAATATATTTGCCTTTGATGGAGCTATAAAACGACTTATTTATTGTAATCATAATATTACAGCTAATATTTTAATAATATTATAATATTTATATGGAAATAAATGGATATGGACAGCAGAATCATATCCATCTTTTCCATGTTAGATCAAATGCTTTATAATGAATTTGATGTAGTTATTCGCTATTAATTTGGTGTCGTTGTTTATCTTGATATTAATAAAATTGAATAAAATAATGATTTGTGAAAAAGATCATACAAAAGTAATAAAATCAAAGTATGTAGGTAATTGAAAAATTGGTGAATCATATAATTTTGAAACAGAATTCTAGATAAAGCCTAAAAAGGAGATTTAGTGAAAAGGTGATGTTTTTGAACCTCCTTTATTTTATTTCGCTGTGTGTTGTACAGTTGTGCTTCCTCAAACAATATCGTTTTTAGAGCGCGCTTGTGTGTTGATATTTTTATATAAAATTTGTGTATAAAAATTACTTTCTTTTTATATAAGTAGTCGAGTAGGTGCAGAGTCACGTGCAGAAATGTTTCTATTTTTGACGATTGCAACTCTCTATTCTCTTGTAATAAGACTTATTAACTACCTAATTTATACATGGATCTGCATATACTCAGGCTAACAATTGTACACGGCTTTAAAGGATAGGTTCTGTTTGCACCTTATTGGCGCAATGGAAATTATTTTTCTTGTGAAAATGGTTTTCTTGATGTTGTGATGAAAATTGTTTAACAAAATGATACAAGCTGCTTGAACTGGCTTTTGTCGTATAATGGCTGCCGGCCGATGTCCGCTGGAGATCTCGCATGCCATTTTGTACTGTAGTATATTTGCTCAAAGAAAACTTGAAGGCGCAAACAGGTTAATTTGGTAATAATACACATACATAAGATAATTTAAATATGTTTCAGATTTTGGTGGTAGAGGACGATGTTGCAACTGTATTGGGCACTAAGATAGTGGTAGATTACGAGGGGGTCACTATGAACCATGTGGCCCAGGCCAATCCGAGCATGACAAAGAAAATGATATCAGTCTGTCAGGTATGTACCAAGTCGTTAATAATGTCATGAATATAAAAGTTTCTTACTGTTTGGTAAATTATCCATACTAATATTATAAATGCGAAAGCAATTCTGTCTGTTTGTCTCGCTATCACGTCAAAAACTACTGAACCAATTTAACCGAAATTTGGTACACAGATAGTCTAGAGCCTGAGAAAGGATATAGGCTACCTTTTACTCCGAAATTCCCATGGGAACGGGTGCCATGCGGGTGAATGTTAAAAAATGTAAATAACGCCTCCCAGAAAAATGAAGGACTATTGTACGCCACTTTGAATTTTGCTTTTAATAATTGAGTAGGAGTAAATTTTCAATTCCACCAATTGATGCTACTGTTTCAATTTGAAAAAATCTCTCAGTGTTGAATAGCCTTTTTACTGAGGAAGGCTACAGGCTATGTACAATCACACTATCTATAACTATTCTACGCGGACGAAGTCGCTGGCAAAAGCTAGTTGTTTTATATTTATTTACCAAACAAAAACATTCATATGCCTAGTTTAACATAGCACATACATAAACATCATCATGCCTCTATTCCTTAAGATGTAGGCAAAGGTGTTAAAACCCACGTTTCGCCTGGTAAGTTCAAGTTCCCATGTAATAGGGGCAAGCCTGTTGGTATGCATTAGGTACCGATGGCAGTTAGAACCAACTTTACAAACTCAGTGCTGCAGGCAGTAGGAATCGAACTGGCGACCACGAGTAGGTAGTACCGTCCGTCCAAACTCGGCGGTTATCGCTGCCATATACCTTGTCTAATTAGTCATTTTTTTCAGGAATCAATTCCACTGAGATTAAAAGGTAGTCATCACATCAATTTACCTATGGGAGCAGAAGTCATATTCTCAGTGGTGTCCAGGTTCCTCAATGAAAAAGCAAAAGAAAGGGTGAGTTTGTTGAGTTGCCTTTGGGGGCTAGTATAAAATTAAGCGTCTTCTTATAACATGACCTGAGGAGTTCGCTGGCATTTCGGTCAAAAACAAAGCTACCTTCGCCATAGTCAGACCGTGGAAGGGTGACCAAAACTTTGTAATCTCCAACTCCCCCGTGCTTTGGAAGACACGTTAAGCCATTTGTTCGAGTCACAAGCCGAACATTGGACTCCGGCAACAGCGCGGTCAGCAGCGGGCCAACCTACATTCCACATTAACAGCAGCTTCGTGCACCGTCGGCACTTTACACCGACGGATCACATACATAACTTATGAAATTGGTGTTTTTTTCTCTCTTAGTATTTTGTCTGTAACTATTAAGATTCAGAGTATTCCTAAAAAATAATAACCTCGTCTAAAAATAGACTATATTTTTGAGCTCTTTTGATTTGTGTTGATAACTTGTTGTAAGTTTAATTGTCTTAAAATTGGACACGGAGACAACTCTTTTTAAGTGCCTCCCGAATACATCATTTTATTTGCATTCACTTAAAAACGATAAATAATTTTTATGAAGTGTGATATTACACATATTACTAAAGCTTGTCTAATGATAGATGCCAAATATTATTATCTCTGGATTTGTCATTGTGAAGAAAACTGATAAAATGTTAGTATGTAAAATACAGACATCCCCAAAATCTCCATACAAAATACCAATTTCATAGGTAAGGACCTAATATATAAACTAAACTGTAGCAACAATAAACTAGATTTCAACCGTCCGTGTTGGGTCTCACTTCCGCGCCCCGCTGCCGCCCAGGGCTACTCTCTGGGGTAGCTCCTCTAACACCATGCTGCCGCCCAGGGCTACTCCCTGGGGTAGCTCCTCTAACACCATGCTGCCACCCCGGGGCTACTCTCTGGGGTAGCTCCTCTAACACCATGCTGCCGCCCAGGGCTACTCTCTGGGGTAGCTCCTCTAACATTAACATATCATGCACGTGCAGGTCGCGGAGCCTTACAACCGCTCGCGGTCTGCCCGTACACCATTAGTCCCGATCACTATTGAAATCGTTTCTATCCACCAAACAGAATAGGGCCAGCGTGGTGGTGTTAGGGCCCATACACCTCATGTGTTTCTCTATGAGAAAGACCTGTATTATATATAAAAAGTGTTATTTTTTTACCTTAGTATAGAACAAAGATAGAAATAAAAACTCAAATAGAAAATATATTTTTTGGAATAAAATAATAACGATTTGTATTGTTTTTCTTTCAGTTAAAAATTCATAAAAGTTCTGAAGAATTGATGGAATTTCTACCTAAAGAAATCATTCCGGCTAATTACGGAGGTAAAGGCGGAAACATAAAAGATATTGTCGGTACGTAAAAAAATTATGAGAATCTATCTACATACCTACTATTTTTATTACGTCAACATCATTTGCAAAAATACAAGTGTTGCATTTATCCCGCCTATTTTATATAGTTTAAGATACATCTTCTTCGTCTTCCCTGTCCCAATTTTATTTGGGGTCGGCGCAACATGTCTTATTCCTCCACTCTCTATCACTCGTCAAGTCAACACTTACTCCCTTCCTCATCATATCATCATTCACACAATCCATTCATCTTTTTTTTGGCCTTCCTCTCCCTACACGCCCATCCACATTCAAATCTATAATCTATAACTTTTCTGGTGACATGTTCAGTCTCACTCGTCATTACATGTCCATACCAAGAAAGTCGTTTTTCTCTCAGTTGGTTTAAGATACATATTTAATTATAACTACTGACGAGACTGGTTTTTTTTTGTATGTTTTAATCCCGTTTGGTCCCGTGTTGGTACGGGACACAAAAATAATGTAACAACTGCTTTCATTTCGTTTGATCCATGCCTTAGGGTCACCATACATAATTATAATAAATTGGGGAGATTTAAAGAATATTTTTACTTAAAATAAACTGAGGCCTCAATTATTATAGACTGGAAATCACTCGTGTGGGTGTCCGGGTCTCGTGTTGGTCCGGGACGCAAAAGAGTATGCCAACATGCTATTCTTGCCTAGCATGTCGTAAAGGGCGCCTGAGGGCGTATTGGGTACTGGGTCTGTGATTGTGTAGGCGATGAGCTAGCCACTTGTTACTACTCTTTCACGATGTTCCATCTGACCAAACCCAATTTTTGTGTGCCTAAATGTGGTCTTAAGGAACACAGTGCTCCTTGGACTCTGCCTAACCCTTCGGGGATTGCAGGCGTGATTGTATGTATGTATTGATAGCATAAAGCATAAATATTTATCTATTTCCAGACGAGTGGGTGAAAAAAATAAAAGAGTACAAGACATGGATGCAGAAAGAAGAGACATTGGGTACTGATGAATCAAAACGGTACAACATGCCGACAGCAGCAAATGATGTCGATGGCTCTTTTAGAAAACTTGATATAGATTAATATTATAATAAATCTATAGATGTAATTTTACTTTAGTATTTGTTAGTACTGTAATTAATGAAAAGCAAGTCTGGAAAACATATTCACAAAACATAATATGATTTTTTCTTTGGATATACCCAAAAATTTCGTTATACAATTATCTTTCGGTATTATAACAATATTTGGGAATAATAATTATTTTGAATATGTAAAAATTCATTGATTGCAATCATTGCCTTAGGTTCGACATGAGAACTTCACTGAAGTGAATTAAAGTGATAAAAACATATAAGTTACTATAAGTTACCATAACTTATAATCGTATTAGGAAATATGATTTTTGTTTGATAATGAAATGAGGTACTTAAAAATTTACATATAATGTAATGGGTATATTTCATCATTTTCTGTGTATTTTGTTTCGCATATTAGTATCAAGTAAACTTTCCAAATAAGTTTTGAGCTAGTTTTGTAAATACTAGATTAAGTGCTATAACATTGAATAATGTGCAGATAATAATTTTAAGTAATAAAACATATGTATAATGCGATTTAATTCTTATTTCTATCTCCGATAAAACCTCAATTCGGTTTGACTATTATTATCATCTTAACAGCGAATACCTACATTCTCTGGTGGACGATGGATTTTCATATAAATCAGTCCTGTGCTATTTGATTCTGGGTGATAAAAAATACCACAGCATAAATGCAATTAATAAAAATGTGCCCATACAAAACCTATGAAGTTATTAGTGTCAGTTGCGTGTGTGAAATTGTAAGCCATTCCTTGTTGTTTGCTGCTAACAATATCATAAAATAGTTAAAGTATCCCTCTCAGAACCAACACCTGAATTTTATGACTTATTGGTGTCGAGTCGGAAAAAATTTGGTATAAGAGAAAACTGGAACACGGTGCTTTGGGTTGGAATGGGTATGACGTGTCGTATTGAAAGGGAATGAAAATAAAATGAATATAATTTTCATTCGATATTTTAATCGTTTTGAAAATGATTTCACCAGGTAGCTTCGATCCAGGTAATGGAGTTATTTATTTTATCTTTGAGGGATCCCGGACTAATTAACAGACTGTATTCAGTTCACTTGAGGAGCTGTAATACCATCACGCTATGCAGATTGGAGGGTAGAAATTCTTGCAAATACCGTGCCTTCCAAAGGACGGAGGGACTCAAGAAAAGACATCCATCCAGGGTCCAACCATAGCGTATGTTGCTTTGTTTTCAATATCGAACTGCATTCGAACTCTGTGCTGAGTCTCACTCTACTAACGCTAATAAAGACCCATTGTATTAGTTATTTTGAAATAACCATTACATAATAAACAAAACGCAGAAAGGTCAAGCTGGCTATGCTACAATTGTATAAATATACCTCGGTGCCATATTGGAAATGCTGTTTATGAAGCAATAGACACAGCTATCATCGGTTTTGTCAGTATAATTGCAATTTTATGAGGCATTAACTGTAGAATGACGATGTGAGTTGTTCCTACTTTCCTTATTTGGCTGAGAATAGAGTTCTTTTTGTTCTGACATTGAAATTTGTATTAAGATAAAACAAAGTCATACTACCATTGACATTGAAGCCATTAGTACGACGTTGAGTTCCATTGCGCAAGGTCGCTACTCTGTATAGTTAAGTTAAATTAAATAAATATAATCTTTTATTTCGGCGTTCGTGTTTCTCGGAATATCTCTGATAGATATATCAGAATCGGTGCAGCTGTGGATAATCGAGATTTTTGTCAAATAATTGACAATCACATAACCAAAACGCAAGGTAAAGGAAATGCTAATTGAGGGTAGAATGTGCTGACCAGTACCTTCAAATGATAATATTGGAATAACACTAAACATTTTGTAAGTATAAAACTATACACATATAATAAACAAACGCATAATTTAATTTTGATATAATTAGTAGAAACACATGTTAAGATGATTTTCAAATGTTTTAGGTTCAAGTTTAATATTTAAATGTGTAGTTCTCCTACAAATATGAGTATAACCAAAAGACAACATAAAAAAGAAATTCTGTTACTTTTGATGAATTAATCAGTTAACCAGTTTTTATTTTAACTAATCTAAAGTTGGATTAACAGTTAATACAATGTTAATACTTTATAATCAAAGATAAAACACTGTAACCAGTATTGCACAACTTGTTTTATTCTATTATTATTTTATTTATTTATCAATATTGATATCATTTTTAAAGTAATCTAAGAAAGTATTAAGTATTGCATAACATACATTAGTATTTGTTACATAATTTATGTACGGTGTTTTATGTTACACAAGTTATATGCATTTAAATGCATTAAAGTAAATTTTAGTCACTCGTCATTTAGTGTATGATTCGAAACTTGTTTTTCTAGCTAAAAAGTTCCAAAGGTCCCGTAGTAACCGCTTAGACACCAGACACAAGACACAATACTCGTAGCTGAATCTATTGTTAATGGCATCTCCAGATGCCATTCGGGATTTAAAGGTTAATACAGTTAATGCATTAGCATAATCTTTGTCTTGTTGACTTATTCAATTTTTAAATGTAAATCAAACACTTTTAGATTGAAAATGTGGTGGAGATTTTTTACAGACATTTTATTATTTTTCTTTATTTCTGCTTTCGAGCGTATGTAGTATGTAAGTGGTTTATGTATTTTTATCGTTGGTAATCCTTATCTTTACTGTTAACCTGAACGTGTACGCACTAGTTGGTTGCCTATTGACGTTAGCTAGTGCTAACCGAATTAGTGATTTTGTCACTGCAATATTTTACAGATACGGCGGGAGTTTCGGCAGTATAAAAGGGAATCGCGAACATATAGGTAAGTATTTAAAATATTATTATTTAGGCAGTATTGTAAATAAAATGGCACTACAATATTTTTAAATTTTTCTTAGAGCATTAAAATCAAAACAAGTAGGGGTTATGCTCGAGACTTTATCGAAGAAAAATTTAAGGAATTTTGAAATGTGAAATGTAAGGAATAATTATTGGTTAACAATGACTTTGTGTCATTGTTAACCAATAATTATTCCTTGATTGAGTATTCCGCACATAAATTATTTATTTAATAATTTATTGTACACTAAAGAAAGTAATATAACATTAAGAAAAAATTACAATAGGTAGGGCTTATATCTACATATAACATTATCTTCCAATCCACCTGCGACAGGAAAAATGTTCAAAGAGAAAACAAGTTGCGTGTACAAGTTGTGAGTTGTAAGTTGGTGCGTGTAGTATTGATTTTACAAGTGTTGGTGGCTGTTAATAGGACGAACACCACGAATTCCACGTGTATTTATTATCGATATTAATATTACGAGTGGAAAGTACCTAATAACAACTAATGAAATCTTTACGGTATTCAAACATACATTAACTAACAGTTATTGTGGAGTGGACAAGATCAGGAATGAATATATTAGAGGAAGTTGAAAGAAAAGATTAGGAGCAATAGGTTAGCGTAGTATGGACATGTGATGAGGAGGGATGAATGTCACATTACAAGAAGGATGCTGAGCATGGATGTGTTAGAGGAAAGAAGCGATGGATTGAATGCGTGAAGAATGATATGAGGATAAAAAAGTGGATGCTGAGCTGACGAACGACAGAGGAGAATGGAAGAAGAAGACATGTTGTGCCGACCCCACCTAGAGTGAGAAAGGGCAAGAAGAAGAAGAAGATTAACTAACAGTTATTGTAGAGTTATGTATGATTATATTTTCCGTTGTTTTTATGCAATCTCGATTTAATGCAGTAGTAGGGGTCAAGCAGGGTCAAGTATACAATGTTTAACAGACGATAAACCACGGTTAGTCATCATTCGACCGGTAACTACGAATCATTCATAGAATCTGAGTGTCAAAATAGCGATTGATAACCGGAATATTTTCTATTTTATTCAACATACTAGATGTTGTCCGTGACTTCGTCCGCGTTTACTGTTTTTTAACTATCCCGCGGGAACCCTTTTATTTTCCGGAATAAAAAGTATCTAAGATGTTTACCAGGTATATAAGGCATTATTAAGCAAAATGTCATTAAAATCGGTTCAGCCATTTCGGAGATAAGCCCGTACAAACAGACAGAGAAAGAAATAAAATAAAAACATTTGTTTTGTATTTTCCCTCTTTTTACAACCCCTCACTTGGTTTTAAGCATTTTTTTACTATGTACAGACATTCGACTTCTACAGTTTTATTATATGTATAGATATAGATGTAAAGATGTATAGATTTGCCAATAGGAGACTGCACCTAATGGTACTCGTAGTGTCTTTGGTCGAATATAATACTTGTGTGGATTGAATCTGCTTGCTGGGGAGCTTAAGGATTATGTAAACTGCCTAGTAGCCAGTGCTTGTCCTACCGTTCAACACGCAACAAAACAACTGTTGCTTTGTAAAACGTAACGAACAATAACTAGTATATCTTACGTTGACAATTATTATTAGGAAAAACTGATACTCTATAAATGCCCTTTAAAAATATGAAATACAAACGGTCAGCTGTTTATATAGTTTGTAGTTTTAGAGTAATTGTGGGAGCACTATTATTTCTAGAATAGTTGTAGGCAATTATATTAGTTTTTCATTTCTGTGTTAACATAATCGATTGAAAAACAGGTGGCTGACCTAATATTTCATCACTCACTTATATGTATTTGCTTTAATAAAAAAAGTAGTAACATGTGCTCAGCGTGACAGGTAGTGAGCCTGTCGCCGCTATAACCTATTGGATAATTGTACAGTTCTATGTCAATTAGTCACTTTTTGCGACACCCAAGGGAAGAGATGGGTCACTACTTGGTGAAGCGTGGACTAAGAAAGTGGACTGCTTTTGCCGTGCCTTTCTCTAGTCTCATGCTTAACACCGGGTGAGATGGGGTAATTTGTCTGGTCTAAGTATAAAAAAAGTTATACATTTTTTTCTTATGTTTATTTCAGGTTTCATTACACATTTAGGTAAAGCTAAACGCCACGATGGTGAGATCATTGACTGAAGCGCTTCTTGCGAAGGCGACGAAGGAGATCAATGAAGACCCACAGAGATTAGCTGCTGATATCGAAGCTCTGCGGGAGTGGCTTGCGAAGCAGCCGCACTTACAGCAAATTAAGCCATGTAAGATATATTTTTTTAGCTTCATGCCGTAAGTTATGCGAACGACACTGAGTCCAGTGCCAAAATAAGACCACGCAACTCCAATACGAATTGGTAGGTAAAACGCACTTAAGATCTCTTGATGACTCTTTCATTTAGTCTCCAGAGACTTAATAACAAAGAAGCGAGAGGCAATACGCAATTATGCCTCCGGAGACTTTATCTCCTCGGTCCATTCGAGGCTACTGGTCAAACAAAGCTTGAAGGTTGCTTTGCCCTCATCGTCGAAATCAAAATATCCACTTCTTGTGCTCATTTCAGCTCATCCTCTGATTATAACGAACAAACACCTGTTTAGGTATGATTTTTCATCAGTTATTCTGAATACTCTTTATGACGTTTATTAAAATAAGTTCTACATACTATTAAAAAATAGATTTCTGGCCCACTGTAATGTCAGTTTGCTGTAGCATTTATATTGAACTTTAATTTACGGAAAATTTTAACTAAATCAAAAAATGATGTGAGTAAACCCGTATTTATTTTTAAATAAATAACTATCCAAAAACATATCACACGTTAGGGTTGAAAAAAAACACTCTCGACATTACGTGTGGGGCGTTAATAAAACTTTTTTCCACTTTTATTTTACCACTTTGTCTGTGATATGCAAACGTACCAAATTTTAGCTTTCTAGTGCTAATGGTCACTGAGATTATCCGCGAACAGACAGACAGACAGATGGACTTGGCGAAATCATAAGGGTTCCTAGTTAACTACGAAATCTTAAAAAGGTCGTAAGTGTAATAGACAGTTGTAATCGAAATATTGTCAAAGTTGGTCATAAATCTGCGATATTGCATACAATGCCAACTATAAACATAATCTAATTTTCGGTTCATAATGAATACAAATTGATTCTTTCGAATTTTTTTATTACACGGTTTTATTTCATTCACTATGTTTGTTCGGTATCAAATGACTCATTTTTGTTGAAACCAGTGGATTAACTACGTTGATTGCTTATCTTTATGATTGATTCAGACGAAAAGCTTATCCCTAAGACCTTGAACCGTTTACAAACCCGATAAAAGTTTGTAAACGATATATGTATATATCAGCAAGTCAACTATCACTTCTCTATCTCTTTTTATTGTAGAGTCAGTGACATGTAATATGTTTTTTTCTTCTAATACATAATCGTATAAAGATTAAAATTACGTTAAAATAAATTAGTAAACCGCAGTGAACTTTTAAAAAATTTTCAAAATCTTAGAGCAATAATTTATTGAACTTAAAGCCACTTTTGCTTTATATCATAAAGAGTACCATTGATTAGCAGCGGGATAAAATGTCTGGGAGCCAAGTAATCTCGTAAAATTCTGGCTCAACATATATGCGTGCATTTTGCTATATTTAACCAACTTCAAAAAAGGAGGAGTTCTCAATTCGACTGTATTTTACAATTACATTTTTTTGCCCTCTAGAATATTTTTATAGGACTACATGTTACCGACATTAAAACATGCTTGTGATAGCATTGCGACGGATAAAGCAGGCAAAGGAAAGAAAATGGTGTCACTGCTCGCTCACAGATGGCGCTGTTAATTTTTTAATGTATTTATTTCTTTTTCAGCGGATCAGTGGCTTGTGGCATTCTTGCGTGGTAGTAAATTTAGCATTGAACGGAGTAAAGAAAAAATAGACATGTATTATACTTTAAGAAGTCTAGTCCCAGAATTTTTTTCTAATAGAGACCCTTTGGATCCTAAGATCCAAGACATACTGAAGCTTGGGTAGGTACAAATATATAGATTCTGGGAAATATATATTATAACTTTTTTTACTCTGTTTCGAAAATACTTTATGTTGTAAACACATATAAAACAAAAAGTTTACGTAAGGTTTTGGTAAAATTAAAGTTGTACTCAATGGAATATTCATTTTTACGCATTTTCCAGAACATTTTTGCCACTGATGCAGAGTAAAAGCGAAGATGCTCCAAGAACAAGTATAGTGAGGATTGGGCTTTTCAACCCCTCACGGTACCACTTGTCTGATCTCATTAAAGTATCCTTAATGATAACCGAGATACTGATGTTAGAGGATGATAACTTTACTGTGTCTGGTGAGGTATAGTACAATGATTTTGATTTTGTTAATATTAATAATTTATTATTATCTGCGATCGTCTTAAATAGCAGCATCTAAGATGTTATACTAATAATAATATGATCTTTCAATATGGGTGCCCCTCGGTGCATACATATGGCGTCTTTCAAGAAATCATAATCGAGATTTAAACCTCGATTTTCTCTGGTTCATAAGTAAATGGACAATATCGAGATTTAATTGGCCCTAAGTGATTTTATGACATTTAACTAAATTGTCAAAAAATTACAAAATCGAGAGTTACACTAGGTTTAGGCATTAGGGCCCACTTGCAGGAAATTTTAAAACTAGCTTAAACCTCGATTTTGTAAATTTTTGACATTTCAGCCATATAGGAATTGTCAAAAAATTACTAAATCGAGTTTTAAATCTCGATTTAAATTTCTTGCCCACTTGCCTTGGCGCCCTTGTAGGAAATTTTAAACTTAGTTTAAATTGTTGTTTGGTCTAAAAGAAATACATGGAATCCAATTTCTTGATTTATCTAAAAGTTAGTGGTTGTAAACGATATGCTTAATTTATATTTCATAAATATTATAATAGTACCTATAATTGTTCTAACTTACCTAGCTTTTAGGTTAACTTTATGAAGTAAAAGCTAGGTTGTGCCAAGTAGAGAAATAATTGCTCTATTTTAAAAAGAATCTATTTAACGTTTGCATAATTCTAGCCCTAATTTATTTTGTCACATCAAGTGATACTTGCAGGAGGTTATAGTGGATATGAAGAGTGTAGGAGTTAGTGTGCTAAGCCAGTGGACTCCAGCGCTGGCCAAAAAAGCAATCTCATGCTTCGAAAAGGCTCTGCCAGTTAGGATCAAGAGTAATCACATCTTGAACGCACCAGCTGGTTTTGAAACTGCGTTTGCAATTCTGAAATCATTTTTGGGCGAAAAGTTAAAGAATAGGGTAAGTGTGACTAAATGTATTCATATATAATAATAAATACTTTTTAAATATATCGTTGATCTTCCAAAGTTAATTACTAATAGGTATAAAATAAACACTGCAAAGTTTTTGTATGCGAATATTTAAGGAAAAGTTTGCCTGCGTACGAAATAAATAAATAATACAGATAAATACGACCGTCCTCAATCTATAAACATACATTTGCTGGACACAGGCCTTCCTCATGGAGAAACACATGAGGAGTATGGGCGGTAACACCACCACGCTGGCCCAATGCAGATTAATACAAACCAGGTATACCGCTTTTATTTGTTTTGCGGTTATGTTCAGCTATAGTTCAGTTCCATTTCCATCAGTCAATCCAATGCCGATGGCTAATGAGCCATTTTTCTGTACCTTGTAGGAAGGTCTGTGTCCAAGAGCGCGATGTACATGTATATTAATAGATAAACCACTTGGACGAAAAAACCTCAAAAATTTTACAGTCCGAATAATTTGATAGGTGTATTTTGTCAGATGAGCTTTATGGACCACTTACATTGGTATGGGAATCAATTAACAAACAACTGTCAAAATGCACCTATTATATTATTCAGACTGTAATACTCAAGTAAGCTAATGGTGATTTCATTTACGGCCAGTTTCCATGCAATTCTATCGATGATTCTAACCAAATTAAAATGCAATATGAAAATTCATAAATAGCATTTTATCCATAAATATCTATTAAAATAGCGACAAATAGGTTTAAGTAAAGATGTATTTGAATATTTTTGTGGTCAGTTATCGTTTTTTTTAACTTACAAAATTATTTTTCATTGTAAATACGTAGGTATGTATTATTTGTAACTAAGCACAAAAAATACTTTTTATTTCTAGTGAATTTACAAAATTGTTCTTTATATTTTTATATACAGTAATTTTTTATGTAAAATTAAACATCTTTGAAATATTATTATAGTTATCTGGTTTGAGCCTTAGATGTATATTAAAGGTATTAAAAAGCAAAAGGCATAATTAGAAAAAAAAACAAAGAAAAGTTTTTGTTTAGTTACCCTCAGTTAAGACTGAGATCATTTTCCTCGACCGTATTTTAGTATCTCCTCGAAGAGGTATTTTATAAAATCCCTATGGCTATCCCCATTAAAGACGGTTTTGTACGTCGCAGGCACAAATCACAAGTAAAGATATCTGCAATCTCCCTAATTATGCACATAATTTTTTGTATTTATTTCAGATTTACGTCCACAACAAAAAGCATGAATTAATATACAATGATATTCCTAAGTCAGTCTTACCTATTGAATATGGGGGTAATAATGGGTCTGTTACTGAACTTACAGGTAAGGTATAAAAATAATGGTATACATACATACAATCACGCTCTTTTCATGACAGGCATTACATCTTCTCTTGCTACGATCCTGGTACAACTCCCCGTTGTCTCCACGTTCTAAAGAAGGACTGAACAAATTCACCTCAAACCAAAGCGCATGCTTGTATCTAAATACATACATACAATCACGCCTGCAATCCCCGAAGGGGAAGGCAGAGTCCAAGGAGCACTGTGTTCCTTAAGACCACTTTAGGCACACAAACATTGGGTTTGGTCAGAAGAAAAATCGTGAAAGAGTAGTAGTACCTAACAAGTGGTTAGCTCATCGCCTACACAATCACAGACTCCACCCACAACAAAAGCCAATACGACATGCTGGGCAAAAAAGCAGTTGGTACATTTTTTTTGTGTACCGGACCAGCACGGGACTATCTTTATAGTAATGTGAATAGAAAAATAATGATATACTTTAATTATATTTAATTTTCGCGTAACAATAAAGCATGTTAATTGCATGTTGTTTGCATGTTAAGCGACTGTCGTGGTGTGGACATGTTTTGAGGAGAGAGAATGAGCATGTAACGAAAAGAGTTATGAATATGAGAGTGGATGGTAATGCAGGGAGAGGAAGACCAAAGAAGAGATGGATAGATTGTGTGAATGAGGACATGGCTAGAATGGGAGTGAATGTTGATATGGCGTGTGATAGGGGAGAGTGGAGGGGAAAGACTCGTTGCGCCGACCCCAAATGAAATTGGGAAAAGGGCAGGATAATGATGAATAAAGCATGTTAATTATTATTGAATTTTAAGGTAATAAATAATTGTGATGTTAGTTGTGTACAATAAACGCATGACTTCATGATATTTAGGAACAGTGATTTATGTTTTGATTTACGAGGTTTGGATGTTTGGTCATTGTTTAATAATTGAACATATAAAGCGTTTGTGTGGAATTTAGCAGATCGTGGTATTGAATACAATTATATCATTGGTTACAATTATATTCATTCAACCGAAGAGCATGTATAAGACTAGTAAATTATTGCAAAGGCAGCGAAATAGGCAATTGCCAATTCGGCCCAGGCAAATATAGTCCTTTTCTTAAAAAATGCAAGAAAATGAAAAAGGGCCTTTAACATAATAAACCTAATTTTATAAAAAAAATTACAACGAACTCCGCTTTACCGCCTATTTTTTTATATTTTTTTTTAAATTCTCCCGTAGGGAAGGCAAAGGGAACGAAGCCCATACAGCCAAGTCTTTAGTGTTCTATTTCTTCAGTAGTTTGCATTGAAATGCTAGTGCAATGCATTTCAATGCATCTTGGGAGAGTTTGACTTCAAACGATTGATGGCAGACACTGTGGTGCTACTTGGATGAGGTGGATTACCACGATAAAAAACTCATCACATTTCACACCACTTGACGTTTATTTCGATAATCTTCCACATTGCACATCATCACAGACACTTATTACACAAAACTACACTGATTTTACGTAACAATATCCACTCCGTACAATATTACAATTATCGAAATAAAAATCACGTCCGCCATAGTTTAATGCCGCCAAAAACTCCATTTCTCTTTATTTATTGATTTAATATTCAGTTTTACGGCTCTGGTTGCAGGACCTTTTGAGCCACACGTTAACAGTAGAACACTTTTCTTCAGTAGTTTGCATTGAAATGCTAGTGTAATACATTTTAATGCATTTTGGGAGAGTTTGGCGTCAAACGATCGATGGTAGACACTGTGGTGTTACTTCGATGAGGTGGATTACCACGATAAAAATCTCAACGTTTTTCACACTACTTGATGATTATTTCAATGATCCTCCATATTGCTCATCATTATTGACACTTATTACACAAAACTACACTGACTTTACGCAACAAGATCCACTCCGAAACAATAAAACAATCACTGAAATAAAAATCACGCCCGCCATTGTTGAATGCCGCCAAAAACTCTTTTTTTTTATTTAACATTTTGTGCCGAAAGGTAAACGCATCTGTGGCTAAACAGCAGTGCGATCATAGAACTTCGACAGTCGCCATATTTGATCGACAAAAGCACCCGTCCTTTTTACTCCTTAGAGTTTTCTGTCAAATTTATCGAATTTTTCGACATTTGTCGATCTTAAATGTCAAATTTGGCTTATCGAAAGTTCTATGCTAGTAGCGCAGCCACGAGAACGCGATGTGTACGATAGATGAAACTGATGACAGAGTTCTAAATTCAAGCAGCTCACCGTTTCATACAACATTGCTACTTGCAACTTCCCAGCGCGTGAGCGCGCCGGGAAGTGATTTTGGTTTTTCAGTCTACGTAAATATGAGTGTTCGCGTGTTCTTTATTCAAAAGTAATGACAATATTTCCGCGCATATTTAAGAAAAAGTGATGAGTTTCCGTATGTAATAATGTACTCTGTGGTAATGATAGTAGACGAAAGGTGTGTGCCAGGATCGTAGCAAGTGGAAATCTGTAAACTCTGCCCATCCTGTCGGGAATAGACGTGATTTTATGTATGTATGTATATCATTGGTAAAAATATATGTAACAAGAAACAAATCAAAGTATTAAACATTTTCATTCAGGTCCCTTTAAATTTTTGAATACATAATTGATATACTTTTTGAAAGACCGGTCGTTGTGTAGATCATTGGGGGAGGCTTTAGTCCAGCAGTGGATAACAATAGGCTGATAGATAGATAAGCACAGTTACTTATATCCGTGCATGGCAATAGGCTCGTATAGTACTAAGCGACCTAAACATTTGTATGGTTAATGACACATGTGACTATTTTAAGTGTGCCCATAATAGTAGTTTATGTAACTGTCACATAATATAGGATATTAAAACACGAGAGTGGTTTAAGAAATGAGCCTTGGCGAGCTTTTTAATAGTATCACGCGAGTGTTTTAATCCCGAGTTATGTGCAGTTACATACACAACTTTATCTACACTCATTATTCAAAGAAATAAACCAAAAAAAGTATTTATTTTATTTATTGTTGGCTGTCTGGAAAATTTTGGGCGTTTTTATGAAAAAATGATATTGCATAATGAGTCCAACCTGTTGCATAATGGTCATTATGTTACAGTCTCCATTTTTAATTTTCGTTTTTATCATCTGTGTTAAAAAGTATGTCATTATGAGTTCGAGTCTGAGTTCATAATTCGAACATTATAACATGAGTGTAGTTAAAAAAAAATTATTTCCTCATGGGATAAAATGAATTATGTGTTGAACCATATTATTTGATATTCTTTTTTCAGAATACTGGAAGACGAAGGTCGAGAGTTACCGGGATTGGTTTTTGAGAGAAGAATCATCCAAATCTGACGAATCAAAACGGCCAGACAAGCCCAAGACTACTTCAGAACTGTTCGGTGTTGAAGGTTCATTCAGAAAACTTGATGTAGATTAATTTATTAAATAATATTTTTAAGGTTTGCACATACAACATTGTATATTTATAGTTTCAAAGTTTTTATAAATTATATTATCGTTTTCGTACAAATGTGTTCTGGGTAGAACCAAAATTACAAATGTAATACAAAATTGGATCAGTTCCGGATAAACTATCGAGGTGGAACTTTTAGGATTGCTCTGAACCCGATGACTATGCAATCTTTTAGATGTTTTCTAGAACTGCTGCAGCATGATTTTATTTTTAATACGATCGTTAAAATTTTGACACTTTTATGATACTTGACACTTTTTGTTGAATCTGTTGACGCTGGCGTCGTACGAGTACAAAGATTAAACTGTGAAATAAACAAAATCTGTATAAGTTATATCTATATTTTTTTTTGTAATTTCAACATCAAATTACAACCGGATAGATGTTTTATTATTGGGAACACCATGATGCATGGAACAGCTACGTTCAAAACTATTGTTTTTTAAATTATATTAAAAAAGTTTGTTTTGGTTTTTGAATTTACTCAAACACTACAATTGACTCTTATAAACTCTGTTTGTGTTTTGGTTATGAATAAATAATAATTATCAAGATTCATTGTATTTTTATTTTATCTATTTTCTTCACAACATCACATCTATTCCATTAATCGTGATGGAATGTGTAATATATACGCTGGTTATTTATATCGATGGAATGTAGGTACAGTAGAGAGCGCATGAAATGATACAAAGCTATGCAAAATTATTATAATACTACAGTAGAAACTAATAAACAAAGTTTCTAAAAATATTTTGACAAGCAGGTACACTGATTTTACACCTTGCAAATGGTTAATGATAGTTAAAAATATTCAATACTTATCATAAGTCTTATAAACGTGTTACTTTTTGCACTCAAGGTAGCGGATGACAAAATCCAAGTTTTCATTTACAACTTACGATACTTCCTTACGACTTTTGTATAAGCGTACTTAATCGGAGAATACAATTGTAATTCAAACATGTGATCTAAATAATCCATTTAGACAAGAAGCATATCACTGAGCCCAAAAACACGGTCATCATAGAAATGATGATCAACTGATTACGAGTGTAAAATTTTATATAAGTTGAGATGGAAATCATTAAATTAATTTGTGCTGTAAAAATATGTGTTTTTTTGTAATACGTACGTACTTATATTTCATTAGTGAACATATTGTTTTATACGTTCCTCGAAGTTACTCTAAACAGTTTTTAAGTAAATGTAGACTGTCCTACTACAAAATACTTTTTTTTGTGCTGTTTTTTTAAGTATACCAATTAAATGGTGTGTATTAATTTTTAAAAACATATTGTTTAGGAAAAGCATAGATAAAACGTAATGAGATAGATAATTTATAAGTCGTTACGATTAAGTGTCGTATCGTGTAAAATACGTGGGCTTCGGCCTCGTCACCGCCGCGCGCGCTCGCCCGCAGTCGTGTTTAGTTATCACTGAGCGCGCGCGTCGGTCATGCGCACTCGCTGTGCGCCTTGACATGTTCCCGATTATACCGCCTGGAAAGAGCTTGCGTTTTGAACGAGTTATTGCAGCTCACAATGACGCAAGAGGAGATGTACACTCGTCTCGACGACGAACTAGGTATTCCTAGTTCTGACAATACCGATGACGACGATGTTGTTATCAGGAGACAAAAAACCAGCGTCAGAGAAATGATTCTTCGCTTCGAGAAGAGTTCGCTAAGTAACTATAATTCGTCAAGTGAATCGCTGGAGAAATCCAAAGACTTATCCCTTGGAAGTTTATCGAGTGTTGTGAATCCACTTCAGAATCATTTCCAACATCTGATCCCAGTGAATAGATCTCAAGACAGAAATTCTAATGTGTCAGTGAATTCCCTGTTATCGAATATTTCAGGGAATAGTTTTGAGTCATGTTCGTCTGGTTTTGTATCTGATAGAAAGTCAGGCAGGGAGAGTTATGTGCTTCATAGACCTGCACCACCACCTCCGGAGCCTTTCAACGATAATTCTTCATCTTCTGAAAGTAAATCACCTGTGCCTGAAGACATAAAGTTCGTGGAAAGGCGGTATTCGTTTGTAACACCGAATACTTCCCCCGTTGCCAATCGCCGCACGCGAAAACCACCAGTTATTAGAAAGAAATCAAACGTTGGGAGCTTGAATTCTGGTGAAGCGCATTGGTCTTACGGTGTTCAACAAAGTGATTTAGAAAAATTATTGAGATTAAAAAGGTCAGCGGCTTCCGATCAGGAAGACGATGTTAAAAGTGATAGCGATGAATCAGAAAACAGTAGTAGTGTAGATGGTTCTAATGGCAGTGAAAAATCTGATGCTTGTGCTGAATATGTGGTTAACGAAGATGAAGGTAGAATGGACACGTTATCCGGAGATCATTCAACAGACACTTTAATTAATGAAGAAAATAGTGACGAACAGGACGATGTTTCAGTTGCATCTGGTGTACCTAGTAATTATGACAATGTTAGTATTAAGTCTATATCCTCCTTTGACATGGTGCCTTATCAAAAATACGATAGCATTACGGTATCCTCGGACGAGTTCGGTTCAGAAATGTGCCATGCTCCAGATTCGGAGTATTTAACAGTGAGTGCAGTGAACGAATGGTGTGTACCAAGGTCTATGGCACCAGCATTATTGCCACTGAAATCTAAAAAGGAAAAATATCTAAGGTAAGGTCATTTGGTTTTCTAGATATCACGTAAAATATTTATATATTTATGATATCATTCTAGGCTAAGTTAACGTGATATCACTGAAGTATTATCGCCAAGTGTATTGATAATAGAGATTGTAGTAAGTACCTTTAGCCGTATTGTTGTGATAGCACTTTGAATAAAATTAGACCATAAAACAAAAACATTAAATTCCAATTTAGAACACGCTTAGGATATGGAGATAAAAAGAGTAAATAGCCATAGCATTTGTTGGGTTGTGTGTCGAGTAAATGATGTTTAACCTTGATGTTTATTCATATGGTGCGAAGTAGATGCCTATTGAGTTAATCTCCCGTGTACCGCGAACAGGTGTTCAAATGGGTAGAAAATCTAGATACCTATGTTATAAATACCTTATGAATTACAGTACTGTTAAGATTATTATACCACTATTATCCAGATATTTCAAGATCTAACTACAATATAATTTACTATAATGAGCATAAGGTAAAAAGTATTATTGATTTTACTTAGCAAGAAGTATAAATTACATTCGAATAAACTAAAAACGTTAAATTGGTAATAAATACAATCCTCTTTATTCATAAAGCAATTGAGCAAGCAAGTTTAAGCAATTGTTTAACCATAGTAAATCTGTTGCTTAAAACGTGAATAGCGTTTATAAATAAATGATCCCCGCCAAATTGAAAAAAAAAATATAAGGTTGTAATACGAATTGTTTTGACATAGTAGGTAGTCGAGTAGCGTATGAATTTTCTACAACCGTCTCTATTAAACGATGATGAAATCAGCTTCTTTATTTTATAATCTATTGTTTATGAGACAAATATGTTAAATTACATGTCGGCATACAAGTATATTGCGGGTGAGCGTTGAATGACATCAATCTCTTAAGTTCTTCTATATCAAATAATACAATCACAACAGATATAAAACAAATATCTTTCTACGGTCGGTGATATTTACGTCCGACGCGGACGCAGATCTATGAATGAATTTCATTCATAAATCTGCGTCGGTCGGCAATATCACTGATCGTGTGAAGCCAGCTTTAGATGACCAGAAGACAAAACAAAAGCTTTTTGTTTTTTTTTCTGTGTATACATGTATTACGGAAAAACGACCGTTACGCCATTTAATGTTTTCACCCATTTTAACGGAGATCAAAATTTTCTAAGTATATTATTTAATAACGCAATATTATACTATAAAAATATTTTCGCTATGAGTCATTCTGAATGACAATTATTCAAATTCACAATTACATGCAAATTGTCAAATCTTCCAAAATCATGATTTTTTTAACATATTTTTAGTAGATGTAAGTAATCCTTATACCTTCACTAGCTGTTGCCCACGACTTCGTCCGCGGTTATTATGGTCTTTTAACTTTCCTGCGGGAACCCTTTAATTTTCCGGAATAAAAAGTATCTAAGATGTTGACCAGGGTTATAAGGTATCACCATCCAAAATTTTATTCAAATTGGTCAAGCTATTTCGGAGATTAGCCCGTACAAACAGACAGAGAGACAAAAAATATATTTTTTTGGTATTTTTCCCCTTTTTACATCTCCGTGAATTTTTTTTCTATGTACAGTACAGACATTACAGTTTTATATGTATATATAGATTTTACACATGCATATATGGTAGAATGATTGAGGAAAGCAATAAAAAATGCGTGGGTTGGTATGTATTGAATTATATTAAATTTTTCAACCCACATGACTATATAATAACATAGAAGTAAAAAAGAAGTCGAATCGCGTTAGCGAACAAGTTGTTGCTAGAGACAATTTATTAAAGATTTTTTATACATATTCTGATTACTATTTTGCAAGTCTGGGAATAATCGATCACGCATGTGTTAGTATTGAGAACAGAAACTATGAAACATACAAGGAATGAAAATAAGGAGAAAAATAAAATACATATACATATACTCTAAGTGTACAAACAAACGTACACCAGTTTCAAGGCGTCATCTCTAGAGGTTCTGGGTTCGATTCCCGGTGAGGATGTTTGCAAATGTTTGTGTGATGAATACAGGCATTTATTCTCTAGTACATACACGTTACACGTACGTA
The DNA here is from genome assembly GCA_910589355.1 of Parapoynx stratiotata. Classification (NCBI taxonomy): domain Eukaryota; kingdom Metazoa; phylum Arthropoda; class Insecta; order Lepidoptera; family Crambidae; genus Parapoynx; species Parapoynx stratiotata. Next base: position 11,425,880 of record OU342461.1, read on the forward strand.
TAATCACGACTATTATCAACATTTTGGTTGACGTTGATATTAAGTTGGTTCATAGTGACGCGAACGAAACCAAGTTTTTGACTATTCTACTCAGCAGCTGGTGTTTAAAAGTTTATATTTCGATGATTAAAAACAGCAAGTGTTTCTGATTTACATAATAATATTTTGTACGTCATTTGCCTTATCCTGAATCTATCTCTATAATAATAATAACTATATTATAATAATATGTATGTATAAAAAATTAAAATAATCAAGAAATTATTATATATAAAGTTTTTAATTTGAATACAAATTGCTACAAATTTCGATTTGCGGTTGAATTAAAAATTCGATGGTGTACCAGGAATGTAATGAAAGTAAGGAAATCTCGGGTGAATTCGACTTCTCTACATCAAAGCCTTTGTGTCCAATTCTTACAAATTATTAATAAATATCCAAAGCTTTAAACAGTAAAAACATTACATAATACTACGGCATTAACATTGTCACGCACAATCTCAACAATATTGACTCGCATAATTGTACATTACACATTATCTTAAGTTTATTTCAAAACTATTGCTACTATAGCTATACTTTATGATTTCATTTTGGATTAGCTTAATTTCTATTCACAAATATTTTCTTAATTGCTAAGAATGTTACACTTTTTTTAAAAAGTTGTGTAGGGACATAACTTTTTCCATGGTTAAGTATTAATTTGAACAATACTAGACTTGCGCTTTTAATTGTTTTATTTGTTGTATAAACATATGGTGCGGTGTTTTATGCTGCTTATACGCTGGTGAACATTAACAACATAAAACTTAATTTGAAATAAGCGCCATAGAGTTTCACTATTTTTGTATTTATTGCATTATTCCTACATATCCATTTTCGTAGATTATCAATAAACGGACATATAACATATAACAGGACTGGATTGTTATATGTTTTTTTAAAACTAAGCTGGGTAAACAAAATGTTTTGATATTATCGCATACAACGTCGGGTTTATTCATGCCATTAAATGGCGGAGCGGTCGCGGGCGTGGATGCCAAGGCTGAATTTGTATATTTACGTTCCAAATATAATTATTCACGCACTAGAATTGTGTTCTAAATGTATCAGTGAGTAAACCTATATGAGATAACATTACATCGTAATTACATCTTTATTTTAGTATTCAAAATATATTTTATGGTATTAAGTGACAGCAATATAAGAGAAAAGAAAGAACATAATTTTTACAACCTTTAATATAATATGTTTAGTTAATCACCCTATCTCAGGAATGGAAATATTTTCGTAAAATAATGAATTATTGTACTAATGTTTTAATCGAAGTGAGTCCATACCTAATAATAGTACGGAGAGAAAAAAGTAAATGCCATTCTCGAAGTAGATTATGTTTGGCAACGTTGTATAACTAGACTCGTAATACAGGTGACAAAATTACAAATATTTAGAGTATAATTATGCGAAAATAAATGTGATCAAAATAGAGAAAGGGAATGAATAAGTTTGCATGTTGAGAGGACTATGTAAGTAGATTAACGAGGCAGATATATTGGTGTTTTTATTCTCTCTTAGTATTTTGTCTGTAACTATTATTCCTAAAAATAATTACCTCGTCTAAAAATAGACTATATTTTTGAGCTCTTTTGATTTGTTTTGAGAATTTGTTGTAAGTTAAATTGTGTTAAAATTGGACACGGAGACAACTCTTTTTAAGTGCCTCCCGAATACATCATTTTATTTGCATTCACTTGTGTAATATCACATGTGTAATATCACACTTCATAAAAATTATTTATCGTTTTTAAGAGAATGCAAATAAAATGATGTATTCGGGAGGCACTTAAAAAGAGTTGTTTCCGTGTCCAATTTTAACACAATTAAACTTACTTATTTTTAAGGAATACTCTGAATCTTAATAGTTACAGACAAAATACTAAGAGAGAAAAAAAACACCAAATTCATAGGTAAGTAAGTACCCAATATTTAAAGAAATAGTTACATAAAGTGAAGTATGTACTTTTGTTACTATTCGTTATGGTACATCTATGGTAATGTGAGCTTCGTGAAATATTATCCTTCTTACCTACTGCCCATCTCATAATAGGAGAAAACTTTCAAAAAGGACATACAATAGCTAAAAAGTGAAATGGTGTTACGAGGCGTATTTAGTTCTTGTGCACTGGCACTAAATAGTTCCAAATTATCAACATCATCATAGTTTTGACTACTCCCGGATGGGTCTACTGCTGAACAAGATTGATACGACGATACGAATATTGATTTGACGACCTCTGTGGTCAAGTGGTCTGTACGCCGGTCTCAAGGCGTCGCCATCTCGAGAGGTTCTGGGTTCGATCTCCGGTGGGGGCAAATGAATTTTCAGGCATTTGCTCTCCAGTCTTGGATGTTTATATATATTCATCATATTTATATGTATTTTATCTATTAAATTTATTTATCCGTCAACTAGTGTCCGTAACACAAGTAGCATTTGTTACTTAAAATGGGGCTTGTTGATAGGTGTGAATGTTTGAAGATAAAAAAAAAATAGCGAGTGGGAGAGCGCGATGGTGGACTGTATGGATGTGGATGGAAGCAGAAACCAATTCAAGGTAACAGGAGTTTACAGGACAGAACAAAACAGTGGTAAAAAGAAGAGTGACAGAAAGAATAAGTACCAATATGACAGTATCAAAACATATATAAATTTATATAAAAATGTAGAGCCTTGCGGCCAGTCGCCAACATTCCCGCCAAAAAAATTGTAATAATTCATGCAATTCAGGTATTATTTCTAACTTCACCCACACTAACTAGAACCACGAGTCATTATGAGACCAACATAATATATGACAGGAAAAAATAAGTGATAAGTTAGAATTTTGAATACAATTACTAAAAGACAATAAAATATACTACTGCAAAGTGCTGAAGAACATTTCTTTTGTAATACGTGAAATGAAATGAAATGAAATCATTTATTCTGCAATTAGATTTACATGAAATACTTTTGCACGTCAATATATTTTTTTTTCCTACTAGCACTTCGACGTGAATGGCCTGTTGAGAAGAAGTGTCGCAAGAAACTCAACAGTTAAGCCTTTTTTAAACAGCCATAATAACAAAAGGAATCTTTTTTAAACAGCCATAATAACAAAAGGAATTTAGAACATTTTAAATATTGTAAAATAAGTATGTGCAGAGGAGCAAATTATAGTAGCCACGAATTTTTATCTGTAAAATAATCTTCTGTCTTATAATACCCCTTTTTTATTAAACAGCTTTTAACAGTTGATTTAAATTTATGCAGGGGCAAGTCAATTAAACTTTGTGGCAGCCTATTATACATTCTTATGCTGATTCCTATAAAACATTTAACAGTCTTGTGAAGTCTGAGGCTTGAAACGTATTCATAATCACATCGGAAATGAATATCGGTTTATGCTAGTTTATGAGTGTGCATTTGGTCAGCATTTCTGATACAATTAATTTAACTGAAAGACTTGCTGACCCAAATTAAACTGGTTAGTTGAGCAAAATATTGTATACTACTTAAAATAATCCTTAATGCGAAAGTAATTCTGTCAGTCGGTCTCGCTTTCACGTCAAAGCTGAACTGAACCGATTTAATTGAAATTTGGTACACAGATAGTCTAGACCCTAAAAAAGACGTAGGTTACTTTTTATCCTGATTTTCCCATAGGAGCGGGAACCGGGTGAAACCGCGGGTAGCCACTAGTCTTTCATAATCCATGTTGTGGAATATAATTATTACCGTATTATGATTCAATAAGCAACACGGTTGATAAGAAATAAAATAAGTATTGGTTTTAAATGAGTCATGTAACATATCCTGCACTAAGGAGGAACTAAATGCAGCATCTCAGAGAACTGCCGCTGCTGTTCTGGAGGCAAATTTGAGACACGATAAAGACAACTGTACACCTCTCGTTAAAACTTCCAATCTATGTAACTGTTAAATAAAACCCCCATGAACCTCCAACCTCCTTCCTTTGACGACCTCCGTGGTCGAGTGTCTGTATGCCGGTCTCAAGGCGCCGCCATCTCGAGATGTTCTGGGTTCGATCCCCGGTGGGGGCTTGGGTGTTTAGGTGATACATTCAGGCATTTGTTCCACTCTTGGATGTTTATATTTATTTATATATATACAGGATACATATATGTATTTATCCGTCATCTAGTGTCCGTAACACAAGCAGCATTAGTTGCTTAAAATGGGGCTAGTTGATAGGTGTGAATGTACAAAGATATTTATTTTTATTTATTTCTGAACTTTACGTAAAATCCATAGCCACTAAGAAATTCTAAGCAAAACTCCAATCAGCCAGGACGAATGTTGCATACTACCAAAAGAATCACTGCAGTCCTTAAAATAAAATCATCATTAATGGGAGAACCGGTGGCTCTACTAACAGTATATATTGTGCGTATTAGTAAAACTGTATACTAATATTTTACGTGGACGTTAACTCAATATCCTGTAGCTAATAATATAGTACCTAGTTAAGTATATAAATATTTTAAAAATAAATGATTACAGTTTGTATTATAATATCCTTGTTGTTGTGGTAGGAAGGAAGTATACTTAGTTGTAACGCCAGATACCACAGTAATACCTATCAGTGGGTGATTGGTAAAAGTTGTATATCAGTATATTATATAACTTATCATATATGAGCTTGTTGTTATTAATGGAGAAAGTATTTAAGAAGTAAAATATCTGGTTCGAATGTTGTTAAGCGAGTCACGAATTTGGAGTGACAGTCTTATTATTTTACTGTTATGACTAATTTATCAATTTGTTTTTAATGTAATAATGTTTTGATAATGATTAAAAGTAAGGAATGTATAAGTAAAGTAGTTATGCGTTATATCAATTTTGCTGATGCATAGATTATTGATGGTAATGAAGTCACATAAATAAAAATAGTTAAATATAAAATTTTGCGAAAAAAGCTTTGACAATAGACAAAATAGTAAATAAATATACATGAAATATAACGTCAAAATAAAAAAGAATGAATGAAGTATGGTTGGAATGAGGCCGTTAGTTACAAGAATAAACAAAGGAATGCTGAGATGGTTTGGTCATGTAGAAGGGATGGATGAGAGTAGATTGACTAAAAAGGATATATGAATTATGAACAAGTACTTGTAATCGCCGAGCATTTATGAGAAATGTAATGAGAGTTGATGAAGCTAAAGAAATATGTGAGGATCGTAGCAAGTGGAAAGTGGGAAATCTCTGCCTACCCCTAAGGCGTGACCCTATAAATAAATAAATATCCTCAGACATTCACACCTATCAACTAGTCCCATTTTAATAAACTAAATGCTGCTTGTGGTACGGATACTAGATGACGGACAAATATATTTAATAGATAAATACATATAAATATCCTGAATATATATAAACATCCAAGACCGGAGAACAAATGTCTGAAAATTCATCACCCAAACACTTGCCTCCACTGGGGATTGAACCCAGGACCTCTCGAGATGGCGACGCCTTGAGACCTATGTATGTAAAAAAGAATTATCTTCAAGGGTATCCTTTAATGTCGTCTTGAGATAGCGATATATTTTAACTCTTAATTATATATAAGATTATATACATATTGATTCATTTAATTATAGTAATAACTCCATACACAATAATGTTCCATGTTCAAAAGGATTGCAAATATGTATATATATTTTGATAATATTGGTGTAATTGTTAAAGGATTGGCTTATTCAATATTATTATAATATAAAACATGTTATGAGAAATGAATAATTCGGCTTCCAACAAGTTACACTACTATGGTACCTGATGATGTAGAATGATGTAAGTTAAGTATGTACAGTTCCTACTACATCGTAATAAATATATTACGAGTATGATTCAAATATAATATTTTATTGTGTAGTGTAGTAGTAAAATAAAATATGTATAAAAAAATTACAATCATAGGTATTGGCAATATAAAAAAAAAAAAACATATGACTACGCATCTATCCCTGATGGGGTAGGCAGAGGTGTTAACACATACATAATGGTACATAATGTTTTTATTAAAAGTTCAGAGAAACAGCATTTTAAGATAAAAGATATTTCTGTCTACGAACAAAACATTTTCAATCGTCTCTCAACAGTCGTGAACGTGTGATAGAGATCGTGGTCTACATTTGCATTTTTTAAGACATGTACTTAGCATGTACTAGTGTTTTCACTCTCGGTTCTAAAATTTGAGGCACTGGACCGAAGCGTACCTTGGCCCAGAAGTGGGATTTTTTTGTCTTTCAAACACTAACAAACGGTTCCATTCTTTCTCCGCGAAAAAAATTTTTACTTAATTGATTTCACTTTGGTACTTATGCTACCGAACGGTTCCTATTGCACCAATCTACATTGGGCCAGAATGGTGGTATTACGTAGGTACTCCTCATGTATTTTTCCATTAGGAAGACCTGTGTTCTCCAGTGGAACGTGTATAGGCGGTTTTTGGTACTACATGTATAACACAAACAAAGTTCAAAGAAAACAAAATTCGTTTCAGATTCGGAACAAAAATCATCTAGTCGCTATACAATTGTACTTTGTCACACTTCACAATCTAATAGGCGTCGAAACAAAATCTGCTTTGAATATAATGCTTCCTCTCTGTGTTTTGGTGAGGTAACACCACAGGAACGCTATCTGATCCTATTGAAGATATTTGATCTTCGCATTCATGTTCCTTTTCTCTATTTACTACATTGAATATCCCACTTTGGTGAGTTCAATAATAGCTGCAGCACTTTATTCTATACATATACGAGTATGCCACCCGGACATACCAATTAAATAATGACGCAGTACCATATCCATTCTAATCGAATATATTTTTATATTATTTGCCGATAATGATGATTAATGCATTGTTTGTCGTATCTCATTTCTTGACCTAGTTCTGAGAAGCTTCTTGTTTTATTTGATAACAAAGAATAAAGAATGTTGTGAATAGTTACATTCAAAAAATTATAAACATCTTTCATATTTATGTTAAAACTGTAGTCAAATCAAAAGTTCTCGTACCTGAATGCTTATCTTAAGTCTTTATACATACGACTTCCGTGGTCGAGTGGTCTGTATGCCGGTCTCAAGGCGCCGCAATCTCGAGGTTCTGGTTGAATTTTCAGGCATTTGTTCTCCAGTCTTGGATGTTTATATATATTTATCTATTAAATACATTTATCCGTCATCTAGTGTCCGTGACAAAATCAGCATTAGCTGCTTAAAATGGAGCTAGTTGATAGGTGTGAATGTTTGAAGATATTTGAAGAAGAAAAGCATATTAGGATTTAGCTTAATATGTTATGTCTCAGAATCACGCACAGAAGCGGTCCATTATTTTCCAATACTGCTTAAAATATAAAATATGATCTAATTCTTATCTGAGCTTTCTTATTAGGTAACCGATATAATTATAGCAATATAATTTCCTATTTATTAGTGTCAAAAGTCAGGTCGTGCACATCAATATAGACGTTCATTGCATCATCAGTCTCTCGTAATGAACTTTGCGAAGCGATTATTATTAAATGGTATTCTCAAACTTTAAAGATTTTGCTATTTATCTATACATATAATAAAACTGTATAGGACGAATGTCTGTACATAGAAATAAAAAAGCTTAAAATCAAGTCACGCGGGTGTAAAAAGAGGGAAAATACCATATTTTTATTTTATTTTTTGTTTCTCTGTCTGTTTATCTGTTTGTACGGGCTAATCCCTGAAATGGCTTAACCGACTTCAATGAAATTTTGCATGGTGATACCTTATAACCCTGTTCAACATCTTAGATACTTCTTATTACGGAAAATTAAAGGGTTCCCGTGGGATAGTTAAAAATCATAATAACTGCGGACGAAGTCGCGGACAACAGCTAGTATAATATATGAACGTTTGCATATAATTTAGCAATTAAAGCTTCTTTTAGACATTATTATAAATTAAAATTATGTAGTAGTGTTCCATTGAAATCAGATATTTCTCGATTTATTCATAGAGAGTAATCTTTCTAGCAAACAAAGTATTGTTTCTTATTCTTCTAAGAACAATCAAAGGAATGAATGCCCAAGATATTTTGTTTAATTTCTAAATATTTGCCATAAACCTAGAGAAATAGTAAATATGTTAAATGAGCATCTGAAAATAACCATTATCAATTTACAAAAGTATTGTTGCGAACAAGACCTTCCTTTTGTAGCACTTTTACAATTTTATATATTGGGTCCTTACCTATGAAATTGGTGTTTTTATTCTGTCTTAGCAATTTGTCCGTAACTATTAAGTTTCAGAACAGTCTTATAAAATAATTGCCTCTTCTAAAAATAGTCCATATATTTGAGCTCGTATTATTTAATTTGATATTTTTTTGTAAGTTTAATTGTGTTAACATTAGACACAAAGACAATTATTTTTAACTGCCTCCCGAATAAATCATTTGATTTGCATTAACATAAAAGCGATGAATAATTTTTATCAAGCATGGTCACACACATATTGCTAAAGCTTGTCTAATGATACATGCCAAATATTATTATCTCTGGATTTGTCGTTGTGAAGAAAACTGATAAAATGTTAGTATGTAAAATGTAGACATCCCCAAAATCTCCATACAATACACCAATTTCATTGGTAAGGACCTAATATTACCCTTTTCTGTACCCCTAGTGAAAGTCATCATTGTAAAAAAATCTTTAATATTTTATTTAAGAAGCTCAATTACTATGGGAAACGTGATTTGTGATACTTTTCGCCCGGGACGCTCTTTACTTACATATAATTACGACTATTATCCCATATGGGTTAGACAGAGACTAGGCAAAAGCACCGCTAAAGCAGTCCACTGCCATAGTTCGCGCTTCACCAAGTAGTGACCGCTCATGTGCTCAGCGTGACACATGGTGAGCCCGTCGCCGCTATAAGCTATTGAATGTTGTGCAGTTCTAAGTCCATTAGTCGCCTTTTACGACACCCAAGCGAAAAGATGGGTTGGTAGTATTCTTTTATTGAGCCGCTTTCACACTCGCGACCACGGGGCGCTCTTCAAGTTTACCATAAAATTTTGCTTCTAAACGCAATTAAAAAAGTTACGTTTTTCACTATGATAACAAACATTAGCGGTACTGTTCCTGACACTCTCTTTTTATATTCAACGAAGTACCTGTACTGTCCTGTGGATGTACTTGTTACAAACGCTCGCAGTAATGAAGTTTAATACAATGGTTCAATTTAATTTAATACTGTAATTTTAAAATAATTTATAATAAACTATTTATTTGTAAAATGCATAATATTGTACAATGTTGACGATTTTAAGTGCTGAACTTGGCCTATGAAATAAAATTATTTTTGATTTGATTTTTTTTATTATACAAAATTATGTAAATTAGCTAGTACATATTATTTCGATGATTTAATTTTTTTTTTTAAAGTTATTATAATTGTTGTCAAATCCTTTAAATCCGCTAGATTTTGGCTGTCTTCGATAATAGATAATAGCGATAATAATCGCAGTCTGTCACTGCTCTCGTTCGTATTACTTCAATTTGAATTCAAAATTTAATCCCATATATATATTATATGTATGGAAAGTCTTTGGCTATCATGATGAGCACAACACCAGACATATTGGTAAACAAACCTTAAGTCCATTCAACATCGTAATACCTTCTTTCTTCCACAGACGATTAACGGAGCGGGTAAACGAGTTGATACACACAGAAAACGTTTACGTGGAGAGGCTGAAGCACGTTATTGAGCACTATGTGCCCGAGATGCACCGGGAGGACCTCCCCTTGCCCTTGTGTGGGATGAAGTGGATGACGTTCTGCAACATCGAGGATATCTACGGTTTCCACTCTCAGGAGTTCCTGCCTGCCCTGCGGGAGTGTGAGAATGATCTCAGGAAGTTGGGGCACTGTTTTAGGGACTTCGTAAGTAACACATTTATAATTAATGTCATTTTAAGTATACCCTTGTGTTCAGTACACAAGCTCTCACATAGATTATATCAAAACCTCTGCTTACCCCTTGGGGAAAAGGTGCAATGATATGCATGTTACATCAAAAAATCTTTCTAAATTGATGGTGTGTGATTTTTTTTTAAAATCATTGTTAGAAGGAATCATTTTAAGATCTCAAACTGTCATCATCGAAGTATTAAGTAGTATCGGTGTGTATGATAGATTAATAATGTTTTGTTTAGTGCAAAGAAGATTCTTTAAGAGGAGGTATAATTAACTTAATCATCTGCCATAGTCTCATAAAAAATATACTGCTGTCTTGCCAAAACACAACACCAATCAGTAACAAAATTGATAATCAGTTGATTTATATTGATAAGAAAAAAGTTTAGATATTATCTTGATTGTGCGTTGTTCTGTTATCAATCGTTTTATTAATCAGACTATGAGGAATAACTCCCTAAATCGCGTAGAACCAGCGTGAACAATCTTTAAGAGAAACATAATTACTAAAACGATTTGATGATTACAAGGTAGAACGCCAATTATTGCAGTCTATATAATGAACGCGGGGAAAAAAAAGTAAAAATATCGGTGTCACGGCCTGTTGGAGCGCATGATTCTAGGCTGCCCTATGGTGGAGTCAACTCTTCCCCGTTTTATTTCATAGAACTGAATGGAAACTTGAATTGGACTCTCAGATCTCGTTAGTGGATCAGGGCTGTGCCAATTTTATATTTCAATTAATATTAGTTAAATTTTATTTAATATTTATTATGTGTAGGACTGTTGACCTCTTTCTTTCTTGATAGAAAGCGAAGATGAGATTCTGATTCGCCTTTGATTTGTATATTCCCAGATTATTTTGCATATTTCTATTGCACCTATATGTTCATGTGATGTGTTTATGCGTTACCTGGTATCAATAAAATAATCCCGTTAACTGCTTACTATCTAGTTGAGAGTAATAAAAAATAGTTTGATTAAAGTTACTTACTAAAAGCCTTCTTCTAAAAGTTTTAGATAAATCAAATATGATCAATTGCTTTTAATTTGTAGCACCTAAAGTCAACTTTGTTTATAATTCAAACTCCTTTTTATATTTTTGTTTGAGATTAAAACTACAATAAAACAATTCTTGGTAAAAATTTTAGCATTTTACATTAGTTAACTATCGTTTAATACAGTACTCGTAGTGTAAGTTTTCATTGTAAAATACTTCTCACTTTTAGTTGTGTTAAAAAATGTCATGAATGTCAATGGGAAATGTGAAAACCGCCCCTAGCGGAAACTAGTTGAAATTACATTACTCATAGAAATTGACATTTCTTAACGCAACAAGACGTTTTTTACAATGACAACTTACACTACGGGTACTGATTCCTTCTTACTTAAACTATTTTCATCATTGAGTGCAATCTTCTTAATTGCTTTGTGACAGCCCTAGTTTAGACAAGTTTAAATCTGGGTTATTAGTAATGCACGATTTTCATAGCAGAGGCTTGACGCCACATTACCCTTGTCAAAGATTTTACACTGCGCTCTTAAATCCGAGAAAGCATTGGAATGCCTATAAAATGACACCGTAGACATTATTATTAAGCTTTGCGGTAAAATGACTCACTTTGTTTTATTACTTAGAAATCGAAACAATTTATTCATTTCGCTTACAACCACCAATACCACAATGCAAAATTAAGCTTTAGTTTTTATATGTTATATTTTTATTAATTTTCATTATTTCTTTTGCAGGAACCACGCTTTAATATGTATGTAATGTATTCTAGAAATAATAAGAGAGCCACGAGACTGGTCTATGAAAACAAGCATTTCTTTCAGGTAAGATTTTTTCATTAATTTAAGTAACTATATTTGTAGGATTTATATACAATGCACTCGTAGACTCGTACATACCTTTACTACAGGCGGCTACGTAATAAAAAGTACATACGCGTGGTAGGCTGAAGAAAGGTTGTCAAGGTCATGAGGAGTCGTTGAGTGGTGAGCAGGATCTAATAAACTTTTTATTGCACAGAAAAATATACAATATAAAAAGCAGATGTAAACAAGAGAGGACTTATCTCTAATAAGGATGTCTTCCAGTCAACCCGTCATCAGGTGTGAAAGATCTCATGATGTGAAAGAAGCGACACCAGTGCACAAGACAAAACAGAAATATATGCAAAAATATACTATATATATAGACTCAATAAAATAAAAATAAATACATAATACTATGCCTGAATTGAGAAATGTATACAGATGAGAACAAAAAATCAATAATATAAAATGATAAAAAAATACACTTAAATACTACGTACTAATGGTTCCTGTTGGTACCAGTCGCAAAAAATGTTTTTTAAGATTACATTTGAAACAGTTAACAGAAGGTCTGTTTTGTATCCCTGATGGCAATTCATTCCACTGCAAAACGGCGCGAACTGAGAATGAGTTGAAAATGAAATTGTTGTCACTTTTTAGAATCATCAGAGATCTGGTATATATTGGTATGGAACATTTTGAGGGAGGCCTATCTCCAACAGTGAGCATCTTCCGGAACATTTCATGATCATGCTACGATGACGTACCGAGTGCTGCGGGAATAAATGCTTTTGTTTTAAGAAATATAGATTAAAATTCGAAATAAAAACTCAAATAAAGTGGTCATAAAGAAGCAAACGCCTTAACCGAGTTGTTTGAAAACTAAGACAACTAACAGTTGTTTATCGTTAACTTTTAACTGTACTGTAACTTCATATCCCGGCGGTATTGAAACTTTATACTAATTTTACTTTTGATGTCGCGTGTACGTGGAATATTTTTGAATTCTACATCTCAATAGATACGAGTATTGTAGGCACTTTTAACATAACTAATACGTTTTGAATTCACGCCATGTCGCCACGTACCGTATTATATTTTGTCCCTGGGGTTAAATTTTAAGCCAGTGTCTGATTCTCGTCAGACTGTTTGCATGAACAGGTAATAAACAAACTGAAAAATAAAACATGTATCTGATTCTGCTTGTGTTAAGATGATTGTGTTAATAATAGTTGTGTTTTGATGTAAAAGAATGATTTGATTCGTGGTATGTACAAGTAATGTCGAAATCGGTTAAATTTAGAACAAAATGGTGGATGTCGATTGAAACTATTAAAATTCTCACAAATGTGAGTGGTTAAGTCACCACACAAAGTGTGAGAATACGAACAAACTTATGAATCGCCCTCGTGTTTTTTTAAGTATAAAATTTGTTATATTAGGTCCTTACCTATGAAATTGGTGTTTTGTATGGAGATTTTGGGGAATTCTGCATTTTCCATACTAACATTTTATCAGTTTTCTTCACAACGACAAATCCAGAGATAATAATATTTGGCATGTATAATTAGACAAGCTTTAGTAATATGTGAAATATCACACTTCATAAAAATTATTTATCGTTTTTAAGTGAATGCAAACTAAATGATGTATTTGGGAGGCACTTAAAAAGAGTTGTCTCCGTGTCCAATTTTAACACAGTTAAACTTACAACAAATTATCAAAACAAATCAAAAGAGCTCAAAAATATAGTCTATTTTTAGACGAGGTAATTATTTTTTAGGAATACTCTGAATCTTAATAGTTACAGACAAAATACTAAGAGAGAATAAAAACACCAATTTCATAGGTAAGGACCTAATAATTATAATGTTACAGTCGATTTCTGCACATTACTGATATTGAAAAATCAGAAAACGGTTTTACCATTTTTGTAAGCATTTATGCCGGTCTGGTAGTTATAACACCTTTCAATTGCATAGCGCGACGCGACTGTATATATGATTAAACAAGCTACCTAAGACTTTGTCCTTACATTATTAAAATAAACAAGGTATTACAATTCCACGTAGATAAATTACTAAAAATGAGGTCAAATATTGGGTCCTTACCTATGAAATTGGGGTTTTTATTCTGTCTTGGCAATTTGTCCGTAACTATTAAGTTTCAGAACTATCTTATAAAATAATTGCCTCTTCTAAAAATAGACCATATATTTGAGCTCGTATTATTTAATTTGATAATTTTTTGTAAGTTTAATTGTGTTAAAATTTGACACAAAGACAATTATTTTTAACTGCCTCCCGAATACATCATTTGATTTGCATTAACATAAAATGATGAATAATTTTTATCAAGCGTGTTCACATACATATTGCTAAAGCTTGTCTAATGATACATGCCAAATATTATTATCTCTGGATTTGTCGTTGTGAAGAAAACTGATAAAATGTTAGTATGTAAAATGCAGACATCCCCAAAATCTCCATACAAAACACCAATTTCATAAGGACCTAATATTACCTTAAGTTGAAATAAAATTTTTTGATGGTTTTTATACTTTGCAAATGATTCAATTTTCCAGTTCGGCCAACTGTTGATCATGTTGGTCATATATCAGTACGGTACATGTACGTCGACCAAGCTTGAATAAGGAGCAATTGATCAATGTATATTGCCTCGCAAGCACGCATAAATGTGTATTACGTTATACTATATTAATGTGTAGTTGGATTATTCCGAAGATCAGATTGTATAGTCAAGCATATCTATAAACAAAAACATCTACATTCTTCAGTAGATTCTTCACCTGGACAGATGGGACAAAAATTGCTGATGAAATTTGATAGCTTGTAGTAATCTAACGAGTTGTTGTATGTAAAGGAAATCATTGTTGATCTTAATTAATAATTGAAAATTAAGACTCGAAATTTTCAATAAACGTAGACGTAGACTGACAAAAACGACTTACTTATGGTCATTTTTTTTAGCATTGGTAGTTAATGAATGAAATATGAAATAATGCACAAACAATGTAGAATAGTTATTTGTAATACAAGCCCTAAAGATATACATATTTTGATAAATATTCAAATAATTTTAATTCGAAGCAACTATAATATTCCTATAAAACCCCAAGTGATAATCTTCTTCGACTGAGATTACGCGGTAGATTTGAATAAGTACCACTACCAACAGAGCAAAGCAAAAACGACAATAGGCGATTTCATAACGGATCGTTCTTACTGTTCCAATGCAACGCGTCGGACATTAGTTTGCATTATTTCCTCATTTATGTAAGAACGTTACCGTGTGCTGTGAAGCCACCCTGACCGTTGGAAGAACCGTTATTGTAAATATAGCAAATGTGTGCAAAAGCATAAACTGAGAGTTTCTATTTAAAAACCGAGTTCCGTTAGATAAATTATATATTTTCATTACTTGTTATACTTAGCGTGCATAAGTGAAAGCGTTAAACGCTTCGCTTTTCAAGTAAAATATTAAAAAGTAAATAAAATATCTTTGTGGTCATGACTTCTACTGTAGGGAAAACTAATGCAATAAATAAGAATTTTATTAATAAACGTAATTTGAAGTTAATTATGTATCAAGTTGCAATTGTCACATAAATAATTGGTGTGCCGCTAACGATGCCTTTCGTGTAATGATGGATATTGCAAATTAGCGTCAAATACGAAACTAATTTGTGATTGTGAATAGCCGACAATGATTTATATTGATTTTTAACAAAGTAATTGCTATAAGTTATAGCCGGTTTAAAAAAAACAAAGACTAAATTGCACCTTGTTTTTTAACGTTTAATATACCTCATTAGCTAAAAGTTACAGACAATCTACACATATAATAAAACAGTAGAGGTCAAATGTCTGTAAAAAGAAAAAAAATGCTTAAAATGGTAAAGTAAGGGGTGTAAAAAGAGGAAAATTTTGTTTCTCTGTCTGTTCGTCTGTTTATACGGACTAATCCGAAATGGCTTGACCGATTTCAATGAATTTTTGGATGGCGATACCATATATCCCTGTTGACCTGAGATTTAAGGTATCACCATGCAAAATTATCTTACATACAAATTTTACGGAAAATTAAAGGGTTCCCGTGAGATACTTAAAAAACCATAGTAACCGCGGACGAAGTCGTGGGCAACGGTTAGTATATAATAAATACGAGTAAAATGAAAATTATAACGTTAATAGGCAGCAGACATTTAATTGTATATTTGTGGAACTCGTTAGGAGCATATTTTATTATGTAAATTATAATTTTTTAATAACGACAGAATTGTAAGTGTTTGTTCTTTTTTGCATTTTCTATATATATTTGTTTACAAATCATTATTAATAGTTTTTCTACTCACGAGGAGGCTGTATCCTCACTTGTCACTCTTATTCACTCTTATTCCCATAATAAAAACCGCGCGCGGTGAAAGTTTATTGTATTGCCGCACCATTTCTTTTGAGCCTTCTCAGTCTACTTGCTCTAATATAATTCTGCTCCAGTAATCCTAAGCCGTGATCACATATCATTTGACCCAAATAGCTCATTGGTGAAAGGCGATAAAGTTTTATTGATATTAATACCACAATCTGGCACAAAACAGAGACGTTAAGCAATGATTAGTTGGGTAATGGACATGTTTCCTCACTAAGATTAATTAAAATTAAAGTACCTAGTTGCAGGTAATTAACTTTGTTGTTTTAAACACTAAGCGCTTTCTGAACGATTGCAAGCAAATATTAAAGTAGACTGTTTTTTTGAGTCAGCTCGTGTTTACAGTAATGACGTTTGGTTTGCGTCTTAATATTTGGTAAAACATAGTGCAAATGTAAATTGTTTATACGGGCTTTATAAACCATAACTGTAAATTTTCCGAAAGAAAACATTATAAAAGTTCTAATTTAAGACTTTATTAATAAGATTGATTACCGATGGAAATAATGTAGAATACTCGTAGTATGCTATGTAGACTGTAGCTACTCACCCGGTCTCGCACAGTGGTGTTTATGTTAATAATATAAAACTTACCAAAGTAAAAAGTAGTCTATAGCACATAATCTATGTTTTTACAGTCTATTTTACGTATGTAGAATTTTCAAAATTCAATCAGTCGTAGCGAAGATTATCCTGAACACCCACACCTACTTATAACTTTGTATAGTACAGTGATAGCTTCGAAAAATAAAGATCACGTTCTTAATATTTGTACTATTTCGCATGTAGTGGAAGAAAATGTACATTAATACGCTACGCGCATTAATACGGCTAGTGTGCAGCCGTCGTCTTGGCCTCATATTACCAATGAAAAGGAATCTTGTAAATTTCCCTAGGGATGAACATTGCCATTTACTTATGAATAAACAAACATTGAATGTAACTAACAGTTCTTTTTGCGCTAGTCTCGTCACTTTAGCCAAAATAAATTATTCTAAGTAGCCATGTGATCCATTTTAATTTATCGACACCAATGAAAATTACATATTTTAAGCTATCGAGTTGTTTTATCAGACATTCTTAATGGGCGATACCTATTAGTTGTTTAGTGCTTGGATAAATTTTGCTCGTTTCACGTCTGATAAGATCACTTCTATTAGAGGAAAAACTGTAATTTGAGTATCTAGTATTTATTATCAAATACGTACTTTAGATGATAGTTATACGAGTATGTATTGCGTAACGCCAGTGGTTTACAAAAGAAGTAAAAAAACGAAGAGAGACCTCCTTCAATAAAATGCACCAATTTTTCTATAATTTAATTGTTCATATTTGTTTCAGGAGAAGCAGTTACAATTAGGCGAGAGGCTTGACCTCTCAAGTTACCTATTAGAACCAATCCAAAGGCTTCCGAGGTATAAATTGTTCTTAGCAGACTTAGTGAAGACGTACACTAGCTACGAAAATGAGAAAGCGGACACAGACTCGAGGATATCGAAGCTCAGTGTGGACAGTGACGAGACTGGCGGCAGCAACGGAGACTCGGACAGTGACGAGACTCCCCTGGAAAGTCTGAAGCTAGCCAAGACTGTGGTCGAGCGCATATTGACTGCGGTCGACGAAATTATGGCTTTGGAAAATATTACCGACTGTCCGGTAAGCTTAATTATGAATAGCAAGGCTTATGACACCTGTTTCATTCGTTGTTAGTAAGAAGTAGATTTAGCCATTTATATGGTTTAGGGGAATGTTATATTTTATTTATTACATTTTTTATTACACATAGGAGTAAAATAATTGGTCATAAATTAATTAATAATAGAATACATAGAATAAATATTGACTTGAATAAATATTTTTAATAAAAAGGAGTCACTCATTACTAAGTATAACTCCGTACAGTCACGAGCATGAACATGTGTAAACTTTTGAACATTAACGTCTTTATTCCCTTGTAATAAAAGTCATTTACTGTTCAATGTGTTGACATGTTCATGCTCGTGACTGTGCCTATGTAAGTTGATGGACCACAATTTCATATACACAATGGAATGGTGGAAAATGTAGGTATTGAAAAATTTAAATCATACTTGAACTTAAATTTCCTTGTTTCCAGCCTACATATATATCTCTTTCCCTATTTCACTAGAAACTAATCGTATCTAGCTAGATAGGTTACTTTTTAAGATACGAAAGTTCATTATCATTAGATAAAAAATTCCAAATAAGTTGGTCTACATTTTTTGTACGTCTTCTTGAAAGTTATCATTAGGAATCAAAAATTTACACGATAATTACTATTAAATGCGATAATTACGATTAGAAGAAAGATCTTGATTGTACATTAGAAAATAAATCAAGATGACGTTCGATCTAAAGATATTTAGATCAAAATTCGGGTAAAACTAAGTATTACGAAAATTTTAAATAAAACTCGGAATTGTTTGCAAAAGTTTAAAAAAATATCGTTCTTTTTAAAAAACTACAAGAAAAATAATAAAAAGTTACTTTATTGCATTAGTTTTCTGACACACATGATTGTTATTCGGGTTTTTCGTTTCGTTGCTATTAGATTTATACCGCAAAATGATCATTGAAACAAAACAAAATGAACGTTAAAATGTTCATTATACTCGTATTTACCCTGGTAAATACGAGTATATGGTCCATAAATAGCAAATGACATTTAGGATACTGTGATCAGTGAAGATTTATTTTGATTCCATAGTGACCATTACTTTTTGGTATTCGTTGATTGACACCGTGGTCCATTGTCTAATGAAGACGGTTCTTTCCATAACGATCTGTCATTATGTAACCTTTTCTTACAGACTGATCTGAACCTGTTGAGCCTCGGTCGCCTCTTGAAACAGAATGAGTTCTTCGCGATGGACACAGCTCGGAGACGGAGACAGCTGATGAGAGTGTTCCTCTTCGACAAACTTGTTCTCATCACTGCAGTGTACAGAAAGGTAAGAGCTTTTAATTTTCTCATTAACGTTATGCTATTGTATTACATACATACAGCCATTTAAATGTACTCACACATATTAGGGACGTTTCACAGGCACGCTGGCCTCCAGCGCTGGCGAGGTTTTCATACATTTTGACGTATAAGCGTGTGGCTGTGAAACTATGTTAGTAGCTCCGTGTGATTGTACCAGCCAGCGTACCTATGACACCACCCTTAGTAAACTTTTTCCTGTTATAGTAGAGAGAGGTCTAGTTCACCACTTGCTACGATCTATTGCTTCTTCTGCTCTCACTACTAAATTATATAAACCGAGATAATAGGTATGAAATTTAATGATAATGTGAACGTGTATGTACAAAGTCAAGGACTACAAGAGTAAAAATAGTAAACAATTTTGTTATTTTAATTATTGCTTATACATTTTGATACTAAGCTGTTTAATGAATCACTCAAAGTAATCTTTGTGTCGATATAATACGTGTCGACCTTTGTACTGTTTCGATTTAGCCCTCACACTTGTATTGCATAAAACAAAGTTGTTTCATTGAAGAAGTTCCTGTGCCACAACTGGGGAAGTTTTGAAACGAGACACGATATCATATTCTTCGCTCCCAACACAAAGAGCTTTGTTTGAAAAATAGTTGCATATTACATTTTTATAGCGTAAATTAGGAGCGTAGTTCATTGATTGCGGAATTTGTCAATAATGAGATAGATATTTCTAAACTCGAGTATAAAGATACGCTTTTATGACTGTGTTTATAAATATAACAAAGTATTTTATTGGCTTATTTAATATAATTTACGTCGTAATTTATGACTCAACTATAATGACAATGGGTTGGTTATTTCGTTAGGCACTTCCCTTAGGATAGTAAAAACCCCGTGCGTTAGATGTCAGGGTTGTATTACAATTACTTATTCGGGATAATTCCTATTTCCGTTAAAATAATTCAATAGGACATGGATAAAATTTTTAATTTTACTTGGCAACATGTTTAGTTCATTCAAATTCAAGTGATTTGCTATAGTAGAATGGAAGAAACGGCAATATTTGTTCAATTAGTTATCGATATAGCCAATAGCTTATAGCGGCGACGGGCTCACCACCTGTCACGCTGAGTGTACTCACTGCTTGGTGAAGCGCGGTCTATGACAATGGACTGCTTTTGCGGTGCTTTTGCCTAATCTCTGACTAACTCTTAGGGGATTATAGTCGAGATTATATGTATGTATGTAGTTAGATATCGAATAAACTCTAGCCCGTATCATATATTATTCTAAATATTACTTGATTAATTGATTTCAAGAAATAAACCAATAGTGGTCCAAAAGTTTTAACAAACCAGGGACAGCGGACCAAGCATTCTGGCGAATAGTGGAAGCACCTCTTGGACCTTGGATATTACCATCTCGAATTTCGCAGAATTGAACGCTTAAATGTAATAAATCGTAGGATATGTAGTTATATCAGAAATATTTAAAAAATTGTATCAATAACCTTGTTTAAATATCTATTCGGGTAAAAATATACCCAATACTTCGTTTATCAAGTCAGAGTCGTAAAATATTTGTGATACGCTAATGATTCACGTCTCGTGACTCACAAATTATCGCAACAAAAGTGTCAATTTAATTACAATAAAACTCATATATATAACATCCCTACCAACTATTACTTTGTACAACGGCATCGTTACCGATATTTGATACAGCAATATTTTGTGTTAACATTTCTGCTGCTAAATAAACAATTTACTCCATCTTCGCTTTGACATTTAGTTTCGTATGTATGTAAGAAGAGTGTTATTTTCTTTTAACTTGTATTGCCTAAACCTGCCTAATCACCAGGCTATATATAATATATATGTCCCACTGTTGGCCACAGGCTTCCCTACACCGAGAAACACACGAGGATTGGGGAAAGGATTGTCCAAAGGCCAACCTTGGTGATAGTTTGAGGAGCTCGGTGGTGTAGTGGTTAGTACGCTTTGGCTTTCGATTGAAAACAAAGCTACCTTCGTTATGGTCAGACAGTGGATGGGTGACCAAAACTTTGTGATCTCGAGCTCCTAAGCCGTTGGTCCAGGTCGCAATTGCGACTGTTTCTACCCACCAACCCGCATTGATCCTGCGTGGTGGTGTTACGGCCCATACTCTTCATGTGTTTCTCCATGAGGAAGGCCTGTGCCCAGCAGTAGGACGTATATAGGCTGAGGACAGGACAGGAATCTAGGTGCCTCCAGACTGCATGCAAATTCTAGCCGTACCAGACCAGATACACAGCAGCTAATCATTTGTACGTGGCATTTCGAGATGCCATCCGGGATTTAATTTATGGAAAGCAAAAAATATCGAGTACTTAAAACTAGCAGTCGTCTATTCCGTTGTACTCTTGACAATCTAACCTATAAGATTCATCTATATTATCATGTAAGCCTGGAGCGATTGCTTTCTCGTACAAGAAGTTGGGAAGTTATTAACTTATTCTCCTTTCGAATTAGTCTTTCGAGTATCCATTTCAGTTGATATAACAGCGGGGCATAGTAAATAGTCATAATAATAGCTTATTATTAACTGACCGCGCCTTGCTGGCGCCGGAAATAGATAGAACTAAGATATATAACCTCCAACCTCTTGGTTACTATATGAAATAATTAACAGTACTCGAACGAATGTAGAATGTATAAGTTATTTATGTGTTTTTATATATGTATTTAAAAGCAGCGTGTAAATTTTTTTTACAAAAAACCTATTAAGCTTTACAAAAAGGTTTCGCAACAGTTATACGTATCATTGTTCTATTTTTCATGACCAAAACTATTTTGACTATCCTTTCTTACACAACTTTGTCAAAAAAAAAACGACTGGTCGACCATGAACTTCTTTGGCTGTACTGTCACTGTCACTAATATGTATACAACCTCATTCAAATATGAACCTTATTGCATGCTAATAAGAACACAAGTTTATACATTTATTGTAGATGACTGTACTTGCGTAGGTTGAAAAGGCGATGTTATTGTTCTTTTTATTATACGATCGAATCAGAAAAAAAACAAACAATCATCAAATGGCCGAGTTTTAAACACTAACGTTTCACTTGAAACCCAATGAAAAATGGAAGAAGCGAAAAAAGAAAATAGTAGAAGAAAGAAAACATATGATTAGTCCGATTTGCGGATTTTGTCGATCTATCAGGTGGTGCGGTGTCATTTGCTGCACTGTTTTATTAAACAGTAAAAAAATATATGTAATTCATATTTAAAGGAATTTTCCTTTTAAAGGAAGCGGACGATGAACCCAAGCTTTTCTAATTAGTATAAGATCGCGCGAAGTACTTCATAATCAAAATTGAGTTCACAGAGCTTGTTCATTGGACAGACCGGGACACTCGGGGGCGACGTACGACGTTAGCTGTACTATCTGCATTCATGTACGATTCTTATCGTTAGTGCTTCGATAAGGTCGCTTTGTGACTAAAATGATATTATTGAAATAAAGAAAACATCGTATAAGATCACGTTTTCAGGACTAAGTGTATATTAGTATTTTACGTTTCATCCGATATCTGTCTTAAAAGGTGACTAATGGACTAATGGAGCATTCTTTATAATATTGGATATTTGGTTGTTTCCAGCTTTGAATAATGATTTAATTTGCGAATAGACCACGTTTAAAAGAATACAGCAGATATATTATTATATATTCTTTCTCTGTAAATACGACCATTATCCCCTAAGGGTTAGTCAGAGACTAAGCAAAAGCACCGCAAAAGTAGTCCACTGCCATAGTCCGCGCTTCACCAAGCAGTGGCTGCATTCAGCGTGACAGGTGGTGAGCCTAGCGTCGCTATAAGCTATTGGATGCTGTTCTAAGTCTATTAGTCGCCTTTTACGACACCCAAGGGAAGAGATGGGTTGATAGTATTCTTTTAATGAGCCGCTACCACACGGATCGGATATCGCTTTCTAAAAATAAGGATAAAGTAAAACATTTGACGTGCCTAGGTATTCTTTCTATTTCTCACACTGGTCACTTAATAGTTTGATTACACACACGAGCTCGTATGGCGTCATTATAGTCGTCAGAATAGAGAAAGTGTCATTACTAAAACAAACCCGTAATCACTTCCTTTAGTGAACTTTAAACAGTTTTCGTCGTCGTAAAACATTAGTTATTTTAGGTTTGCCAAACATTTTAATGTCTTTCTTAGAATGGCGTACAGTCACGACCAATAATATGTATTCTTAACAGCAAGTTAACAGACAATTTGAAACTTATAGCTCTAAAAATAAGGTTTCTTTTAAGTCGAATTTGTTTACATTTTATTGCGCGTACATCGTGTATTGTTCGCGTTGGCGGTAGTCGACCTTGCCAATGCCGTCGGTCAGCTAATTATGCATGCGCTGTCGGTTCAGCTGTTTGACTGTCGATATAGGAACTCTGATCCACGCGGTATTACGGTTATTACATGTAATGATTACGGTCAAAGCCTATTGGTTATTCTAAAGGCATCAAAGTAACTCAATTTTTAATCCGATACAACGCTATTTGTAACCATGATCAGACGCGTGTCCCCTAAACTTCCCATAGGTATACGTATAGCTTCACATGATGTCAAGCATGTCATATTATTGAATGTGATATTGACCAGACGTCGTATTATAATTGTCAAGTGGTCACTTGAAACGGAGATGGAACGTTATTCTATTAAGATATTAAAAGGTTTCTTTGCGCTTGTTTTTTCATCGATAAAAAAGTCATGAAAATTCTTTAAGGATAAGGTTATCTTTTATTTATTCTCGATTTTATTAACAACGTTACAGTTTGGTCCCGTGAGAATAAGCCTTTCATAGACAGTTTATACAGAGTTGTTTAGTGAATGTATATTTTATAACATTTTGTTTGTGGAAGCGATAGCCTGGTTGGGCAAACGAGAATACTCGTTCAAGAGTTCACCGCTTTGAATCCCGCCGGGCTAAGTATGAATTAAACTTATTAAGGCAAAAAGAATGGCGCAAAGCAATCGACCAGCCTTCTGTTACATTGGTATCTAAAAAGCGAGTGTCAACACTTACCTCCCCCTTCGGGGAAACAGACGTGATTATATGTTGTAGTAAAACTCCAATTTAAACTGTTTCAGCAACCAAGAGTGGAGTACTTCATCTACAAGGACCACATCCCGGTAGACGACCTCGGCATAACAGCGAAGGAGCACGACCAATTCAAATTCACCATTTGGTACAAGAATAGAAACTTGAAGTCTTATAAACTGGAGAATTCGGATTCAGTGGTGCGGAACGCGTGGGTGGATGAGATTACGTCACTTCTATGGGAACAGGCGATGCAAAAGAAAGGTAAGAGCATTGTATTTAAATCTCGAATTTCCGATTTCACACTTTAAGTACATAGGATTTTTTCTATTTACTCACCACGTGGTAACAGCACTAGGGTCATTGTTTCTTGTTATAGTTGTTGCATTTTATGTTGCACCAATAAAAGTAATATACCAACTGCTTTTCTTGCCTAGCATGTCGTAAAAGGCGACTAAGGGCGTATTGGGTACTGGGTATGTGATTGTGTAGGCGATGAGCTAGCCACTTGTTACTACTCAATCACGATTTTTCATCTGACTAAACCCAATTTTTGTATGGCTAAATGTGGTCTTAAGGAACACAGTGCTCTTTGGACTCTGCCTACCCCTTCGAGGATTTCAGTCGTGATTTTATGTATGTATTTTATGATGGCGATTAGGTCCGTTCTTAACGCCTTTTGATAGAGTTTAAAATCGAATGATTTAGTCGCCTCTCTGTATTGCAATATCTATATAATTGGTTTGATTCTGACAGATTTGCTATTGTTATGGTGTGTATAGACTGGTGAAACGTAAAATGCAAGCAATGATACATGAAGGGAGCATTTACACTATAGGAATTCTGTTACGTTGCATGATACATTGCGATGATTTGTATGGCAAATTCTTTTATTGCATGGTACTTTGCATATTACATTTCACCAGTCTGTACATACCATTAGTGACAATAGTTTTATCACTGAAAAAGACTTTGCTCTGTGATAAGTTGATGACTAATAGATAGTGACGACAAAAAAATAAATAAAATTTAAAAGTAATCGTAACTAACCGCATATTTAATTAGCTGAATACGAAAACTGCAGATGCGGTCGATTTTAACTTTGTTACTAGAACTGGCCACAAGTTGACTTACTCGCAAATTTTTTCACGAGTAGTCATAATAATTGTAGAATTACTTTAGTTTTCCTGTTACTGATTGCACAAAACCACGTACATAATTGCATTGTGTAATGTAAAAGAATGTTAGCCAGTTTGTAGTAAAACGACTACGGGGAAATACGGGGCTCTTCCTAAGTGTTATATTTTAAAAAAAGGTGTAGACTAGGTGTAACGTAATTTGCATAAAAAAGCGGATATTGTACTGATTGCGATACAAAAAACAAAAAAATAATACAACAAATCTTATTCGAAAATGAATATATTCAAAAATACACAGGTTTATTCGTTTATATAAGTTAAAAGCATCACAAGCATTTATATGTATGTATAATAAATAAACTAGTTATTGAAAAAAAAATGTGGAGAAGCTATTCGAAGTGATTATTGAAAATTGTTTATGATCGATGAAAAAATATTATATTTTTAATCTCGCAGGAAATTGTATGCAAGTATAATAATAAAATGGCTGCGAACAAGCGGAATTTCTCCTCATTTGCAATGTAATGGCGTTGACATCGCTCAAAAGATGGGGGGCGAAAATGCACACAAGGAACATCCTATTTTTTGCAACATACGTTGCACACGTGTTGAATAATCTTTTTTTTGCATTAAGTATTCCTGATACAAGAGCAGTATTGGCTTAGCATTTATTTTATAAGCACAAAAATCAAAATATTGGATTGGAATAAAACAGAAGGCGTGTATCGTGTAAAAATAGTCGTGCTAGCAAATTCCTTCTCTAAAATATATATAAATATATTTTCTTCGCCGTTGATCTGGTATATTTACAACTGCTCGTAATCGTAAATATCTACTGCTCTGTACTATAAATTGAAATCTTAAAATAAACCATTGTTGTACACACAGATGAATTGATCGTTATGCAATTGCCCGCGTTCTATACATGTAGCGCGTACGAGCGAATTATGTCACTCCATTCAAATAACAATGTGTATTTTCTTATGAGTGTAGATTCTCGGAATTTCGGCATTCCAACTTCGTGCAAGCAATAAAGTTCAATCATACAGACAGAGCGGAAATGCGGTTATTAAAACTTTGTTTATATGCGTTGCGGGGTCGACGAACTTCTCCAGGGTTCGATTGGGGTTTACTTAAGCCTCCTCATAAAGAAACTAGTTGAGTCCATCTGGCACAAGAGTGCCGAACTAATTCCCTCATAGTTAATGCAGAGAAACTTTTTAATTGATAGTCATCTGCTCCCGGTCGTACGTGACGGAAGCTGCGCGGGGTGCCATATCGCTGACGCACTCGGGGTCGACGACTGACTTTTTTATTGGATACTTGCGACTTGCATACATGTGCACTCGCATCTGTGGGAACGGCAGGAACCTGCCTTTGCTGCTACATGGCTTTTGTTTTGTAAATCTACTCGAATGCAAGCCTCTTTTGTTTGCCATTTTTGCGGAGTCGTGACGTATGAATTTTTAACAAAAATGATCTCACACGCTTTGTTTGGGCACCCGGCTTTGTATTTTTATTTATCGGAATGAAAGGCGCTTGAATTATACGCATAAACGGCTGTTGTTTACTGATAAAATTAGATAGAAGCAACACAAGGGAACGCTAAGACGAAAGTGCGATCGTTTCGAACTCGCGCTGTTACAATTCCACATTCCTCGCAGAGATTACTCTGATAAGCGTAAACTGGTGTTTCAATCTTTCTGGTAACGCTTTTCTTTGTTACCTCAGCGCTATTTAACGACAATCGTTGTTTCCTCAAATGGCACAATAGGCTTTTGTCTAGTGAAATACATTGGAAAACAGCATACGTCGTGAATCATCTTGTGATCGAGTAATCGGCTATTAGTTTTTCTTTCTTTTACAGAGATTGCGAAAACACGACTTAGCAATATTTGGAAACGATCTGTCAATATTTTATTATATTCCTACAAGTCCAACAACAACAAGTACAACGACTTCTAAACAATGAAAGATAGACTATTTATTTATTTATTTACTCAAATATATGGTCTATTTTTAGAAGAGGCAATTATTTTATAAGAATGTTCTGAAACTTAATAGTTACGGATAAATTGCTAAGACAGAATAAAAACACTAATTTCATAGGTAAGGACCTAAAATTAAAGGAGCACGATAGTAAAGAGTAAATAAGTTATTAATGACAACGCATTAGCAAAGTAATTCAAATCAAATTAGCTGGTGAGCCACTTGGATGATTCACCAAACCTCAAATACCAATGTTATTGTTTCTGTATGGATAGCGTCCATAACGATAATTCCGTAGCTCGGATAGCTGTCGCACGACGGCTATTGTGATACAGTTTATCAACAATAGCATCGCTTGTATGCATGTGTATAGTATAGGGGAGAGTTCTGCCTATTTAATAGAATCTTTTTTTAGAATTATTGCTTATGAAACTTATTACTTGTTTATTCAATTAAACTTCTCTTGATTCTTATTACCGTATAGGGACAGAATTACTATGAAAGTTTTTATAAGGCCTCATCTTCTTAAGTTATGTTTACTATTCAGGATGTGTCTATTTAAGATCTAGGTCATACATACGTGGATCGTGAGTTAGCAGAATTATCTCAGTATCTTTATTTAGAAAGGTGATACGAAGAAATGTATATTCCGTAGGTATATTGTACAAGTTTATAACCTTATTTAAATTTCTCTGATGTGATTTTATGAATTTTGCCTGATTGGCCACTTTCTGAGCGGCATCTAACTGATCATTACTTAGTCATCAATAATTAAACCCATATATGCTAAACCAAGAAAGTGTTCGTTTATACTAGTTATCACACAAATATAAAATGTTGATAAAAATAATTTCGTTTTACCGCAAAATGAATAAAATTATCTATATAGCTCTCCATTATAATACTAAACGTGCAATTCATTGTTTTATTTGTTAGTCAAACATTGGGTATTGCAATTTCACGGAATATCGTTATCATGGCTTATCGGATCGCGTTTAGGCGTGAGTCGATAAAGCGCAAACTATTTTGAGCCTCTCAAATATTTTACAAGATCTTGATTGATCATTATTTAGTTTGCATTAATAGAATACGTACAAAGTTGTCTCTTTTTAGAACAAATTGAAATAGGCCAATGACGGCGCATTATTCATAAAAACTAAACGGGAAGAAATTAATTGGGTAGCCATTTAATTATTTGGACAGCAACAAACGGTCAGCCGAAAAATAATAAAGCAAACAAATATTTTGTCAGCAATATAATTATTTGGCTGGCAAAATAATTATTTGGGCAGCAAAATAATTATTTGGTCAGTGGAATAATTTGTTAGGCAGCAATATACATGTTACGTAAATATATAAAATCTAGGAAAAGGATCAATGAAGGATGTAGGATCAATTATTGGAAATGTATTAGAACAGATATTTAGTAAAGGTTATTTTTTTATGAACCATGTGTATCCATAGATTTAGAATTTACATTATTAGTGTGCCAAATTATGGGCAAAAGATAGTGCGATGAGCATTAGAACCGAGTAGAAAAATTTGTACGTTCGTCAAGTGTAATCGCAAATTAACGGCGTTTATTATTTTATGTTGCACAAAATGATTGCAGCGAGTGGTAATGTTATAATAATAATAATAATAATTCATTCATTTTAGCTGAGAAATTACCCCGAAATAATAATAATAATACTTTAACAGATCCGCAATTTTTCTTTGAAGGTTACTATTAGGTGGTGCTGATTATGTTGCTGTTCTTTTTATGTGTACCTTCTGTAGAATTTTGGTACAATATCTACCTGTAGTATACACAAAATAAGATAATACGTGCTGACTACAAGCATGGTATCTCTTTCATTTATTTTGAACAAGACCGGGGTAGCTAAACTAGTTAGCTTGAGGTAAATGAGAATAAAAATAAGAAATATTAACGCTGTTTAAGTTAGCTTTTATGTAATCTTTTGATAAATACATTCTGATTATGATTAATTATCTATATTAATTACATATATTATATGCTACCGAAAATATTATTTTATTCAAATTAAGATAATTAATTTTGATAACATTCTGCACGAGCAAAGTATTCAAGGAATTTTTATTTGACAGATATTGTTGAAGATAGTTTTCAGAATTAGGAATTATTCAGATACCTACATTTAACATATTTGTTATGATTGCTTTTTCCTTCGGGGATACAAAAAGCGAAGGAATAAGCAGGTACAGTCATTGAAATTTTCAGTTGATGAGCGAAGGGATTTTTATTTAGGAAAACGTTATTTTAATTAACGAAAGCAATCATTTGTAGGAAACTTAAATATTATATGAGTAAAAGATAGTGGACTGTATAAATACCATTAAGAGGTTCAATAATGTTTCTCAAAAACTTAAAGGTTACGAGTACTGTAGTGCACAAAACAACTTGTTACAAATTTACGTACGTAATACAAATATAATTTATAAAATTTTGTGGAATAGTAAATAAAGATAAAATCAACATGTAGAAATTTTCAAGTAATCTGTATTAATCTATTTTTCTCTTTAGTGATGTGTCGTCAGCGCCCGATAAAATATGCGATAAAAGTAAAATACCCGAACAATATGCACGTTTTTATCTGTATAGTAATGTGGAAAGACAATCTTTGCAATCATTAGCGAATTTCCTGTGAAATTTCAAATATTGACATAAAATTTTCAGTTCAAGAAAGGCAGTAATCCAAAGTTACGATATTTAGATAATTATTCACCAAGGTAGATTTTGGACTTATTATCGTCACAAAGATAATGTAAATGGCATTCCTTGTTATATTTTTAAATACTTTCATTATTAGAAATCAACTGATTAATATATGTTAACTGATTAATGATGTTCGGCACAAAATGTTTGGCTTCATTTGGGTGCAATATGCAGTTGATTATTAAAACATTTATATCGTTCAAGAATAACATTTTGATAGTTAAAAATTCTAAAATTAGTACTAGAGATGTAGTCTGTACTTCCAGACGTACAAACTGTAAATCTTTGTAAATAATTCGTATACATTTTGAATAGAATGCAAAAAAAAAAATGGTATTATGTATATTTTTCAGAGCTCCTACTGCAGCAGCGGAAGAAGAGAACCTCCATGGTGTCAATGGACCAACAGTCAATTGAAGATGAAAGGAACGATGACAAATGTAAGCATAAATTATGATTCTTTTGAGTGGACATTGGCATTTATAATGCTTTCTTTATGGAAAAAACATATTTAAAATAAAACAATAAGGCCCAATTGCACGATTGGGAGTTAGCGCCTAATCCAGGGTTTGCCTATATATTTGCCCCAGGGTAAGGTGGTAACTCTCGACCGCGCAAGCGGGTTTAAATGAAATGAACCAGTCACATAACAAATTCATAAGGCCGTTGGTTGGCCGGATAGGTTGGTACAGGAAGTCTTAACTTTGTACAGAATTTGTCCAAAGTCATCTATTGACTATTATTAACAAATTGTAAAAATATTCAACAATACTATTTTAAAACTATAAATTTTACTTTGAGTCAGAGACTGTACGGTTAACCAAGACTTACATATTAAATAAATATTGGGTCCTTACCTATGAAATTGGTGTTTTTTTTCTCTCTTAGTATTTTGTCTGTAACTATTAAGATTCAGAGTATTCCTAAAAAATAATTGCCTCATCTAAAAATAGACTATATCTTTGAGCTCATATGATTTGTTTTGATATTTTGTTGTAAGTTTAATTGTGTTAAAATTGAACACGGAGACAACTCTTTTTGAGTGCCTCCCGAATATATCATTTTATTTGCATTCACTTAAAAACGATAAATAATTTTTATGAAGTGTGATATTACACATTACTAAAGCTTGTCTAATGATAGAGGCCAAATATTATTATCTTTGGATTTGTCGTTGTAAAGAAAACTGAAAAAAATTTAGTATGGAAAATGCAGAATTCCCCAAAATCTCCATACAAAACACCAATTTCATAGGTAAGGACCTAATATGATTGCGCATATCAAAGTCCTCTTCTCTCATCTGATGTTGAATATAATTACGTTCTATTGACATATTGAATATATGTAATTATTAGTTTTAGACACGTGCCATGTCGATATGATTATGTAATCTACATTTGCCACTGTTTTAGTGTCTTAAGTATTCATTATTGTAATTATTAATATTTTTTTGTTAATAATGATGTATTTCAGAAGGGTATCATATCGTTCATTTTCTATAAAATTGCTTTAATCTGAAATTATATATTTGTGATTTTTATTCAATACAAATCTTAATATATTAATCTCTAATCTTTGCGCATTTCAAATATTATTAACCCCATTTTTTATTTTATGTTTTAAAAAATTCATCCTACCCACGCCATGTAATGTTGAGAGACGAAGTTATGATACAGGTATTATGCACTTAGAGTGCTTAATATTTGTAAGACATGCTTCTATGTGTAAGTCTTAAAGTAACACAGTTATCAACCTGTGATACAGGATGCTAAGTCACGAAACTCCAAAATTTCACTGCTTTTCTTATCGTTTATTTAATTGGTAATGTAAGTAAGCAACAAAAATACTGAATAAGCCACTCAAATTGTTGTAGCCATGCATTGTCGCCTACTCGGGCCGTTTATGGAACCAAACTCGAACCATACCGCTAGAGTATGTTTAAAAAAGGATAGTGCAATCTATTGTACATCCCACATGACATTATCCCGTTCTATCGACGCTTTAATTTGGATCTGTAATGGGCCTTAGTATTTTAGTGACTCGGTCGGTTTTTTTAATTATTTATGGTTTCTATGTAGCCTTGTTAATGCTTTATCGTCTGCACAAAAATAAACTTTGTAAAAATCTTTCCTCCAGGTCTAGGTGATTTCGTAGTCGTGAAGTTGCACCAATGAGTTGCTTAGTAGGTCAGTAAACTTAGGCACGCTTCCAAAATAATTTGAATCAAGGTTTTTGGCTTATACTCCTCTGTTTCTTGGGTGCAACGCTTTGGTTACGGTCTTTTTTGGAGCACTATACTTTAATGGATTAAGTTATGCGGGTGCGACTCTTTGGTAAATGTTTTCCATTATCCTTTCATGTCGCAGATTCTTTTTTTAACTAGAATTTTATACCCTTAACATGCTTGCTTTTCTTGCGTAATCTTTTACCAGTCTACAAGAACTATAAGTGTAATAAAACATAAATACTTATCATGAATGTTACCAAAAGTTAGACGTCTTCATAATGAAGTCAGAATCTTAGATAGTAAAGTATTTTAACCAAAAGTCTCTTTTCTGAAGTATCTCGTTACTTCAATATCAATTTCCCGAGACAATAATAACGAAGTTCTCCAAGGCTTACTATTCCAGCATTTAATATTTTACCTACATTTTACTGTGATACAATCTTATTCGTTAATACTCAGAGAACTTATATTAAATATTTAATAAATGTATTTCTAGTTCTTTGTGGAGTTAGGGGGACCTTTCAGTCTTCACTATAGTTATTTTATTCTGATTAAATAGGTTGTAGATTCAAAATGGCTTCAATAACATTATCAATATCTTTTAAGCTGTATTTTTTTTTGTTTCGTACCTTATGTTATTTTTGTGTTATTTCTGTTTTTCGAATCATCTGCTTTTTTCCTGTATTACTTTTTTTGATCCATTGTATTCTAAAACGTTCTATCATTCTTTTACACTTGGAATAATGTCTTTAGTTCGTGCTCGTTGATATTTTTTTCATTTTATCTCTTTCTCTCTTATTAATTATTTCCTGTTCATTTAGTTGTTAAAAATATATCACTTAGCTAGCTAGCGATAAGGAATTTTTTTTTGGTATTTTTCATTTCATAATGTGTAAATTAATATGTATACATATTATTTATTAATTGTGTCTCAATTATCTTTGGTGCGTTATCTATTTTATGATAGATTAAACTTATGAAGTTCTTTAAACGTTATTTGACTTTATTGTCCACTGTTACTGTCCTTTACTTTCCTGTGTCTGTAATATATTATATGTTGGTAACGTCTGTAACATTCTTATTATTATTTGCATGAACCTTAGTACTCTAAGTGCCAGATTACAAAAATTTTACTACGAGTACACTGCTCGCATTTAATAAAATAATTCTTAAAATATAATTATCTTTTAAGTGACAAAAACAATGTCTTGGTTTCAGACAATTCTCTAAGAGGAGTACCAGGAGAGGTGAGGCGAACAGGAGAGAAAAAGGACAGAAGAACAACGTGGTACTGCGAATGAAAACTTAAAGAAAAATATCAAGGAATTTAACTTGTTATGAAAATAATAATTATTGAAAGGAAAGAGTTACGGAAAATTAGTCATTAATGTGTGACTACAGGATAGTATAATTGTAAATAACCAGCAATATTCCAAATTGTAAAGTTAATTGTATTTTTATTAATTGCAAATAAGGCAGTCAATTAAACTGAAAATATTTGCATTGTACTGAACGTTGATATTGGAAATATGTTTTATAAATGTATTTGTAAATTATTAAAGTCGAGCACGATTGATAGTTTGGATTTCATGTAAAACTAAAGAGTAGTTATTGTACATATAGTGTAACGAGCTTTGATGTAGTCATGTTGTTTTATATGTGAAAATACTTCATAAGGTGCGACTAGGTGGAACAGAACTAATATTTTTGTAAGCGCAATTTGAAGAAGGACGCCTTTGCGGGAAGGAAGTTTCTAATATGAGATTAAAATCGGTCTTCATAGGGCGCGTATAAAGGTATTTTTTTATATAAATCAAGCTGTGCTTGAGATATAAAAAATGAGTATGGACGTAATCGAATTTGTGAGGACCTATTTTGAAATTTTTCCTTAATTTTATATGAAAGTCAGATTGTTGTGTAGCATTCATTATTCGGTACTGTGGAGCTGTGACGCGGACTGTACTACCAAAGACATGTGATGCCATATGGGCAAGAGCCTTATAAAAGAGGTGTAACAGTTATCATGTTAGCGTACGCCCTTATCTGATACACAGTCATAATCCGTCGTGTGACATATTTTAGCAGTACCGGATACATGCCAAATATTATTTTGTGGATGTAAACTTATGGAGTTTCAAAATGTGGGGCAAGGCGAATTTATCAAGAAGGCTGGATAGTCCCATTGGCACATATGAGAAACAATGGTTAATTTATTGTTTATAGAACTCAAAATTATAATTAAAACTAGGTTTATTCGAAAAATCTTTACCTTTTTAATCGTAGATGGCGGAAAGATCATCATTCTCTGCGTGATCGAATTTGAAATGAGAAGATCCGCATGAGAACTATGGTCACCGACTTAGCTAACATAATTGCTAACCTTAAGTGGCAGTGGCTCGTAGAACTGACGACCGTGGGGCGGAAAGGTTCTCGAGTGGTACTGGTACCACGTACTGAGAGGCGCAACGTGGGTTGGCTCCAAAGGAGGTGGACGGACGATCGGGCGAAGGCCGCAGGAAGTCGCTGGATGCAGGCGGCGCAGAACTGGCCATTGTGGAGATCATTGGGGGAGGCCTATGTCCAGCAGTGGACATCTTTAGGCTAATGGATGGTGGAAAGATAATCAGATTTAGATTTTTTTATCCCTGCAAATGATTTATCGTCATCG
The DNA here is from genome assembly GCA_910589355.1 of Parapoynx stratiotata. Lineage (NCBI taxonomy): Eukaryota > Metazoa > Arthropoda > Insecta > Lepidoptera > Crambidae > Parapoynx > Parapoynx stratiotata. The sequence goes on from OU342461.1 coordinate 11,461,000, forward strand.
TTTGTAAATTATATTTACAACACCAACGCTATAACAATGTTGACCGCACTAATGCGAATTGTACATTGTAATTGTATATTATCATACTTATATTGAAAGGATGAGTGGTTGTAATTGTAATACAAGGTGTTGTTTTGTACTATAACATGCTTTGTATATTTATCAACTGCTATGGTTTCATTAAAACGCACTTTTCTTTAATAAGTCCCTCTTCTTCTAGATGTTAATATTACCAGATTTATTTTTGTATGTGACAGTAAATGTATATAAAGAAATAACGAACTTAAACAAATGTATCTTAATAAATCACGAATCAATAAAAATATTTCAAATAATATGAATTACCAAAGTATTAAAAAAGTCCTTGATATTTTTGATGAATTCGAGTGTGAAAAATGCGAGGCGGTATCAAAATAAAAATGGACTCCAGTCATTATTATATTGGACTTAAAATATTGTTATGAAGTTATTTAATGTTTAATATTTTGTAAATAAGGATTATTGTGACTGTAAGAATCAGACGAGAGCTGGTTATAAAGTGGAAGTTTGTATTTATAATAAAATGAATTATAAAAATAGATGCTTTTCATTATTGTGATAATCTATTTTAACCAAGACCAAGACGATGATGAATCGAAATCCAACAATTAAAAAGTAACATTTGCATTCAGAGGTAAATTAACATTGACAGTTCATTCTCGTCGATCACTCTTGTCAGAATGATCGTGGTCATATCGATGCAACCATCACCAACCTGCACCACAAGCTGATGGTTGAGTACCCACACCAGAATAAAACTCTTCTATACCCAATCGAGCCTTATCACGGGAATTACACGGGTTCTAACGAAGCGATTCTCTGAGGCGGTGGAATTGTTACCTTAGAGACGTCTAAAATAATATTAGAAGCTACTTATTTACTTATCTAAGAATAGAGAAAGGTAAGCTAAGATGGTTTGGACATGTGGAAAAGATGGATGAAAATATATTGACTAAAGAGATATATGAATCGGGTGTGAGTGTAGATACGAGACGAGGCAGACCTAGGCGAACGTTTCTCGACCAAATTAAAGACGTTCTAGAGAAGGGCCAGGTCAAAAGTACCCGAAATCGCCGAGCATGTATGAGGACTGTAATAAGAGTTGATGAAGCGAATGAAATATGCAGGGATCGTAGCAAGTAGAAGGATGTAATCTCTGCCTACCCCTGTGGGAAAAAGGCTGACTTATGTATGTATCTATGTTATGTATCGTATACGCACAATACCATTTACATATTGGGTCCTTACCTATGAAATTGGTGTTTTTATTATGTCTTAGTATTTTGTCTGTAACTATAAAGATTCAGAGTATTCCTAAAAAATTATTACCTCGTCGAAAAATATACTATATTTTTGAGCTCTTTTGAATTGTTTTGATAATTTGTTGTAAGTTTAATTGTGTTAAAATTGGACACGGAGACAACTCTTTTTAAGTGCCTCCCGAATACATCATTTTATTTGCATTCACTTAAATACGATAAATAATTTTTATGAAGTGTGATATTACACATATTTCTAAAGCTTGTCTAATGATAGATGCCAAATATTAGTAGTATCTTTGGATTTGTCGTTGTGAAGAAAACTGATAAAATGTTAGTATGTAAAATGCAGACATCCCCAAAATCTCCATACAAAACACCAATTTCATAGGTAAGGACCTAATATTTTCATTTTGCTATAAAAAAATCAATTATGTTATAAACCATGGTTATAAAACACAAAAAAAAATGGTTTTATTTTACAATAACGTCAATCTATATCTTCATTCCCAATATCACTATTGAGTACATACCTACTTTCCACAGACGGTCCAAAATCGCTGTCATCAATTGGAGACAATTTGAAAACTTCCGCATCTCGGCAGCAGGCAAACGATGATGCCAGAGTGCATTTGCCATTTGTGTTTAGAATTCCGTCGACGGATGCCGAGACTGATGGCACTCGAGAGCGTAAAGCCTTTTTACAGTTCTGTATTTCGTGGGTTCTTCAGACACACCTTTATGTTTCGGTTAAGATGATTGGATTGGAGAATAATCCCGGATTTATTGTGTTTTGTTAAGTAGAGTTGATTTTATGTTTGATCTTCTTAAAACATTGCTTTTGATTAGAAAACCATCGATTATTCCTGAAGATTTGAGGAGATTTGAAAGTTATTTTAGAGTTCTTGTTACTTTCTCGTACCTACTACATTATAATCTTCTTTGTAACATAATTATAGGTAATTAATTCTAATGGACCATGTTTGATATTTTGGAAGCATGCAGGTCAGTTTATTTTCGCGAAATAAATCGGTGTTCCCATTAAAGCAAAAACGGCCAAGTAGAAAATATTTGAAATTATGTTAGTAGCCATCCGCAATGCGAAACATTATGGCTACGATCGTGAGGGCGGGTATACCTTGAAGGCTAAATTTTATTACCTCGCGTTCCGAACAATTGCATAAATAGTGTATCAACTGAGTGTCGGCTTCTTTACGGCGTGGAATGGCGGCGGAATACAATTAAAGTTTTAATATTTTAACATCGTGGAATCACAATTTGAACCCGCCCGGAGCCGGCATTATTAAATGCATAAAATAAACTAATTCCCGTTCGCACTCGCAGCTTCATGCCCGCTTAAATATGCTAAGACGATGTTTGCTTCTAACACATTTTCATTTAATCACTCTACAGGAGTGGGAGTGAAGAATGAGAAGTGAGAATTGGTATATTCTGTTTTTAAATTTCTGTTTGTAAAAATATTTAAGTACGTAAAATGTATAGAGAGTTCAATAAATGATTTGCTTACAAACATTTAAAAAATATTTATTGAACTCTCGCTACATTTTAGGTACTTAAACAATTAAAATATACAATATCCTTGTTAAAGTTTACCAGTTTATAAATATCTAATATACTGAGGCAGAATGTCTACTCTTACAGCACACGGAGCACACTTTTAATGTTCTTTTTTCATTCTGTTCCATAAAATTTTTGTTTATTTTTCATGTAAACAGCTAGTGGATTCACCAATTAACTTCATAATGGATCAATACGCTGCTCTCTTGTTTCTGGGTCAAAAATATGGTCAAAGATTATTCGCAACATTACCAAATAATGGTGTAACAGGCGGTTTTTTTTTTATTTTATTTGTCATTTTTATTATTAAAATTTACTTTATAACAAATGTGACAATTAATAATGTTAACGATTTTAAGTGCTAAGAATAATGAAATAAAACTATTGTATTTTTTATTTGATTTAGGTGATAAATATAAAATGCTATCCATCAAATTTATCATACCAAGAACTCTATAAATACTCGTATCTGTAAAAAGAATGATTCTGAATTCAGATATAGCACATTTATTGCACAAGATATTCATAAATTTTGAAATCGATGATGCTTGAACTAGAAATGTTGGTCGAGCACGTGGTCTAAATGAATATAAGGTCTAGTAAATAACATGCCAAGGGAATATACAGGTATTAATAAGTAAACCTATACTTTATACAGCACCGCAGCAGTTTTCACGACTTATTATTTTTTGTGTAACTTCGAATGACGGCTGCCGGATGGGGCGGTTTACGGCGTCGTTTCTCTGTTCCCGACTTGTTTCGTCAGTTCTTCGCCGTCCTTAACACTCCCCGGAGGGTTTATTTATATATTTGCAACACGAAACAAGCAATAAAACTGCGTTATCCCGGTCATTACTTAGTCATCGTCGGCCTCATCGCCTCCGCGGAAATAAAATGCAGCAATGACTCGCAACAGTGCAGTTTTATGCACTGCTCTCCAGGGTTTTCAAGAGGTAAACATGCTTGTTGCATTTTAAGTGAACTCAATTCTTAAGAAGATTGTTCTAGTCTTAGTAAACTTTATTAAGTTCATCGGTCTTTTAAAAGAGGCCTGAAAGGGCACTACGCAGACCGAGGGGGGTGGCTGATGCGATACCCTGTTATCGCATCAGCTACCCTTGCTTCTGGACTCCATTCTTCCTTAGCATCAGGTGAGATGGAGTAATTTTTTCGGTCTATGTTTTAAAACTATTTTTTTACCACTTTTTATCTTCGTGTTTATTAACTTCAAGCTGGTCAAGGGGTGAGACGAACTTGTAATGTTTGGCTCTATCGGTGTCGATGTTTATAGCATGAATATAGGTCATTGTTAAGTTTTGGTAATATCATCATGAAAAAATACAAATCAAATTTAAAATACGTGGTGAAATATCTAGTATCTACACACCGACCAACAATTTTGTAAATGCAGTTTATTTTCAGTTACACTGAATTCTTCTGTATATTGTTCTTAAACATAAAATGGAATGAAAAGGAGGCACTTAAATCCCAGGTGGCTACTGCAAAGCAGCATTAGTAAGGGAATTGGTCATAGGTCATGCCCAGTTACGAGCAAGCCATTTTATGAGCCGGCTCGGCGACGGCGACGCCGCAAATCTCCTTATTTATCCCGGAAAACATAAACCGTCGCCTCAGCAAAAATTAATTGGCGCTATTTCACGTTGCACATTAAGTCTGCTTCTTTGTTATTTAGCTCCTATTTGATATATTGGATTAATTACAATCATATTTGGAGAATGTTGGCGTAATGGTTCGCGCTTTGACTTAGAGTTAAGGTTTAGATGTTAAGAGAACTCTGGATGGTTGACCAAATTTTTGTAATGTCGAACTTCTTCGGACTTCGGAAGATGCATTCTACATACAGCTTTTTTACTGTATGTGAAACTGGTGTAAAGTCTGAAATAGGTATATCAAATCACCCAAAACATTGTATAAAAATAAGATATATGAGAATAATCATAGTATGAGAAGAAATAAAACGTTTAATTTTCTCTTTAAAGTACACTTCTTCTGAATGAAGCTTGAAATTAAATAGACGGCTGGTCTTACTATCCTCTTGAAATAAATAAATTCACAGCATGTGTTATACCAGACCATTTTGCTTTTTATTTTTATGAGGGGACCAAATTTGGCGTGTAGCTCAAACGACGGATCATAACCGTTGGATACAGCAACTGTTTGCAATCCTATCCGTAAACCAGGTATTGTTTTGTTCGCTAGAATACTATCTGTATCAAGAATGTATTTTAAGCTGTAGAAATACAGCACGTTTTTGCGCGAACATCAATGTTGTTGTGGTTGCATCCTAGAGCTCTTTACTCACGCGTGGCGATTTTATTTTAGTCGCCATAAAAAGACCTTGCTTTCACCTGGCAGTTCTTAAAGCGTTGTCTAGTAGAGGATACACTTCATTAAGGTTACCGCTTCGAAGGATTTTGCTTACGTAAGCACAAAACAGTTTTGCTAGAAATCTAAAATTTTCCGAAGCAAAACGAAGGGGAGGAGTGTTTCTGAATTTAAGAATGTGCTTAGCAGACGTGTCTCTTAATGCTACAATGAGCTCAGAGTAAAAATCACACATGTGACCTCAGTTATTTTAACAATAGAGAAGATGAGATTGGAGATGTTCCAGAGAATGCACCTGCTCTAGTCTCAAGTACATTGCAAGCTCAAAATTTTGGATTGCATGAAGAAAATACATTTGGACAGAACATGAAGCTAAAGGAACTTAATATTTTTGCCTCTCATCATTCATCAATCATTCAAGGTGAAAACATGCATGGAAAATCAATATATTTGATGAATTTTGGTATCCAGTAGGGTGTTGTCGGTGTTTGTATGAAAAAACTTTTCAATAAAAAAACAATCAAAACCATCTTTGCAAGAGAAGCTACGGCAGAAATCTAGTATTGTTTAATATCGACTTCCTCATTGGAGGAAATTATTTATTTAATATACCTTAAAATTCTTAAATAGTACTACAAGTACCGTTTCGTTTTTACGTGGAAAGCATTGAATTTTTTATCCTCACAAAAAGCTCTGTAGGTAAATTCTTGGAGCCACGGTCGTGATTTTTATGTATAAGGCCGTAAACTTGGAGTATAGTTTTATGGTACAAGGATACGGTTTTAGAAGTGTGTTCGGATCAACGAGGTTTGGTAAGAATCACTCTTCTTTGTGTTTGATGCTCTATGATTGAGAAAAGAACAGCTGTGCTTAACCTAGGAAGTTGGGTTGCTACATCTTTTTGTGTTCAATCTCTTGATATATAGTCAGGCAAAAATACACATAACAAACAAATAAAAATATGAAAACATTCTTATTAACAATACGTACAATAAAATTTAAAAAAAATGGGACCAACTGCCGATCAAACCTGATATAATAACGTTTGATCATAGAAATCGTTTTAGCCGTTTCGGAGTAATTGGTGAATATGCACAAAAAAAACAGACTGAAACGTGAATTGTTGTGTGTGTAGTTTGATGGCCTGCTTAGTTATAGGTTCGACAAATATTAAGGCTATTTTTAACCTAATTCCATTGATAGCAGAATCGTCTTATTAATAATGTAAGGATATGTAAGATTCATTGTTCAAAAATGTTGTCTGTCTAAACATTTACACAACACACTTACACTTCCGAATTCCAGAACATAGGGATGAATGGAACAATATTTTATACCCAATGATTTTGAGCAAGATAGTATTCAGGGCATCCCACAGCTATGCTACATGGAGGGAAAGTATTTTAAAGATAGAACGATAGAACAGGACATACATAACAGGACGATAGAACAGATAGAACGTTTTACTGAAAGAAGACATCATTTGAATTTCAAAAACAATTTAAACGGCATTCATAGGTATTTAAATAATTATATGGGTGAACCGGGAATCGAACCCGTTACACGAAAAAAATAATTATCCTCTAACTTTACCATTCCGATCGAAAGCTTTCATTGTGAGGAGTATTTTTTGCTAAATAACATTATATCGGAAATAAAAGAAAAACCATGACTTTTCACATTTGATGTGAAATTTTCAACAAATGGGGCCGTATTCTGACTGAGCCGAAAGACGGGTAAATTATTTAGTCAATCGCAATGCGGCTGACAGATTTATAAGAAATAATTCGAAAATGTGTTCCATTTTCAAACTATTATTATTTTGTTTCTGTGATTTCCATTGTAGGATTTTTGTACAGTGGTGTGTTTTTTTTGTTTTGATTAAATTTATATTAAAAATTATAAAATTCACGGTCTTCACTTTATTTCTGATACTATGTTATTTAGCAAAAAAAAGAAAATCACGATGAAAGCTTTCGATCGGTATGATAAAGTTACAGGGTAATTATTTTTCTCGTGTAACGAGTTTGATTCCCGGTTCAACCATATAATTATCTAAATATCTATGAATGCCATTTAAATTGTTTTTGAAATTCAAATGATGTCTTCTTTAAGTAAAACGTTCTATCTGCAATATTTAAGATACTTTCCCTCCACGTGGCATAGCCGTGGGACGACCTCTATATCAAAAAAGTCAATAATAGATTTTTTAGTATTACCTACATACTTATTATTGTTTAGAACATATAGAACACATAAAATATAATTTAGAAATCATATATCTTTTCTTTATGGATTCTTCTATTGTCATGGACTGTGGTCGATCTTGTTATTTGTACAAAATAGCCACGTTTTGACATTTTTTTGACAATTAACATGAATATTGTTTCCAGGTCAGTGTTGCCTAATGGTAAATACCGAAACTCTGAATTTTGTCCCATTCAAAACCTGTCCCATTCATGGCACCTCTCCTCTCTATGTAAAAGCAACTGACCACCTTTGAGAGCAACATAATACCATCAAGTTGTAAAGGCCAAGCAAATTGCTTTTCAGTTTCAGCTCTATTGAATATGCAGACACATTATTAATACCACTCATCGCAGGCCAGTCACTAACGTCGAGCCAGGTGGTAACATATCGGGGACTGCAGTGATCCATTACTGGTCTAATCCAATCCGGAGGCCGTGTCTCACGCTCAGCTTACTTTTATTACTGTGCCTGCATCAGAAAATAAAACAAAATTGGCAGGAATTTATGGTTCACGGCCCCTGTATGGCCAGTGGGGTGGAAAGTTTTCAATTTGAAACGAATAACTTGTTTGTGTGTAATAAGGGCTTTGTGGCGGTAATAAGGGGCGGCAATGGCTGTCGCGGGCTTCCTTAAAACTACTTTCTTGGTTTTATTACGTAAGTGATGTGTGGGTAATAGAGTGGTGGTAGGTACGCTGCTACATTGCAGTATTTTATTGACTCTTAAATAAAATTAGTTGGGAACAAAATATTTGTGAGTACAATTTTAACTGTGTAACATGTAAACCAATGCTTTTGAATCACGTCTCAAGATTAAGGAAACAAGATTCATATACCTGCCTAAAACTTGTAAAAGGACATGATGCTACAGAAGAAATGATTTGCTAATAAATTATAATATTGTTTTAGGCAACCAATACTCAAATAGTTTTGTAGCCAGCCACATATTTACCTTTCAGTAATTTATTGGAACTTAACGACTTCCGGTCATAGAAATGAATTAAAAACTATAGTGAAAAGTTGCCAAATCAACGATTATTATTCGATCCTAAATATGATACGTGTACGATATTTTTTTTAGTTCACAATGACATACAGAAAATAATAACATCATTATAATAACACCGTTATATATCTTTATAACGATAACTGTATAGAATCAAAATATTATTACTCCCAATATAATGGATTAGTCCTAAAAATATCGATACATATCCGAATGATTTGTATCGATATTTTTTTACACCGGTTTATTTTCACTTATAGCAACACAAATATCCTTCATAAAAATGTCTTTAGTCTTTAGTCATTGTTTTTCTGTGTTGTTAGCAATAACTTTTTCGTATTATTTAAAGTGGACGATGTGTTTTTTTAAAGAATGCCGGTAATTCTCTTACCGACGACTATGCAATCCCATGCACTCTCTCTCGCTAGCTTACTGACTCTGGCTCATCTAAGGACCCTTCCATCAACATTGACCATGTAGTTTATTTAAAATCACTTTGATACTAAATCATGCTCATATTCCTTTACATATAACTACAAGGAAATTAATGAATGTACAAATTTAGCTGTAACTGATTGTTCACGTTGGGCTAAAGTCTCATTGTCCTTTACTTTATGGTTGCTTGGATTAGTAAGTGGTCTGAAATTATATTGACAGTATACTGGTCGTGTCTTAAACTCATGTCCAAAGATGATTCAATAGTATACATTAATTTCGGGCTTTGTAGTACTAGTTGCTTGAAAATTATAGTCCATTAAGTATTCAATGAAATATTTAAGCGACTATAATGACCGACTTCACTAGATAGTCAGAGTTCACAACTCGTAATATAACGTAATAATCATATTTAAATGGCAGCTTAATTCAATGGCGTATGTACATAATATCTTCTTCTTCTTCATCAATACGGGCGGTTTCCGCAACTCGGCGTCTAATTTGCGCCTGTTTTGTGTCGGAGGGTGAATGCTGGATTACTCCAGCCATCCAAACTCCGCCAGGAAGTCACGCAGCGCCTTCACGTCGCCAATGCCTCCCTGAGGGTACCCGGTGTGCCCAGGTACTTAGCCCGGCATTCTGCTACCTCGTCAAACTCCACCTTGACGTGGGAAGCTGTTTCTTCTGTCGCCATGCACACCCTGCACAGCGGACAGTCTGTGACACCTATGTTGAAAAGATGTTTGTTAAAAAGGCTGTGTCCTGTGATTGCACCTGTTACAAGGCGCAGCCTACATTTATCCAGTCGCAATAATTCCCTGGATAGGCGTGGCTCAACCTGCCTGCTGTCGTCTAGGTTGTTCCAGCACATGTAGGTACATAATATTGTTTTAATTACATAAATGGTTTAGAATTCCCGAAATAATTCTATAAGGTTTTTTTTAAATTGATTGAGCTACGTCTTACGTCCAGTACTACGACAGCAAAAACTGGACCCGTAGACAGAAGAATTTGAATAATCGCAATCAATATCGTCAACGACAAGCGGAAAATTTATGTCGTTTGACAAATTTTATTAAACTTCTTCTTATTTTGAAACGTGGTTAAGCTATCCTGTGAGAAGCTACCAAACGATTTCCATTGGGCGGTAACGGTAATTTCCGCAAGGTATTTATTTAAATGTCAACAGATTACCATTTTTAGGCGTAAAACAATAGTAAATATCTACAGAAATGCACATCTATCAACTCGTCCCATTTTAAGCAACTAATGCTGCTTGTGTTCCGGATACTAGATGATGGATAAATATATTCAATAGAAATGTACATGTAAATATTCAGACCGGGGCGTACACACTCGGGCACGGAAGTCGTCAATAAAAAGTACAATAATAAACAATTTATAAATAAAAGAATACAGAACGATACAAAATAAATAATTATGTTTGTAATTTCGTAGTAGAAGAGGACTCTAAAAATAAAAACAATTTGAAATAAAATCAGCAATATAGAATTTAGAGAATAGTTGCTTCACTGTAAAACAATCCTGCACTTGGGATATAACGAAACTAATACACGGCTAGCGTAAAGTGCGGTGCGCATTCCCTATGAATTCTCCGAGGGGTATTAAACTGCACACATGTCGTTTCGTTAAAAAACAAGCAAGTCTCCAACATAGTGCGGCTTCCGTCTCGCATACTCCGTTGCTACTTTTTGCAGTCCAACTTTTGTGGGAGTACGTCTACAACTCTCGTATAACCAACATTGTGGGAAGGAGAAAACATATCCGGAATTTAACAGCACTATTTTAAAGGCCACTTTGTTACCAAGCACATATTTTTTGCTAGATCCGCTGACGGCTTCATGCGTTCGGTTGATGCTATGAATTGTTCCGGCATAAAAATATTCCATGTTTCCTCGGTTCATGTTCATACCCATTGCAGGACTTTTTTATTTTATTTATATTGTACATACACCCATCAATAAATTGCAAGGATACAATGCTACAAAGTGTTCTTGCATTTAATGAGAAAATTCTCCGATGCCAACACAATATACTATAGCACGTTATATGGTTAGACAAAAACATGTTGCGAACTTGTGAAAAATCATTAATTTCCTTCTAATTAACATTATTATTACTTTAAATGAAAAATTTATTTATATAAATTTTTCATAGAAATACGTTAATAGAAGTGAACTGTGCGAAACATGGAATTTCCTTGCCCTTAAAATTAACACATCACAAAAATATCCTTACTATAATCGATTTTAAATTCAAATTACAAATCTTTGTTCTACAGTGCAGGAACATAGAATTCCTCAAAATCGCAAGATTATGCTAAACTTATTTCAAAACATGAGCAATGGGGATAAAGTGTTAATGCTAAAATTTCCGAGTTGTTTATCTTGATAGCTTTGCAGTAATCCTGTATCCTGCAGCAGGATGCACAATGCGGGCTCATCAGCTACTGCGGATAGATGAAGGTCACACTGCAATGTCAAATACGAATTTGAATAAAGGAATATGCGAATTCTACTACAATAATCTAGTTTGTTTTTCTTTAATATTAGGTCCTTACCTATGAAATTGGTTTTTTGTATGGAGATTTTGGGGATGTCTGCATTTTACATACTAACATTTTATAAGTTTTCTTCGCAACGACAAATCCAGAGATAATATTATTTGGCATGTATCATTACACAAGCTTTAGAAATATCTGTGTGAACACGCTTGATAAAAATTATTCATCGGATTTATGTTAATGCAAATCAAATGATGTATTCGGGAGGCAGTTAAAAATAATTGTCTTTGTGTCTAATTTTAACACAATAAAATTTACAAAAAATGATCAAATTAAATATACGAGCCCAAATATATGGTCTATTTTTAGAAGAGGCAATTATTTTATAAGTATGTTCTGAAACTTAATAGTTACGTACAAATTGCTAAGACAGAATAAAAACACCAATTTCATAGGTAAGGACCCAATATATCCTTATTGAACTGATTACAATTTATTTTATTATAAGAGAGGCAATTTTAATTTTAAATAATAATAAAATGAGGAGCTCGGTGGCGCAGTGGTTAGTACGCTTTGACTTTCGATCGAAAATTAAGCTAGCGGATGGGTGACCAAATATTTGTGATCGAGCTCCTCCGTGCTTCGGAAGGCAGGTTAAGCCCTTGGTCCCGGTCGCTATTGTGACCTTTTCTACCAACCCGCATTGGGCCCGTGTGGTGGTGTTACGGCCCATACGTGATTGTTTCCATGAGGAAGGCCTGTGCCTGTGTTGGACGTATAAAGCTGAGGACGAACGAAGTCAGCATGGTTCGGCGAGCAATAAACGCTGTCTTCTGTGCTATTTCTGTGTATAAATAGCATGCTTAAAAAGTATCAAGCGCGTATATTTTTTAAGCCATCCTGTTTTAATGGAGAGATCAAACATTCTTTTCAGCCTCTGAATTATATAAAACTGGTGGCTGCCCGCGGTTTCACCCGCAAGGTATCCGTTCCCATGGGAATATCGGGATAAAAAGTAGCATATTTCCTTCCTCAAGCTCTAGACTAACTGTGTACCAAATTTCGATTAATTCGGTTCAGTAGTCTTGACGTGAAAGCGAGACCGACAGACAGACAGATAGACAGACAGTGTTACTTTCGCTTTTATATTATTATGAAATGAAATCATTTATTCTGCAATTAGATTTACATGAAATACTTTTGCACGTCAATATTTTTTTTCCTACTAGCACTTCGACGTGAATGGCCTGTTGAGAAGAAGTGCCGCAAGAAACTCAACAGTTAGCCTTTTTTAAGCAGCCATAATAACAAAAGGAATTTAGAACATTTTAAATATTGTAAAATAAGTATGTGCAGTGGAGCAAATTATAGTAGCCACGAATTTTTATCTTTAAAATAATCTTCTATCTTATAATACCCCTTTTTCATTAAACAGCTTTTAACAGTTGACTTAAATTTATGCAGGGGCAAGTCAATAAAACTTTGTATGGATGGATTACTTATTTCTTATCATATGACCCTTATGTTTTATGTTATGTTATTATTAATTTCTTTGTTACATCAAATAATACAAATAATTAACAACTGCATGCATAGGAGGACTTATGTTCAACGGAGACCTCTTCCAGTCAACCCGTTAAAGGTGGGCGGAGACAGTGTTATGACTAAAATTAATAGATTTGTTGTGAATGATGTAAAGAATACATTGTGTAAGAAAAGCGTTAATTTTTATATTTCTTCAAGCACTGCTATAACTTCGGCGATGCCTCAAAAAGAATGACTGGATTTTTGGTCTAGATTTCTATCTTTCGATGTCAGGGTTATAAGTAAAAAAAAAACAGCAGAAATATAGTACTTCTCAATCCAAGTTGCCAAAAAGGTAAACAAAACAAAGGTAATGTTTCATATCTAAAATGTTTTGTGATGACTGTAGGTAATTAAAATCAATTGACACGGACAACAATTGTTACCGTTAATTATATTTACGTGCTAATGTCCATGTTAAAAGTGTGATTATTGAATAAGAAATTCGGTAAGTCGGCTTTTTTGAATCATCTTCTATACAAAACATCCAGGCTTATTATAATTATTGTCATCTACTGAAAACATTACTTAACCGCGAGCACCGGTGTTGCAAACAATAGAAACATATATTATAAGTTAAATTAAATAATAAAAAAAATTTTTTTTAACATAAAATATAGGTATCATCACGCAAGAGGCGTGATGATACCTATATTTTATGTTAAAATAAAATATTTTTAACCCCGAAGGGGTAGGCAGAGGTGTTAAACACCCGCATTTCGCCAGATATGTTAGGTCCCCATGTAACAGGTGGCGAGCCTGTTGCCATGCACCGGGCACAATGAGAACCGATATTCACAATGAACTGGCAAATAGGGCAAATGTTTGTGTGATGAATAATAATGTTTGTTTATGTTTGTATTTATCTATTAAATATATTTATCCGTCATCTAGTATACGTAACACAAGTAGCATTAGTTGCTTTAAATGGGGCTTGTTGATAGGTGTGAATTTCTCAAGACATTTATTATTTATTTATTAATGTTAAGGAGACTAGAGAACTGAAACAGTTAGTTAACAGTATTTGTATTCGATGTACACATTAACCCCCTTACTAATAAACGAGTTATAAGGAAGGAATAGTTATTCAGTGTTTTGTCACTTTCTGACAACTACTGTTTTCTGAATGTCTGACGAAGACAAAACACTGAATAACTATTTCAACCTTATACCTCGTTGTGAGTTCCATAGACAAACATTTGGCTTAGGCGCTCCTCGAAATTTCTTGAGTATTTTACCCTTTGTGTAATAGTCGAGTGTGATTTTTCATCTTTCTCATAGTTTTTTAAATTAAAGGTCTCTTAAGAAATACTAATCATTTAAAGCTTAAACTAGTGAAAATAAACTTAGATGTTACGTGCTGACAGTTTCCCGATCGTATAACGTTAGGGTTTTGTATTCGCGACGTTTACAACGGCATTACGTTTCTTCAGGTGGCAAATTGAATGTTAAAGCGCGTTACCTGCCCCTTCCTGAATAAGTTATGAGGTCGAAGCTATCGGTGATGAAACTTGAATGACCGTGTACCGTCCCAGATGGAAATTCCATGTTTACGTGCCACGACTTATTTCGTTACATGTCTCTCCTGAATATTTTTTATGTTTCACTTTAAGAGATCTTGCGGCACATATGCGTTTTTATGAGACATTTCACGTGTCTGAACATGGTGCGTGACGGGTGTACAGTTAGAAACGTTTGTAATTAAAACTTACTTTAAAATGAGAGCATACGAATAAAATTCGTCTATCAAAAACGTGGTTGACATTTAGTCACAAAATCAATTTCACAATAAGCCATTATATTCATAAAAGTGATATGTATTAAAAAAAAAATTAAATTTAAAAATAAGAACATGAAACACCAAGAAAAAATGGGAACAAAAGTGTTCGATATGATTTTGTTCTTTTTTGTATCATTCGTTCAAAGTCAATCAGAAGTCACGTTACTTTAGCAAGATACTCTTAACCCAACTGTAATAAAGCAGAACCGCATCCGAACAAATCACAAAAGAAACCAAGTATAAACTGAATAAATTTCACGAAGGAGTAACTCCTAGGTGAAGTTCTCGAAGAATGCCAGTTACAGTGTTAGCGCGATCCTAGTCCGAGAAACTTTCTATTTTTCGATTGCCCGTGTTAGTAACTATCCCAATGTAGTTTGGAGAGTAGTTGCCGCGAGTGCCACGCAACTGGATTTCATAGGTAACTTATTTTGCATTGGACACGAACATTTGGGGACATTGTTTACTTTGTGCCAAATTGATGCGAGGTGAGGTCTAACTGGATGCTGTGGGAGGATGCTCTTTTTCTACGTCCATTTGATGTATCTCGTTTTAAGCTTGTTTCTGACATACTTTAGTACGATTTTATATGACGGTTTTATAATATTTGAGAAAGAGTTCGATATCTTTTTCTATTTTAAGGTCTTTGAAATATTAATCACTATTCATCTTGAGTTTCTTCCTGCTTCGGAAGGCAAGGTAAGAGGGATCGGGTTGCAATTGAAACCGTTCCTTCTCACCAATTCATATTGAGCCTACAATGCGATGAAGTTAACTTTTTTAGTTGCGTTAAAAAGCTCAATTTCTATGGGAAACGTAAATAGAGCCGTAAAGTAGCTGAACTCACCTTTTCCATAGATTTTCAATCTTATGGAATGCTCTAGAACTACACCAAGGCAGCTGGCCACGTGCACGCGCTATTTCGTCAAAATTTCGATACAATTTGACGTACAAAAGGTCACGCGTGGCCGGCGCTGGCGGCCGGCTATGAAACCACCTTTACACAACTAAAAAAGTTTAGTTTTTATAATGATAATTTACACTAGGGGTATTGAGCTAGGCATGTGCGTAGGCTGATAATGATGATGCATTGAAAATGGGATTGTCGATAAAAATAATATTAAAAATTGTTAATATTCAAACATCGGTAAATCGGATTATAGTCATACCTCAATTTAAATATAGAAAAAATGTAGAGGCACATCTATATAATATTATATCGTTCCTAAAACATCTGTTTGCTCTAGTTATACTCGTAGTAGCTGTTAAAGAAAATCACTATCATTGTCGAATGTCCAAATAATAGTGTTCTGTTCAACACGCCCAGTTCTTGCCGGCGACAATGTTCTTGCGTCATTTGTAACGTCTCAGCCAGCGATTATATCAAAGCAATCAGCCGTTCTGCAAACTGTTACCACCCTGGTTAGTGATGTACTCGCTTACGAATATCGATATGATTTTTTTTTACTTTTAAATATTGGACAAAATATTCTCAATATGAAAACAATTATAAATTTATTGAAATATTAAATATGATTTGTAGATATATAACAGGTGACCTGAAAAAAGTAGGTAAGTTGGTAAGTAGGCGGAATTCGATCCTGTATTCTCTTTATGACTGCCGCACTTTGAACTGACTGTACTTTCTGCCGCAGCAGTACTTTCATTACTGTGAACCACACGGCTAATAAAATCACTGAATCTTTAGGTACATTTTGTGTTAAAGTTAACACAAGCAGCATTAGTTGCTTCAAATGGGGCTAGTTGATAGGTGTGAATGTTTGAAGATATTTATATACTACAGGCTACAATTCTAGGAGACAATTCGTTGTGTTAATTATCAGTTCGTAAAATTATATTTTCAGTTAAATTCTATCTTGGCATTTTAGGTATCATATGCATATAAGGCGACTGTATTAAACCACAGAAAGGCAATCTGCTTCTTTGAATTTTTTTTATTAATGATAAAAGTAGGTAAAATAAAGGAACAAATCCACAAATAAAAAATAATAAGCTGATAGCGGCACGAAAGCTTCGATAGAACAGACATCACTAGGTCAATTGAAGAGTGTTTGCCAGAGTTTGGGCGCCGCGGCTCTGGGCGGGCGGAAGTGGTCGAGGGCTGTTCCTAGTTTAACTGTTGCGTCTGCTGATTGTCGTCGCGGCCTGCAGCCTGTTTGTAAGTGTTGTTAGTTGTTACGACACTTGCTGGCGACTTGCTAACTGGCTATTAGACACCAACAGCAAGACAACAATGTTGTTGGTAAAAAAAACAATATTTTTAAATTATTAGCACGTTTATATGGCAATTCTAATATTCGATTTAGATTCAACAATCCAGAAAATTTATGAGAAAAATTGTTTTTGGTGTTGAGACATAGTGGATGTCTTCAGCCTTTTAAAGACTCTTTACTCGACTTACTTTGACATCGAACAACTTATAATATACGTCATTTTGTGCATCAAATCTTTTATGTCCTTGTCACTGAAATTAGTATTGTGTATATTTAGATTTTTTTTACATACGAGTATATAACACAAACCTATAATTATATCTAACCATTTTTACTTAAACTAAGACAACCTATTGGGCTATTAAAGAGATTTAACAATACGCCTCTGCAAAAATGTTTCACGGTATCTTGACGGAGTCGTTGTTACCTAAACAAAAAGCCTCGCATCTGATTTTCAATTTGCATAGGAAAAGAAAAGTAAGGATATATTAAAAGATTAGAGAGTTAAGTGGCGAAATCGGGACAGTAAAAGTGATTTACATTGAACTCAAAGCGAGGAATATATACTTAGAATTACTGGAGCAATTCGGTGCTTAATTCGTAGGCCAAGAAAGATGGGCGCGCCGGCACCCAACTTTAATTACAACTCAGGTTTATTCACTCTAATTTGAAAATTTTGCATTCCCCACGCGAACCGCGGAAGGGTCAGGCCGAAAGAAAATGACATTCGTTATTCTATTACGCTAAGCAAAAGAGAAAAGGAACGGAGCTACTGTAATTACTTCTGTGAGGGAAATCTGTTTTCCGTGCGGCCAGCGGATAAGATCTCTTGTGCGTAATGAGCACTGTTGTTTGAGGACATCTTGTTCGCCACGTGGTGGTCTGCTTTTGTTTTTATAATACAGGGCGTAATTATATTTGCGATTGAATTAAGCTATATGAAAGAATATAAATTTTAATATGAATTTGGTGGTATATCTAGATGTTCAGTAGCACTGTGGTGATAAAAATGTATGGTAAAGAATTGCTGTACTATAATAATATTAATGATGTACTTTAGCTCGGACCGTGTGACTGATAATAGCCTACTACTGACATTGGTCTGTGTATTAGTTCCAATCCATGAATAAATAATAAGCGATAGTGGCGAGCATAGTGTCCTGTCACAGCATACCTTGCAGTATCATATTATTCTATTGTTATGTGTGACATTATAAGGCGCTCTAAAAAACAACTAAAGTTGAGGTGCCGGCTGTTGTTGTTGTTTAAATAATTGTGCAGCATTGGTGTATGGTCACATAGGAAAATGCACCCAAAAAGCACCGCTTTAAGTTCACTTTGAAATATTTTCCCTTTTGTTAAGGAATGGTGTAAGTAAGCTGTGACCTTTAGTCCGTCAATGTGCAGGATCTTAGGCGGGCATCCCACCAAAACGGCCGAAGTTTCCTCCACCCGGTCGTTCCGAGGCGCGAATTGCCCGCGTTACAATTACTGCGAGGCCCGCCATATTTATGCCAGCGGTAACCAAATTGCCCGATATTATTCCATCCCATTGAGTGCGAAAAGCGCAAATTAAACCGATTTTATATTGGACGATTTTCCCCGAGAGCGGGGGCGAGATATGTTCGTTGTTAGATAAGAAGCCGAGAAGATTGCGCGTTATGAAATAAGAAAGGAATTGCATATTTTAAAGAGTTGCGTTCCCAGTTTTCCGCCATTGGATAAATAAGAGCGGCGTATTTCGGTTCCTTTTTGATTGCGGATGATTCGCTCGGCACCTAATCTAGTTGGGGGTTGAATGATTAATTAAAATACTAATATACCGTTTAATTAAACTGTTTTGTTTTGTCATTACCAAGCCTAATGTGTCTAGAAAGTTGTGTTGCCGCTATTTGAGAAAGCGTATAATTTTGAATATACTTCTAATTAACTACCCAACCTGCAACACTAATTTTATTAGACCTCTACGTGCCAGAGCCGTGTATGTTCTCCATAAAATAATAAACATTGTTTATTTCAATTTGCCAAGCCAATTATGTGACAAATGGACTACCGACGACTCAAGAGGGTTAATCCTATCGATTCTACACAATCATGATGACTTAATCCCGTCGTGAATGTAAATAGCCAGCAGAATATATTGCTGACTGGGTGGTCCAAAGTTCAAGATTTTAGAACCGTTCATACTTAATAATGATCTTTTGATTACGGTTATCGCTTTTTTACTGAAAGTATAGATTATTTAATATTTATATATTTATTTATTATATAGGTATATGCATAAATAGAACATTTAAATCTGGTAATAGCAATCACGTATGATGTGTGTAACATTAAGAAAATCATGTGGACCTACAAAAGACTATTATAAAAAAAAATCCTATTAACATTAAAATCACTTCGTAGCAAAGGTACACGTATTCTCTAATACTCGATATTTCGAAAAACGACGATGGTTAAGCACAAATTAATTATTTTGAGCCAAAGTCGTTGCCCTAAAAGCGGGAGAACAAATTCCTTGCGTCCAGGGGTTTGTTTTTGAATATAATAATATCTCCGGTATCCCTGGAGAGGTGAACAAACCGCGAAACACTACTAAAATTTTACAACTGAGTTGCTCCCGCCCTTCGCATAAGCGAACTGTTAGAAGAAAATGGAAAAGCAACGAAAGATATATCTCTGAGGGGCCAAGATATTTGGGCAACTATATAGCGTAATGAAAGCGAACGAGGGCTACTGGGCGCTAACAACTAATTGCCTATTCCGAAAACTCATTTGAACACAAAATGGATTCCGTATTTAAATTTTAACACTCCGTAAAAATACGGCGAAAGGTGAATGTATGAGCTTTATAGCGTATTTTTTTAGGTGTTAATTATAGCAATGTTAAATCATTTCGATATAGGTAAATGTGAATTTTATTAAATAATTTCGATAAAGTCTATGATAATTTTAAACCATTATTTTATTTTGTTGTAGTTTCAGAGCCTAAAGTTACCATAGATCTCATTTACGGGGCTCGTATCGTAAATTGAATTAATCTCTCATTTTATTAAAACCTATATCTTTAACAAAAGATAATTAGAAATATGACTTAACTTCCTAATCTACAAAATATTCAAAGGACTTAATGTAAAAATTCTAAAACAGAGTCTCTGTGGAGTTATCGTTATTCTGCAGAGACGTCTCGGTCTTGTCGGCTGCGTCTGGCTCGCTAATGACTGCCAGGCTTTGAATACTGAGCGGCTGCCCTTCTTGGGAATATCTACACCATCTACACAGCTGTGGCTTATATCTGTTGTATCTTGGACCTTGGAAACTATATGGTTAAATGGAGATATACCAGGGAAAATATCAGAGAAGTAAGTAAAATTAAATGTTAAAAAAATATCGGTGAAGTTCGCAAATGTGTAAAACAGATAGTATAATAATAGAGATAGAAAACGTGAAAAGTAATATACTGACAAATCTGTCAAAAACGGTGTAAAATGTGTAATGTTACATGTGGCATGTAATATTTAAATACAACATAAAAGGGCGCTGACCTCTTTTATTGGGGGTTGTTTTAATATTAATTTAATCATCATCATACAACCAAAATCGCTCGATATATTATGCCTTGCTAAAGGATTTCCACGATCGGTCCTGCACTGCCCGTGTCCAGCTACTTCTTACGGACTTCATTGAACTGTGACTCCGGACTCCGGTGGACTGACTAGACAGTCCACCTTGTTAGTGACTTATGACTGTATCCTTCGTCGTGTTTAAAAATGTTAATATTGGGTCCTTACCTATGTAATTGGTGTTTTTATTCTATCTTAGCAATTTGTCCGTAACTATTAATTTTCAGAACATTCTTATAAAATGATTGCCTCTTCTAAAAATAGACCATATATTTGAGCTCGTATTATTTAATTTGATAATTTTTTGTAAGTTTAATTGTGTTAAAATTAGACACAAAGACAATTATTTTTAACCGCCTCCCGAATACATCATTTGATTTGCATTAACATAAAAACGATGAATAATTTTTACCAAGCGTGTTCACACACATATTGCTAAAGCTTGTCTAATGATACATGCCAAATATTATTATCTCTGGATTTGTCGTTGTGAAGAAAACTGATAAAATGTTAGTATGTAAAATGTAGACATCCCCAAAATCTCCATACAAAACACCATTTTCATAGGTAAGGACCTAATATTTTTTCGGTTATTCGTTGAACTATCTCTTCAAGTTTCCCCGTAATTTTCAATGTCGAGTACCATACATTTTACCAGCAAATGGGTTGTAGCCAGGGAATCATTTTTACATCGCTTGCCAATTATTATATTGTTGAATAATGCAAGAGTGAAATTCCAAACGGAGGATCTTGTATAGAACAGGGCTTTGTAGATTAAAATATTGAATAAAACAAAGTGTTTGTTTCTAAATATCGATTGTCATTCACTGTGTTCTGCGAATAATAACAGGCTGGTACGCGATAAGTAGTTATCAAATCAATCTAAATATTTACCCACGTCTTTCTTAAAGTCAAAAGGCAGCAGTTGCCGAGTTGGGACGGACGGGACGGGACACTACTCGTTCGAAAGGCCACGGGGAACGCGGGTTCGATCCCACCGCCTCCACTACTTAGTTTGAATAAAACTTATGTACAGTTCATTGTTAATATCGCTTACTTCAAATTGTGCCCGGTGCATGGCAACAGGCTCGCCACCTGTTCCATGAAGACCTTATATAACTGGCGAAATGTGGATGTTTAACACCTCTGCCTACCCCTTCGGGGAAAGAAGCGTGTTTTTTCTAAGTCACTTTCTATGGTGATATATTTTTGAATACCACATGTGAGTCTCCGTAACAATTTGGCAGTCATGCTTTCAGTGACATTCTGGCTGGAATTTTCACTGTCAGCTGGCCAACTCTACCTACCCATGACCTACCCTTACTAAATTTCAATGGATAGAAATTCTGTCATTTCGAACACTTCTTTTGAAATTATCAAAGGACATGACATTTGACGTTGCATTAAATCAATATTAACTTGTCAACATTAAGTTACAGAGCAGGGCAGCAGGAATTGAAAAATAAAATGTTATGGAAAATTCGCTGCAATTTGTGAATATATAGCCCGTGTCCAGCCGTATATGATATATTAGATCATATACGGCTCCGGATGGCTACAGATGGGGTCACCCAGTAGGCTTTTCATAGGATTGTCTGTTATATTTCCCGTACAAGAC
This sequence comes from Parapoynx stratiotata, assembly GCA_910589355.1. Classification (NCBI taxonomy): domain Eukaryota; kingdom Metazoa; phylum Arthropoda; class Insecta; order Lepidoptera; family Crambidae; genus Parapoynx; species Parapoynx stratiotata. The sequence continues at coordinate 11,483,275 of OU342461.1, forward strand.
AAACTTGAAGTTAGTATAAATCAAAGTTCACTTTCCCCGACGGGTTAAATTGTGTTTTGTTTAAGTCGTTCGTTCCGCGTGCGTTTGCTCGGGTAGTTCGCGACATATTGTCTGAGAACTCCGCCGACGCCTCTCCAATAAATAAGCAGGTCACATATTGAAGGGGGCGGAGGGGGAATACAATTGTAACTTTCCTGCTTCGGCTTACGTGAAGGCAAAAGTTTAAAAAATACAAGTTTCTTTGCCCCTGGCTCGCGCACACGCATGACAACGTTCACACGTACGGTTTGCAGTAAAAATAGCCTAATATTGGGTCCTTACTTATGAAATTGGTGTTTTTATTCTGTCATAGCAATTTGTCCGTAACTATTAAGTTTCAGAACATTCTTATAAAAAAATTGCCTCTTCTAAAAATAGACCATATATTTGAGCTCGTATTATTTAATTTAATAATTGTTTGTAAGTTTAATTGTGTTAAAATTAGTCACAAAGACAATTATTTTTAACTGCCTCCCGAATAAATCATTTGATTTGCATTAACATAAAAACGATGAATAATTTTTATCAAGCCTGTTCATACACATATTGCTAAAGCTTGTCTAATGATACATGCCAAATATTATTATCTCTGGATTTGTTGTTGTGAAGAAAACTGATAAAATGTTAGTATGTAAAATGCAGACATCCCCAAAATCTCCATACAAAACACCAATTTCATAGGAAAGGACCTGATATTTTAGTACTGTGGCATTATGCTCAACATTTTCCTTTGCATGTGAAGTTATTTACATGTCATGTTAGTTTAACAAAGTCCTTAATTGTAAAGCTACTTTTGTAGCTGACCTTACCTACCTACCGAGGAACAGACGATTACAATAGGATCTATATGTTACTATAAGTACGTACCTGTTATGTAATTTAGTTGCTTTGTTATTATCTAGAAAACACCCTTTTGTTAGGACGGTGATAAAAAATTACACGAAAGTAAGAAAATTTATTACGATTGGTATGCACTAACCATTTCTAATGTCCATCCACTGTAACGTCAGTCGGAATGAGAATGAGAATCCATTAAGTCCTCAAAGATTTAGTGCATAATAAGTAGCTGGCACCACGAGACCTTCATTCTTTGAGTTGAATTTCGCCTTTGATAATTTTCTGAGCAGAGTAAAATATTACTGAAATTGAAGCTTATAAAAAGCGGTGTCGAGTGATCGATTAGGAGTAAAACTTGTTAATCTTGTCTCGGACGCGGGAGTTCCGGCCGAATTGCTGGCGCTACTTTAAGAAGGCGCACAACAGGCAATTAGTATGCAGTAAGGCCGCACAACATTTTTTCACATTATGCTAAGTCCTGGAGAAAAAGTGTGGAAAGTCCGGATGGAGGGGGATGCTGCTGCGATTCCCAATAATTCATTAGAGGCCGGCTTCACGGAGGACGAATTAAAATTAATGAATCGCGAGAACTGCGCCCGCCTCTGAAGGATCTCATTGTGTTTTATCTAGACACTTTTTTACTTCTCGAGATAATTCAAACGTGCCACCTAACAGGTGTCGCTGCGACTTTTCTCTGTTAAGGCTTTACGTGACTTACAGACTGGCGATTGTTTCTTCCAAAGAAATAAAGTTGACAAAATTAAGAGCGAACACCATGCTTTGTATTCAGTACAAACTACACCGCGCAATGAGTTTTTACTCTCATTTTACGGGATTATTTTAAGCAGTAAAAAGTTCAAATTCTTTTGTGGGCATATGTATAAATTCTGTGGATAGACTTGTTGTTTATACCGCATGATACCATAAGTTAAAGCTTCAATTTAGCTCTAATATCAGCTGATCCTCGGCGGGATTTGCGCCACAATGTCGCGGGATGATTTGATGAGAATTCGGGCGTCGCGACACACGACTTACTGTTTCCCGTCACGCGCTTGCCTCAATAAGCCTCGTACCCCGTCGCCTCGCCCTGGTCTTAAGCCAACTACAGAATACCTAATGCACGCCCATGTTTGGTATTCAAATCCCGATGTATCTGGGTGATAATTTGGTTGATGAGGCAACAAACTTGAATTATAAAGGTGCTACACTCGCACAGGCTATAAAAAGGTGATTTGATATTTGTACAATGTTTGTTCTAGTGTTAAGTGTTTTTAACAGTGTATAAGTAGTAACTACATACTTTTACTCATCTTTGTATTAAATATTAGATAATCTAATATTATAATTTATAATTACAGTGATAATAAGTAAAGTGCAGTGCTACGTATCGCAAAACAAAAATATCATTCGCCAAAATATGATTCTCTGTTATATACTCAATTTACTAGGCAATCTTGAAACCTACAAGCGATATTAGATTTCCAACTACGTCTGACGAAGACCAGCGTATTATGGAGGCTTTATTCATTTTCTCTAAAAACAGTAAATGTGGACTTAAAAGTTTCGCAAGTAGCAGCTCCATTATAAGGTATCGTTACCATATGCCGATCTAGACGTGGAATAATAACGAAAATACTGGCAACTAACAATATTGCCGGCGAAAATACGACGCGGTGAGGCTCATATTTGTTGAGACGGGCGTATTTGCGCAGAAAATATATTTACTTAGGCGAAAAAAGGGATGATAACGTGACTTGCGGCTAATCGGCTGACATCTCAACTTTGTTGTTCTTATTGGTAGTGTGTTCATAAGGCGGGCGGGTCGCGCGCCACCCGAATCCTAAGCAGCGTGGCGACTTGCGCGTTGCCCCAAACAAATTGACGACAATATCTGTTGGCAGTTCCCTGTCACCAGCGCGCTGGTTATTAGTGTCGCCACAGAGAGACGGGATACCAATAAATCATTTACGTAGTTTTATTGTTTTTGTACGTCTAAGCCCTTCTTAAATGATATTATTAATATACCTGTATATTGGAGTACAATATTGCAATATTAACGTTTTATTAAGAATGTTTTAAGCGGTTTATCTTACCTCGATGACATAGGTGTGATGATATGTGGTGTGTCATCAGGCGGTTACAAGAAAAATTTCAGAGTTTTTACAAAAAAACGAGGGATGTTTTGATTTTGTTCAAATTAAATATTTATCTATATTTATTTATCACGCACGAAATAAAAGTTGTCGTAGGTAGTGGCGTGGCCCATACTCCTCATGTGTTTCTCCACGATAAAAGCCTGTGCCTAGCAGTGGGAAGTTTAAAAAATGTGGACGAAAGTAGTCTAACTGTTTAAATCACCTTTTTTGAGTGATGTGTTCATAATAGTATAAATATTATTTAAAATATCTGTCTTTAACTCGATATGAGTTAAACACCCAGTTGCAGAAACGAACTTTAAAATTTAATGTCGGCATTATCCCTAATGCTCCATTAAATTTATTTATTGAAGTGTCAAAAGAACACCTTAGCGTAGTTTTTACGTTGCACAAAACGACATTAGCACCCTATCAATGCTAAAGAGACATTAGCTAGAACTATTTTGTGTTCCAATTTTAAATTTAATGAACTTTAAAGTTTTAATGTCTCATTACTAAATGTCGTCTTTAAAAAATCTTTGTGCAACTGAGCGAAAGACGGATATTACAACCTTATTGCATCATCGAAAGGTTTTAGGGGCGGCATCTAAAACACTCCATCAAACTATACATTTAAAACTGTAGAGGTCGAATGTCTGTAGAAAAAAAATGCTTAAAACAAAGTTAGGGGGATGTAAAAAGATGGAAAGTATATAAAAAAAAAATTTCTTTGTCTGTTTGTAGGGGCTAATCTCCGAAATGGCTGGGCCGATTTCAATGAAATTTTGCATGGTGATACCTTAATTCCCTATTTATTCCTCTTTTCAATGTTTAGAAAAAACTATGACGCTTGTAGCGTCCAACCCGCTTCTCTGTGGCGCTTCACTCGGTGATATATCATACTCACGGGTGTGTGTTTACGCTTTAATTGGCCGGCAGTCGTTAGGCTTTTGGGCAGAGCGAGCACGTGCCACTGTGTATCAACTTGATTACTCCAAGTAAGAGTGTCGCATTTCTTTTGTTGCCAACGAACGTGGTTGTGAATGCTACGTATCAATTTCGCCGTTCATTGTGATGGAAAAAAATTATAACTAACCTTGAAAAATACACATGCATGCAAATAAATCGATCCTCCATCCCGCCGATTTTGATTCGGAGCGTGTAAAAATCAAGATGAGGAAACGAACTGACACTAATCCTGTTTTGGACGAGACAATTAATTTTCAATTGTGTTCACTAACCTATTAGGCGATTACATTATACCGTACTTTGTAAAATTAAATATTGTTGATGATATTGACACGTTTATTGAGATATTACCCATTATTAATAACGTTATTTAAGTGACATTGCTGTGTGTAAAAACATAATCAAAGCAAGTGTCTTAGTCAGTCATTGTTTATTTAAACTGTACCCCTAGCACAAACCATTTGACGTCTCGTTATAGTAAGTGATCTTTGAATTAAAATTTCAGGACGTCTGATATATCTTTACATAATATTATGCATTATACCCACTTCGTATCACACACATATACAACCATAAATAAACGAATAAAATTAAAGATATATAATGTTTATAATGAGAATTTTCGATTAAAAAAATCTCTGATAAAGAGACCATTGCGTTTAATGTGAATCGTTTTGGATACTACTCCTGGTGAGAGCGCTCGGTTTGTGGCTCAAGTTAACTGTATTTAACATGACAACAACCAATTTTATTTTTCTTAATTCTCGTCCTCTGTATGTACAGATCTATACATATAATAAAACCGTAGAGGTCGAATGTCTGTACATAGAAAAAAATACTTTTTATTCCGGAAAATGAAAGGGTTCCCGTGGGATAGGTAAAAAACCATAGTAACCGCAGACGGAGTCGCGGGCAACACCAAGTACATAATATAACATTAAATGGTATATCAATTGTTCGCCCTATCTGTAAATTTAAAAGATTTTCATTCTTTCTGGATCATAACTGAATCTCCAGGTGCAAATAAATAACACAAACTTGCACATAAAAGATTTTACTTGTAACAGACTACTTTGTCTCCAATGCGCTTCCCTCTTCGGGATTTTGAAAACTTCTGTGCGTCAGAAGGCAAGTAAAGTCGTACCAGTTCCTGAAGAGGTTCGGTCCATACTCCTCACGCGTTTCCTCAAGTAAGATGATCTACGCCCAGCTGTGGGACTACAAGCTTGTAACTAATTCAGTAGAATAAAAATATACCTACATTTCTATAGTAATCTCTGTATCAGTATACATGGAAAAAAATTGTGAAATTGTTGAAAGCCTGCATATACATATTTAACTGTTAACTGTAATCTTTCCGAAGAACATAAAATGACGAAATCCCGATTGAAACAGCCATAACGTTTAGATCAAAGCTACTCAGCTATAAATATCCAGCGTTTATCATCTGTTTTTATATCATATAAAATACTGGTAGCTAACGATAGATTTTAAGGCTTTCAAAAAATATGTGCGTGACTCGGCAGGCGCCGCGAGGTCGCGCCGCTATACAATTGTGTAGTCCTAGAAACCAGAACCAACTTAGTTTGGGCTCCAAATTCATATTGGCTACCTCCTTCTTTGTCTAAATAATACAGGGAGAGGGGTGCAAAGAAGCTCTACTTCGGCTGGTGAGTATATAAAGTGGCTAATACGGACGGAGCACGCGTATGGAAATTACAGTGGAATCAATCACGAACCGTCCAAATAGTACCCGCAGATACCGCAAACAATAGTTCTCTTACTTATTGCCTTTCTATAAATACTTATTCTTATCTTCAGTTAAACCTAAGGAATCTTTTGCACTGGCTTCAGTATAGACAAGAGTATTTAATTTTAAACTAATGACTTGAACGCCATAGTATATTGGTAAACCAGATGTTCGCCGCAGCAACTTAACAATATTGAGGGGCGTTATTTAAACGGTCAGCAAAATATTCGAATTTTGGTAAACAAAAAAATACAATTGGTCAGCTAAAATAACTAATTCGTTAACTTATTGGATGTAAATGTTTCAAAATTTTTCAGAAAAATACCTAATTGCGCAGCAACTTATGGGCGGCAGATATTTCTTATAGGTCAGCAAAATAACTAATTGGGCAACAACTCAAATGTTTTCTCTGCTGCCAAATTGTTACACACATTGTTATTAATTTTTTATGACCATTAAAAATAATATTTATTTATAATGTTTTTTCAATTTGTACAAAGCGATTATTGATACAAATATTGTTTTTAAGGGTCATAAAAAATTACATTAACCTATCAGAATACATTTCCAATGAATCGATCCTTGATCTTTCATTGATTCTTTTCCTAGATTTTATATATTGCCGGTAATATATGTTATGCCTAAATAATTATTTTGCAACTCATTTAATTATTTTGCTGCCCAATTAATTATTTTATCGGCCAAATTGTATTGCTGGCAAAATATTTGTTTGTTGCCCTAATGCTTTTTCGCCTTTTTTTTTAAATGGCTGCTCAATTAATTAATTCCAATTTTTTTGGATCAAGGAGAATTAAAATATTCGACAAGAAGACCTATAGAATTAAGCAGTTGTAATTAAAAATTATAAATGAGCGAATATACCACACGAAAATTTTAAAAACGTGATTATGGCGCCCTTGCCACCAGCTCCCGCCATGCATTCCTATCCCGTGCCAGCTCTATCGAAGTTTGTAGGGTGGTTCCAGTAACGTCCTGCGTCAAGCATCTAGTAGGAGAGCGTCCTGTGCCTCTTCCCCTTTCCACGCAGCCAATGAGATCAGTCTTTCTAGACAGTCTGGGTCTCGTCGTTGGCATGTTATAAACCTTGTTTACCATTGAAAAGAATGTGCCGACTGCTTATATTGCCTAGCATGTCGTAAAGGGCTGAGTACTGAATCTGTGATTGTGTAGGCGATGAGCTAGCCACTTGTTACTACTCTTTCACGATTTTCCATCTGACTAAACCCAATTTTGTATGGCTAAATGTGGTCTTAAGGAACACAGTGCTCCTTGGACTCTGCCGACTCCTTCGGGGATTACAGGCGTGATTGTATGTATGTATTCTGAGACTCCGAATTGAAGCTATGAATACAAACAGAATTTTTCAAGAAATAAGTTCACAATGTAGAAAATTATTACATCTAATAATAAAATGCTAACCTCACGAATATATGGTAAAACAATCTCATTACGCTTCATTCCGAAGAAGAAGGCAGATATCTTAACAGCCTCATTGTACCTGATATAGGTTCCTATGTAATGGGGAGAAGTCTGTTCCATGCACCGGGTATAGGCAAGGAATATTCATAATTATAATAATAAATAAATATCCTCAGACATTCACACCTATCAACTAGTCCCATTTTAAGCAACTAAATGCTGCTTGTGTTACGGATACAAAATACATATAATTATTGGGAATTTGTATAATATAATACATATATAATGAACATCCAAGACTGGAGAACAAATGTCTGAAAATTCATCACCTAAACACTTGCCTCCACTGGGAATCGAACCCAGGACATCTGGAGATGGCGACGCCTTGAGACCGGCGTACAGACCACTCGGCCACGGAGGTCGCCAAACTGTACCTTAGTTTTATTCTCAGTGGTACCTTCGAGCCAGCCAATCACTACTGGTGATTTCTTGTCCGGGTAATGTCATTTTCAGCTTGGCCATCGCTGCAAAAATATTGTCTGTAAAACGATTTGATACTTCTATTCTTCCCATATCAAAAACAAGGTCAGTTATTGGCAATATTGGCCGTAATTTTTATCGGTTGCTCTGACTCCATTCCACATAAACTCAGAATAGCAACATCCTAATAATGGTAAATATAAATTGATCCTGGGAACATCTTTTGTGTACATACATATTTACTCCCACCATTTACATATAGAGCCAATGCTACGTGACCGTAATGTTTTCCTTATGGTAATCTGAAGTCATATTGAACACACATAAAATCAGATAATAAAATACACATCAGAAAATTCAAAATCACTTACGTTTCAGCGCGGAGGCAACCCGTGTCCTATCAATAAAAATGTAAATATTACCAATAAAATTTTGCTTTTGAAGTGCTGGCTTCGATTGCCTTTGATGCGGCCGGCAGTAATCATACGTCCTGCGAGACACGGCGGTGACCGGCTACTGTATATCACGATAAACAGGATTTCCCTAAGGAGGCGCCGGTGGATGGAGGAGAGTGATTGAATTATTATTATAGGCTTACGTCGCAACATGATAATAGAAGTATTTATTTTCAATTTTTTGTTAGTTATGCGTTTTACGATAAATTCTTTTCCATTTCAAATATAATTCCAACAATTGTATGATCATAAATTACCATGTAAAATACGAAAAACATGTTACGATATATTTGATATTTTTTTGCCTACAGTGCAAAATTATAAGTATCATACATACATACATATAATCACGACTATTATCCTCTAAGGGTTAGTCAGAGACTGCAAAAGCACCGCAAAAGCAGTCAATGGCCATTGTCGCGCTTCACCAAGCAGCACTCAGCGTGACAGGTGGTGAGCCCGTCGCCGCTATACTCGTATTGGATGGTTGTGCAGTTCTAAGTCAATTACTCCATTAGATAAAGTAGTATATTAAAACAGAAACGCGAAGAAAACACCCTCGTGATATAAAACTTTCCTTATCTGAGTGAGTTACATAAACAACTATTTATATTGTGGTTCAAACTCAGTTTTATTTTGATTGAAAATGTTTTCCTTATTCCTTGATAATTGTATAGATATTGCAATTCACTAAGTCATTTGACTTTGGACTTAATCTTAAGGCGTTAAGAGCGTAGCGCCACCATAAAATGCAACAGCAATAGTAGGAGCTGTACAAAGTTCTGCAGTTGAGAACAAGTATTGTTAGTTGTGAGTTTCGCCGTATCCAATTGGTATTTATCTTTTGGTGGGTATCTATTTGTAACTAATAAATATTGGGTCCTTACCTATGAAATTGGTGTTTTTCTTCTCTCTTAGTATTTTGTTCGTAACTATTAAGTTTCAGAGTATTCATAAAAAATAATTACCTCCTCTAAAAATAGACCATATTTTAGAACTCTTTTGATTTGTTTTGATAATTCGTTGTAAGTTTTATTGTGTTAAAATTGGACACGGAGACAACTCCTTTCAGTGCCTTCCGAATACATAATTTGATTTGCATTCACATAAAAAAGATAAATAATTTTTAAGAAGTGTGATATCACACATATAGCTAAATCTTGTCTAATGATAAATGCCAAATATTATTATCTTTGGATTTGTCGTTGTGAAGAAAACTGAAAAAATGTTAGTATGGAAAATGTAGAGTTCCCCAAAATCTCCATACAGAACGCCATTTTCATATGCAAGGACCTAATACTAGACTGAGTATAAGGTTTTAATCAGATTGACAACACTCTATTACGAAGGAACTACTCCTGAAAGAAACATACAGGGTACTTGTTGAAGCAGCTTTTTATTTCAGATAATCTGTGGTGAAAGGATTGGCCAGCTTGCACTCTTCTCACTCTAAACAGTCCAGCTGCCTTCTATAAACCCAAAAGAGACATGATAAATGCTGACGTGATTATTGTTTCAAAAAACTATGCACTAAAACTACCCAAAAATATGTGCGTACTAAACATTAAACAATACGATCACTGTTTGTTTTAAGTTTTATTATTTTCGGTTTTCTCTTCCATAAAAGCTAACATTTTGGTCTTGTAGAACAATGTCGGTAAATATTGGAGCGACAAAAATGCCCAGCAAAGATATGGCAACAGTACAGCTCAGTTATTGTGAGCTCACAAAAAGTGAGAGAGTGGTCCCCGCCGAGCTAAGATCAAGCTGTATGCCAAACGACACGCTCTTCCGGCCCACTCGAGTAAATCTTATTAATCCACAGACGAATGCAAATGCTTGGCATCTTCTTAATAGAAATGCAACTGAATGACGTTTATGTCTCGTTGAGAAATCAACTTAATGAACTTAGCTGAATTATTAGGGACATTAACTTCAACAAGAATAAAAGCATTGTTTGAATTAGAGATTTTACTTTAATTTATATCCTTAAATTTTTAAAGGTCACACAATACAGGTGTCATTAGAAGCGTTAGAAACCTCAGACAAACTGAGGCTACTAACACTTCTGACTACCCTTCGGGAATAAACGAGTCCGCGTATGTATGAGTTTAAAAATGTATGTTATTAAATTACAGATTCGCAATATAAGGTTACGTTATGAACAATGATATGAATGAGTTGCGAAGCTATTTCAACATTCTTGAAAAATAGATCATGGTCGTTAAATCTCTAGAATACATTTATAAAGGGCACAACGCGCCCCACATTGGTCCGTGTTGGATTTACAACGTCGCTTTTTCTAAATCAGCCTTTATTTTGTATGTGTATCAAATAAATAAAATAAAAATACACGAGGCATCTGTATGCTATAAAATTATTCATAGAATAATACACCGTACCATGTTTAGGGGTGGAAGAATTTCAATATGTATAATGTTATGCAGGTTGATTCTTTGAGCTCGGGTCGGACAAGGAGCATTTGAATAAACCGATATTTTGCTCAGCTTCCACGATAGCTGAGCAAAATATTGTCCGCCAGAGGTCGCTGTTTAGCGGAACCTCAAGTAATATGTATGTTTGCCTCCACGGGCACCCTTATTACATCGGAGATATAGCATGAGCTCACCGCATAATGTTTTGAGATTGTTGCGTAGTACAAGTTGTTCGACTTAATATGGTAAGTTAGCCTGTGTACTTCATTGTGTTAACTGAAGTATGGGGATAAAATTTGAATAACTTTTGTAATAAAGACGATTAAAATTAAAGATGTTTGTCATTATGTACATAATAAATATAACAATAACAAAGCAAGACAAAAGTTGTAGTCTTTTACTGTCATCACCTCCACGTGAGTTAAGAACTGTCCGTACCAATTCGAATACCGTGCGACCACAATCCATGATGAGGTAATATTAGCATGGTTTAGGATAGATTTAGTTAAGGATGCTGTTATTATTGTATATAAACACAATAACTTTGACAAATTTTTACTTCTTAATTTGATCCTTTTAACTGAATAGCTCTACAGTAGCCATCCCAATGAAATATAAATAAATACATAATATATCTAGGTCAATATGAACATTTTTAATAAAAGTTATTGAATGAGAAACTGTAAAATTTTCGCAGTACGTTTCATATAAATATTTACAACTATTTATAGATAGATAAATACTTTACAATAAAAAATACACACACACATACATTAAAAACTAATGTAAGTAGAACATATAAATTTCTTCTACATTACACAAAACAATACAATAAACCAAAGCAAACAAAACAATAAAGAAAAGGCAAGTATTACGTAGAGTTAGGTTAGGCTAACATTAGCCTACTTCTACCATGGGGATAACATTTATAAGATAATTATGTTTATGACTAACTCCAAACTTAACACCACAATAGAATAATATTGAAGTGAAAGACACGCAAATCTTCACACCATGAAAATGGGTCGTAATCCCTGATTACGAGGCCCACGCAGCAGATCTATCTGCCCCATGAGCCCGCCATTACATGCTATGCTTGAACTTACATTAACGTCCTACCAGATGAAAGATAAACATTTGACGTGAGGATGGGGCAAATCCGTATTCCTGTCACACGGACCGGGTTAATTCAATAGCTGATTGGATTTGGGGCACGCTGATCTCAGGGACGCTTCACACAGCACATACGTCTGGTCGGAAAAAGTTATTACAACATATTTTTAGGAAAATTTTTGCTTAAGATTTTTTCTAAAAAAAAGGTGCAATTAGGTGAACATTATTATTAAAATTAATAACGGTACACAATAAAACGTCTATACATAATTTTATTAGTGCTTGTGAATCCTTTAATAGGCAGAATAATCCATAATCATACATAATATATAATTTTACAGCAGTATGCAGAGATATATAGCGTGATATAATAACTGTTTATTGTGTAATGTCATATATTATCGAAATGCCGTAAGTAGGTAGAAAGATAGGTAGGTAGGTTTCAAAGTCCTGAAGGTCTTAATTACAAATTATTTATAAAAATAAATATTCCTTGCAACGCTTTATCAAATCCTATTTGAAGTACAAAGCAAACAATCAAGTATTTCAGTCAAAGCAATGCCATACTCAACTTGTCGGCTTACATAGATCATCCTTACACCGAGCCGAGAAATCGTATCCATATCGTATCGCACAGTTTGAAGGCCCGGAATGTCCAGTTGTCACTTCTCTCGCGCTTTTATATTCCATCTTGTGTTGACATTGCATTGTTCTGAGGATTCTCTATTTATTGAGCTGATTTGTTTGCAACACGCCGCCTATGGCCCGCACCGCACTTGGGGCCACAGGGGCGACGGCAATTGAGATGAGAATTGCATCTTTAATACCTACAACGGGGCGTGAAGATCAAATCAAAATTCGATGGTAATATTTATTCTATAGATATGTAGATTTATTATTTGTTTAGAATATTATTATTGCAGATTAATATATCATTTCAGGCTTCTGATAAAAGTCTGATATACGCTGTAGAACGGAAATTATGAATTTTCTCATGTGCCCGTACGCAACATATCCTAATCGGGTCGAAAGCTCATATTCATTTTATTTAGATTCCAGCAGACTTGTTTTATATAATACTAGCTGTGCCCGCGACGTCGTTCGCGTGGCTATTGATTTAACGCCGATAAAAGTTCACAAAAAGTTTTTGTGTGTTTGTTAACACTGTACTGTTTTTTATAAAGTGCTCAACATTACATTCCTACCTCTTATTAGCAAAATGTTGATTGTTAATAGTTGAACTAAAACCTCCAATTATTTAAAAATGAAAATAACATTTCTTGTCAGTGTCATCTGATTAATTGTTGTCATGGTCAAGGCATGGTGATAAACAATTTGTGATAAATCTCTGTTGTCGTGTCATTATTTTACAATGCCGAGAATTTTTTCGAATTGAAATTACATTTTGACGAAATATATCACATAATACTTGGTCGAGCAGATATTGATAACCACGATTACACCCGCGCGGTACCCGTTCCCATGGGAATATCGGGACAAAAAGTAGCCTATGTCCTTTTCCGGGATCTAGACTATCGGTGTACCAAATTTCAATTGAATCGGTTCAGTAGTTTTGACGTGAAAGCAAGACCGACAGACAGAGTTACTTTCGCATTTATAATATTTGTATGGACTAAACCCTTATTTGTTTATATTGGGTCCTTACCTATGAAATTGGTGTTTTTATTCTGTCTTAGCAATTTGTCCGTAACTATTAAGTTTCAGAACATTCTTATAAAATAATTGCCTATTCTAAAAATAAACCATATATTTGAGCTCGTATTATTTAATTTGATAATTTTTTGTAAGTTTAATTGTGTTAAAATTAGACACAAAGACAATTATTTTTAACTGCCTCCCGAATACATCATTTGATTTGCATTAACATAAAAACGATGAATAATTTTTATCAAGCGTGTTCACACACATATTGCTAAAGCTTGTCTAATGATACATGCCAAATATTATTATCTCTGGATTTGTCGTTGTGAAGAAAACTGATAAAATGTTAGTATGTTAAATGCAGACATCCCCAAAATCTCCATACAAAACACCAATTTCATAGGTAAGGACCTAATATATCACTAATTATTATATTAGTGATTTTATCTGACCCATCAACCCTTATTGGACCCAGCGTGGTTGTGTTGTGGACCATACACCCATGTTGTGTTGTCCTTGCTGAAAGGCTTGCGTCCACCAGAAGAATGTCTATTATAGGTTGGTCCCCAAGACGGTCATGTGTTAACGACCTTTAGGGATGTTTCAGGGGCGTCGGCCACACGCTCTTTACACGTCAAATTTTCGATACAAAACTAGTACAATAAGGACAATCAAGTATGGCAAGTAATCAGCTTTTATAACTAAAGTCAAGAGAATCGTGTGTGTAAAAGACACAAAATAGATTGCAAAAGGTTCGAGCGTAAATTATTGTTGATACAATATTTTGTTTTATATAATACGTCTTTTAGTACTTGAAGAAAAACAAGGAGATAGTAAAAACATCTTTCAATTCCGGGGGCCACATTTCGGAGTGACCTTGCCGCGTGGGCGGGCGGTTTTTATGGCGATACCCTTCCCTTCTGTACCTTTTCTCGTTGAAAAGGTACATTCAGGAATCTATTGGACGTTTTGACTTATTGCATGATTCGGTAACCTTTGCTGTGTGGATAGTTGTAACCTCTATTCAGATAGCACGAGTTATTGTGAACCATTCGTGAAAAATTATTCGTTGATTAACATTATGTTTGCTTGAATAGAATATAATAGTAATTAAGAGTGTGTTTTGCTGAATATATGCAGGACCAACGTCTTAATGTACCAAAGAATCTAGGAAAACTAGGTCACAACGGTTTGATTGCGCATCCAAGGTAAAACCAAAAATGCTGTTATGTTTTTTTTCATCTAATCTTAAGAGCACGATCTCAGATGCACCCGACTTCCTCTTATAATTAAAGCATCGAATGCTGCCTCTTACAATTTATACAAGATGGCCAGTTGATTGACGTCGAATGAAAAAATTTTGATGCCTCATGCTAAGAAGTACCCTAATAACCCCCACCATGTATGTTCCGTGATTATTGATAGTTTAGGAGCTAGAGGCTTTTAAAGCATTATTTTCGAAATTATCACTTTTCATTGGTTTTTATTTTTCATCTCTTTCTTCCTATCATTTTCAGGTGATTTTAGTTTGTGGAATTAATTGGCGATAGCTTCATTCATTCATTTGCTATTTTCTGTGTATTATAATCATAACTTATGGAAAAAAAAAAATAATAATTCCAAAAAAATACCCTTATTGGTTTCAAAGCTGGTTTACAGGAAATAAATACATCTTAAGGTGAAATTTTTTAAAGATTGTGTCTCTTGAAGATCCTTAGAAGTTTTTAAGATCATTTAAAACCCACTAGTACTCCTAACTTATTATGTTTTAAGCTCTAAAAATTTTGGATTACTAACATTGAGCGGTATTTTTTTACATTAGACTAATCTTGTTGTAAGTTATAGAATGCCTAGGCAAATGACATTTTTTCAGATAGTAGCTACAACTATCGCGAATTAATTTCACAAAAAAATCTGGAAATGTTAGAAAGAAAGAGATAAAAAATAAAAACCAATGTAAGGTCAAGCATTATGAAAATAATGCTTTAAAAGCTTCTAGCTCCTAAACTACCTGAAACACCCAAGTATGTTTCGCGATAATACAACGATAATACAGGCATCAATTTTTCTTTGGACGTCTATCAACTGGCCAGCCTGTATATATAAACAATACCTATAAACAATGGCTTTCTTTGTGTATTATATACACAAAGATTTTTATGTTTTTTTTTTCAAAAAACCCGCATCGCATGCAATTTTCACAAATGGACTAGAAAAATACAAAAGATATTTTTTTACTTTTTTAAAGACAGTTCTAAACTACATGGACCATTTTACTCAACTCGTGATGAGGATGTTATAAACAAATTAACCGCAGGATTCGTTTCACAAACAAAATTATACAGGACACCAGGTGGCATGTTGAGTAAATACCTCAAACCACACGACACTCTTACTGTAACAAAATGACTACATCCATTCCACGTTATTACTTCTCGACTTGCCTTCATTTGCCAAAAGTGTACACATAAATCCCTTCCATTTAATGCCTTATAAAAATCTTGGCCTCAAAGGCGCCATAAGGTGTATACTGGGCTATGACACGTCTAAACAGGCGGGGGGTCGCCTTAGAAAGCTGTGTGGTGTAAAAAAATCCCCTAATCTAGTAAACAGGGGTGAAATGACTCACTTCACGGCGGGGGCGCCACGTATACGGGGGACTTAATCTTGGGATAAAGTAAAAGGAGACATGACCCAGGTGGCATCCCGACGAAATTGAGAGCCCTTTGTCTTTTTGTGAGGTGGAGTTGGATAATTATGGAAGTGGGGATAATTTGTATAATAATATTGTTGCTCTATATTTTAGACATTTTAGGGGACTCTTTATAAGCACTTCTGTTATGCATTTGTATATTATGATTGCAATTTCGAACTTTGTTTTTCAACTTTGTCTTTTTGTATTGTTCAGTAAGTATGTAGAATAACTTAACAAAATAAGTCATAGTATGTCATTACTTGTTATCTTATCTAATGATTCATAAGAATATTAGGACTCTTTGTCATATAAAAAGGACAATAAAAATTAGCCATCCAACTATATGTCAAAACTAACAGCCATTAGGACCTTGAAACTGTCTACGCGATAGGAACTAAAAGTTTTATGAAATGGCAATAACTTCTATAAACATACCCTCTAAATCATTCGATTAAAGAGGGCAAGGGCTTTATTTGTCTACGTAGTTCTTATGAGCTTTTAAAGGCATTTACAGCAGAGGCATGTAAACGAGGTTTTTTAGTACATTTATTGTTTCGTGGTAGGTATTATAAAATTAGCTTGTTACTAGTTTATTATTGCTATAAAGACACATCGATAACCTTATTGAGTTTAAGTAAGGTAAACGTTTTCCAATAGGTTGAATGCCTCTGTGAGAAGAGTCATGGCCGTTCATTAAGATGTTGTGGAGCTTATTTTCTAGACTACTGCTTAAAAATTTAGCTCTTGTTTGCTGTTTCTATTGCTTTACAAATCTATGGCAACGACTCTCAAGTCATTACAGTAAAGTACTTGTACTTTAGTGCACTTTTTTAAGGCTTTCCTAAAGTATCTAGAAAGATATTTCTTGTAATCGAGATATTGTCAATTTCTAGAAAACAAACAGCTTAAAGATTATTATTATATTCATATTTAAAAACCGAATCAATTTATACAAAGCACAAATTATACAATATTTTACTTTGGAAGCCGTGACACGAAATATTATCATGTCATTGTATCAAAGACATTACTTCAACAATCGAAATCAACGATCAATAACGAAAGTGTCATCAGGACTTGGTGGTTTATATTACACGTAGACTTGATTAGAAATCTGTGATCAAAAGACAATCGGAGTAACAGCATCCTTCGCTTGACCCCAACAACCGTATGTCCAGCGGAATAGTGGCTGTTAAAATACAAAGTAGAATAAATCCCGGAGTTAACATTTACGGTATTACCGGAACGGTTTTTCATGTTTAAAACAGAGTATTAGGTGCCGGCCGGCAGTCCGGACTCAGTACGTGCGGCGTAATCGCCACCCGTGGATGTCTAGAGTACACGGAAAACCGTTCAGACGACCCCCGGAACGCCCCCCACCCACCACTTTTACGATGAATCTTCGTTTCTCCGCATCAAGAAGTAATTTTAGTGTTCCTTTGCCGATTCAATGATAGCACTCGGCCTGATTGGCTAAGCCTCTCTTTGATTTAATTTCGGGTTAAGTCGCTCTGCGGTTCGGTCCCGTGGGATTTGGATACGCTGCTACGTTATTTGGTAGGTATTAGTTTTGCTTGTGTTAATGTTTGTCGGTTTACCAGAGAGGTGTTGACCGCTTTAGCTTTTAAACAAATCGACTGAAATCTTTATCTTGGCCAATATTAGACTTTAAGTATCTGGGAGTCTAATCCTGTTGTGGCCAGCAGAGGAAGGCTGAGAATATAGGTCTGTTCGGAATCTGAACCAACCTACCGATGTATCAGTACATCCATGCTTGCAAACATTAGTAATAGTAAGTTTAAGGCGATTTGCACACTGAGCCGTTGATGCGTGTTCTGAAGATGTATGAAAATATCTCCTTTGTATAGAAAAAACGCACGTAGATGCGTTCCACGCACACATGCGGAGAAACAACGCATCTGCGCGCGTGAGTGCGGTAGACGCAAGGTGTGGCACACTGAGTTGTACCACACCTTGCGCCAATCTAATATTATTATTTTATTCTTTTTAACTACGCACAGCGCCATCTATTGATAGGTGATTTAACACCAATCAATAGATAACGCTGTGCGTAGTCACCAATCTCCATACAAAACCTGAAAGTTGAAATTTCGACCTGAAAGTGCTCGAAGAAAGTTGAAAGTAGTTGTCAACGGGTTCTGAACTATTACCAATGTTGCAGCCCCATAGCTAGTCCGGAAGTGTCCCAAAATTGAGTTACAAAAATCAAAGGGTTAAAGAGACAAGAGGACAAAGAGACTAAAAGACAAACAAGAAAGTGAGTTAATAAAATCGTGGTAATAAAAATGGAACAGAACTTGTATATGAAATTCTGCTTATCCAAAGGTGGTGAAGCTGGCCGTCAGAGATCTGCTTCCATTTTCAAAATTTTGTCATCGAAAGATTGAGGTTGTGTTAAAAGAGTTTTTTTTAAAAAAGCGTCCCTTAGTTCCAGCCACCATTCGAGGCCAGTCGTCATGAATACCTAATACAAGGACAGGACGCGAATTCTTTCGTTTATTATTCAATCATTCGTTCGGCGTGAGTCGGCTTTAATTTCATGGCGGCTGGGCACGCGCCGAGCGGCCGCGAAATGTGGAAGCGATCTCGATTTTATTAATTATCATTAAATTGTGATAGTTGATTCTTTTATTTTTGATGTGAGGTGTAAAATGGCTCTGAACATTAAATTGAATAACGGATTAATTGAATAATCATGTTTGGTTTTTGATTAAAATTTAGAGATAAGCTTTTTAACTCAATCCACAATATTCAATATTCATATAATCAAATTAAGAGTCAACGTCATAGGAACTATGGTATTATAAAATGTTTAGCAGAAAATGTGCTCCCGTGGGTCTGTCATAGGTACTCTCGATAGTTTTTTTAATTTGGTAAGGGCCAGTTTATAAATCTTTATCGATATTTAATATTTTAAGTAATATATTTTTATTTATATGAAATATCGATACGGTTTATAAATATATTTTAAGTTAACTAAAAAATAACAATTTTAATGCGATGCATCAACTGTAAAATGTTTTTCAACATCGTTAGCATGGTGGTGTAACGGCCCACAGTCCTCTAGAGTGTTTTTTTAAATGCAGGAAGGCCTGCGCCCAGTCTTGGGACATATAGGCTGAGGACAAGCAAGAAAAACCGGCCAAGAGCGTGTCGGGCCACGCTCAGTATAGGGTTCCGTAGTTTTCCATATGAAATAAAAAAATGCTTGCATATATGGTTAAGTCACAAATTTAGTTCAAAAATAATTTTGTAAAAATTATCAAAAACTGTTCAACCCTTCAAGTTCAAAATAATTTTCCTAGAAAGAAGTTATAAAGTTCTACTTTGAGAATTTTTTAATATTTTTTGAACTTATGGTTCAAAAGTTAAAGGGGGGGGGGACACTTTTTTTAACTTTCGGAGAGATTATTTCAGAAAATATAAATTTTATCGTAAAATGATGTTAGAAAATACGTATTCATTTTTGAATAGGTATCCAACGATATATCACACGTTAGGGTCCAGAGGAAAAAAAAAATCAGTCCCTACATTACGTGTATGGGCACCCCCCCTAATTTAATATTGTATTCCACTTTTGATTTGTGCACTTTGTCGGCGTTATTAATATACATATTTATTCAAAATTTCAGCTGTCTAGTGCTAACGGTCACTGAGATTATCCGCGGACGGACAGACAGACAGACAGACATGGCGGAACTATAAGGATTCCTAGTTTACAACGGAACCCTAAAAGCTGGCGCAAAGATATCTCCCAAAAATATTGTGTTATAATTTTTTTTTAAATATACCGACTATAACAGTTACACATAGTTACACATATCTGGTCAACAATTTATGAAAGGCCAACACATCCTATACAGCATTCAAGAACCGCTATTATTTCCTTGTCCCTAGACTTATAAATAGAAGAGTCCATTTCCATACTACCGATCCTGTCTCCGCTGAGTACAGCGAAAAAGACAATTCTTATTCTAAAAGGCGAGTCTGGTGAGGATGTGGAACGAGTGCGTGCCCGTTTTGATTGAAATCGCGTCGCAGCGCACCGCGCGCGCCCAACCGCGCCCGACGGCGAATTGAAAACACAAGTTTACTGACACATCTATTAACGGGAATGTGAAGAAGACAAGATAATATATTTTTTGATGCCATCCATGGAAACTAACCGTCTACATAACATACCATGTCATCACGCCTTTTTCCCCGAAGAGGTCGGCAGAGAGGACACCCACATTTGCCGAGCCTGTTGCACCGGGCACAATGTGAGGCAAGCGATATTCGCAATGAACTGTACATAAGTTTAATTCAATCTCAGTGGTACAGGCGTTTCACGTGGCCTTTCGAACGAGTAGTGCCCCGTCCGTCCCAACTGGGCTACCGCTGCATAGCCCTCTAAGTGAATTATAAATAGTTTCTCACATTTTCTTTGCTTTGGTGGGCCTCCACAAGGTATATCGACAATCTGGTAAAGGCGGGACGTCATTGGATTGTTATAGAAAACAGTGGACGTCTTCTAAAAGTCTGCGTCCATTCCCTCGTGTTATCCATACTAATCCATACTAATATTATAAATGCGAAAGTGACTCTGTTTGTCTGCTTATCTCGCTTTCACGTCAAAAGTACTGAACCGATTCAATTGAAATTTGGTACGCAAGTAGATCTAGAGCTTGAAAACGGACAAAGGCTATTTTTCATCCTAATATTCCCATCAGCAGGTACCACGCGGTTGAAACCGCAGGAAACTACTAGAAGAGATATAATTGATATAAATAAATAGATAAGGCATAAGTCGACTCGACGTCTCGTAGCGCCCTTTTTGCGTTAAATAATTATATGAAACATCCATTACTGGATTAGATAATATTTACATTGAACACACAAATATCTGCCCCCACCCGGAATCTAAAGCCAGGACTTCAGATGGAGACACCTTGAAACTTTGTCTTTCTTCTCTTCTCTTCTTTGATAACTAATAAATTGCAATTTAGTGGTGACTCCATTTTAAAAATAATGCGGTCTTTTAACGCTACATTTGAAGCAGCCATTGTAAGTTGTAGCGATGATGCCGCAGAACCGTTTAGCCTGCGTGATTGGAAGTGGTCACATCAGTAAAAGTTCACCGCGAACAGAATTCAGAACAAAGATTGAAAGTAATTTCGTATTCCTCCGCAATTTGGACTATTAAGCCATTTCAGGAAGTCACTCTCGAATTGATAACATTAGTAAGGGTAAGAATTTATTTTGGACGTAGTATTTTATTTAAAAAGGTTTAGGGACGGCTTCACAACTTAACTATCCCGGAAAGCCACTAGATCCAACAGATACATATAAAAATGGAACAAAATCCGCATGGAATTATACGTCAATATTTTTCAGAAATTTCTGACATTTCCGAGGTACTGTAATAAACCGTTATGTATATATTTTTAAGATATTTTCTCATGTCTACAAAGATCAGATATGTCTAGTGAAATCATTTTCTCAACTATCAAAGGGCGAATAACATTAATATTCAGTCGAAGGCATACGACCTTGCAGAATTTGTGTACGAAGGGTCGTGTCAAACCGAATCTCACTTTAAATAAAACATGTAAAGGCTATAAAGGTGCGTGTTCTGCAATTGAAATTATAAAGTAGATAAAGTGATAAATATTGATTAAGAGGCCACACACGTACACAAAAAAATGTATACACTCAATTGTTATTTGCTGATTGTTATTGTAGCTATGTTAATACAGCGGTTATGAAGAGCGGGCCCGCTGTTATAGGCTGGCTATTTTATTTATTATATTATATTTATTCTATTTATTCTTCTTCGCTATTTTATTCTTCTCACATTATCATGATCACACGCTTAACCTATCGCTCAATCAAGATTCATACACATCCATACTTAACATTGTTCTTAATACATACATAAATAAAGTCAAATTTTCCCACAGGTGTAGGCAGAGATTACATCTTTTCACTTGATACGATCCTTGAATATTTCTTGAGCTTCATAAACTCTCATTACAGTCCTCATACATGCTCATGCAGGTACTTTTCTTTCTTCAATATTCTTCTTGTTTATAATATATATCCATCCTCATCACACTTTTGAACCATTCTAATCTGTTACTCCTTCCCTTTTCAGTCTCTTGCGGTATTTCCATCCAAGTAATCGTAGAAACCTACAGAAGACCAGCGTTGGGTTGTTTTATGATCTCCGGACACATGCTGAGTAAGTGCCTTTTCGGTGATCTAAGGCATTATGTTTAGATTTATATAGATTCCTTTGTTTTTGATCACTGAATAAATAATTTTTCATTTCATTTCATTTTCAAATCTTACTTAGTATGTAGACACAAAATGTTTTTTTTATTATGATTCTGTGTATAGTAGGGTATACTTGCTGGAGGGTTTTAAATTTTCCCATCGGTTCCGCAAAAGGGTAGATTGGTTACCCTTTCCCATTAATAAAATATTTATTTATTACTAGCATCCACTGTGGATTTGCCCATCCTTTTCGTGTTTTATTTAAAAACGGAGAGTACACTAGTATTCTCTTTTTATTAGAAAGAATCATGTCCTTTTATATTTTTAAGGTAATTTTCTATGACAATGGAAAATTTTAATACTAATTTATAATTTCATTGAAAATTTTTATTAAGTAGATAATATTGATGTTACAACAATAAGAGTCAGTGAGGTGTCATTAAAATCCTAGTGTACAGGTAGCTGTAAGGCGCCGCGACCTGAAAGTGCATGATAATTATGAGGATGTTCGTAGAGGCTACCCCAGAGAGGCTGTAGGACAAGAAGTGCGTAAAATTCTGTTTAGATATTACGTTGATAAGATAAAACACAATGATGCGTTTTGTATATGACACGTCGCAGTAAAATGCCGACGGTACACGATGCTGCTGTTATGTAGAACACTTAACTGTATATCTTAGGTTTGATAGTCTTACAAATAGAAAAAATGGTTTTAAAAAAGTTTTTGGCTTTTACTAAATGATGATTACATATTTATTTAGTTTTAGAGTGTGCTTACTCAGTGCACACGCAGTTAAGTATGTTGACCCGCTGCTGACCGCGCTCTTGCCAGAGTCCAACATTCGGCTTGCGGTTCGAATACCTAGAATGATGGATATATGTACATAGAAAAACGTACATACATTGTAGTCCAAAACTAGAATCAAATAAGAACAAACAAATTACAGCGTAATCGCCAAACGTACAATGTCTTATGTCGTTGTTATTGTGATATCTCCATATTTACACGGATTTCGTTACCCGTACAAGCGTACATAATGCTATACAGTTTCTGTATGTACCAAGGAACAAAGGCTGCGGGTATAATAAGTCAGTAGTAAATACCATTATGTACATCGCATTAGCGGGGAGGCGGTAATATCGCTGTTCCTTTGTCGCGGCGTACGCTGGCCCCATATAAATAAGGTCCTTATCCAGTTTTTCAAAGAAGAGTCGTGTTAACACGTGTTCGCGAGTTGGGCCGAAGTTCGTCGAGAAGTCGGCCCTGCCCAAATGAAATTTGCCCCACTGACACCGGTAAGTGAGGTACGAAGCTGTAGATGTGTACTAGGACATTTTTACGAATACCCTTATTTGTATTGCTCATAATAGTGATAATAACAATCATGCAAAAAAATATGTCATATCCTATACCCACGTATTAGTTTTGCATCTGTTTTATGCGTTTTCACTTTTATTTTTATAACACGTAATTATTTTCTTTATACTACGACTTACGACTTTCCTACGACGTCGAACGGTTCACCGTTAAAAGGAATCGATTATAGGTGGCGCGACAGTGTTCCGCTTTGGATCCGACCTCTGTGACCGGGTATGAGATTTCAAACAATTACACAATATATCACTACTGTACCAAACTTAATAACTATCATAATAATAGGTGGATTTTGTTTAAGCATTGATATAATCCATATTAATGTTATAAATGCAAATGTATTGTCTGTCTGTCTTGCTTCACGTCAAAAGTACTGAACCGAATTAATGAAAACTTGGTACACAGATAGTCTAGAGCCTAAGAAAAGACATAGGCTACTTTTTTCCCAATATTCTCATTCGTATTTCCCAGTCGTATTGTCAATATTTGCATTTTTTCTTAAAATTATTTAAATTAATAAATATGAGCTGCAGTCACATAAATTTAAATGTATTAATCCAATACCATCTACTTTATAACGTAATGTTAAAAAATCAATTTTGATTTAATGCAACGTGACATGTCATGAACTTAAGAATTTCTAAGCGTTTGAAATGACAGAAATCCATTTCATATCCATTGAAATTTGGTTCGAGAACAGAGCAGCTGTTCCTAGTTTAAAATAAAATACCGCATCCAAATTGTGAGGTGTAGTGTAGATGCGAGCTACGCGATTTCTCAACGCGCCTCGCTTTCTGGAAAATTCACTCAAGCCGCCTCCGACAGTCACGAATGTGTTTTTATTGTTTTAAATGCGTGCGTTATTTTTCGCAGCAACCGGGTGCCTTCGGAGAATTCTCTACGAAGTTACTGCTCTCTACGTGGTTCAATTACGAGAACTATATGTAGATAAATGTTTTCCGCTAAAGGCGATTGGTCAATTTACGTCGTTTCGAGAGAATCGTTTTCATGACAAAGCAACGTTGATTTATTATTTTTATGAATATAAATAATATATGTTATAATTTATGCTTACAAGTATAAAGTCTGTGAAAAGTCACCTTGTAAGTAATATGTACTTACAAGGTGACTTTTTACAGTATGAATCAATCATTTTTCAATACTAAATACACCACAAAGCTTCAATTTACTTAACGTGAGTTAGCAAAAATTATTGAATGAAGAGTTATGTCAGATGATTCATCAAAATATTCTCATAGAAAGAGAAAACACTGCCATTTTATTTATAAGAAAAAATAATGAAATATTAGGTCCTTACCTATGAAATTGGTGTTTTGTTTCTCTCTTAGTATTTTATCTGTATCTATCAAGTTTGAGTATTCTTAAAAAATAATTACCTCCTCTTAAATTAGACCATATTTTGTGAAGTTACGTTTAAGTGCCTCCCGAATACATCATTTGATTTGCATTCACTTAAAAACGATAAATATTTTTTATGAAGTTTGATATCACATATCGCTTGAGGTTGTCTTATGATACACGCCAAATATTATTATCTTTGGATTTGTCGTTGTGAAGAAAACTGAAAAAATGTTAGTACCTATAAAAATTCAGACATCCCCAAAATCTCCATACAAAACACCAATTTCATATGTAAGGACCTAATATTTAATTCTATAAAAAATAGGCCTTAGGTAAGCGTATTATTTATAAATAATTTGCCCGAATTCAATAATCAAATCATAAGGCAATATGCAGTAGTACCAATAAATATTAACGTTAAGCCCGGATTAAACGTCAGGGCACGTCTTTGACAAACTTTCGATTCCAATACGCTGTCACCCGATATTAAATTAAACGCACCCACGCATTCCTCCCGCGCCTTTTTCCTGTCCATTTGCAAGGACCGTGTAGAACTCGGGGTCACATCTCGATTCTAACCTTGCGACTCTGGGCTGTATAACGTGGATACGACATGTATGGAAAATTATCCTTTTAGACTTTTTTTCATTAAATACGAAATATTAATATTGAAAACCTTTAAAAGCTACGACTCAGTGATGACTAAAGTGTAATTTGAAATATTGTTGGTTGGAATTTTTTTGGTAAGGCATATCCATATAAAGATAACTTGCTGGGAAGCAAATTTCTAGGCGGGAGGGCGAACTGCGACGCATACTTGAGTGATGGCGGACTTTTTTATTTGAATCGTGTGCGAATGTGAGCGGCCAGTGCCCGTCACCTCGGCTTCAACCTGGGACGTGAGCTGATATTTTAGGCACCAGACGATAGGTAACTAAACATGTTAAAAAATTTTACTGTAGTTTGGAAAAAAAAATTCTTTTTCACATTACAATAGAACTATGCCATATGATAAAGGCTTTCGGGTGATAATTTCGAGTAACAAATAAAAAACTTGTTTAAAATATGCTTATAAAGTTATGCAAAAGGCAAAAAATATCAAGACAATGTCTTTGCAACATTAAATAATATTTAAATTTTATTAGAACATGCAAACATGTGTAGATAATTCCAACGGTGTCCCTTACTGACATAAGTCTCGTGTATTAACAATATATAAAATAGAATATTTAAGCTGACAAGTAATAAAAATAAAACGTAATCGTATTATGAATTGTATGTTTATTTTATATTTTAAGCACCTTTAAATAACCTGTAAATTTATAAGCACCTGTAAAAGCACCGTGAGTTTATTTCTTAGGAAGAAAATCTCTTCAAAGAGTGGACATTGCAAACAAAATGAATGTAGCGTACGAAATACGGTGTTTGACAATATTTTAGGAGACAAACTGAAATAAACCCTCTCGTAAAATGTCAGTTTCCTCTAAGACTATATTCTGGGTATTGGTTCGCAATTTTTCACATAGACTTCCATTTCTCATAAAATTTCTGTTTATGTCCTAATATACTGTGACCAATCTGAAAGAAAGACACAATTCCGGTCGGTTGAACATGAAGAATTGAACACCACGTCGAAATTGACCCACATTGCACAATGAAATAACATACATGTTCAAATATCAATCCCCGGATACTAAAATGATTTGTGAGAGACCAACAATAAATTAAATTCTATTGCTTGCGTTTCATGAAAATATTTTGCGATCTTTAAATAGAGATTTACATTTAATATCATAACACAGACAGATATTACTATCTTTATTCTGTGTATTGAAGGTAATTGTCCAAGAAAAACCATATTGTCTGTATAAAAATATTGACTTATTTGTTCTTTGATTATACGTACGTGTCAATTTTATTTACGTGTTAGAACTTCTGTCTGTGATGAAAACTACATTGTTTTCCCCGATAAAAAAGAGTTCCCGAGAATTTTAGTTTCAAAACAGACTGTTACTTATATATTTGATTTATTTTATTTACCCAGTGGGTTGGTTTTCTTCTCTCACGTACTAAACGATATTTGGCGATCCCTAAGACGAACCGTTTGTCACGTCGGTACGTGACGCAGCGGACAAAATGGAAACTGTACTGTGTTACCGAAATGTTCAAATAAATACGTAACTGTTGTGTGAAAAATAGACATTGCCTTTTATGTTCTCTATAACATATTTATTATTGTTACAGGGAAGTGACTTGTTTGCGGGAGCTGATGTCCTTATATGAGAAATAAGCAGATATAACTTTTTTGAAAGTTGCCATTAGCAATTATAGAGGTTCTTTATTTCAAAAATTACGTAAAAATATATTTAATCTATCATACATTATCGCACCTGCTTCCTTCCATGAAAACATATATCCGTTCATGTTTAAAAAAGTTTACATTAAAACATTTAACTTTGCCTTCAATTAAAATCAGAAAAAAAACCCACCATACCTACAAACAGATTCCTATGATGGAGAAATATTGATACGAAAATGCTCAACTTAATATTCCAAAGAACGGCTTATGGGAATGGGTGTAGGTCTCCGTAAGCGTTTCGATTGCATAAAACTGCTTTC
Organism: Parapoynx stratiotata; assembly: GCA_910589355.1. Classification (NCBI taxonomy): domain Eukaryota; kingdom Metazoa; phylum Arthropoda; class Insecta; order Lepidoptera; family Crambidae; genus Parapoynx; species Parapoynx stratiotata. The sequence goes on from OU342461.1 coordinate 11,510,920, forward strand.
GATATCGACAGAGGCGAAGCAGGTGCGGAACTAGGGCAGATACTTACTTTATTTTTAACATGTACGAGTCGCAAGCATTTGAATACTATTCAGTTAGATGATATGCGAAGATAAGATCTAGTCATATAGACCACGTTTGTCTTTAAGATACTTATATGTTCTCTATTAGAAGGCCTACCTATTATATCCATGGGAACACTGACTCGGGCTAATCCTTATAAAAAAATATATAACAGACCGATGACTGCTGATTATTGATTATGTAATAAAATCTATAAGCCACTTGATAGAAATATTTTCCATGGTGAAACATACAATGGTGTAGGCATATTTTTTTTGGTTAACCAAACAAAATGGTTCAAATTCTCCGATGTTAAATAGCACAATGAACACTTTCCCGACATGAGAAGAAAACGATCTATTGATTCCCTTCCTCGGTTATTCACTAATAATTTTCAAAATTATTTAAAGCAGTGGCATCTAAATGTCTATCCTAGTACGCCCCTGGTGTTTGCACAGAGATTAATGATGCGATACTGAACACTATAGGGCGGAGGCACTCGACAAAAGAGCCTCTTACTTACTCTTTGGTGCCTGCTGAAAAGTCTTAGTGAAAAAACAGCTGGTTAAAATGCAGAATAACAGTCTATAATGGAAATATTTGAGAATATTCGAATGGAATAAAATGATCAAATGATACATATTTGAAAAACACAAAACAAACACCGTACTAAGTATTTTTAAGGCGGTCACAAATAATACAGCAACAGTAGGTTAAGTTAGGTAACATGTTAAATACTAAAATTATGTCACTGAATGACACGCTCTGTGAGTCACTGTTTGCAGACCGGTCGTGTTGATCATTGGGGGAGGCCTATGTCCAGCTGAAGGCTGATGGATTTTACACTTTTTCAGTTAATTAATTTAAGAGAGTAAAACAAAAACATAACTATTATCTAAAGTAATCTCGTTTTAAAAGTTCCCAGTTCAGGCTTAACTATTCTCAGTAATGGTCATTTATCGGAAATCACTATTTTGTTTGGCTTTTTCCCAAACAATGTTTAAGTAATCCGCTATTTTTGCATTTTTGTTGTTAATTTTCCAGGATCATATTTTATAAATTCTAATAGCATCGCCCTAATTGTCCAATTTTGTGGGCTTTTCCTTGCAAGAATTATTAATTTTGGCCAAATTGACATCCTATACACATTTTGCCTTGACTGATGGGCGATTATGTAAAACAGAATCGAAAGAATTTTCCTTTATTGGAGGACATGAGCGCGCTTTATAAATATTGACGAAAATATTTTAATCGAAAACATAGCTAACGTCTACAAATAACTCATCATAAAATTGCTTCAGATTATTTTCAGTTTTACTAAAAGAATTTCTTTGTCACAGTGAAAATATCTTAAGCTTTCAGCTAAGTTTCAAACTTCACAATGATAGAACGATCAACACTAAATATATCACTGAAGCGATTCTCGCGGTTTCCGCTTATATTTAGACAAAGTATCGCCGGCGAGTTGAGAAAGCTAAATCTAGTTATAGGAATAGAGTAGCTTGTTTTGAAGGCGAAATTCAACGTCGGCACATCCCTCCTCTAGTCAATTTAGGGTGCATTTAGTGGTCTCCGAGTATTCCACATTTTCAATATTCGCTCGCGGGCCGCATCATAAATCTTACGGCGCAGACGCCAAGCGACCTGCATTTCCCGCCTTAATATTTAATGAAAATCGCTGCTCAACACAAGCGATATGATTTACGAAATATTTTCAGGCTAATATGACAGCATCACTTAGTCGTCAGAAATTCGTTCTTTAATAATTTCCACAGAATTTTTGCACATATTACTAAACATCGATATATCTTAGATGCATTTAGGTTTGATGTTTAGTAACGCACCACTCTATATCGTATGTTTTTTTTATGGTGAATATGACAGTCAAACAAAAAAAAACAAATTCATATATCTAAGGTTCAAACAACTTTTAAGCCGCTTAATTCAGAATTCCATTTGCAGAAAGTATTCAATTGACATTACTGAAGCTTAGTCATGATCCCATACCGTCCACAGACATTTTAATTGCCGCATTCCAGTCACACTTCATAACGTTTGATTTATGAGGCATTAAAATTACGGATCGCGGAAAAAGGCATCCTAATGTTAATTGGCCCTGCAACAGATGGGCGCGACGGCGCGGCCAATCGTCGCGCCAAACATTCGTAATTTTAAAAGCAAAATGAAATAAACCATGTTATGCTGGTCACACTCAGAGGGGGGCTTCATGTGAATAACAATAACATTGGTATCGACAGTTTATTAGTCAGCAAAGCAGCTTCATTAACGAAAATTCCACACAGCAAAAAGTTTTAGCTATCGGGGTGCGCCTAAATGACTTATTTGTTCTGTGTAAAATTACGCTATAATATACTGGATGGAAATTTTTTCCTGGAGGGGAAGTAACTTAAATATTTAAAATAGCCTAATTTAAATAAACGAAATACATTTTAATTTTTAAAAAGAAATAACTGTATTCTCAGTTACCCAAAAAAGCTTTCCCAAACCGGGAATCGAATAAGGAAAAAATGAAAAAAATCTCGATTTCATACAACTAGTCGATTAAATCATTGTTGAAAATAAAATTTCTCTATAAAACATTAGGTCTTAAACATGCAACACGTAATGAATTTTAACAGTTATTTTATTTTATCCCAATTCGAGAAGGTTTTGGTAAAAAAAACTGAGAATGCAGTTATGTTTAATTTTTTAAATAAAAGTTGTTTCCTTTAAGTATATTAAGCAATTTTAAATATATCAATCAAATCAAATCAAATCAAAAATAATTTTATTTCATAGGCTAAACATAGCACTTAAAATCGTCAACATTCATAAATAGTCACATTTATTATACATAAAGTATTAGGGTCTTCCCCTCCAGGGCCCATGAAAAGTTTCCATCCTGTATATAGAATGATTTCATTCTTTCACATAGAAACGACTATAAATCGTTTAACAGAATGCACAGCTATTCGAAACAGTTATTGTATAAATGTGAATTTATGTAGTTTTTGTGGCTTATATGGTCATGAAAAGCAACGCGATTGTAAGGTACAACAATAAATAAGAAATGTAGCAAAAATACTGAACTGTACAGTAAGCGGTCTTATGGGCAGCTTCTGAAGAGTTCTGAAGATGTGAATGCGTCACATGTAGAATAAGCTTCCTCCGGAAAATCCCGAAAATATAGCATAGCAACGTATTTTTTTTATGTAAGACTTGAAACATGCATGTTTGCGTAGAAAGTCTGAAAAATGAAATTCACAGAATATGAAGTCTTTTAGTAGTTTTGGACATTCTGTATCCCATTTTGAGCCACTGTGGAGTTTTCTAGGATAAAAGATGGCTGAAAATTGATTGCTGCCGAGAACATTGCCTATTATGATCATCTTCTTAGTTACTCTCAACTCTTAAGGTGTACCCAATCTTGAGCAACGTATAACCACAATTTTATACCACGATATCGACAGCCAAATCGTGGATTTATGTACCTGCTTCTAGATTATTTGGATACCAGGTGCTTCCTATTCTAGAATCCATATATATGGAAGCCGTTTTGTCTGTCTTAACAGTGACATTTGACACGCTCTGTGCTGCAGCTACTTAGGTTTTGTATTCGGATCCCAAAGACGTAAGATGTAAGTGTAGCAATTTATTTGTGACAAAATACCAACCGCTTTGCGAGCTGGTTGGCAATCACTGTGTCAAAACTCTTGAATCGAAATACTGCCCATTTTTGCATTTATCTTCCGCTAATTTGATTGGATAAACCGCCATTATTCGGTTGACTGAGTGCACTGATGTGGTATTTTGGTGGGCTATGGAATCCACCAAAACAACACAGATACGTGTATGTTCGTTTATTTGGATGACGAGTTTATTAATGAATAAGATAAATTAAGAAAAATTGTTGATGTTTTTTCCCGCTCCTAGTGTGACAAAAGTCTTATGGGCAAAATGAAACAAACTGTTCGGTCGCAGTACATAAATTTCGTGTTTGCCTCCGCCGGCGCTCTGGCGGATATTAATCAGCGGATATTGAAATATGTTGTTTTTTCGAGCGATTGATAAACGGGCCGCGCCACAGCCGGATTAAACATTGACGCCGCTTGGTCAATTATTGCACTTGCATCAGATCGGATCCTCTGGTTAAAAGATTTCTTCGGCACATTAATTTCGTGTTAAAAATTTACATGTGGTAATTTACATTTTGTAGTTCAAATAAGTCTGGGCAAAAGCCCGCTAATTAAACCTGTTCAAATGTTACAGTTTGTTTTCAAATTTTATAGATGTGTTGATTATAAGGATCAATTTCTGAAGTAAGGATATACGGGCAACTTATTTTACATCCCAGAAATTCATCTTTATTAACAACACTATCGAATGGTGTAATAATGCAGGCTGTTTTTTTTTCAAAAATCCGATGGTGCAGTTTTTGTTCTCATCAAAATCGAGCTCGTGACTCTTTTGAGCATTTTTCGATATTCCTTATAGTTAAGGATTTGGCCGTGAAGGCCCATTTGAGAAATTCTGTATACAGCTAGTAGGCACTGCCTCTAGACATGGCTGCTGGGCTTAGCCATTATGCACCTGACCTCCAGGTACTAAGCCACCGGGCACATATCCATCTATATCTATATAGCTCCGAAAATACGGGTCCAATCAGTGTCTGCAATGCTGCCATGCCGCAATGCACGCTGACGGACTCTAAGGGTTAAAAGAAACGCTGAAAAAGCTTACTTTTTGAGTATAAACTGCTTTCTGTAATACAAATATACTCTTTTATTTGTGTTCTTTTGTTTGTGTGTATTTGTGTTCTTTTGTTTGTGTTTTATTTGTGTGTGTTTTTGTGTGTTCTCATGTAATGTGTGGGAAACATTACAAACTATAACGTGTGATTCAAATATGAACATAATCCAATCATCAATCTTAAAGTCCAATTTATCAGTTCTAAGCCCGTTTAATTGCTTACACGCAAAGCTAATTTCTAAGATAATGTAACCACAATTAATGGAATAGATCACAGAAAATTGGAGTTTAATGCAATAAGGATTCCAACCCCGTTGCCATATTTACATAAAGACATAATTGATGTGTAAACTAATTTAATGTAACATAGCAATTATGCTAAGACGTTCATGGCATACAACGCCATAAAATGTACACTCGAGCCCGAAACTGCAACTGAGTAATAAGTACTGCAATACTGCGAGTCATAAATTAGAATAAGCAGTTTAAGTGGGGTGGGGGGAGGGAGGTCTCGCCTCGTTTGACAAACGATTCGTTTATGCTTCGCACTTTTCGACTTAACTGTACACTGTGCGCTAATTTCGGTAATTATTGATATCTGCTATAGGTTAGTTGGAAAAAACAATTGCAATTTTCATTTGTTACTGTACTTTAGAAATGGAAATGTTATTTATTGGCCTCGTTAGTGAAAAGACAGGAAAACATTTAATAGTTTATACAACGTTGCATTTAAAAATTTGCAATGTTTTTGACTTGTAATAAGTGTATAGTTTAAAACTATACGGTTATAATATTTATAAGATTTTTGAATTTATGATAGGTATTATATAAAAAATCCTCCGTGCTTCGGAAGGCACGTTAAGCCGTTGGTCCCCGTCGCATTTGTGACCGTTTCCACCCACCAAGCCGCATTGGGCCAGCGTGATGGTGTTTCGGACCATACTCCTCATGTGTTTCTCCATAAGGAAGGCCTGTCCCAGCAGTGGGACGTATATAGGCTGATGACGATATAAAAAATTTAACATTATTATGAGTTGTTAAAAATCTTCTAGGAGCGGACGCCGAGTTGGGACGGACTGGGCACTACTCGTTCGAGTGGCCTCGGGACTCGAGGGTTCGATCCCACCGCCCATCCCACTGAGTTTGAATAAAACTTATGTACAGTTGATTGTGAATATCGCTTTTCTCACATTTTGCCCGGTGCATGACAACAGACTTACCACCTGGGTACATTTATGGGGATTTCACATATCTGGCGAAATGTGGGTGTTAAAACCTTGGCCTACCCCTTCGGGGAAAGAGGCGTGATGATATCTATGTTATGTGAAAAATCTTTGCTAAAAAATTTTGAATATTTTTTTTTTGCTTTGTTTGCTATATTTATGTTGTAAACTTAATGGATAATCACTTATTGTTAAAATGAGTTGTAAAGTTTATAAATAAGAACAAAAATACTTCTGTAGGGGGCCATTAACCTACCCCTTTCCGCTGAACGGGTATTTGTGTAACACTGTGTAAAACGCTTTTTATCAGAATTACTGTTTACTTTTATTTATGTATAACAGATGAACTAGTTATGCACGTACAATTATTAATGAAAATAATAACATTTTTACCGGTACTAACATTTTATTTCGCTGCAGATCCAGTAAAGCATTGGATTTAAAAACATAAACAATCCCGCAACAGCGAGCCGTAAAGATGGAACTCGGGAGAAACTTTTATTAAAATAACAACTTCAAGCCGTTAATTTGTTCGTAAAACTGCTCAGACGCTAAATATTACTTATTCAGGGCGGTGAGGCTGCGAGGGCACTCCTTGGCGGGCGGCGTTCGCTCTCTATAATTCAGGACGTTCGGTCCGAGACCGTGCCCTGAAATGGTGTTTGCCGTTCAAAACGTCGAACCATGCTTGTATCACCCATGGGATACATTTGGACGTTCCACCAGCTTCAGCTTCCAACACGAACATTAGACTACACAGGCAGGTTTGATCTTGGAAGGGTCAGGCTATTTTTTTCATTAAGATCTGTGGAATCGTGGAACGTAGATCGTGGAATCTGTGGTACGTCTCAATCCAAGTTGCCAAAATGGTAAACAAAACAAAGGTTTCATCTCTAAAATGTTTTGTGATGACTGTAGGTAATTGAAATCAAATGAAACGGACAACAATTGTTACCGTTAATTATATTTACGTGCCAATGTCCATGTAAAGAGTGTGATTATTGAATAACAAATTCGGTAAGTCGGCTTTTTTGTTTACCTTTTTGGCAACTTGGATTGAGACGTACTCATGTGTGTTACTTATCATCTGGGTCGTTTGTAGACAATAGAAAATCAATTGTCTTGTGTGATTTCAGCCAGATCTCACAGATAGATTTACTTGGTTTTGCAGTGAGTTCAAGTTGTGGTTCAAATGAGTTGCGGTATGAAATGTCAAAAATGTTAATTTTGAGAAATGGACAACTAGTTTCCGCTAGGGGCGCTTTTCACGTTTCCCATACATTATTTTTTTTTGGACATTTCATACCACAGCTCAAAGTGAGAAGTTTTTATTTCCCGACTGAAGCGTTTGCTGATACCGCTGACGTGTAGAGGGGTTGATTTGGTCGTCTGTGGTAGGTTTTCAGCGTCTGTGCATGCGTCCGGCGCAAATCCGTTTGTGGACGGTTTTTGAGGCACGATTCGAAGGGAATCGTCGCATGACTGCGTGATTTAGAACGCATCTGTCTACGTGTAGAGGAGGCATAAAGAAACATGAAAGAAAGTGATGTGCGGTCGTCACGTCACTAGGTAAGTACTTTTACAACTCTGCGTTTAAAGACGTCACGGGCTGCTTCTTTTATTTATGCTTTCTATTTATGCTGCTGGCGCTCGTGGCACTGACAACTTGGCATTGAATTGGGATGGGTGATGGGTATCGAAATACTTCAGTAAAATTTATAATTTTAAATTAAAGTGATTAGATACCTACGTAAATTGAATTAAAAAATGTTTTGTAATTCGTTATTAGCAAACTTACCGGATTTTTTTTGCTCGGACTGGAAAAGTGTGGGTGTGTAATGCACCTGTATCCTGCCTTCCGGGATATTGGCGTAATTATGTGTATGTAGGTATTTTTTTTAGGTAAGTTTTATCCAATCTCAGTGGTACAGGCGTTGGGATCGAAACCCCGTTTCCGCGGCCTCTCGAACTGGTAGTGCTCCATCCGTCCCGACTGGCTACTGCTGCTTTCGGGATGAAAAGTCAAGAATTTTTTTTCGTGATTATCTCGTTTTATAAAATTACAATTATGTTAACATATTCCTAGTCAACATCTTAGAAAATTTTTATTCCGGAAAATTAAAGGGCTACCGTGGGATAGTTAAAAAAACCATAGTAGCTGCGGACGAAGTCACGGGCAACAGCTAGTTATTGATATATTCCTTATTAGTGTCTACGTTCATTTTAGACTATGGTTTAAAAATAATATCAATCAATAGACACATTCATTAGAGGTAATAGTGTTTGAATCGAACCATTGTGTGATTGTATAGTAAAGAGTGAACATTTCTAATATAAACGTACTTACAGCAATCACACACACACTTACAAAGCTAAGTATCTTACAAAAATCATTCTGCTTATAAAATATTCACAGATGTAAGACTAATATATAAAGGAGCTGCCACCATTTCGAACTAAGATCCTTAATTCGAAATATCTGGTATCCCACAGAAATTTCATTAAAAACGTATTGAAGTATAATATTCGGTTGAACCGTGTAGCTTAATTGAGGTTTCCGAAGCTAATAGGTTTTCTCATCTCGTAGGAAGTCCACTTCCCGCTATAGAAGGGCGCGTTCCGGCATCGATGTGCTAACAAATGAAATTAATGCATTCCTCCGGAGAAATAAAATGTCATTAGTTTCGTTCGATGAGCTTCTCCTAGGAGGTTTCAATGATAGTTTATTGCAGACGTTGTCTGACCTTATATTTACGGTATTCTTAGCTTGGTTGTAATAGCTTTGCTAGTAATCTTTAGAGAAGGTTTTGTGTTTAGCTTTGTTCTGCTTTTCTATAGTGAGGGAATCTAAACAGTCGTCTGCATGTATCTTTTTTTTCTTCAAAGCTGTTTACATTGCTTTGTTGCTTGTACGGTTCTCCGTTCTAAGAAGCAAATAATCATCATCACCAACCTATGCTCTGCTGGACAGAGGTCTCCCCTAATGCACGCCACCGCTCTCGATCTTCGGCCGTTCTCATACAGTCCACTCCAGCCAACCTACGAATCGTCATCCCATCTTGTCGCAGGGCGTCCCACACTGCGTTTGCCGAGTCGCGGTCTCTACTTAAGAACATTACGACTCCAACGGTCGTCAGTTCTACGGCTAATGTGACCAGCCCACAGCCCAGTTTGATAATACGGTAGGCTATGTCGTCTTAAGTTCTCTGTCGGATCACATCATTCCTAATACGGTCCTTCAGATTTAGTAGGTATATAATTTGTTTGTGTGTGTAGGTATTAATTGTTATTGACACGTCATAAGTGCAACTTCTTGTTACCTAAATGATTAAATAAAGAATTTCATTTCATTACTCCGAGCATCGCCCTCTCCATAGCTCGCTGAGCGGCCTAATTTTGCACTTACATACTCACTTACATTACATAACCACAGTGCCTCAACTGTGTTACATAATGTAATAACATTTATATATACTGAAATTCCTAACGATGTTTTCCAAAGGAATAGTAATATTTAGTGTCTCTATGTCCTTATTTTATCCAAATCCTATTCTGTGCTCCGCGCATAAATCGAATGCTAAGGCACACATACTGCGTGAACATTTTCTTATTTTCCCTGCAAACGTGCCAAGAACAGTAAGTACTCATGTTCTTGATAAAAAGTATATCTATATTTACTGTTAGTTTTCCCGTGGCATGTCTGAATACTGTTTCTAGATACGCCAGTGTTAAAGTATTCCAAATATAATATTTGAGAATATTAAGAAATAAATTGTTGCCTGAACTGGGTTACAAGGACTATTTTTATATTTTTAACATACGTGTTGACTATTTAGGTAAAAAGGGGTAAAAGTGATAGAGAATCATGTGATGCTAACATTAAAATGTAATAAACTTTAATAATTTTGTAAACAATACATGAAAATGAAAAACCGCAATTAAAATGGAATATTAGTATATATACCTAACATCTAACACAAACTGTCGCAAAAATTATATACTAAAATAAAATTCTTATATAAACACATAAAATTAATACTTTATTACCACAGCAGAAAGTTGAAAAAATTTACAGTCAAAAATTGTTAAATAAACAAGCTTTTTGAGAGCCATGCTTCGCTTGTACAACATAGAAATACATTACGTTTTTGGACCTGGGCCATTGCAGTAAAAGTGGAAATAAATCGAGTGGGACGTATTTGTCGGCTATGACCCAGAGCAAAAAAGGAACTTTAGCACTCACATCGATGTTGACAAGCTATTTTGAATACTAAACTTAATTTACAAGGATTAGAGGTTGTCTTTACAGTTCATATTCTTAGTTTTATTATCTTAGTCAACTGCATTTCATATGTACCCTATTTAAGTAAAATCTGACTTCGGGAGCAGAAGATTTTCTGTGTGTGATCCGGCAATCAGAGGGAAGATGGCCACTACCTCAGTTGTTGAGGAAACTGGTAAAGTTCGTTTCCACTTTCGGCCTTATCGAAGGTCAAGGTTTGTCTTTCATATGTAAAAAAAACTGTGTTTTTTTTTAAAGATAAGGAAGATTTATAAATGATTTCATTTTTAGCGACTGCAGTTCTACAAGTTATACGCAAGTTTAAAACATTAGTATTTTCTGTCTAAAAAACACACATATTATTAACATAAATTGTTGTTAAATGTTTACATAGAAAAACCATAAACTTCATTCAAAGAGGAAAAAATTAATGTTCGTCTGACGTAGGTAAATTTAAGGTTATTCTAGGATTGCAGTCAAGAACTTAACCAAGTACTGATCTAAAATATCATATCCATTTAACCAGACGTAACAATCCTGCACTTTCAAAACGTCAATTTATAATTGATACGCCTGAATCCAGCACGAATACTTAATAATTCAGCATCAAATAAGACAACTAAATTCATATATCACGGCGTCTAATGGACACAATACGGATTGCACAGTTTATTGTGTCTATAGGCCTTCGAAAATATTAAGGCAGTCTTTACGAGTCGAGCCAATTCTTCTAATCCATTAGGTTGTCTGATGTTCAACTTTTATGCGGGTCCTACCACCGAATGTCTCGCGAAAAACGAGTAACATCGCTCAAATTATTTTCAGTGGGCCTTTTACGATAGTCGTATCTTTTTACACGCGCATTATGAGTATATGTGCACATAATGTAATGTTTAGGTGTGCTACAGCGTACGAGCTAAGTGTCTATAAATCGAACTCGTGCGTCGAATTGTATCATGCTCTCGGTTGTAAGTGCACTTGGAATCGTTTAGTATCTTTACCGACAGCGGATGTATTTCATGAGTTAGGTTTTTCGAGTTCAGAACTTTCGAAATCGAGAACAAAGGGTAAGTTAGACAAATTGAAGTATAATCTGTAGCTGGTCGTCGCCGGGAAGCGCCGCCATGTCTGGCCTCAGGGACTGTTGACTTCTATTCTTGCAAATAAAGCGAGTTGCACTTTATTTATTACTTGAAATGTGTTTTCGAGCCCTTTCACAGAATAATTACGAGAAAAAGGAATGGTGTTTGCGTAGTTTACGTTTTAAGAAACATTTTGTTTATGGCTAAGGTTATCAAACTCATACCAAAGGCAAAGATTATTCTACTTTCAAATAAAACATCTTCATAAAAAAATGAACATTTAACTCAACGATAGTGATTTAATATACTAAAATAGAACTCTGAATATTTCAGTATCCACTAAAGGATACAGTGCCTATTTCTCGACTCATAAATTCGAGTACCATTTATCATACAGTGTAATCACATTTCATATTATGGTATGACATCAAGTATTATTCTAGTATTCACTATGTTTCTAAATTATAATATTGAAAAAAATATTTTATCGTTGTCATTGTTGTGTAGTGATCCCACGAATATTAAGTTAAAAACAAACACACACCATAACAAAACAAACATATTAAAAATTTCTTTATATTGCTTAAAGATCTGAAAGATTAGAAAAAGTAAAAAAAAACAGACTTTATAAGTCTGTTTTTTTAAACGCAACTTGCACATAAATACGCCCATACTTCACATACAAATGTATTTATTCGAATAAACTTAATAATATAATCGCCGTCCGCACATTCGTCGATCAGTCATTTATAGTCAATTGCGCGTGCTAGTGGTAAATTCCTGGGTCGCATTGTCTGAGCCCACAGGATTAATTATATGAAATAGTTCCCCCGACGTTGTATAATCCTAACATTGGTTCAGGGAAGCCAATACTCTGAAGAATTATTATGTCTTATGAATTTATCATGTTTTATTGAACATGAGTATATTGACCCACATTTTGTGATATGATTTTGGTAAAAGTTTTCTTGCTGTGAAATAAAATACTCGCATTCATTTTTGTGAGATTATAGTTTTTAAGACGTCGTTAAGTCACGTCGTATAGCACGTTGTTCTACAAGGGTTGAAACTTATTTAGTTTCGAGACGTTGTTCAGATACAAAATCTCGAGGGACTAAATAAGTCTATCACCCGTGGGAAAAACGATATTTAGCGAGCTGCACAACAAACCTTTTTTACTAAATTATAATACTTTTTACAGCGGCCGCTTTCTTGTCTAGTTACATGTGGACAAAACAGATGAAAGAATGTATCGTCGTCCCTAGGGACGAAAAGTACTTTCATCCCAGTTTTCGGGGTTAACCGACCTACTTTCCGAGTATGAGTGATGAAAAATATATTTCTATATATATTTCTTGCCTTTCCAAGCAATTATGAAATTCTCTTTTCGAAACTTCAAGGGCTATTATTAAGGTTATTCCCATTATACTAACACTTTGCATTTTATCATTCTCAGACTATACATTCGCCCTATCCCATAGTGCTACGCTTGGCTGACGCAGTGTACCATATTTTACACACTTAAAGCTGTTTGTCGTGTCATACCATTATACGGCATGTAACGCTGGGACTTATTGCTAGCATAGAGAAATAACTCAGTTTAAATTGTTTTCGGAGTAAGAATAGCTAACGGTACAGCGTTACATCGGAACGCTTTTTCATTGCATCGTTATAATAAAATTACATTAGTATTAAGAATTATGAGCCTTCTCGATACTTCAACAATGGTTTAATGTGCTTTATCTTAATGTCGGCCATTTTGGCTGTACAATTTAACTGTGATATATTGCAAAGAATTATTCATAGCTGGCTTTTAATGGGTACAGTGGATTTTTATTTGCTATTTAATTTTTATTATTCTAACGTGAACGTACGTACCATTATATTAAATACTTATTAGATTTATCCACCCACTTTGGTTTCGTTGGATTTAGTATCAAATGTTTGGAGCTTAAAACTTTAATTAAACAGTGCCATTGATGTCATTATTTAGATTAAAGTAATAATTAATATTTAAACAAAATAAGATACTGTGTTGCTTTAAGAATGAAGACCATATTTTTCTATTCCTCTAGATTTGAATTATGCATTTAATTCTGTCCTTTAGATGTGTTGTTAATGTGCAGGTGATTTGTTCTTGATGCATTATTCGTAATTGTTTTTGGAAATGTACTTGATATGAGAAGTTAGGAATATGACCAATTAGGATATGATGAACGAGGAGAGGATGAGGGGCTCAGTGGCGTAGTGGTTGGTACGCTTTGGATTCCGTTCGAAAACAAAGCTACCTTCGCCATGGTCAGGTCATAGATGGGTGACCAATGCTTTGTAATCTCGAATTCCTCCTGCAATTGCAACCGTTTCTACCCACCAACCAGCAATGGGCCCGCTTGGTTGTATTACGGCCCATAGTCCTAATGTGTTTCTCCATGAGGAAGTGTGAGACGAGGGATGGGACGGGACGTATATAGGCTGAAGCAGTGGGACGAATATTGGCTGAGGACGAAATAGAATCAATTCACTTTCAGTATTTTCTATTGTTAGAAGACGGCCCATTACATTTTTTTACAAATCATTCCATCATCATTTCAACTAAGAAACCGCCCGTAGCTGCTGTGCATTGGAATACTCAATAAATATCTAAAACAGGGCCTGTTTCACAATCGATAAGTAAAGTTTTATTTGTAGTGCATTTCGACAGTTGTTTGTAGTGAGGTTAATCGATTCCCATACCAATGCAAATGGTCCATAAACCTCATCTGTCAATGTGCACCTATTAAATTATTCAGACTGTGGAACATAACTGATGAAACACCCATCTTGCGTTTCACAATCTCTGAGTAAGGCTAATCACCACATAATCTGTGAAACATACAGCACGGCTATTGGAGGGATATAATTAAGAAGTAAATTATTTGTCATGTAACTAATTATGACTTTAGATATCGATTGTGAAACGCGGCCTTAGTCATTCGTATTGTTGACATATAAAATCATAAACCTATTACTGGAGTAACAAAACGATGTGAATGATTTATACATTTATATATAGGCACATGACAAATTGGTTTTTATGTTGATTTTAAAAAGGTCTGATTCAGCTTGTTATCACGCACCGTTGAAATGAATCACACGACCTTGATTCAGTTGGTATTACCAGTCTAGAGTTGGTATTTTCTTATTATAGCCAAACTTAGTCATACCTTAGTACGAGAAGATATTTGTAGATCGTTTTCCAATATGATAGGGGCGACAGATCGACAGACATGGCGAAAATGCGAACCGTATTTCTCTGGAAGGCCTTTGTCAAATGATGGTCTAGCAGTAGACTATGCTGATTCTGTTATTATGCAACATTTCAGGTGCAAATTTGGACATAATAATTTGGAAATGTGGGTGTTTAACACCTCTGGCTACCCTTTCGGGGATAGAGACGTTATTTATCGATGGGTGGGGAAGGGTGTTTATCGATGATCTTCGAAGCCGAGGAGAGTAAGCTAGTTTTCGCAATTTCAGATTTTTTTTTATTTGAATTGTTTAATGAGCTGATGGAAATCATAATCAAAATTATACATGTATCGTGACATTACCTTAGACCATACTATTACGAGTACAACCCAAGACTTCGCGAGCTTACTGTGTCCTAGCTTAATAAATGTGAGAACACCATAGCCAAGCATTATTTTCTGTGCACAGCAATTTCAGAAAATTTCATTATGTTACCAATAATAAAGAAAAATTTATTGCCAGGCGTCGTTTTACATGATCCGACTACATTATTGTCCCGTAATTTTAATATCCGATCTTTCCCCATCACGTACAGCCATAATTGAATACGTGGGTCGCAATTGTCAGCTGTTTACGACGCTATGTGAGATTTTAACGAACCCATTTTGCATTTTATATTAATACTTGCAAGTGGTTATGAGTTGTGTTAGACTGAACGATAAAGTGTACAACTTTTTTTTTCTAATTGTTAAGTGCAAAGTTTTCTTATCTTAGGTCCTTACCTATGAAATTGGTGTTTTGTATGGAGATTTTGGGGAATTCTGCATTTTACATACTAAAATTTTTTCAGTTTTCTTCACAACGACAAATCCAAAGATAATAATATTTAGCATCTATCATTAGACAAGCTTTAGTAATATGTGTAATATCACACTTCATAAAAATTAGTTATCGTTTTTAAGTGAATGCAAATAAAATTATGTATGTATTCGGGAGGCACTTAAAAAGAGTTGTCTCCGTGCCCAATTTTAACACAATAAAACTTACAACAAATTATGAAAACAAATCAAAAGAGCTCAAAAATATAGTCTATTTTTAGACAAGGTAATTATTTTTTAGGAATACTCTGAATCTTAATAGTTACAGACAAAATACTAAGAGAGAAAAAAAACACCAATTTCATAGGTAAGGACCCAATATAATTAGCGGAATTGTCAATTCGGAATCAAGTGCGAAGGTGAGAAAACTTTTACATACAACTTAATTTTTTTTTCTCATTGGCATTTATTAAAAACATACATATACAATGATCAGTTTTGTAGTTTAGTCTTATTTAAGTTTCTACTATTAAACTAAAACTAGTATCTATATTATCTGTAACAAGGCGACAAGAATAGAGTCACGAGCTTAAAGATTTACCTACTTTATTGCCTTGTCATTCTACGGTTAAGGTAAAATATTCGATGTTGAAGAACTTAACACTAGTTATGTCAAAACGACAAAGCTCTAAAATGGTTACATATTTGTGGTAACGATTGTACCTTAGATCATAATTGACATCAAAATTCACTTTATGTCATATGAAGAGAAATATAGCAAAGTCGTTCTTGTATTCAGAATGTCATCTTTCTTGAGTAGGTAGGATATGAGGACGGAAGGTATCGACGACCATCTTCGAATAACGTCGATAAATACATAAGCAAAATCAAGCAGCTACGTCGTAGCTCTCGTAGATCCGTAGCAAAGCCACAGGATGCTGCGAGCCACGTATTTGCCTCTGTAGTGCGGCCATTTTAGATCACAGCTTTAATAATAAAACAAAATATATTTTTAATACTTAGAAATAATGCGTGTACACTGTAACAGCTAATAACCACATATTCTATCCGTAGAGTCGCAGGCGCAAATAAAATTGTATTACATAAAACTGAAAAACAAAAAACTGGAAATACTTGTGCCTTATCGTTCAATGTTATCTTATTTATATCAACCCGTCTTTTATTTGGTACGAACAAAGGGTGAGGGATAATGCTTATAAAAAGTTATAAGGACAGCCTTTTAAGAAAATATTGGGGTAAATTTTGTTTTTATTAGATTTTATGAATGTTTAGTTTTACCCATTTTACCTAGTTGGTACAGGTATGGAGACGGTTTTCTATTAGATTGCAATGCATTGTTAAATTAATGAGATAAGTCTTATCCTTATGCCGTTTGCATTTAAACGAATAAAAGTATGAGGATGCAGCCTCCAAAATTACGCCCTCATATTGAAAGAAAGCTTTTTGAGAATGATCCATAATATCAGTAGGTATAAATTTTCTTTTTCATCCTTTGTATATGAAGACTTACTATTCAAATAGTCATATCCTCATAATAAGTTTGAATCTAAACATATGTCGACATTTATTCGTTTATCTACTGAGATATGAAATATAATTTAATACCACGGTTTACTAAACTACCACATAAAATAGCATGAAACTAACTAATAAAATGCAAGCTATAAAATCAAAGTGTTTTGTCATAAAACTAAAAATATACATAAAAAGCAAACGATTTACAGGCGGCGAACTTTGAGCGAGGGAAAGCGAAGTTGAATCAAATGATCCGTACTAATATTACAAATGCGAAAGTTACTATGTCTGTCTGTCTGTCTTGCTTTCATGTCATTATTACAGAACCGGTAACATTTAAATTTGGTACATAGATAGTCTAGAGCCTGAGAAAGGACATCGGCTACTTTTAATCCCGATATTCCCATGGGAACCGGTACCGCGCGGGAGTAACTGTGGTTATCAATATCTGCTCGACCGAGTATTATGTGACATATTTCGTCAAAATGTAATTTTATTTCGAATTTTAAAATTTCTCGGCATTGTAAAATAATGACAGGACAACAGTGATCTATCACCATGAAACCAATTAATCAGTTGACACTGACAAGAAATGTTATTTTCATTATTTTAATAATTAGAGGTTTTAGTTCAACTATTAACAATCAACATTTTGCTAATAAGAGGTAGAAATGTAATGATGAGTACTGTGTAAAAAAACCAATGCAGTGTTAACAATCACACAATAACTTTTTGTAAACTTTTATCAGCGTCAAATCAATAGCCACGCGAACGACGTCGTGGGCACAGCTAGTATCATAATATTTGAAAATGTCAGGTTCACTGTTACAGTTACACAAGTATAATTAACAAAGTTAAGATTTTTTTTTATGGCTAGCAAAGTTAAGTTCACTGCTGCCAAATGAATGCCCAGTGTTGGGAATGTCATCGATGTTATCATCCTCAGAATAATTATTTTTTTACACTATTGCTTCAACAATTTTGTTTTTTGCAGTTGCTTATGAGCAATTTGATATAAATATAAACCTCTTACCTAATTTGATTTATTAATAATTAATATTTAAGTATGATCTGTGAAATATTTCATATTTAGCCAATAAACTATTTTACTAGAAACTGTTCTTAGATACTTTTTGCATCTCTTTTTGCTGCACTCACACGCGTAGACCAGTAGGCAGAAGATCATCAGGAAGTTTTGCAATATTGGGCTAATTGGCCATTATTGATGTTTAGTTTTAAGAAAATGTAGCTCTTATGTATCTTATGTAGGTCAATAAATCTTCCTCTTTCTTTCATATCACCCGAAGAGCATTTATTTTGATGATCACCGTTGATATTTGAATAAAAGGCATCAATTAATGGTAGTTTTTAACAAGTATTATCTTCTGAATACCCAGTGCATTTTGGGGTTAAAAAGTATTTAAGGCTTCTACCGAAGTACAGTAGAGTAAATTACAATACATTTTATTTCTGTTGGTTTATGCGGATTTTGCCCATGATCCATCTGTAGACAATTTTCGATATCGCCATGTATTTTTTACGAAGCTGCCTAGTCTGTATAATTTAAAGTCAATTTAAGCACCATGTTTGATGAAGACGACTTGGACTATTAAAATTTGTAATTTGTTCTTACCCTCATTCATTAGCAAAGAAATTACGTGGTTTCAGAAACTAAAAAGGTTCCATCGCTATTCAAAGACCCGAGCGTTAATATTCCCAAAAGCTTTTCCCCGGACCCAGTTAGTTGTTAACTAACAATTATGAGTGGCACTATCGTTTCAGGTTTACTGCTCAGTTTTATGTTATGAACGTACAAACACGGAGGATCTTATTTACGAATAATAAAAACAAGGAAAAGCAATGAATCTCTGGCCACTTCATCTCGGCGCTTTAATATTTTACGTGACCCCTAAATTTGGGTAACGTTTCTCGTCAGAGCACACTTTTCATTAAGTTCTGATTACCCGGGCACTGTGAGACATCGCCGGGGAAGATCCCGGAGATTTTTGGCGAAGTGCAAAAGTTTTATGATATTATGATTACTTGCATGAAGAGCGGACGTGACGACTTGCCGTGCGGTGATTAAGCGGGGCGTAGAGACACGGCACACCTCTGTTTTTATTACACTGCATCAAAGATTAAACACGGTTGAACAGACTATGAACCCGTCAGAAGCCGCTATGAGCAAAATGCTCATAATTTTTTTTATTGTGGTAGATTCCTATGTTATTAACACCGTAGGCCGGAGAGTGTTTCAGTGCCTTCTTAATTATTCGTCCGCACTCCGTGCATCTATCTTCTGTGTGTGCTGCTGCAGCTGCGCTGTGAAGCTATCATTGAACCGCAGCATAAAGCGCGGCGTTTTGCTCATCGCGCGCACTACTCGCGCATTGTTTTCTAGCAAGTAAATGTATTTCATGTTTTATTGCATAAACATTCGCTGAAAAACGTGTTATTGTTTAACATTATACCTATTTTATTGTTATCGTTTACAATAATTACATGATAATACAATGCAAACACAAAACATACTACAAGGCATTCCTAAGAGACGTGACTCTGGAGATGGTGAAACCCCATATTTCAAAAAGAATGGTTACCATTTTCTTGGATCTGAAATTTATAATGCACCTTAATTTTGCACCTTATCCTGATGAAGAAACACTGCCTGGACCCTGTGTTTTTTGGGCAATGTGTCCAAGACGTAAGAATAACTCCCGCATTTCCTTATCTTTAAATCGTATAACATTCCTATCGCCTCGTAGGTAAAATACATCGCCAAAGCAAAGGCTTATTCTCTAAAATAATCTTTGACCGCCCAGACAGATCGCTCATAATGGAGAGGGTACTCTTTCCTAGCTACGTGCTAATTACTGAATACTAGAGTTTTATGGGCAGCACGAACTTATTCGGATTGCTGTTTAGTGTTAATTAATTAGTTTTACATTGATAATTTTATTTAGCAGACACAGTTGGGGAAATGTAATCTCAGTGTTAATCTGTAACTTATCCTTTTTAATTAAATGAGTCTTGACACAATATTATTACTCCGAAATGGGTTTTAATATTGTGACACATAGTGTGGTGCGTATACAATAATAAACATTATCAAAATGTAGTGGCGTTAAGTCAACAAGACAATAATTGAATTTTTTATTATATATATGTG
Source organism: Parapoynx stratiotata (assembly GCA_910589355.1). Lineage (NCBI taxonomy): Eukaryota > Metazoa > Arthropoda > Insecta > Lepidoptera > Crambidae > Parapoynx > Parapoynx stratiotata. The sequence continues at coordinate 11,531,068 of OU342461.1, forward strand.
TAATATATTGTCGTAAAAGGCGACTAAGGGCGTGTTGGGTAATGGGTCTATGATTGTGTAGGCGATGAGCTAGGCATTTGTTACTACTTTTTTTGTTTTTACGATTTTCCATCTGACCAAACCCAATTTTTGTATAGCTATATGCGGTCTTAAGGAACACAGTGGTCCTTGGACTCTGCCGACCCCTTCGGGGACTACAGGCGTGATTGTATGTATGTATATATGTAAGAAAAAATGTTTGTAAACGTCATCACTTGAGGTGCACAGCCAGTGCTCAAGAATCTTTTTAGATTTAGCCACTAAGACCTGTTTTGAAATTGAAAATTATCAGTAATTTGCATGAAATGAAAATAGTATTTATAGCTTCATATTAACACAGTAAAAAACTCCGCTAATATGAAGCTATAAATACTATTTTCACAGCTACGAGCCGGCGTCAGTCATGCGCGCGCATACACGTAATTTCGATACAATTTGACGTAAAAACGCGCGTGTGTGGTCTGCGCTGGCAGTGAAACGCTGCTACTATCTCGTGTAGTTATAAGAAAGCGCGAGTGGCCGGTGCTGGCGGCCGGCATGGCTATGAAACCACCCTAAATTCTTCAATCAATCTGTTTGCAATAAGTTACTATACTGTAATACGAGTACTTGTCTTGATTGTTACTTAGATAATTTGTGTGTTTTAGCGAAAATCTGTAATTGGCCATCTGGTGCACATAACATACATGATTGTATATTGAAATTTGATTTTTCTGTTGATTTTCCAACTAAATAATTAAATAAATAAACAAAATTTAAGTACCTATAATTTATTCAAAATATTTCTGGCCTTACACTGTTCCTGTTGTATGAAATCAGGTTCGCCCCTCCTCCTCCTCGCCCGTAACATAGGAATGTTGACGTATAAATATAGGGATAGATCACCTCCTTGCCTAGACCTATGCCTATTCAATTATGTATACAACAGCTATCCATAACATAAGCGAGTGATACTAGGGAGTAACGAGTGGATCTCACGCACTAAACTCAACAATTTTAATTATTTACTTTTATACATTGTTCCTTTAAAAGTGTATAAATGGTTAAATAATTGTTCTAGTCTTTTACCTAAATAGTACTTGACAAACTTGTCACAACTGTCTAAAGTCAGTCCTTTATCACCAATTAGCTAATAGCTTCTAACTTCAGAAACTTTGTATCACAATATTTGTATAGCATTTGAAGTTCTTTGAACAAAGGACTAGGAGTCCTTAATTGTCACTTTATTTACTTGTGTGGGAACGGACACTAGCGTTAATATTTGACCAAGACATTAAGTTGAGGTTACACATGTATCTACAGGGTGAAATCGAAAATAATTGACAAATATTAATGGGGCGGTTCTAGTGCTATAAACATTATATTTGTAAGGGATAAAAAAAAACTAAGTTGTAAAAAAAATCAAAATTTTTAGTTGCGTTTACTCAAAACTGGTAATATTATTTTATTATTATTTTATTTTATTTTATATTAAAAACTTGTACTTGTACTAAAAAAAATTACATGTAAAATTTATATAAGAAAAATATTACATTAAATTCGATACACAATTTTGTTTACAAATGTACAGGTGTTTCATTCAATAACACAGCGCGACAGCTGCACCTAATAATTGCGTTATTGTATTTTCTTACATAATGTTTCATTACGATTTTGATTGTTATTATACCGATTATACGTTTAAAATGTCCTGTAAAATTACAATACAATCACTACAATGTGTACGATGACTTTGAAGCGTGTCTAAGGCCCGATTTTTCAATCCTCAGATAAAACTATCTGTCAGTCAAATGTTAGCTCTGTCCCTTTTCTTTTTATGACTTTAGAAAGTGACTGATAGTTTTAAATGGCGGATAATTTTATCTGAGGATTGAGAAATCGGGCCGTATAATACTAAAGTTTACTTGTTTGTTGAAAATACTTGTAAAGACTAAACTTCATTCTATTCTATTGAAATTGACAGTTTTTCACTAGTCATAGGCGTACGCGACTGCAATGAATGCCGTCTCAGTTACACTTATATTTCAATAATCGGTTCACTGTATTAGTATAGGAGAGGAACAAGTTACCACAGATGATTGTATATTAGCCGTATTTGTGTATTTTGCCTAATCCCAAACATAAATAGATATAAAACGCATTGCAAAGTTATTAGATTACCAAGCAAAGATCGCTGATTAGATTATCATTGTTTTGACATCAAGATTCGTGTGACTACGATTTTAATAAGTCCCATGTATTGAGTCTGCAAGGGTGCCTACCACTATCTCTTTCTTTGCCTTACATCAACAGACTAGCCAGTCTTAAAAACATCAAGGTTTTACTTACCCCTTTAAGAAAACCGGAATGATAATATATGTACTATCAATAATAAACAATACCCAAAACACAGTAGAAATAAAATGAATCCTCTCACAATTGTCTATCAATATTATTATGTTCCCAAGAGTCTTCCTATTACGGAATGAATTCGTTGCCATTACAATTCCATCACAATGAGGTCGCTTCGACAATACACAAAAAAATTTAACAAGGACAATTTCGACGCTATATTAATATTTACCTCCGCCGTCCATACAAATACTGCATTCATATTCACCCCACGAAAACAAGTAGATAAAAATGCAAACACGCGCAATTGTGTCTCAAACGAACTGAGGCGGACATGGTGGAATTCTGGGGTGGAGTGTACCTGTATATTCCGGACACAACTGTTTTCCAAGTTATATGAATTTAGAACGGCCGGTATTAGAGGGGAAGTAAAACTATTGAGAGGTAGGCAAATCGAACAATTTGGAGTAAAGGATAATAGATCTAGAGACAGCGTGCGTCGTATTAGAGATAGTCTTTCGTCATTTTTTTGCAACGGAAATAACCTTCAATGATGTTGTTATCAAGTTATCTATAATATTGGGTCCTTACCTATGAAATTGGTGTTTTTATTCTGTCTTAGCAATTTGTCCGTAACTATTAAGTCTCAGAACATTCTTATAAAATAATTGCCTCTTCTAAGTTTAATTGTGTTAAAATTAGACACAAAGACAATTATTTTTAACTGTCTCCCGAATACATCATTTGTTGTGCATTAACATAAAAACGATGAATAATTTTTATCAAGCGTGTTCACACACATATTGCTAAAGCTTGTCTTATGATACATGCCAAATATTATTATCTCTGGATTTGTCGTTGTGAAGAAAACTGATAAAATGTTAGCATGTAAAATGCAGACATCCCCAAAATCTCCATACAAAACACCAATTTCATAGGTAAGGACCTAATATTCATAATAAAAGTAGTAAAAGTAGAGGACCAATGTGTGTACATAGAAAAAAAAAATACTTAAAACCATTTTTGCTATGCTCACACATTGCCAAGGAGATATAAAAAGAGGGAAAAATTTTGTGTTTATATTTTATGTTTGTTTCTCTGTCTGTTTATCTGTTTGTACGGGCTAATCTTCAAAATGGCTGGACCGATTTCAATGAAATTTGGCATGGTGATACCTTATATCCCTGGTCAACATCTTAGATAATTTTTATTCCGGAAAATTAACGGGTTCCTGTGGGATAGTTAAATAACCATAGTGACCGCGGACTAAGTCGCGGGCAACAGCAAGTAAAGTAAAAAAATGTATGTGTGTAAATCACAGATACATTTTATTGTATACATGTATCATTCATACAAGTTGATGTAATAAGAGATAACAATGTTTAATCTTATTTTGATTATATATTGACATATAATTTCTAATTGTTAGAAATGTAACACTGTCACTAATAGATTGTATGAATGGCTATTTAAAAAAAGTGGCTCATGAGTTTCTTACCGGGTTCTTCTCATGAAATGCCTTACTCTCGGAATCCGGTCGCTTGTATCGATTACCACAGTCAAACCACAGTCAAAGCGCTATGTGGATGTACTTGCTACAAGCGCTCGCGGCAGCGAATTTTAAGTCTTTTTTCAATTTTATTATTAAAATTTACTTTATGTGTCATAAATGTGACTATCTATGAATGTTGACGATTTTAAGTGCTATGTTTAGCCTATGAAATAAAATTATTTTTGATTTTTTTTTATTACTTTTCTATAAATCTATCTATCTATCTTCTCTTCTACTATCTATTAAATGAACCGAAGAACATTTTACAGGGCCACGTGGCCACGTTTTATGACAAGTGAGTTTTATTAACACTTTTTTTGGCAAATAAATATAAGTAAAATTCTTTCTCTGTCTCTGCGCCTACAAAATGTGTAGTCGGCGCGTACAAGAGCGAAATGGCGCTGTTATAAGCACGCGGTGACCGCACTCCTTAGACACTCACGTCAATTTAAGACCCCCACTTATACAACAAAGGTACAAGCGCCTTTGGCCAAATTTTTTTATATTTTAGAAGCTTTTTTTTATGTGACAGTACGATATAAATGAAGGTGAGCGTATAGCATTAGGTATATTTTGCAAGTCTGTCACATATTTTCGTTCACTGGCCACATACGACAGTAATATAAACTGTGTGTTTTTATCATTCTAGTGGGCAGCTTTCTTGTTTGGCACCATTTGATTAAAAAAGAGAAATAAAAAACCTTCTTAGCAACATAGTTATTATATCTAAATATAATCATCATAAAGAACTTTCTTTTTCCTTTTTGATTGTTTTCAATTTTTTTTTTACACCCGCGAAGGAGAAAGAAGTAGGAACCAATATCCTTTCCTTTTTGAAAGTTACTTCAAAAGGCGGAGGTCCTTTACTTCACTGTATGTATTTATTTCCATTTTAACAAACTGTACTGAAATAGGGAGGGAAATAAGTTAAGGCTACATTCCCGAAGGGGTAAGTTAACACACACACACACTTAAACAAACAAGCTTAATTCCTAAGGCAAGAGAGGGCAAGCCTATTATCACTCGGTAATGTTCTATAAAAAAAATTGGCTCCCATCAAATCAATTGTCAGTTATTCTTCTCAATCAATTAGAATGCATTGAGCTGTACGCAATTGAAAGTATGTTCTATAAGCTTCGCAATATTCTAGAACTATTGGCATTTCTCGGTTGAGATGGGGTTATAGATAATTATGTACCCTTCGGGATGCAACTTATGGTTATGATAATAAATCTAGAAAGTTCTACGATCAAATTTCTATCACTTTTATTTCAACTGAAAGTGATACTGTGAATGTTAGTGCGATGAATGTTTATATATGTATTGTATATTTTCTGAATATCTATTTGTATTTATCTATTAAATATATTTATCATTAGTTGCTTCAAATGGGGCTAGATGTTAGGCGTGAATGTCTGCGGATATTTATTAGTGATAATATTTACTATGTAATTTCACAGTGACAATATTTGTTCAAAATAAATATTACCTTCTACGTAGAATTTACCGGTTAGAGTAACAAGGTTATACTTAATCTGTTTTACAACTAATGTAACGCGTACCTACTAATACGTGGGTATAAATTTTCTCAGTGGGCGGTCAGAGAAACCGCAAAGGCGTCTTGATGCGATTTCCGGGCTACTTTTAGGAGAGTTTCCTACACTATATAAATCTAAGTTAGAGCGGTCGTAAGGACCACACAGAGTTTATTGCAGCATTCAGTTAGGTAACTTGAGAGGAAAACTTTAGTAAAATATTATTTTCGTTTTTAATTTCCAGGTTATTCTGAATTGTTACTCTAGTTCAGTATTTACTCGAGCACCCTATTTTTGATGGAATAATATCATCACGCGCCTTTATCTCAGAGGGGTGGGCAGGGGTATTAAAAAATGACTGGCATTTGTCAACGCGGAAGTCTTATTTTTGTTGCAAATTTATTTCAAAATTTATGCAAAGGCGATGGAGCAGAATAGCAAAAATATGCACTTTTATACATTTCTGAGAGCTGTGGCTGGTGTGCGACAGGCAAATGAACGATTAATAAAGTCATATACAACATTTATCACAAATACATTTGACTAGATATTTCAGCAAATTCTTATAATCTAAACAATATAATTAAAAGAGGCATCAAGCATGTACCCCAAGAGTTGGATGCAGGTGCTACCACGCATTTCACTTAACATGCTTAAATCACTATTACCAAAAAAATATTCAAATTGTGCTGGCCCTAATTTCAATTTATTTTTTGTTTTAGACAAATTAAGTAATATAAAATAATCACGAATGAACATTAAGTCACGTAACTAAAATTAGGCTTACAGTTTTTCTTCCGTTCCATTTCAATAAGAAAACGGCAGACGATCAATTTCATTCTACGGTTAGTGCCGAAAATTTGCTGCCCTATAATTTGGGTCCATTTTGTATTCACATCACGCATAAATTTGTAAGTATCTTGACAAATGACATTAATAAATTTGCGTTTGTATCCAGAAGACATCTTCTATTAATAACTTACTCAGTTGCCATGTAATTCGGATCATTGGTAATTATTTAAGACAATACAATAACATCCTTAGTTTGTTATATTGGGTCCTTACCTATGAAATTGGTGTTTTGTATGGAGATTTTGAGGATGTCTGCATTTTACGTACTAACATTTTATCAGTGTTCTTTACAACGAAAGATCCAGAGATAACAATATTTGACATGTATCATTAGACAAGCTTTAGCAATATGTGTGTGAACACGCTTGATAAAAATTATTCATCGTATTTATGTGAATGCAAATCAAATGATGTATTCGGGAGACAGTTAAAAATAATTGTCTTTGTGTCTAATTTTAACACAATTAAACTTAAAAAAAATTATCAAATTAAATAATACGAGCTCAAATATATGGTCTATTTTTAGAATAGGCAATTATTTTATAAGAATGTTCTGTAACTTAATAGTTACGGACAAATTGCTAAGACAGAATAAAAACACCAATTTCATAGGTAAGGACCCAATATTAAAAACGTCCTACACTACGTTTGCCGAGTCGCAGTCTTCAGTCAAGAACGCATTAACTCGGTCATCGGTTCTTGCCACTGTCACTTCAGCTTGTTAGGTCTCTGTACTATATCAGTTACCTCCTTCACAAAAAATGGTACGAGAACATTATTAAAATGCTATTTAGGTAGATTATTATCCACTATAAATGCGCACAAATTTAAATTTAATTTATATTTATGATGACGTAGTCTTTTTATACTATGATGGTAGAAAAAGGCATTCGACCCACCTGATGATAAGTGGTTACGGTAGGCTATGGACGCCTGCAACACCAGAAGCATCACACGCGCGTTGCCGACTCTTACAGACATACACACTTCCTTTTAGAAGAATCCTATACTGTAATCCTGATTTTTTATTATTTATGATATCACTTCGTTAAATCACCAATATAAGTATACAAGCGGCAGTAGGATCCTAGCTTAAACTTCCATAATTATCTTACGTAGCCTTTGGTCAAGAAATCAAAATGTTTTCTCTATATTTTGCACTAGCTGTTGCCAGCGACTTCATCCGCGGTTACTATGGTTTTTTAACTATCCACGGGAACCCTTTAATTTTCCGGAATAAAAATAATCTAAGATACCAAATCAAGGATACCAGGGTTGACCAGGGTTGACCAGGGATATGTAACATCATGCAAAACTTTTTTTTTTTGTATTTTGCTTCTTTTTACATCCCCCTGACTTGGTATTAAGCATTTTGTTCTATGTACAGACATTCGACCTCTACAGTTTTATTACACGTATATTATATTTGAGAGTTCTTTCAAATACCTTTTAGACTTCTTTTCCTTAAAGACATTTTTTTTGTTAATTTAATAAGGAGTCATCACAATTTATTGGGTGACTCCTTCAGTCATAGGGCTATTTATGAGATTTATGTTATAAATAAAGATTATAGCGAAAACGACGATATAAGAGAATGTGTATAATTAAAACTCATAAAAATAAAATAATGAGGAAAAAAGACGGCAGAATCCATATTATAGCAAGCAATCGAAAGATAATATTACCAATTATTTGGAATTATAACAAGGGGTCATTTCTATTAGTGTAATTAGTAATTTGAGTTTCTTGAAAATCTTTACTAAGCCCCACGATATAATGTCGTATAATGTGAATTAGTCGAGATAATAGGGGAATAAGCCCCCGAAAATGAAATTTCCTCACATAAAATGGCTGAGACGACGTTACGACACCCGAGTCGACTAGTGTTGTTCGTAAACCGTAAGACAATATTTAGTTCAGAAATTCCGGAATTTTAGAATGCCGAGATAAGACACTTGTGCTATGAAATTTTCTCAACAAGTGACATTGATATTTTTGACATTATTCGTTATACGTATGGGAAATACCTCTCAATAATGTAATATGGAATTGAAATAGAAGTTTATCTAAACATTTAAATTAACGTCAAATACATGAAAAGTAAATTGACTTTCATATTTGTATATTATCACAGAAAATATAATTAGAATCAACTAGGGTATAGCCACTTACATAAACCAGGGTATATAAGGTGCATTTATTTAAAAAAATCGGTATAAGCAATAGATTAATTTTTTGGCACATGCCGAAACCGGAATATTCCGAAAACGGAATATGTCCAAAAAGGAATTTGCCGAAAAAGGAATCAATACTATAAGCTCCCAAATAATAAAAGCAATGTTAAAAGTACACCTAAGACATGCCAGCACACCACTGCTTCACTAAATAGCACAGGATCTGCGAACCCTTATGTTTCTTAATAAATTATGAATATTTACCATCACGCAGCGCTTTACGGGAACATAATTATTTTAATCTAACACAGACTGTAATTTTGGGAAATTGATATCATGGGTAGACACTTAAGCCGTGCTGGTGGTGTACTATTGTAATCATTAGTTAAGAAATTTATAAAAAAATTAAGGTAAGGTTGTCGTTATTAAAATATTCAAAAATGGAGGAGGTTCTATGTTCGTCTGTTTATATATTTTTTTTTTCGTTTCATGTTTTCGTTGCCTCAGTATAAAATAAGAATTTGTAATTAGAGGACTCTCATCTAAAATAGTGGTATTTAAACTCCTAAGTTCGTAGCAAGCTCCTTAAAGTACATCCAGATTTTAATTAAGTGACTCTGTCATAATCCACATGAGTCCGCACCCTGAAAAAAGGGGTTTCTTTATCCTTATACGTTTTTCATTATCCAAGATTCTGAATTTTCTGCGTCTTCCCTTGTTATTTTTTTCTGTATTTTTATGGCTTCATTCGTATAGTGACATATCGAATAGTTCGGGCGCGTGGCACTGTCTTGTTAGTACAGAAAGTTATTTCGGTAGAAGTTATGAATTTCATTATAAGTATGGGCTTAATATACAAATTAAGTAGTATAGATCACTATTCCCATACATAGGTTTTTGTTCGTCTAAATTAGTCTAATACTTATTATTGTTGCTTGTACACTTCGTTCGACTTATTACGTTAGGTGGCGCTACTATTCTAGCGGAATTACTTACTTTTTCTATTTTATGGGGTTTTCTGCCTTTCGGTATAGCATTCAAATGTGGCAAAAACTATTTCATGAATATCCTAATATATCTTCAATAAAACGTCCGCCTGTCTTTAAAAAAAATATTACTATCACACCTATACCTACCATACCTACCTATTATCGTAAGCAAGAAACGCGTTTTAAAAAGGGATTTTAAAAGCAATTCTAATCTGCAGTCATTTTACACAGTGCATTCACTCCACAATTTGCTGATTTTACGTCCATTGTGCTCTTTCCTAGTAAAGGCGTAATTGCCAAAAACAACGGCTAACTAGATTATCGGTCCGGCATTTTCTTCGGACAAAAGTGATCCCCTCGAAGGAAGATTCGTTTAAAGAAGTAATTACACGAAAAGCAAGTTCGGGCGATCTTGTCTCTGTTGTAGTCAATGCTCTGAATTTGGGATGTTACAGTCTTACCAGAAATAATGTTAACAGGCGAATACTTTTTATGTAGACTTCATAAATTGTTCACTTTAGGTACAGCTTTATGGTATTTTATCTCGATGAAAGCATTAACGCATATAAATAATCTACAAGAAAAAGTAAAAGCTAAATTGTGTATGAAGGGTTACTATAAAACATTTGATTACATTAAGGCCTCGGCCAGACAGACGCGGTGGCGGTGGCGGTCTATCGCACGCAGGCCGCCACCGCCACCGCCACCGCCACATCAGGTCACACAGGCGCGGTAAGGCCGCGCGGCCAGGGTTGCCAAATCTGGTACAAAAACGAAAATTTTCAGTTACTCTACGAGACAGATTGGCATTTTTTTCATAATATCACAACACATTTTTTTTTCAGGCAAAAACAAAATGTAAACAACGTTTGATAAGTCACTTGATAGATGACCAAAGAGTATACAGTTGGGGTGGCTTCATGAAAATAATAATTTTATGTTTTTTAAAAATGTCATGAGATTCTGGTAGACCTTTAGGGCCACTTGGAGGATATTTTAAACCTCGATTTAGTCATTTTTTGACATAAGAGCCATAGTAAAAATGTCAAAAATTTATAAAATCCAGTTTAAAATCTCGATTTAAATTCCTGCAAGTGGGCCTTGTTACTTAATTATTGTATTTAATTAGTAAATCGGTCAATGGTTTGAACAACATAATATTGTTCAAAGTTAAGTTGCAAGATTTCATGACTCTCTGCACGTTAAAAAGGATTGTAATAAAATTGTAATATTTAATTAATTATCTATTCATGTTTTCAATTTATGTTCTTGCTGTTTCATTCTAAAGAGTAGTTTTATATAACTGGTCGAAAATTGATAACCCTAGTGCGATCGCTGAGCTTAGAAACGAAAAGTAGTAAGTACAGTACTTTGTCATACATGGATGTCAAAGTGACAAGCGGCCGCGGCCGACCGCCTTATGGCCGCGACGCAGGCCGCGCCTGTGTGAATCGATGTTCAGACATCCATACTACGCAACTGACCGCCACCGCCACCGCCACCGCCACCGCGTCTGTCTGGCCGAGGCTTTAAGCAGTGATTGAGTTGCAGAATATGATGATACACACAAAGAGATTTGAGGGAGATTTTCAGGAGTAAATATGTTGCCATTGGTGTAAAAATCTTCTTCTTATCAGTCGTCTCGCTCTTGTCAGAGCGCTCGTGGTCAAACTGAGTATCCATGTTGGAGGCAGAGACGGCAGATGGCACAGTTCTCCGCACGATCTCCCGCCATCTCTACCTGTTGGTTGATTGTCTCGCGCAATCAGACACGTGACCGCCCACTGCATATTTAACTTGGTCAGTCCAGAGCATGTGAGACCTACCGAGCGATCTAGCTCCCACAACTTAAAAAATAAAAAATATATAGCATAGTATTAGCGACTGTCGTCTACCTATCGTCCTTTCTGTGCTTAATAATATCAAAAGACGACAATTGTGGTAAGATTATTTATAGCGACTAAGCCACAAGAACGGGACTATTTATGTATAGAAATAAAAATTTGAAGTGTGCATTTTTATTTTAAATAGAACATTCTAATGAATGCGCCGCTGTGTGCTTAAAAGCTTCACCGTCTTAAATGGTAATGCATTGGGTGCTGCTGATGTAACAAAAATGTTTCAGTAAATATGGGGCTCCATAACAAGGGTAGGATTATTAAAAAGAGTCTAATTTTGTTAGTGTACCCGCCACAGCTATCAGTATGCGTGGCGCGCGCCGCCCGGCGTTGGCGATAACGTAAAATTCGCTTCGACGAACATCCTGTTAATAGAGTTCCACTAATTTATAAGAACGTTAAGCCGTAACCATTGGACCGCCGTAAAACTGTCCACGATAGACGAAATAGCATTGATGATATGTGACGTAATGACATTTCGTCAATATACGATTATTTACGAAACCAGATGGAACTTACAACCACCAGCTCTGCAAGTTTTTTCTTTTGTTACGGAATTGAACTTAGGAGTTTTCTAACCACCTCACTGGTCTAGTGGTTGACACCAGGTATTCATAAAGAGGTCCAGGGTTTGATTCCTCACGGAGGCAGGAGTTTTTCTGCTCGATTTGGTTGGTAGTAGGGCTTCAAAGCCCGCCTGGCCAGCTACCACCGTCTTACTTAAATCTGCCGACATAATAACAATGTTATAAAGCATTTTGTGTTCAGGCAATTAGAGGTAAGATAGCCAGTTCCTCAGTTGTTGAGGAATACAGGTGAAGCTCGCTTCCACCTTAGCCCTTATCGTCACTTACCATTCAGGTATGATAAGAGAGAAAAAAAAGTACTTTTGATAGAAATCAAGTTATCCATATAATTATAGTTAATAGAAAGCAATTGTATTCATTAACTATGATATTTTTTACAATTTCTATAGCTCGCAATGTCAACCATATCATCTCCATAAATTTTTCGTAACCATTCCCAGTGGCTTTTTCCAATGTAGATTCAAAGCTGTCTTGAATGTTTCCAAGAGCAAAAAACGTGACATATGTCCTGTATTGGTAGATTATGGTAATACACGAATTCAAGAATAGAGTAACATAAGTTATAAAATAAGTCCCAAAGTATCGTAGGACCAACATGTTGTTTAGCGATTACGGTGGTACCTACTAGTCTAGGGATATCTCAGCATTCCTAGCCACCTTGAGAACAATGATATAAATTCTTAAGAATAGGCTAAAATTTCAGAATTTCGAAGGCTGAGAGTGTCCTGATGACGTTTATTTAAAAGAGATATTAGCCTGAAAAATTAAATGGAGAACTTCATTAAAGAAAGAAGTTTTCAAAATCAATGAAAAAGAAAAACATTTCACAATTTTTCTTATATTTTTATGTAGTAAATTACAGATATCTGTTTATATGACATGTACTTAACAAAACAAACCTACCTCGGTAATGCTTTTAAATTCTTATCACTTGATTGATTGGTAGGACGTAATAGTATGTTTTATGTTAAGATAAATATATATTTCCAATCACATCTAGTTGCAAACTAAGTCTGTGTGTACACCACTGGCTGTCGTCATAAAGCGAGGAGACGCGAGCATCGTAAACTTAAACAGGGCTTACTGCAATTGTGGCCTTCTGCCATACGTTTGACCCTACAGAGCCAATGGCTTAGGACGCCATATTGCTGCCTTACACCTTGTTTACTGAGACATAAATCTTATTGTTAAGCCGGGTTTCATTAAGATTAAAGTATATTATTTGTTATTTTATGGTGGCGAAATACGATCAATTAATATTACACTTCTATCTATCTAATGTTGTGTATAAATAATTATAGCTTCTATTGACAAAGATCCTTAAATAAAGCTGCATTTGGATGAAAGTACAAATAAGGATTAGGAAGGTGGGTCACCTCATAGACGCACAGTTTTTGGGTAACTCACGCGTTGTCTAACGGAAAATCAAGAGAAAGAGTCATGATAACATCATCCCAAAATTTCGCGTTAAATCAATAGGCAACTCTATCAAATCAGAAGTCTGCATTTATACAAATTCCGAGCTATAAGATTCATTTCCGTCAACATACTTGATCTGTCAACTGTACAGAACAGTTCGCGAGTTCATTAGGCAACTACTCTTGAAGTTAAACACTCGTAATTTTACACAACATCTCGGTAATTGAAAGAGGGAACCGAGTACAGTTTCGTTTGTTAATAAATGTATATTCAAATATATTTTATCAAACATTTTTGTTTAAGCAATAGATTGAAAAAATATGGGTGAGTTAGTGCTTGAAACATGAAGTTTATACAAAATTAACTGTATGGACTACAGAATTCCATACAGTTTTCCACTTATCATGAATAATTTAAAATAGTTCGAATGTTGGACAAATTATTGTGAATTCCGTATCTGTTTTTTCATTCAGTGGTTGTTCTATTTTGGTTGTGTTGTTGCTTTGAGTTGTTTTAAACTGAATCAGAAACCTTAGCAGTCAAGACACGGAACTATATGTATGATGAATATGATGAACTTTTTTAACGAGAAGCTTATCATTCGACTTTTTGAAGAACACTTTTTGTGTGATAATTATCAATTTAAGTAATATAGGGGTTTAATTAAAGAAATTTTTTTCTTTTATGGGACGTATGGGGACCCAAATTACACTTTCGGGTCCCAAGTCAACCTCATCTGCATGTGGTGTGGTCCTCCTTTACAACGGACGAGGCTCGGGCGATCCCCCAACCAACCCGCACTGGACCAGCGTGGTGGGTTATTGGTCCACACCCCAAAAATACGGTGCCGAGACGTGGAAACTTACGTCTCGACTAGTCCACCAGTTCAAAGTCGCTCAGCGAGCTATGGAAAGGGCCGACAAAAAACAAAGTCACCGACATAGCCTACCCGATTAGCAAAGTGAAATGGCAGTTAGCTGGTTACATCAGCCGTAGCACTGACGGCCGTTGGGGTCGTAAAGTTCTCGAGTGGAGACCGCGAATAGGTAAACGTAGTGTGGGACGCCCTGTGACAAGATGGGATGACAATATTCGTAGGATAGCTGGAGTGAGCTGGATGAGAACGACCGAAAATCGAGAGCGGTGGCGTGCATTAGGGGAGGATTATATCCAGCTATAGGCTGATGATGATGAAATTTTATATTTATTAATATTTTAATTAAATAATCACAGATACCAAGACACATGGTTTAAAAGGGATTAAATGTTTTACTTCGTTAAAATAATATGTTTTTTTGTGCAAATAGATTATTTTTCCATAAGTTTTGCATAACGAACTTATCAAAATGAATATTATCAATATTATTAAAAATATATTGTCACGATTTGCGCAAAGTTCCTGTGAATGTTGTCAACGTATTTAGCTGTGGTCCACCAACACTTCTCTCGAAGGAAGATCATCAAATGTGCACATGTATACACTATATATATAAATGATTATATACAATGTACATAACATAATGATGTGATTGTACATGATGTATTTTCTTTTTTCTATCTTTCATATAAACAAACTTTATGTGTAATGTATAAACCACTACGAAAAGTAGAATGCAAAGCTCCAATAATCTACGAATGTTTTCAGATTCAGTACTAAACCCAATCCCATTGAGTTTTGTATGCTACAGTCCTTTTGTTTTGTTAATTGCTTAAAAGGGCAAAAAGAAGGAGTCTCTGGCCGCCTGCCCGGCGTTGTGCCCGGCGCTTTAACTGAGGATTTGCAATAACTGTCGTCAGTAGTATTACTACCGTTGTGTTTTATAATTATTCTGGCACTCACTCTTTGCCGTGCGCCCTATAAATGAAGCCGGAAAATGCTTGATAATTAGGTTTTGTGTTTTTACATTTTATACTACGACAATGTTATTGAAACAAGACTGTTTCAGCTGTGAAAATTTGTCAGACTTTATTCTATCCTAGATGCTCATTCATAAGTTACTATAAATTGCTAAATGGGAATAAAAAAATTTCATAACTTTAACATATTCGTAAATTGTTCATTGAAACTGTTGTTATGCTTATCCAATCAAATAACAAATAATCTTTAATTTTTAGCCACCATAGAAGCAAACTGTGAAGTCGCAGCCATGAAAATACAATCTACATAATAAACATTTTGTAAATAAATAAGTATAATATTATGCAATAAACAATTCCTTCAAACAAATAAAACTACCATTCTACAGCCGAAATCAACGCAAACGCTCCCAGAAATGGCGGAAAAAACACGAGTGTCAACGACGAATTCGCAGTTTCGCGAACAATTTAAAGTCACATCCCCTTGCTTAAGATGCATTGGCTCATTCCAAACATAGGATTTAAGGTCTAGAGGCCGGCAGCGGCGAAATGGGGCAATTCGTAGTCGCCCCGGCCCGCCACAGGCATTAGCACTAAATGACACCCACGAAAATCTTACGCTCAGATACGGAGCGGAGTACAAAGAATTTTCCGCTTACTTCACTTAAAATGTAAATAAGCCACATATTTGACTGATGTTCTTGATGCCTTTGTTTTTCATTTCTTTGAGATCAAATGATTCTTGAAGCCATAATAGTATATTGTTCTACAAGGGTTGAAAGTATCTTATTTAGACCCGAGGCGGGGCTTAGCTAAAATAAAGGTCGAGGGACCAAATAAATCTACCCGACGAAAACACTGCGCTTTTCCTACGAGAACAGTACAATTAAAACATAGTACATAGTCACGGAAAAATAATACTTAAGCAGCACAACTAAACTTTTTTACTAAAAGATAGTTTTAGCAATGCCCACCTTCTAGTTACATGTGGACAAAACAGATGAAAGTTTGTTACAGAACAATATTAAGGCCTCCTTGGGCCTCCTCATAGATTTTGAACTAAGTTTATGGACTTCCTAGTTTAAGTGGCGACGCATAAAACACGTCCTGCAATGCAGCTGTGATCATTTTCGGCGAAATGACGTCGCCCTCGTCTCATACCTCGCTGTAGTGCAATTGGTTTTGAGTTCTGATCCTGAAGATCGACATACATAGTGGCGTTTTCCTTCAATGCCTGCAACACTTGGATATACGTATATAAGGTCCTTACCTATGAAATTGGTGTCTTGTATGGAGATTTTGGGGAATTCTGCATTTTCCATACTAAATTTTTTTCAGTTTTCTTCACAACGACAAATCCAAAGAAAATAATATTTGGCATCCTATCATTAGACAAGCTTAAGTAATATGTGTAATATCACACTTCATAAAAATTATTTATCGTTTTCAATTTTAACACAATTAAACTTACAACAAATTATCGAAACAAATCAAAAGAGTTCAAAAATATAGTCTATTTATAGACGAGGTAATAATTTTTTAGGAATACTCTGAATCTTAATAGTTACAGAAAAAATACTAAGAGATAAAAAAACATCAATTTCATAGGTAAAGACCCAATATACTTGTAATTCGGCACCTATTCCTATTCGGCAGGATTTGGCACCTCTGGAGCGACTGTAGCACGGCCCAGGTCTTGACAGAATCGAAGGCTTTCTCATAGTCCACAAACGCTAAGCACAATGGCAGGTTATACTCTTCGGTCTTCTGTGTGACCTGGCGCAACTGGTCTGTGATACTAAAGCCCTTTCGGAATCCGGCTTCTTCGGGAGGCTGGAAGTCGTCAAACCTGCGCGCGAGACGATTCGTCAGGAATTTCGTAAACTTGTAAATATGGCTGAGAAGCGTAATCGGTCTGTAGTTCTTCAATTGGGCCCCGTCACCCTTCTTGAAGAACAGTGACACCACGCTTCTGTGCCATGCTTTTGGCTTTAGGCCCTCGAATATGATGACTTTAAACAGCCATTAAACGCTTGAAATATAATTTTGAAGTCCTTAACACAAAGGGTATTAATTACTGTGAAAACAATAAGATATTTAAACAGATCTGTTAGTGCGATGAACTCCAAACGCAGGTAGGGTATCTTTACGTATTTAATCTATGATCAATAACTTTGAGATTATAGATTATAATAGTGAAATTAAAAAGTCACCGGTAACTAGATCAAAGAATAATTATTATTTATCTAGTAGACTGGTTATGAGTCAATGTCTGGCGCCGCCGACTCCCCTAGACGGCTTTCACGGAAACGCTTACCCTGGCGACCGTTGGAAATAACAGACAACCGTGGAATGACTTTTAAAATTGATGCAATTTTTCACTATAAAATGCTAATGTGGGGATTCCGAAGAATGCGCAGTTAATTGAGTACTGAACCATGGCTTTGTTGTACTTGGTAATTAGTTATTTTTTTTTATTGATATGGTTATGGAAGTATGTTTTGAACTAATTTTAAAAAAGGTTGTTATTTAAACGGTTAGCAGCATATTCGAATTTTGGTCAGCAAAAATATTAAAATTGGTCAGCTCTATTATCCAATTGGACAGCAACTTAGGGCAGCAGATATTTCAAATTTATCAGCAAAATAACTAATTGGGCAGCAACTCAAATGTTACCACTGCCGCCAAATTGTGTATTATATGTTTTGATGACACAAATATTGTTTTAAGGCCTTCTTGCACGATTGAGAGTTAGCGCCTAACCCATGATTTGCCTATATATTTGGGCCTTAGGGTCTTAAAAATAACCTTAATTAAATATCTATCACAATACATTTCCTAGGAATTGGTCATTCATTGACATTCATTTCAATATTTTATACATTTCCAACATGTATATTGCTGCCTAAATTATTATTTTGCAGCTCAACAAATAATTTTCCTGCCCAAATAATTACATTGCTGACAAAACATTTGTTTGCTGTCCAAATGATTTTTTGGCTGATCTTTTTGTTGCTGGCCAAATAAATAAATGGCTGCCCAATTAATTACTTCCCTTTAAAAAAATACTGTTAGCATTGGAAAAGAATTATGATAGGTAAATATTAGGTCCTTACCTATGAAATTGGTGTTTTGTATGGAGATTTTGGGGAATTCTGCATTTTCCATACTAAATTTTTTTCAGTTTTCTTCAAAACGACAAATCCAAAGATAGTAGTAGTAGTATTTGGCATCGATCATAAGACAAACTTTAGTAATATGTGTAATATCACACTTCATAAAAATTAGTTATCGTTTTTAAGTGAATGCAAATAAAATGATGTATTCGGGAGGCACTTAAAAAGAGTTGTCTCCGTGTCAAATTTTAACACAATTAAACTTACAACAAATTATCAAAACAAATCAAAAGAGCTCAAAAAGATAGTCTATTTTTAGACAAGGTAATTATTTTTTAGGAATACTCTGAATCTTAATAGTTACAGACAAAATACTAAGAGAGAAAAAAACACCAAATTCATAGGTAAGGATATTACAAGTTTCTTTATCATTCGCCTTCGTTGCAGCCTGAATGAGTGAAAAATTTTCTCGAGTTTGTTCATACATCACCGCTTTAATACGTTGGACCTAGTTTCTATTGGAACAATTTCTACCCACCAAACCGCATTGTACCATCGTCTTGGTGTTATTGACCATCATGCGTTTCTCCTTAAGTAGGAAGGTTTGTGGTCAGCTGTAAGATAAATTATAGACTATTGATGTGTGATGTGATATACACAACTAATTAAGATTGTTGTGTATTTTAGCAAATCAAATAGCTGCCCTGTGCCCGGTGCATGGCGACAGGCTCGCCCCCTATTAAATAAATAAATATCGTAAGACATTCACACCTATCAACTAGTCCCATTTTAAGCAACTAAATGCTGCTTGTGTTACGGATACTAGATGACGGACAAATATATTTAATAGATAATTATTGAGAATATACATAATATAATACATATATAATGAACCCCCAAGACTGGAGAACAAATGTCTGAAAATTCATCACCCAAACACTTGCCTCCACTGGGGATCGAACCCAGGACCTCTCGAGATGGCGGCGCCGTGAGACCGGCGTACAGACCACTCGGCCACGGTCGTCGTTAAATGGAGACTTAAATCAGATGAGGGTTTTAACACCCCTGCCTATATCTTTGGGGGAGGTTGGTGGCGTTGTGGTAAGTACGGTTTGGCTTTCGATTGAAAACAAAGATTTAACGTATGTTTTGGTTTGCAAAAATTAATCATTTAATATAAATAGTGTTTTTATTGTAATTAAACAGTGTTAAATGATTAAAGAATAATGAAGTAATTCAATTGATTATTCTCAATTATAAGCTCATTCAATGGCCAATCATTCGTTCATTCTCACGCTTCACCCGATTCAAATCACTTCAAGATTATTATCGATTCTGCTGTGCTAGGAGTCAGACGTATAAGCTTCCTAGTGAAAGTATTGAGAATATACTTTTTGTCGTCATAATTGCGTATTTTAATTTAGCCCCTCTGACCTATAAAAACCTACACAAAGCTACCTTCGCCATGGTCAGGCCAGGTGACCTAAACGTGACCTCGAGCTCCTCCGTGCTTCGGAAGGCACGTTAAGCCGTTCGTCCCGGTCGCTATTGCGACTGTTTCTACCCACCAACCCGTAATGGGCCTGCGTGACAGTGTTACGCCCCATACTCCTCACGTGTTTCTCCATGAGGAAGGCCTGTGCCCGGCAGTGGGACGTATATAGGCTGAGGACTACACCTTCGGTGCTTGAGCTGTCACAATATCTTTACATATATACTTAATGTAACCATTCATAAGGCATGATAATGTTTCTTTATCACAATACCAGAATTAATGTAACAATAACATAAGGATCACAGAGCATCGGAATGCTGATAAAGGCAATTATTATTCAACAGTAATGGCCGTTACATGGCATTAGTCTCTGTGCACACTTATCGAGTTATGTTTAATTACTGGCAATTTGCAGTTTAGTGATAGACACCTGAGGCTGAAGCGTACGATTATATCATTGCGAGGACACTGGACATTGTAATTTTGTTAGGAATAATAGGTACTACGGCTACACAAGCTACACTACAGTTGCTATGCAAGCTATATTAAAAGAAAGAAAGAAAATAATTTATTGACCATAAACAAAAACAAGTAAAAAACAAATACAGGTCAATTAGGACCCGGCCTCAGCATGAACTGCATCAGGCTAACCTGGTACAGCGCTGGTATTCTGACCGGACCTATATTATGAGATGATATCCACAGTACAAGAACAATACAGTATATTAAGATCCTATTATTTTTATAGGTTCTCAAGTGTCGACTTCGTACTGGAACTGGGGAAGTTCTGGGGAAGGCTGCATGAAGGCACTGGGTGCGAGTAGAGAAAGATCCTTGTAGGTGGCTGTCGTCCATAAGTCTCTGGATTTGATGATGATAGAGGTTATTATGTATCGATACATTATGCGGAACATTAATGATGGTGTGGTTTATTTACATATGACGGGTAAGCTCATGGCCTTCATCTCACCTGATGGTAAGTGACAATAAGACCGAAGGTGGAAGCGAGCCTGTAAATCCTCAAAAACTGAGAAACTAGCTATATTACCTCTGATTGCCGGAACACAACGAAGGCTAACAACATTGTTATTCTGGCGACAAATTTAGGTAGACGGTGGTAGCAGACAGGCTTGGAAGCCCTTCGGGACTCGAATCTGGACCTCCCGATCAACATCCGGTGGTGTGAACCAATAGACTGGAGAGGCAGCGGCGTCGTCGGCGGCAGTTTGGTATGTACTTTTTGTCTATCGGACTTAATTAACTAATTAAGGGCAGACAGAGATGCAGTACACACCAATACTTTGCCAGTAATTTAGTTGGTCCCAAGAAATAGGAGACAAAACTATTGCCATTATTGGGTACTATAATTGAAAACCATACGTACAATTATAGCTCCCTCCATAGGGTTAGGTGGAGATTACTTTTTCAATAATTACTCCTCTGCAATAAATCAAAAATTATTCAATACCAAACCAAAATATACTATAATAATAATAATAATATCCTCAGACATTCACACCTATCAACTAGCCCCATTTTAAGCAACTAATGCTGCTTGTGTTACGGACACTAGATGACGGATAAATATATTTAATAGATAAATACATATAAATAACATGAATATATAGAAATATATATAAACATCCAAGACTGGAGAAAAAAATGCCTGAAAATTCATCACCCCAAACATTTGCCCCCACCGGGGATCGAACCCAGAACCTCTCGAGATGGCGACGCCTTGAGACCGGCATACAGACCACTCGACCACGGAGGTCGTCAAATATGAAGACTAAAAATGTATTCAAACTGAGTGATATTTTCCTAACCCTACCCAATGTAGTACTAAAATGTCAATTAGGTAAACATAATTAGCTAAATGAATTCTCAGTTGGCGTATGATTAATTAAAACACAAAAGGTCAATTGATCCGATGACTCGTTTGCACATCGTCGATGACCAATTATGACCGTGTTCAATTCGATCGTGAAATTGTTAAACGAATCGGAAAATAGCGGTACATGTTTAGGACGTTTTAATTTCGTATAAAGAAAAAACTTCGTATAAGGAAGTCCTTTGAAAGAGTTTAAATCATTAATTGACTGAATGGAATCAGTTGGTTGCATACGTTGTATCCAAAATATTTCGTCTTTTTAAAGCTGTTCGGTGATATAACCGACCGATCAGATTTATGAATAAACTTCATTCACAAATCTGGTCGGTGGGTAATATCCGACCGTGGAAAGCCAGCTTAGGTAGTTTTAGGTTAACATCAAAAGTAAACGTGACACTACAAACATTTCTACAGCAATGTAAATGCACCAAAACCTTGAAAAAAAATATAATTCTCTAATGTATTATTAACAGTTTAACTACTCACTTATTCTTGAAACTTGCTGTGGAGATAATGTTATGTTATTCTAACATTCAATGTATGATCTCGGTAATTAACAGCTAAATGGTATACTTCTTAACCGAAAATAAATAAAAACTAATTTTGTTTTATAAATGACTGTTTAAATGTAGATTAAGTAGTATGTATACTGCACACAACATGGTCGTTTATTAACCCTTCTATGCAGCTGATATTTAAAGTACCAATAAAATTTTTAGAATCTTATTCGCACCTATCACTTCAACTTTTTTAGCTGCGTTTTTTTTTAGTTCTTAATGTCAATTTCGATACGAGACGTGATTTCAACTATTTTCCGCTAGAGGCGCTTTTTACGTTTCCCATAGAAATTTACATTCCTAACGCAACAAAAAATTTGAGTTTTTTACAATGAAAACTTACCCTAGGGTTACAGACTGATGCCTAACGGATTTTTTTATCATACCAGCAAGGGCTACATTATCAAACTTTATGACTAAAGACGCCTATTCGTCATAACATCGAATTTTCATGGAGTCAAGGATACCATCCATGACCGGTAACAATTAGGAAAACCTCCGTTGCAAGTCGCGCGGGTATAAAACTTTATGTACGCATATAAATTTAGATGCCGAGACATGTTTTATTGTACAGTCGTAAAATTTGGGGTCGGAAAGACCGACATATTTATTAAATACGAACAAGGTCGTAAAGTAGAATGCAGCGTCTTCGTGCTATCGATAACATCATTGGACTATTTCTGGTGTTCACTCGTACTTTGCGAATCGATTAGTACCCGACTGTTTTTGGATTGAACGTCGAAATTGTAATGGTATTTACGAATAATAAACTACTTTTAATTAAAATAAAACTTAAGTCTATAGAGAAAACCAATTTGATAGTTACTTACATAACTCACTTGTATGTTGTGATTGTTTTACAAGGATGGAAACTGGCAGAACGTTCTCCTGATGGAAAGTGATCACCGTCGCCCATAGACATCTGCTGCACTGAGGAAATTCAAATACTTGTGTGTGTGTGTGTGTTTTTACTCATAAAATGTCAATACTGCAGTGCAAGCATAGATCTTCGACAGCCGCCATATTTGATCGACAAAAGCGCTCGATGGAGAGAATCTTAGAATCTTCCAGTCTGTTCGGAGTTTCGTTACCTGGAATCTCTACTCCAGCAGGATGGAGATGTTGACCGAGACGTCTAGCGAAGGATTAGCTCAGGATGGATGAAATGGCGGCAGGTTACGGGAACTGCGTGTGACCCCCGTATTACCCTAAGACTGAAGGGGAAAATTTATAAATCTATAATAAGACCTGTCATCATGTATGGATCGGAATGTTGGCCTGTAAAGCGGATGGATGAACAAATATTGCATGTAGCTGAAATGCGAAAGGTGGATGTGTGGTGTGACGAGAATGGATAGAGTGAGGAATGAATATATTAGGGGAAGTCTGAAAGTTGCCCCGATTGCTGGTAAACTGAGAGAAAAACGACTTTCTTGGTATGGACATGTAATAAGAAGGGAGAATGATCATGTCACCAGGAAAGTTATGGACTTGAAAGTGGATGGGCGTGTGGGGAGAGGAAGACCAAAGAAAAGATGGATGGATTGTGTGAATGATGATGTGATGAGGATGGGCGTGAGTGTTGACTTGACGAGAAATAGAGGAGAGTGGAAGAGGAAGACATGTTGCGCCGACCCCAAATAGAATTGGGAACAGGGCAGGAAAAAGAAGAAAAGCATCCGTCCTTTTCACTCTTTAGAGTTATCTGTCAAATTTATCGAATTTTTCGACAATTTTGCAGTGCAGCAGTGGGCTTGTGTTTCCGTGAAGGATTGAGCAGAGGAGGTACCGCACATTTCGTAATCCACAAGTGTAAGCCTGCTACCATGGCTCATAGGCAAGAAGTAAAAACGTTCTTCTAAAAATACATGTACAATTGAAACGTTTATTACATTACTGCAATACGGCTCTTTTATTAAGTGAAAAGCTAATTCACCAAGCCCTACTTGGCTAATATAATAAACGAATTTCATTCTCATTTTCAATGCGTGCTTCGTAAAGTATTAACATTTTTAGATAGCTGTTAGTAGATTTTGTTATTACGCTTTGTAACGAAAGCTGGCTTAGGAAAATAAGTACTCAGGTACCAAAAGCTATCCTTACAACCAATAATACATTAAAAATCCCCATAGCATTGGTGATTACATTGCTTTGGGCTAGGATGAAGAGTGCAACAGATTGGTACTACATTTAAAATTTAAAGGCAGTGTAGTCAAAAGGAGTTTACATTATATCAAATGATTACGTTAGGATGTTAATTGATGATTAAGGGATTAAGGGGTGTTATTCAAACGGTCAGCAAAGTATTCGAATTTTGGTCACCAAAAAATGCTATTGGTCAGCTAAAATAACTAATTGGTCAGAAACTTTTCGGCAGCAAATATTTCTAAATTGGTCAGCAAAATAACTGATTGGGAAGCAACTTTGGGTAGCAGATATTTCTAATTTGTCAGCAATATAACTAATTGGGCAGCAATATAAATGTTTTCTCTGCTGTCTAATTGTTTGATATACGTTTTGATGACACAAATATTGTTTTTAAGGGTCATAAAAAATAACCTTTACCTAATATCTTTCCGAATACATTTCCTGGGAATTGATCCTTGATCTTTCATTGATGCTTTTCTTAGATTTAATACATTTTGGGTAACATAATAATAATATTTTGCTGCTCAAGAAATTATCTTGCTACCCAATTAATTATTCTGCTGACCAAATAATTATTCTACATACATACATATAATCACGAATATTATCCCCTAAGAGATAGTCAGAGACTAGGCAAAAGCACCACAAAAGCAGTCCATTGCCATAGTCCGCGCTTCACCAAACATTGACTGGACACAAGCTATTGGATGGCTGTGCAGTTCGAAGTCTATTAGTCGCCTTTTACGACACCCAAGGGGAGAGACGAGTTGGTAGTATTCTTTTAATGAGCCGCTACCACACGGCTATAATTATACTGCTGACCAAATAATTATTTTGCGGCCCAAATAATTAGTTTTCCGCCAAAATACTACATTGATGACTAAAAATGATAGACTTGTTGTCACCTTGACTACTTTAATAAGAATAAACAATAAACAATAAGGATATCAAAAGGAATATGAAAAATACAAAATACAAAAAAAAATACAAAATATAATACAAGTATCAAAAGATGGCCAGCAGTGTGCTGGTGGCCAGTGTCTGTCGCCAACACTCCCCCCCAGTGCGAGCGAGCACTAATTCATGTTTGGACAGACACTGACCAATGGCACCATGAGGCATGTGGCCCTCTTAAGAATTTCGCCCTTGGTTTGCACTTCGACGGTCCGTATCCTTCCATCACGTCCTGGATAAAGTTTGACTACTCGACCCCGTGGCCAGCAGGCGCGAGGAAGTGAGCCATCTACCAGCTGGATTAAATCTCCAAGACCAATTTCTCTGGTAGATCCTGATGTCTTAGGTACTAGGGCCGGTAAAACTTCCTTAGTCCAGCGCTGCCAAAAGTGGTCTGCAAGTCGCAAGCCCTTTTTGTAGTCTGCTCGGCGACACAAGTCGGCATCGGATAAAGCGTTGAGCTGAGGGTCACCTAAAGGTCCGCCGAGAAGAAAGTGGAAAGGAGTCAGTGCTTCTTCATCATCCAATTCCACGGGAACGTGTGTCAGTGGCCTAGAATTGATAATTGACTCGGCTTCCGCCAGTAGTGTCTGGAGAACCTCCTCTCTCGGTGCTCTTTCTTTGAGTGTCACCGCTAAGGCCGTCTTGACGCTGCGAATAAGCCGCTCCCAGCATCCTCCCATAAACGGCGCTCCCGGGGTGATGAAGTTCCACCGAATCTTATTATTGGCTGCGAAGTCATACATCTCGTCTAGGTTACGGGTCAGCAGTGTACTGGTGGCCAGTGTCTGTTGCCAACAATGACAAAATATTTGTTTGCTGCCTAAATGATTTTTCTGACCTTTTTGTTGCTGACCAAATAATTAAATGGCTGCCTAATTAATCACTTCCCTATATTGAGCATAGTCCACATAATATATTAACCCTGTCACAAAGTGGAACTTGGGTTTTCCGATGGCTCGGTGACTCAGCGGGAAATCCTTAAGGGTAATTGTAATATCGATATGAACCATTCGGAATTATAGTTTGATATTGCCTTAAAATAGTATTGTCAAATATAACAACCACGCATTGTAAACTTTTTTTTGTTATGTTCGACATTCCATACATTAGGTAAAAGTTTTGGATCTAACAAACCCTAAAGTTTTAGTTCAGTGACTGATATTATGATGCTGCTATTTTGAGTAATATTATTATTTTCCTTGAAATAATATGGCTCCTATTTGATTTTGTTTTATAACTAAAAATAAGAAGCATTATAACCTATAGTATCCGTTAAATACATTATTAATATTTGCAAAGATTGAAATATTTGATATAGTATGAGATAAAATACCGGGATAAGTAAGATAAGTATGAAGTAGCCACGCGTTGTAAAAATAAATTATCTACATGATAAGAGTTTTGCTGCCCTATTCTGTAACGTAATGTTAACAAATCAATATTGATTTGATGCCCCGTCAAATGACATGAACTTTGATAATTTCAAAAAAATTTGATACTACACAAATCCAATTCATGTCCATTGAAATTTGGTTAGAGGGTAAGGGTAAGGTGTGCCTTTATAACATAATTATGTGAGTACATTCAATGGTACTAAAATTAACTTATATTCTTTTAGATAAAAACAAGCAAATACAATAAGCAATGCGGAGTGCTGGGAAACTTGTGAATACTTATACGAGTAGCTCCCGTAATAAACAAATAATATGTGAACAACTTCCATATTTGCCTAATAATCATGGTCTTAATAAATTTAATAAAACAGAAACGTGTGACGCAACGGGGAAGAGTGCCAAAAGAAAAACTTTGACAAACGCCTTCGATACAAAAGTTTTGGCTATTCATACATGGCGCTTGCCGTGCAAAAGTGAAATTGCCTTCTTGAGCAACAGTAAATATCTTGGCAAAGTCACCATCTACAGGTAGTTGGCTGGTTTCCAGGTCTTACCTGGAAAGACATACGCCAAACTAAGAGTGTTGGCAATACGAGCGTCTAATTACCACCTTGTTTTTAATTAGGGGCTATTTTTGAACTGAGTAATTATCTCTGATGTATACAGAAAATTGTCTATCCCTAATGGTGGTATGTTGCCCAAACTTTGTAACATATCACTATGTTTATAAATGCGAATAAACTTCATTTATATGTTGCAATAGCAGATAGATCAAAGCAGAAGCAGCAAAAGCAGGAAAATTGCAATTAGCAAATTGTCTCGACAGCCTCGGAGATTCATTTGTGACAAGTGGCAAAGGTACTAAATATGACAACGAATTATTTACCTATTTTATTTTTCCATACAAATCAAACAATAATTCTGGTGGCCAAGGCCTCAGTATAATAAGGACTTATAGTATTATTTGAAATTTTGTCGTTTTGCTGTTTGAATATCAAAATACTTTATATTGTGTTGTATTTATATCTACATAAAATATAATCATATCACTCAGTCAAATATCAGTTTGTGAATTTGGAGCTGAAATTAGGATACTGATAATGTATTATTGCCGTAATGCCGTTGTTTAAGACGCTGCATTGTTATCATCTCGTTCAATAATAAGGGAAGCGGAATGATAGTCTGATAATGAGATCAATTTAATGTTAGAAGACAATTAAATAATAATCCAAATAATTCCACTCGGTTAAGGCGTAGTATATCTATTTAATCTCAGCTTCTATCTTAAATAAAACATAAACATTTATTGTTTGAATCATAAAAAAGCTTGTACCTTTTTAATCGAGAATATTGATAACCTAAACTACAGTTGTTTCGATAAACGAACTTATTATTCAAAATCCTATACACAATGTAATAACATTCACTTCTTGTTAAAAACACAATGTAAATTGCCACCATTTCTCTAAATCGACATTTACGCGGTATAAACATGTCATTTCATAACACCGCAGACTGTAATAGCATTTTTAAACGGACCCTACACGTCACAAAGTAAAATATGACTGTGTCTATTGATAAAAATATCGAGCCAGCGAGCGTCGAGGCACGACTGTAAGCCGGCTGTCGCCGGCAGGTATAGATGAAAGGATTAACACCATTTTTACTGACATTTAAACCCTCCGCCTGTATCATTGCCATGTTTTCAATTACAGATTAAAACGATTTTTGTAGCGGTTTTTAATAGAGCTCCAGCAGTTATTCCATTCAGAATTGATGGTAGAATCTAACGCTTTTGACATGCTACCACGGTATAAGAATCGATGCGACCTATAGCTATAAATAATAAATATTCGGAGTAGTAAAATTTTATGTAAGGAGGGTTGAGCTCAAACCGGTACAAGCACCGTCAAAAATATTATTATGAACATTTTTGGGTAGCGGATTTTTTTACGAAGAATATAATTTTAAAAGCTGTTTTTCGCAAGTATTTTAGTCTGGTTTAGACAAATACCTACACAATGAATATTTCGGATACCTACCATTGAAATTATGTGAGTCATATTATAGTAAACACTTTCATAGTTTTAAGAATCACAAATAAAATTATTCATAGCGTTAAGCAGAACTTTATGGTATCATTTAACCAGCAATTTTATGTTATTCTCAAAATTTTAGTTCACCGAAATATTCTGTTGTACGTACAACTCAATAAAATGTAAAATGAATAACTTTTCTTCAAATGGTCTCCTGTATAAGCGATCAAAAAGCTGTGCTATAATAATATAACATAAAACCTTTCTTTTCAATAGCTCACTCACAGCTGCCAATAGCTGCGCAGGGGCACTGACGCGACATCAATGAGAAAGACGGAATGCGGTTCAAGAGACAATCGGAGCCGCTGATCACGGATGATGAAATGGAGCTCCGATCGGCTATCGGTCAGAATCAATGTAATACTACTTGTAGTGATCGAACTTTGAAAAGGAATAAATTGTCGAGAAATTAGTTGCGGGTTCTATATCTGGTAGTTAGATGTAGAAAAAAATGTTCTTCAATAGATAATTATTAGGATTTCCTACATATTGACGATGTTAGAAAAATAGCCTTAGCAAAGAAACAGGGTAAAGGATCTTAATTTTAAAATTTGTGTTTTTCATTATTATTATCCTACAAAAACAGTTTAGTACTAGTTACTTATTTGGGTACATAGAAAACTCAATAAAAATAAAATACTTCACGGTGACAGATAGTGCTAAACAACCAGAGTCCTAAAAGCGTTGACACAATTATCATAGAATGCATCTACGTCTTGATATCACAATAGAGTCGTTTTCGGCTTGCCATAGAATTTTCAGCAGTATTTAGCTAAAGAATAAACATCGCGGCAGAAATGATTTAAAGAAATAATCATGGATTTTTTCTTTTTCAAGCATTGCTGGTTATTATTTAAGTAAAGTTAACAAAAGCTGACACTTAAAAAAGAAAGTGAACGTTCCGTATAAAAAGACGTTTTTAGTTTTATGTAACGCTATCTTACTGAAAACAAGATTCTTCGGCCTCGCCTTTTTGTGAGTTCCGAGGAATTTCTCTGGCGCTTGAATTACTATAATAGTGATTACCTCGACGCTAAAGCTTATGTCCGCGACCTTCGGATTCGTATATAAAAGAGAAAGGCTCTTAAATAAGAGCGTAGAAGTCTCGAAGAGGACTGGTGAATTTATATTATCATTAGGACAAAGTATTACAAACACCTTTTTAATAATGTACGCATTAGCGACAGTCAGAGTGGAGTGGTAAATGAGGAGCTCGGTGGCGCTGTGATAAGTACGTTTTGGCTTTGGATCGAATACAAACATGGTCGTGATAGGAGGCCAAAACTTTGGGATCTCTATCTCCTCAGTGCTTCGAAGGCACGTTAACCTGCTGGTCCAGGTCGCTTTTGCGACTGTTTCTACCCGCCAACCCGCATTGTGCTAGCGTGGTGGTAATACGGCTCCTCATTTAAAAAAAATCAAAAATTCTTTGTCGTATAACAAAAGTTTTACAGAGAGAGATCAAAGTCCTTTATAAAAAGTATTTTCGCCACAATTATGACCTTCGCAGCTTCGTAAAAATTTACCGCTTACTTTAAAATGTAAATTACATAAAAACATCACAGCGCTACGTCTCGCAGTAGGTAATAATTAAAATATATCATATTTCCCTCATGCTCATGTTGAAACAATGCGATGCATCAAAATATTTAATTTATATAAATTGGGCTGGAAGCGATTTGTCACAGGCTATAAATATAATTTGCGACTCAATTATCTCCCTACTATCCGAGCTTCCCTTTGGGAATCATTTCCCGCGGGAACTTCATATTTTGTAGGGATTAAATTTTAATAGTTTTGTTTTATTTATGGATTATGAAACAGTTATTTATGTTAACATCAATATTCGCCTATTCGGAAATTCTTAAATTGAAGGCTTTAACATTTACGGTGTTCGTTTATGAAGTAAATGTTGAACATAATTATTTCAATATGTTTGTTTATCCTCTCTCAAACGAACGATTTGTAAGAATTTGCTATTAGCAAATAAGGCTACCAATTACTTTATGTCTTGCTTATTTACTTATTCAGATTCATTTATTCACAAGAAACTCGGTTTTACCTATATATAACATCTTTATGTTAATACAGTAAATATTGTTCTGTCATGTATCGCTTACAAAGCATGCAAATATAAAAATAACTGTTATTAGTCACAAATAATAATTCACAAAAGTCTAGTTTATCATTTATACATCGAAAAAAGAAAATATTATACGTGATAAGATTTGCAATTTAAATAGTTATTAATTATTAATTTTATTTTTATTTCAATTGTATACAATGACTCATTGATTAGCCAAACCTTCACTGATTTGCGGATCGCAATTGTGGAAGCATCTGAAGCTCGGCAGGTAGGACATTAATATCTTGACACAGGCTGAACATTTTTTAAGTAGAGAGCAGCATTTGGTATAATAATTAAGGACAATACACAAAATCATATGAATGAAATACCTTAACTGACAAAAGTAAGAAAAGTATTAATAGATAGGTACCAAAAGAAGTTAGTCACCCTGTAACGATATTACAGCCAATATTAGGTAGGTATCTTACTTCTACAAATAACATTCGTTTAGGTGAATCATTGATACAATAAACCTAATTTAGCGGACGTATATACAGCGGCGTTTACTGGGACTTCCAAACTATGAATCAGTAATTCCTTTGAATTGGTTACTTTGACTTTTATAGAGAGTCTTTACTGATAAGTAACGGTCTCACTTTGGGCTTTTATTATCTACCAATTTAAACGTCAATCATTTAGTAAAACTTTTAAGAAATGGTTTTAAACAACCTTCAAATTATTTAAGTAAAGCTTTCCTCTGTCTCTTAGCACGTCAGTCAATCAATACCCTGTCATTATAGACAACTATAGAGGTAATGTAAAGCCACAACGAATTTTTCACGGAAATTCCCCATTTGAGAGCAAAAATGTAAAAATGTAACAACGATAGCACTTCCCAAACAAAGGTGAGTGAAAATTAAATTTAAAAAATACCAGCAACTGCAACTTTTTACCCGTGAAATGCCGGCTGAAACTCGTTCACAGACGAACCCGCGAGGGATTCTACTCGAAAATTGAGGAAAAAATTAGGCATCTCAAAATTCAGTTTGAAATGAACTCGGAACTAATCAACTAAAAGCCAAACTATCACGGCGCAGTTTCAAATGCAGTCTAATCTGGCAATAATTAGGGTAAGTACGACGACATCTGGGCGACATCTGTTGCAGCATAGGTATTAATCAACCTATAAAGGTAGTTCTATGGACTGAGGTAATATATAGAAAATATTGTACTTTCTTCGCGAATGATCAAGGCAAAGTATCATTATTAAAGGGGAATGTTTGATAATATTCATAAAGCTGTTCAACTATGTAATCAAGAGTTCATAACGGTCTCTACCATGCGGTCTCTCACTCTAAAAAAAGATGCGAAAAAGCAAAAAGACTCGTTATAATGTCGGCACATTTACTGAGGACAACCTTTAAATAAAGATACTTATCTGACAGAAAGCAATTTTAAGCATTTACATTACGATTTTATTTCCATTGTACCATTTCCAGGGTATTATATTGGTACATCCTAAATGCGCCCTACATTACAGTGAACCCAGACTATCCAAACCTTGAAACACTAGCCGGACGATAAAAATATCTAAATGGATGGCCGAACGGCTCACAGGGCGACACCGAGGCGCCGCACTTAAACCTCCACCTAATTAAATGAATGAAAATGAAACTCGAATGTTTTCATTCCATTTACAATTCTATGCTCCCCACTCTCGTTTGCCAACGAATGGCCGTATGCAAACTGTATTACAATATTTCAAAAATGGCACACTTCTGAATTAAGGACGGCAGGCAACCATTAAAACAGAATTTCCATTAGTGAATTTTTTATTACCCTGTACGGCTGAGAATGGGAAATTTGGTCCTCTTGTTTAATTTTGAGAAGATATTCATGTTGAGGTGGTTACATAAATTCATTTAAATTATAAGCTTTATAGTATTAAGTAAAAATTACCTTGCTTTACAAATTCAGTTAGATGTGATTGCAGAGTAGGTGACGTAAATTTTTTCCTTTTTTCTAGAAAACCTCTTTGGAGATTGAAAATAGAGGTTTGTAATTTCACGCCACAATTGTTTTTCTAGCGGCTATTTCTAAGTACTAACCCTCAGAGCAAATAAGCTCACCTTTTTGCGGCCGGTGCTTTTATAATGATTATAACATTTTATTCCAGAATAATCTTTATAAGAATATTTATTATTGTAAAACAACCTCTCTAAGTTATATGAACACGTATACTTAGTATACTCACAGTGAATCCCCGAAGGGGTATTTAGAGAAACACGTTTTTCATATAATCTTATCTTATTCAGTTCGTTCAGAAGTTTATTAGTTCAGAAAAAAAATCAAAGAAAAATTAAAAAATCAAAACTCATTTACCAGGAAATTAATTTCGATAAACGATGTAAATAAATAATATACACTATAATAAACAATGTACAATTTTGGACAAAATAAAACCAAATATAATAATGTTATCGAAATGCAATTTCATTTGAATGTGGAATGGTGTTGTAGTGAATAACGCGGACCGGGTCCCTATTCTCAACTAACCAAAAACAAACGAATCACGAAATCTCTATACCTGTCTCTATTTGTTATAGCAAAACAGAGCAGGAGGGATGTAACTTTCCGAATCGAATCTTTGAACGGATAGTTGAGAATACTAGGGCAGAGCGGAGTTCGAAAAGTCATTTTCCCGATTATCTGTCTCGCGGAGCACATCACGGGCAGCATTGTATGTAAATTGAATTAATGACGCTGCACCCAGCCTCGCTTCGCAGGCGAATCGCTGTAAACGATTTATTTGGACTACTTTGAATTAAAATTGTACTGAACCTATCATTTTAGTTGTTTAACACCAGTTCTTTATGACGAACGGGAACGCGTTTGATTACTTATCTTTCCGGTTGGTAAGCAAGATGAGAGCAGCTTAATGTTACTTTATTTTCGTTCGAAAGGCACTAATATTCGGTAATTACTTTTATGTAATCAACTATACTGTCAGGCGACGAAGGGTGTAATTTTGAATCGAGTGAAGATCTCATCCACAGTAGCATGGTATTGTATGATGGGAAAATTCTATATTTTCTTAGGTATTATGAAGTCATATTTGCCATCGGTCAACTTTCATTTGGAGAAACACACTTCTAATCGATCAGTAAATGACGTTTTACAAGTTGTTAAATGTCTAAGGGCTTGGTTCTAGTTTTGTTAATAGTGCAGTGATAAGGAGGAAGAAGGTACGTTGTTAATAAGATAATATGTTTTCTCATGTCATCTACAAACATTTAAAAGTTTACGATACGGGTAAATACAAGAAATAAACGGAGCGAAATATATGGGTTATTACAAGTTTTTAGAATGCATGAGTACGCGCGTTTCTCATTTGTATAATTAAATATATTCATGAGTTAGTTTCAGTGAAACATTACACACGATCATCAAATACGGAAATCTTACACTGTGAAATTCCTTTTTCTTTATTCCATCTTATTAATTTATTTTGAAGCGAATCACTAACCGAAGCTACAGTTATGTAGACTTTCTTTGTTCACCAAACATTACTTGATCGTAAGAATAACGTTGGGTCTATTATGTTACGCAACTCATAAGATATGGTCAGGGGAATGCCCGCCTCGGGGCGGAACCCGCACTAAATCCCTCCAGTTTACGTGGCGAGGGCCCCTATTAAGATTATGAAATTATGACGCCGACCACTCTCACAGATTTGCGTGGTAGGACCCCTGTTAATTCAGCTGATTTAATTCGAACCGGACGATGCAAGGGTGACTGTAAATCGATTGGTACTCGAATCAAACAATCGTATTTGTGAACACTAAATTCATTTCATTCGGTTGAGGAACGACTGAGTGGTTCATACGCTTTGGGTTTGATAGAAGGCGCAGCAACTTTCGCCGTGGCCATACTTAGAATACCAATAATGACCCATACTTTTTGGATCTTGAATTTTTCCGTGATTCTGGAAGGTAGGTTAAGTGAGTGGCCTTTCTACCTACAAATCACACCAAATGTTTTCTTTACATAGAAACTTCTGTGGCCAGCTGTGGGAAATGTATAGGATTAAAAATGGATGGTGATAATACGTTAAGCTATCTCATTAATTGTCTTGATTGATCTTTATGGTGTTTTAAATGCAATGTTTATTATAAATGATGTTTATTCACTTTTTGTATTAGTTTTTCTGCCACAAAAATAAATCTAAGTTCAATGGCCAGCTTATTCGATAAGAGCGATCTCTTCTTGCAAACTTAGATCGACTAATTATTCAAAAAAGAAATGGTGTATAAACATACAAATCAATAAATATCCTCAAACATTCACACCCATCAACTAGTCCAATTTTAAGCAACTCAATGCTGCTTGTGTTACGGATACTAGATGACGGACAAATAAATTTAATAGATAAATACATATTAATATCCTGAATATATATAAATATATATAAACATCCAAGACTGGAGAACAAATGTCTGAAAATTCATCACCCAAACACTTGCCTCCGACTGGGGATCGAACCCAAGACCTCTCGAGATGGCGACGCCTTGAGACCGGCGTACAGACCACTCGAACACGGATGTCGTCACATATATACATATTTAAATATATTAACGTTTATAAATATCTACAGTCAAATCCAAAAACATTTAACCACTTTTGACACTAAATGACCTATTATAAAGAAAATAAAGATTTCCACCTTTTTTTTTATACATATTTTTGTACTCGACTGTTGGAGAAGGCATCCTAAATAAAATTATTATAATATTTTGAAACGAACAGTTTGTATGCTTGTATATACCTGAGTATGTAATAACAGGGGTTAAATCCATACTCATTATTATAAATAATTAACTTAAATAATTATTAATAAATAATTATTATAAATAATGTAATAATTAACCCCTGTAATAACAGGGGTTAAATCCATACTAATTATTATAAATGCGAAAGTAACTCTGTCTCTCAGTCTGTCTCGCTTTCGTGTCGAAACTACTGAACCAATTCAGTGTAAATTTGGTACATAGATAGTCTAGACCCTGAGAAAGGACATAGGCTACTTTTTATCCCGATATTCCCATGGGAACGGATACCGCGTGGATGTAACCGTGGTTATCAATATCTGCTCGATCGAGTATTAATTGACATACGAGTATTCCAAAATGTAATTTCATTTCGAGTTTTAAAATTTCTCGGCATTGTAAAATAATGACACGACAACAGATTTATCATCATGACAATATCCAATCAGATGACACTGACAATAAATTTTAATTATTTTCATAACTAGAAGATTTAGTTCAACTATTCATAATCAACATTTTGCTAATAAGAGATAAGAATTTAATATTGAGCATTTTGGAAAAAAACAACGCAGTGTTAACAAACACACAAAAACTTTTATCGGCGTTAAAACAAAAGCCTCTGTGGTCTAGTGGTTGACATCACCGGGTGTTGATCAGGTGGTCCGGGGTTCAATTCCGCACGGCAGGAGATTTTCTCGGTTTGGTTGGTGGTAGGGATTCTGAGTCTAAATCTGTCGCCATAATAACAATGTTAAAGCATTGTTCCGGCAATCAGATAGCCAGCTCCTTAGTTGTTGAGGATTACAGGTGAAACTCGCTTCCAGCTTCGGCCTTATCGTCACTTACCATCAGGTGAGATGAAGGCCAAGAGCTTGCCTGTCATTGTGTAAACAAAAAGCCTTATTGTCCCAGACGGCATTTCGGCATACCAAACCAATATTTTTTGCTATTGTGTAAAAAGAAAAAGAGTACATTAAATATGTTATTTTTGTTCAACGGTAAGATGTATTTTCAAATATGATAATTTTAAATGCCATTCGGTTTCCTTTTATGTTCATGTAAATACAAGTTCGCTGGCGTGAAAAATAATAATATGCTTACGGCTATCTATTACGCGACTTTTAATATCATTACAAAGATAAGATCTTAAGTATAATTTTCTCATTTTATTTTGTCTTGTGTTCTTTCCTTATTTTGAAGGCTTGAATTAAGACTTTAAAGAAGCAATGATTCTGTATATAATCATCCAAACTGTATTTTTTAAAATTTTATTTTAGGGCTTTGGTTTTGTTATGAGCTGGCTCATATTTGGATGAATTCCGTTATTACTTCATTAGTTATTAAATCTATTGGGAGCATTAGTAGTAACCAGGCGTCTTTTAATCCGGCGTACAATACAGTGGTATTTTAGTATAAAAAAATATAGATTTCACACCATGAGCATCCGTATTAAAATGTGAGAACTCATCCAAATTCTTGAATTGAGTCATAATTTTGTTATTTTTAAACCGTTATATCAAGTGTTTAACAGGCCCCCACAAGTCCGCCAATCCGAAAAAAAATATACCTACTTAACGTTTCCACTAATTCGAAAGGTGTCATCACAAATTGCAATTTTCTCTTGCCCTTTAAAGCGGCCATTTATTTCTGATAAAAATCTCTTTGGTACTTACTTCCTTACTGAGAATCTAAAGGTGCGGTAAAATTTGCTCAGTTTTTGTGGTTTTTGTTTCGAAGAGAACGAAGCTATAAGCAAAATAAATAGGATACTGCGAAATTCTCAAAACTAAATGCTATTGTCGCGGTTTTATTGCTTACAATAATAAACATCTTTTAGATGTCCTGCACTTGGACAGACGACTCTCATTCAAAGAGTTTTGACGGAATTTTCGACGAATCCCGAGCCATATGAATAGTTAAATATTTCTTAACTTACCCCAACTATCTAACCCAATTTATGCATTACTACAGCTTAAGGGATTCTAGATAATGAAAAACCACTTTTATTCTACAATAATTTATATTTAAATAATTAATAGATAATATTTATACCTATACTCCTACACATATTAGCATGGTATTTTGTCAATATTATGTAAGATTTAAATATTGTACAGACTTGATTATTAGATAAGTAGATTATGCATGAAAGAGAGGAACATTGTGTGAGGGAATGACAGAGACAGAATATTGAAATGACAGATTGTGTGTGAGAGAGATAGTTTATTATACAGATAAGCATGGGTAACGAAGATGGAAAATAAACAACATTATGACGAAAACCAGTCTTTTACATACATGGCGTCGCGGAAATGATTTTTCTACTTACAACATTATTAAAAATATAACCAAAATATTGGTGGAGTGGATAGAGTGAAGGAGTTTATTCTTTAATTTCAAAATATTTAAAGTTCTATTCATAAATATAATTTCATTTTCTTTAATTTGTTCCGCCAACAAAATAGTAATAAAAATCCACGAGACACCCGAGATCGTAGACAAAACCCAATAGAGAGCGAACTCAAAACGCTGACTGGTAACATGTTATGACGGTGTTTTTCTTGGCGGTTTTCCTTGAAAGTGCTCAACCGAAAATGACAACATCGATTGCCGGGAATCGAGCAAATCTGTACATGCCTTAACTTTCTTTCGGTTGATTACTGAGCGCCCTAGAGGGGGCAAGTCGATCGGCCGTGTTGAAGGCAGAGTGGTCGCTAGGGTGATATTATTTAAATGTAATCTTTTTTCGATACTTTTTAACGGTTATCTCTAGTTACTACAACTGTGTTAATGCTGGAACAGAATTTACTAAAGGTATTTTATATCAAAGAGGTTTGATAAATAAAGTTTTATATGCAAAAATAAGAATGCTGTGCATTCTCATTTTGTTACGCACTTACTGAGAGACCTAATTTTGAGGCTTAAATATTAGACAAAAAGACAATATTGAGGATGTTGAGGATGAGGACTTACTTTCAGGTGAGATGAAGGCCAAAAGCTTGTATGTATAAAGAAATATATTTTGAAGTAATCTTAAAATCATATTGAATAAAGTAATAATATTAATTGCTGGATGCGAGCAGCGTAGAACCGTTCGTCGCGCGCTATAGAGACAACTAAGAAATACAAAAAAAAGGGTTTCATCCAACAGGAAAAATTTTCACGTTACATGCGATAGGAGTTATACATGGGAATTTATTCAGACGAATACACTTAAAAAATAACTCGATAAACAAAACTATCAGTATTATAACTTCATAACTTAAAGTTCACAATACTCTATTTCTGTAAAGTGTATCCTTTCTCTTCTTCTTCTTCTTGGTCGTTTCACTCTTGACAGAGTGGTCGTGGTTATCACGTTCCAGTAGGTTGGGAAGCAGACAGCAATCGCCGCACGTCGTCCCGCCTCCTCTGTCTGTCAGCCGTTAGTCGGGCGCACTCGTGCACAGGAGCGCCTACCGTGGCCTTCACCTGGTCCGTCCATCTCATCGGAGACCTTCCCCGTGGTCTAGACCCTTCAACTTTCCCTTGCACGAAAAGGCGTTCTATGGAGTCATTTCCACGCCTGCTAACATGCCCAAAGAATTTCAGGATCCGACTGCGCACAAGTGTTGAAAGGTGTTCCTTGATGCCAAGCTCATTCAGGATAGAGGCGTTTGTTCGGAACTCGGTCCAGGAGACCGTGAGCATCTTCCTCCAACACCACATTTCCAGAGCGTCGATCTTGTGGACTTCGGTTTGCCGCAAGGGTATCCTTTCTGTTGTTAGAAATTTTTATAGTTCTTTCTAAACAGAAATCA
The DNA here is from genome assembly GCA_910589355.1 of Parapoynx stratiotata. Lineage (NCBI taxonomy): Eukaryota > Metazoa > Arthropoda > Insecta > Lepidoptera > Crambidae > Parapoynx > Parapoynx stratiotata. The sequence goes on from OU342461.1 coordinate 11,570,652, forward strand.
AATATTTCAAAGTTAACAGTACAGATTCCTTTAACAGCATCGTTATTTGAGTTCACAACAGGCCTCCAAATGTTTCTTAATTGGCAGGAACTAAAAAACAACGGAAACTGTTTAAAATGCACGAAATTCAAATGCAGTTAGCCACAAGGAAGTCGGTGGTCGGGCTGAGCGAAATAATTGTTCGCGTGCAGCCCGCTGGCGCCGATGTCAACGCTAGCGCGGCGCAGTGCGGCATGCGGAGCCCTAATGGCCTACACTACATGGGAAAATAAAGAATGAGTTTCATTTCATATAATTCCTTAAGACGCCATACTGCTTTAAACAAATGATCGCTAAGGAAGTGTTGGAGCATTGGCGTAAATATTGTTTTGCTTTAATAATTGGTGTAAAGTTTCTTACCAGAAAGTAGTACCAGGAGGTAGTAGTAGTTTATTTTGTATTCCTGATAAGGATATTATAAAACGGATGCTTATTTACAATTGTAGGTACCATATTAATAATAATTATATACTATAATTGGACTTTGAATTGCACATCAGCTTATAGCGGCGACAGGCTCACCACTCGTGACGCTGAGTGCAGTCATTGCTTGGTGAAACGCGGACTATGGCAATAGAATGCTTTTCGGTCTTTTTGCTTAGTCTGTGACTAGCCCTTAAGGGGATAATAGTCGTGATTATAGGTATGTATGTGTATGTATATACTATTATTTTCTCTTATCTCAAAAGGTATTAAACAATAAGCCATTTGATGTTTAAATTGGAAGCGTAATAATTTCGCTTACATAGAGACTATTTTAGTGATTAACCGTAGTAGAAATACAAAATTTTTCATCGTAGTTAATTTCAAACGTCTATAAAACTTAAATAGGTTTTCTTAATCTCTGTTAACGCACAAAATACTTCTTTACAAAATATGTATACCTCAATCGCGTGCAGGTGTATTATAACTCGTACCAACCCAGACACCTTCTGTACAGTCAGACCCTTAAATTTGCTTATAAATCACTACGTACAGATAAAATTACTGTTTAAAATAATAAAGAATAAAACTGGAACACTTTAAGATTTCCCGTGGCACGGAGAATCTTACTATCCAAAATATTGCGAAATAACATCACTTATAAGTGACGCTATTTCCCTATTCCCAAAAAAAAATTCTATCTCAATTACATTGTCATTAATTTTTGATAAAATTGATTGATTGATTGAGATGTATTTACGTATAAAATTTAGTACTTTATTTGCAGAATCAATAAAAATATCGGTAAATGTTCAACACAAATGATTTGATGGTCTGTGGTATTACAAGAGACAACTGTTTCGATCAAAAACTTTCCTTGCTTGCTGTACGATACAAGAAGAAAATAACCTTGTATTTTTACAGCGAAAAACTTCTTACTTTTTCATCGCATTTTATTCTTATAGTTCCTAAAGGTGAAGCTTCTGTAGCCGTGGAACAATAATTTTTATTGCGATAAACTTATACTTTACAACGAAACAACAGCAATATTTTTTAATATTCACCCGACTTTATATTACGGTGGGAGACCAGAAGAGTCTATGAGAATATAATTTTGAATAACGCCAAGCGATTGTAAACTTAAAACGAAGGTAATAGTGAACATTATTTATTCACCATGTCCAAGAAATAGTACGACATGCAGGTAGTTCTAGCTAGGATCAATACCTACCAAAATAACTTAATATACTCGTATGATCATCGGTTTTAAAGTTATACGATTTTTTCCGAAAATCATTCTGAAAAAATTTTTTTCTTGAAAACATACTTGTTTTTGACAGTAAAAAGACCTATCAATGAGTAGAGTAATTATTTAAGAATAATTTTATGTGAAAAAAAATCTAGTAAAGGAATTTTTCATCGAGATACAAGGTAAACCGTTTAAAGGGAGAGATTAGTTGATATTTGGAAAATTTCGTTTATCTTTAAAATCAAAAAAAATTCCCTAAGCATATATTAAGTTATATTGGTAGGGATTGATCCCAGCTATCACCACCTGTGTATGTCGTACTATTTCTTGGACAACCTGTATAATAAGAAAATTATAACGGTCTTCTGGTTTAAATTTGAAATTTTAAAACTTATGTGCACCTAATTTGGACACCTGGTAAAAGCAGAATATAAGTTAATAATTCCGGTTCGGTAAAAATAAAACTAGAATACTTTTTGTCTTGAAGTTTTATATGACGTACTTTTTTACTACGAAAACTTTTGAAGTTACTTCTGTTTTAGTAGTATTTAATGAAGCCAATGTACTCGTACACTGGAGGTAAGATAGGTAGTTCCTCAATCAGGAATGTAGGTGAAGCTTGCTTCGAACTTCGGCCTTATTGTCTTATCTGTCATATGTTAGGAAAAATTGAAGAGTCACTAAAGGAAAAACTATAGCTTTCAGCTTTCAAACCACATATTCCAAACTAAAATAAAAACGGAAACACTGATAAACAATGACATATTTAAAACAATTATGGAAATATGGAATCCAATAATAATTGAATTGAATCAAATTATGAATAATAATAGTAATTGCGAATTAATAATTAAATAATTGATAATAAAAGAATAATAATATGTTACATTGTTCATTGATTTTTAAGGAATAATTTCAATTTAAGATTGTTTTTTTTTTAAATATATTTTTGTAATTAAATAGTAATTCTTGATGAATAATTTAATTACAAACTATTACAGTGTAAGCCTCTCCATTGTTGTTGTGCCCGACAGGGTTCATGGTGATCCAAATTATATTTTGTAAGACCTTTGAACACACTATGAAATGATTATAGTATTGAGTATTTACAAGTCATACCTGGAATGTTTATAGCAACATGAACTTACTATTTAACCCATTTGCGGTCACTGCGAACACCGGTGTTCGCAGGTGTCTCGTTTTCTGACCGTTTTAAGGTTACGACGACATATTTTGAGCAAATTAAGATCCAGTTTTAATGTTCACCTCGTCTTGTTTTTAGAGGCACTTAATATTTTTCCTGCTAATGATTAAATATATCTTGCTTGAAGGCTATAATATTAAATTTCAACCTGAGGACATATACTGAGGTGGCACGGGTGACTTATGCATATCAATTTCGATCTATGCTTCCACCGAAGGAACAGTATAAAATGATGGAACGCGTTATGTTCTTATTCATTACATTCTTTCCACGTAAAAAAATAAAAATCTTAGAGATACCGAATGGCATAGAAAAGTTATGTGGAAAGTGAGGCGGCCGTCGAAATTATTAATGTACCAAAAGATACAAAGACTGGATCCTGGAGTAAGTTGGCTGTTGAACGTGATTTCACTTCAAATTGTTTTTTCCACGTTTTTCGAATGAGAACAGGGAAAACAATCCTACTCGTAAATGCTTCGCTTGTTTAGAATATCCTAACGTTTGCTCATAGCTTCGGGCGAGGGCAATTGTCTAAACTAATAAAGGCCAATTTTTGTAGCCGCTTTTCAGCGGAGATGAAATTATTTTTTAATATTTCGTGGTGGTTCTGCTCCACTGTAATCATTTGATGCAGTTGTATAAATAGCTAAAGACTCTCAAATTGCTTTTCCATCCTTTCTTGTTAAAACATTTTACGTTTAATAACTGTTTACTCCTTGAGACCGGTATATAGACCACTCGATCACGGAGGTCGTCGAAATAAATAAAAAATGATACACTGTTATACAGCTGAGTACGAGCATGAATTACTTTAAACATAAAAACACCAATATAATATATAGGTATTAAACAAAAATAAAAACATTAATACAAAACTATATAATAAATATAATGTAAAATAATGTAAAAAATAACATAGAAAATGAAAAATATTTTAATAAGCACTCATTTTTGGCTACGATTATAACATTCGTTCAATGGTGGATTGGATAATATTAGGGGAAATTGGTGTTTTGTATGGAGATTTTGGGGAATTCTGCATTTTCCATACTAAATTTTTTTCAGTTTTCTTCACAACGACAAATCCAAAGATAATAAATAATATTTGGCATCTATCATTAGACAAGCTTTAGTAATATGTGTAATAAATCACTTCATAAAAATTATTTATCGTTTTTAAGTGAATGCAAGTAAAATGATGTATTTGGGAGGCACTTAAAAAGAGTTGTCTCCGTGTCCAATTTTAACACAATTAAACTTACAACAAGTTATCAAAACAAATCAAAAGAGCTCAAAAATAAAGTCTATTTTTAGACGAGGTAATTATTTTTTAGGAATACTCTGAATCTTAATAGTTACAGACAAAATACTAAGAGAGAAAAAGAACACCAATTTCATAGGTAAGGACCCAATAAAAGCACTTACCGCAAGCGGTTCAGGTTGTATAACTTCCCAACAATATTTGTCAAATATGTAGTACTTCGTAGTACTTCGAATCTTTTTTCGAATTTTTGAACTCGACTATACCAACACAGTTTGGATCCATTTCAATCGTAACTTTACACACGTACAATAATACAGAAATAATTTGGGCACTGAATAAAATATCAAAGCCACCTTAATTTAAAAGTCACCTAATCAGTATTCAGAGCGCATAAAGACAAAAATTTCCCGCAGAAAACAAACAGAAGATATGATGCGTATTAGCAAAACCATCAGGTATCTGTTCCTCATAAAGCCCACTCTCATTTTCGTTTCGCTGTTAATAAAAAGAAATGGTAAAGTTGTCCGCGCTCGCATTAAATGAAAAAGTTATGAGACGTGACGATACTCCAAAGACATGGCGCCACCTGCCCGCAAACTAATTACAAACTTGGCAATTTCCTAAAAACACTAAAACGTCACCTCTGTGCATGGCCTGAATAATAAATGTAATTGAGTGAGGAAGCTTATTAGTACACATAAATTAACTAGACTATTAGCTTGGTGAGAGACTGTAATAAATCTTTCAAAATTTGTATTCTTTGATGTTGCATGTTATAATTATTATTTACGAAGAGAACTCAAAATCAGAATAGTAGTTTATGTAACTGTCACATAATATACGTTATTAAAACACGAGCGTGGTTTTAAAAAACGCGTATCACGCGAGTGTTTTAATGCCGAGTTATGAGCAGTTACACACACTACTTTATCTACACTCATTATTTGAAGTAATAAAACAAAAAATATTATTAATTTTATTTATTGTTGGCTGTCCGGAAAACATTTGCCATAGTTTTGTGCGTTTTTAAGAAAAATAAGTGTTGCATAATGTGTTCAACCTGTTGCATAATGGTCATTATGTTACAGTTTCCATTTTTAAATTTTCGTTTTTATCGTCTGTGTTAGAAAATATGTCATTATGAGTTCGAGTCTGAGTTCATTATAATATGAGTGTAGATAATAGTACATTATGGTACAAGTGTGTAATGTTGGTGATTACCGCTGAGGCGCATTGAGGCCCGAGCCGTCAGGCGAGGGTCTTAAGGAGCCGAGGACGGTAATCATCAATACACACGTGTATCATACAACGTTTTTCAACACACTTCTGAATAAAATAATACTTAAATAAAAAAATAACTAACTAAATAACTTCAAAAGAGAAAACGAGACGAGTTGTGAAAAATGTTTCGTAATGGCGGGAAAAATTAAACAGTTTTCCTATGCGCGCGCATCGGCCATAGACTAATAAATTTCGTAATGGCGGGAAAAATTTATTAGTTTTCCTATGCGCGCGCATCGGCCATAGACTAAAAAATGAGGTTTCTTTTTTTTGGGCTTTTCGCGGATAGCTTTTTAGCGCAAATGTAACCGTAACTCAACCAATAATATTAAAAAAAACTATTACTCACTCGTGAATAATAGTAATGAAAAAGTCACAGTTTGATTATAGGTGTCATTATGTGCCTAATTGCCATGGGATTAGAGCCACTTTATAAGGAAGTGTGTTGAAAATAATGTTATTTCATAGGTCAATTTAATAAAATTATTATGAAAGAATAATATAATGCCCAAATTTTTTGTACCGTTCTTGACTTAACAGACGGGTACTTGCATATTATTTGTGGTATTGTTTATACAGACATCGATCGATTATCGACACACCTCTGATGGGTTGACTAGAAGACATCCCTATTAGAGATAAGTCCTCCCTTGTATACTTTTGCTTTTTATTATGTATTATTGTTTCTGTGCAATAAAGAGTTTATAAGGAGTTATCAATTGTCTGATCTAAAACACTGCCTATCTGACCCTTCCTTGATTAAGCAATGCAGCGAAATATTCTGTTTATGTCTTGAAATGTAGACCGAGAGGACTCTGTAACCACTTAATGGTCGTGATCTTGTAACTTATGAATCGGGATTTGCCCAGGAGGGGTATGATTCACAGCGAAGGCCTTATTAAGGCTACCAGAGCCCTAAATATAACATGGCTTCAAGATGGTTAATCTCACAGCAATTTTGAACTGAGTTTCATAAAATTATTATTGCATTTGAAGCTTTAAGTTATATTCAGAAATTTTGTATTAATATTGCTTTAAATAGGCAGGCATAGTGAAATTTTTAAGTCTAAAAACGTTCATTTGCGGTGTATGTATAAATTAGTATATAATATAGTATTATTTAATTTAAGCATTAACCTTATTAATATATTGGGTCCTTACCTATGAAATTGGTGTTCTTTTTCTCTCTTAGTATTTTGTCTGTAACTATTAAGATTCAGAGTATTCCTTAAAAATAATTACCTCATCTAAAAATAGACTATATTTTTGAGCTCTTTTGATTTGTTTTGATAATTTGTTGTAAGTTTAATTGTGTTAAAATTGGACACGGACACAACTCTTTTGAAGTGCCTCCCGAATACATCATTTTATTTGCATTCACTTTAAAACGATAAATATTTTTTATGAAGTGTGATATTACACATATTACCAAAGCTTGTCTAATGATAGATGCCAAATATTATTATCTTTGGATTTGTCGTTGTGAAGAAAACTGAAAAAAATTTAGTATGGAAAATGCAGAATTCCCCAAAATCTCCATACAAAACACCAATTTCATAGGTAAGGACCTAATATTATAAAACAATAAATAGTGATTAGGATAATAAGTCTTTAAATTACTTTATTGTCAGTTTACTTTATTGTTCAAGAGATAAAAAATTTTTTGATCATCACTCCTATGTCCACATAGAGGTAGAACGAGGTGTTAACACCTTTTCACCTGATATTTGAATTCCTTTAAAGTGGGATGCAGTTGCCAGGAACCGGGTACAGTAAAAACCAAAAAGATCGACTAGTCGCATAATGCCTTATTCGCAAAATCGTCCCGTGTCTTTTGAGACACGGTAGGCATAAGTGACGATAAGGCCGAAGATGGAAGCGAGCTTCATCTGTAATCCTCAACAAATGAGGAACTGGCTATCTTACCTCTGATTGCCGGAACACAACAATGCTTAAAACATTGTTATAACGGCGACAAATTTAGGTAAGACGGTGGTAGCTAGCCAGGCGGGCTTAGAAGCCCTACCACCAACCAAACAGAGCAGAAAAACTTCTGCCCCCATGGGGAATCGAACCCGGACCTCCCGATCAACACCCGGTGGTGTGAACTACTAGACCAGAAAGGCGGTTAAAAATTTAGCGAGGACTAATTCGCAGAATGCCTAATTCTCAAAAGGACTAACAGTTCATTATCATAGTAATAATAATGAACGTTAGCGTGAATATAAAAAAAACTCGCATTATTAAATACAGTTGAATTATATCTAATACCAAAACACAAAAAGGACTTTCTCTGCGGTGATTTTTTCCAAAACAAATACGAACCGCTACGGTGCCACTTACAGGGCGCCGATATGAAACCTTCGAGTCTATCGCGGTTATTGGCACTTGTACATCGGAATAACGCTAAAACGCAATATCCTGGGAAACTACTCAAAACGTTTCGCCGTAGACCTTCAAATGACTTTTGTTATAGCTTGTTCCAAAAGTACAACTTTAGTCGAGCATTACGTACGAAAATATGAGAAGCGTTCATTACTTTTGTGATGATAATAGGACTTTTAAGTCATATAGATTGTCATGCGAAAAATATTTTACTGTATGTCTACAAGTGTTATTAAAATGTTATATCTAGAACTAAAAGATTTTAATATAGACTTTCCTTTTTCCTCTAAATTAACAATGATCTTGGAAAATTAAAAGATATTTGCAATCTAATATAACTGTATTGATGTGTGGTTGAAAATGGTATCAGTATTTGTAAAACAACAATGCTTTTGTATTATTTTTCTACAACAATAATTATTATTCAAGGAGAAATTCCTTGACCTGTTGTTAGACATCAAACTACTTTCTTTATTTACGAGTATAAGGCTAAAATAATGACTTATCTTTATCAACAGCATGGATTTAAAAAAGAAAATAAAAGTAGCCTGTGTCTATCCTCTGGCCCTAAACTATCTGTGTGCCAAAAATCGGTTGAGTTCTAGTCAGATAGACTGACAGAACTACTTTCGCATTTATAATCACTTTTTAGTATGTATATTGCTACCTGGTAAGAAGTATGAAAAAAAAAACCTTTAGCAAATAGATCAAACTTTTAAAAATACTTCACAGTACTCAGGCACTATTATAATTTCAAGTTAATGATATCCGAGAACATACTCTGAGCTAATATCCACTAACCGAATAACTTGCCCTCGTAAAATGATACTGCACTTTGATAGGCGCAAACTAAACGTGCGTCTGATCGTCTCTGAACAGGCACGTATTTGGATAAACCAAAGGAAAACTGGAAAATACCTTAATCATTTGTGTCCACATCGAGAATCCAATCCGGAACCTCTCGAGGTGGCGTCTACGCTTTTAGTGCGGCGTACAAGCCTCAACACTAAGGCCATCAATTCCATGATAAAGAAAGATAAGATATTGGGTCCTTACCTATGAAATTGGTGTTTTGTATGGAGATTTTGGGGATTTCTGCATTTTACGTACTAACATTTTATCACGAAATCCCGAATACATCATTTGATTTGCATTAACATAAAAACGATGAATAATTTTTATCAAGCGTGTTCACACACATATTGCTAAAGTTTGTCTGATGATACATGCCAAATATTATTATCTCTGGATTTGTCGTTGTGAAGAAAACTGATAAAATGTTAGTACGTAAAATGCAGAAATCCCCAAAATCTCCATACAAAACACCAATTTCATAGGTAAGGACCTGATAATAAGAACAACTTATAATTAGAAAAATCGTATCGGGGCTTTGTCCCTGCTTCCACCATAACGTTTGTAACCGATCTGTAGCAATTGCACTTTTCGCAGGAACACAACACTGCTACGGAATGTACCCTTATCCTAATTCTAATAACCCTTGCCTTCATAACAATACAAAAGGTAATACAATACGTGAAAATCGTCACAATATGAGTTCATCCCTGTACCGAAGTGGACTATTACTTATTTAGCCTGCGGTCATGCTGGATACATTCTAAGCAATGAATACATTTAATTACAGAATTAACAGTTATAGTAGCACTAAACATTGCTTTAGTGATTAAATTCAGAGCGTTTCATTGTGCTTTAAATTTTATTATCTCTTGGCAACACTTACATACATACATATAATCACAACTATTATCCCTTAAGGGACAGAGACTAGGCAACTGCACTGAAAAAGCAGTCCATTGACATAGTCCGTGCTTCACCAAACAGTGACAGCGTTTGGTGAACCACGGACATAATATATTATATACGGATATATTCGTCATTGTTATTAGCCTTTTAAACATCCCTCTGCTGGGCACAGACTTTCCTGTATGTAAAATATGTGACGAGTACGGGTGGTAATGCCACCAGACCACCATATTTCCAGAAGCTAGTTTTGAAATAAATATAATATTACTATGTAGAAAATAAAAGTACCTAAATGAGACTTTTAAAAGGCATTCTATTCGTCTGATCATCATAATGAGACCTATAGAAACATAAATATGAACTACATTAAATTCAATTTATCCAGTAGCTTAAGAAGAAAAATTAATAAACGAGATCTCACACACCTCTGACGGGTTCTCTGGAAGACATCTCTATTAGAGATCTCCCTTGCGTACTTTTGTTTTTTAAGTTTGTATTTTGGTTTTCTGTACAATAAAGTGTTCATGAATCTGAAAATCGTAGCACATGAGGTGGAACTCCTACTCGACGACGAAAGGGAGTATATTTAAAACTAACTATCAGAGTAAAAAGAGTAGAAGCACACCGAGTGCACTGTTGAAATATTTCATTCCTCAGATCTTACATGTAAGAAAAAAAACAAGTTATTTATTACGAGTATGATAGGATTACTCAGCATCTGTGGGAAAAAAACGACAGGACATAACATCCATTCAAGTAGAATCTTATGTCCATAGCGTTTATTTTCCTAGAGTTTTGCTAGCTGTGTGCAAATTTGCTATTTAATTAATTCAAAATAATTGATTCAATGTAGTTTGTTTTTTTTAATTATGCCTAGTAGATTTGATGTTTTTTTTTATTATTTTATTTATCAGATAAATATTGGTTCAAATAATTTTGAGAAGTGATCGATAATAAATATTATTTTCTTTCTTTCTCCTTCTTCAATTTTTAATATCAATCCATACTAAAATTGCTGGTGAAATGTTCGTAGAGCAAAGATTCTGTCGGTAAAATGCCCACGAGCGAAACGTTATGCGATAAAAATAATGTCAGACGGAGAATGACTGTCGGACAAACGTTTCAGATTCAAAATTAATTTTATTATTTGTTCGGTTTATGGTCACATAAGAAAAGGAAAACGGAAGGAAAATATCTAATGTAATGTATACCTATAAACAAGTAGATATTGAGAGGATTATCAAACCCATTGCGAAATAACACTCGCAAATAAAATTAGGAATAAAGCAGGACAATAATGATAAGGTTCCGTAAAAGTTATGAGTGTAAAGTTCGTTAATTGAGAAAATTTGTGAGTCAAAGTTTACATTAAATAATAAGGTTCATGCAAGGCTCGTCTCAAAACAAGGGCGTGCATCACAGTATGAGTCGTCGCAGTATGTCTAAGTTTTGCAATAAACCAAGTAAGTAGCGAGTTAGCCGCGCACTTCTCAAGTATAGCTCAAGTAAACCTCCACACCTTTCTGTCACTGTAAAAAGAAAATATTTTGTTTGCGAGTAAAGTGCGAGCACATCATCATTACGCAGCGTAATTTTTTCGTATGTGGCATTCCGTCGCCTGTACTTTTATGCCTTCCCTCCATAAAGACAAAAGGGACTTTGAAGTAAAATCACGTACATTTTTTGCAACTTACTTAGGAGAGATTCAGCCCCTTGCCTTCCATGTTAATATTTTCTGGGAAAACATTGCGGGGACAACGCATGGAAATTACATTTAGATATTTGCTCGTAACGCGTACGTCGGAGTGTGGGCTGGGATATTATATTTTACGTGCACAGAATGTAATAAAATGTTTAGACCGCTCGCTCCTCGCGGTGCCCGCGCGAGGCAGCCCTAACGAAAATATAGGTAATGCCGATTGATATGTAAATGAGGGGTTCCATTTCAAACTTTCTTTTCGGGGACAAAATCTTATTTACTCATTCCTTTTAATAAAAGACTTTTTTACAAGTTTACCTGCGTTCGTGTCGGGTATTGGTGGAAATTATGTTTATTAGATTAGATTACATGTGAGCGGTACAAACTGAATGGAATTATTGGAAAGCTATCTGGAAGTTGCTGAAAATAAAACATTTTCCAAAAGAAATTATTGTAGGTGTTTCTTAACAAAAACAAAATTAACGCAAATACAAAGGGATAGTCTCATTAGGTACTTGACGTATATCCAATAATAAAATATTATTGAAAAATTAAGCTGAATTAAGAAATTTTGTAGTAAGAAAAGGCATACAATGTCAACGACCTGCTTGGGCATGAATATCCTCGAGTGAAAAAGGGTAAAATTTTACCCTTTCCATTAAAATGACTTATCCGAGTTCAATTGAAGTTCTTTTCAAATTTCCAATGTCATTTGAATGCTTGTTTGTCGACGAGGGTAATTCCAAACTGTTATTGACTGAACCCGCTTCCACTGACCTTAGTTCTTCATTTGATTGCACTTTTCACCTTGCATTTTTCTGATCTTGTCCTACCTATCTTGGTTATGATTCTATAGGTTTTTCGTATCTATTGTAGCTATACGTTTATAATGGCAAGTGGTGAAGATATCTATCCTGGTTTTGTATATACTACTTTTTCAAATTCTTCCATTAATCAACGGAATCTTAATTTTATTTTATTAATGTAATATTTTAGACTACTTGCATTTGTAATGAAAAATGTGGTAAATTGCAAAATATATAACACAGATATTTTTTTTTCTTTTAAAACTTTAATGACGTTGTAGTTTATGAAATTAAAAAAAAAAGAAAAACAATGTAAAGGGAGGTTAAAAACTTGCTGAGTTTCTTGCCCGTTCTTCTCAGAACAAGGCCTCCTGGTAGTTTTGTGAACGGATGGCGTAGTTTATCGCTTTCACGAAAATTTTTAAAATGCTTTTGACGTTTATAAGCATGTGCAAAGACGCATCTTAATTGAATAAACGATATTGAATTTGAATTTTTGAATAATACCAATGTCAAAAAAAATATGGCTACCTTGCAGACGTAGGAGTTTAAATGATTTGGTCTCTATTTGGAAAACAAAGCACTTTTACCCATAGTTGTATCTTGGATGGGTGAACAAAACTTTGAATTCTCGAGTTTCTTAGAGTTTCCAAAGCCATGTTAGGTCTTTGGTTAATCAATTCTTCCTCATCAAATCGCATTGTTGTTATGATTTTACTCTTTTAATTTGACAGAAAGTTCTGTGTCTTTTTTATATAATCAGCCCAGCAAATTACTTAACGCCACCAGATGGTAAGCATTAGATAAGTCCATTTGGGAAGGATGCTAGGGCAGCACCTAAGGATGCAGGCCTAGCGACCTCCACCTTGCTGGCTCATAAGACGTCGCCGCAGATTATGAAAGAAATCTTAAATAAAACTCTTGATTTTTTACAACTCAACTTCCTTCATGGAACAGTTGTTTTATCAAAAAAAGTTATATATTTCCTAAATACTTACATATGTACTTCAAAAACTAATTACATATCAACCGTTCTCATCTAGATTAAGGAACTAAATGGTCGCCTGTGGTATTTCCGGAGCGATACGATCTCCAAACCTTCGATATGAGGTTACACCACTGTCATAGCCCGGTAATGCATTAAAGATTCCTCTGGTATTGCGGATATTTAAGTACGGTAACGGTAAGGCTCGCTTGACCCTTGCATAAAAGACAAATCTTATAATCAGTCCGTAGAAAGAATAAATATCTTAATTATTTCATCATTTTGTATGCTTGTATGTCGTTATTTAATTCAATTGCAATTTTTCCCACTTCAATGAATAAGATAGTTCACTCATATCAAAAGCAATGAAAATAATGTTTTATTCACATCGTACAAGGGTCCTAAATATACCAAGTTCAATAATTTTAATAAGGGATTGCTGTAGAAATTCAATTTAAACATATTTTATTTTTACTTTTTCTTTCAGATGCCAAAAACGCTATCCACCATGTTCGTGAAATTAGATAAGTAACAATTCATGTAAACGCATGATCAAATTCCGTCACACGCCAGTCGCAACCAATCAAGCATGTCAGTCGGCTTTGTCAAACTGTGTCACGCATACGTTTTGAACTGTTTACAATAATCGTGACTGTACGAGACAGATAATTCATAGACCATCATGACCGAAGGCGTAAAGCGAAAAAGCTATATATAATTTAAAATTTATTGTGATATAGGCTTCAAACTTTTTTTTTTATATTTTTTATGGTGATGGCTCACAGTAATTAATCATTTGGAGCCCAATAAAAAAAGGGTCAAACAAGCCTATTTTGGCAGCGAGGTAGAAAAGCGGCAATGTAATTCAAATTGATTATAAATTTCATTAAATCTCACATAATGGTAAGTAACGATAAGGTGGAAACGAGCTTCACCTGTATTCCTCATCAACTGAGGAACTGGCTGTCTTACCTCTAATTGCCGGAACACAACAATGCTTAAACCATTGTTATTAGGTGAGAACGTGGAAGCTAGCCAGGTGAGCTTAGAAGCCCTTCCACCAACCAAACTGAGCAGAAAAAGTTTGCCCCCGTGCGGAATCTAACCTCGAGACCATATAGGCGGTTAAAAAGGTGTGGTAACTTGACTTGTTCCTCCGCATGATAAATTTCTTCAAAAGAGGAGTTTTAAACAAAAATAATGTATTAGAATTAAGGTAAATGCGTACATGACCATGTTCACAGGACTCTGTCATTACAGCAAATTTGACCAATGAAATTTTAGCATTTATTCATATCCGAACCTCCGAACACGGAATTTGGTCGAATTCTCTCTTAGACTCAAATCACACCGATAAGGCAGCGGCCGGCAGCGCAGTGTCGAGCGTTTTCAGTGTCATATGATTTCAAACCTTATCTTCATTATTGTATACATAGTATTGCTTGAGAGACTTGGAAAGTCTCGTGGTTGCCTGCGAGCCTTAGAATAACAGTGTAAATAACGACTCTGATTACTTAATCGGTGTCAGATAGCTGTCCCAAAACCCGTGAAAGAGATTACAAAGTGTATATTTAAGATAAAACAAACAATAGAAAATTGATTAATATTAACACAAATAAAAAGGAAATGTGATCAGCCATAACGACGGGTAGTTATTGACTCTCGCTGCGGGGGGCGTCACGCCGGGGAACTGTCTAATAATGTTCTTACTCGAATATCTACTATACTCCTAATGCACTGTAAGTACGTTTCAGTAATATAATTACCTAATCTTATCAAGGCGTTCCCAAATGGAGATAGATTCTGCTTAGTGAATGTCTGTTCCGATAGACTTCATGTTTAGAACAGAAAATAGTAAAGTATTCTTTAAGTCTTATTAAGCCGGGTCCAGACGTGTGTAACGCGTAATGTAAGATTACGTGTCAACAGTGTGGAGGGCACACGAACTCAAAGCGAATTGTGTACGCGAATCTATTTCAAGAGCGGTTTCCAATAGTTACTACGGACATGCCGAATAGGAAGGGCGTGATAGCTGGTGCTGCGTTTATTTATAAACGACACAACCGTCCCGAACGCCGTCCAAACAAGCACTGCGAGCGCCTTTGTGTTCGCGCAAAAAACCGACAGCCGATGGATCAGCCTGAACGCCAGCGCGAGCGTTTCATTACACGGCAGATTAGATTACGCGTTACACACGTCTGGACCCGGCTTTAAATCAACAACCAATAAAAGTTCTTAACGGTCGGTTTTTTGATTTGGTCGGGTTGCCCAAGTGTTTATGATATTGACCAATGGCATAAACGTATGATGTCGTGATTTTGTCAACTGGACCAATACTCTAATTCTCATATTCATAGACCTTTTAGAAAATTTAACTAATTTTCTAAACAACACGATGTTAGTTTTAGCAAAATGATGGCTGGCGGCACAGCTGATGTATATTTCATCGCAAATTTGACCTTTAGACAAGCTAACGCCACATATTTTGGTGTTTACATTAGTCTTCGGTGTTAAAATTAGTACGTCATTAGTCTAAATTTTACCATTTGGGCTAACTATTACGACGAATCAAAAAACCTGGCCTTTAGACGCTTAACATTCATGAAGGAAGTAATATTTAATATATAGTTTGTCAAAGCTTTTAAATAAAATTTATAGGAGACCACAAAGTGAGTGCAGTGAATTTTACGAGCTCGACTTTATGGGTTGTTTGCGAGTTTTATTTGCTTATATAGGCTATTAATGGGCTCTTCGTATCAAGAGCATCGCTTCTAAATGTTGCACTATAGCGCGGTAAATATTTAAGGCAGCTAGGAAATTATCTGTGAAATGACAGCGACATGATACTACAATAAGACTCCCAAGCGATCTTCGCAGAAAATGCCGCATGTTTTTCGCAAAGACTATGTGTTGGGGCGGGCGTGATTCTTAAGTCTCTGTGAACATCGCTCAGGAATAACATGGGTGGTTTCATAGGTGGGCTGGTCTAGCGCTGGCTATATATATATATAGATTTGCAATGCTCCAAACGTCAGAGTATCAGCAGTGCTATGGACCAGTTTGGTGGTGTTATGGCCCGTACTCCTCATGTGTTTCTCCATAAAGAAAGGCCAGTACCCAGTATTGGGACGTATAGGCTGATAATGATGATTAACATTATTACTCTTTTGGGATGTCCACAAGCTGTCACAAATTCCGCTTACTACATTTCTGTGGGTAATTTTAATATTGAATTTAAATAATAATGATAAAATAAAATACTTATTATTGTTGTGTTCTGTGGTAATTCAGTTCTAGTAGCTCTATAGTCTCATTTAAGTCAGAACTAAAAGTCGGTGCTGCTTGTATTGCTAATGGTATCGTGGCAAAGTCTAATTTAACAGTAATTTCGCTATGTCTCGCATTACCAACTCAAATTTTTCTCTCAGTAGATATTCTAGTTTATGTAGTCGGTTGAAAACGCTGGAATAATTTCCAACATTAGTTTTACAAAACTTATTTGTAGTTGGTAAAAGCAGTTCCTAAATAAGTAATGTTTGATGAACAGCATATTGAATATGGAACAGCTTTTGAGAATGTTTTTTTTTGTTTTAAAACGCTAAGTAATAATAATAATTGTGTGTATAAAAATAATTGACGTAGGTGTATTAAATTTTAAACTTAACTTAGAAAAATAAGGCACTCTGGAACAAGGTAATTTAACAAGGTAAATACAAAAACACGGAACACAAATAATAAACAGATAAGTATAAAAATAGGGCTACTTGCAATAGTGCCTATAAAAACAATTCTATTCAAATAAAAAAAAAATGATGAGTTCGAATACACAGCCAAACTTTGAATGTAATAAATCAATTGAAATTTTTAAATAAACTTAATATAACAATTATTCTGTTGGAGGCTAAGACAATTTGGAGACAGACAGTGAATAAAAAGGCAGAACCAAAGAGAAAACGGCCAGAGAGGTGCGCAGTAACAGCAAAGAGTCGCTAACAGTGGTATAGCGCCTCGTTACAACTTGAACCCGTGACTTCAAGATGGCGACACCTTAGAACCATTGTGATTGGATTCATAGTTGTTACGCGTAGAAATTCTTTATTTAATCATTTAGGTAACAATTAGTTACACTTATGACGCGTCAAAACAATAAAAGTTTACAATCAAACTATACACTTATACTTGTATACCTGTACATTTTTTTTTCCTGTTCACTACCGGCAGGCCTTGTCAAGAGAAGATACAGGCAAGAAACTCTGCAAGGGGTCCATCGTCCCTTAACACAAAATTGTCTAATGTTATACAAATTACAGGCAAGTCAAAGTGAAATGAATCAGAAGATGTCACAAGGTATCATGACAAAATTACTCATGACAAAGAACGAGTTCCAGAAAATTTCAATGCAGCTAATGACATCCTTCAACACAACATTAAATAAAAGTTTTAATTTACAAACACCAATACAGTCCAACAATATAATAATTCATTTCCAGACCTGGTTATCATCAAAATAATCTTGGACACTTTAGTAGTCTTTTTTCATTATGGTCTGTTTTACAAATAGTTTAAATTTATTTCAAGGCAGTTCTATTATATTTTGTGGTATTTTATTATACAAACGTGCACATTTCGCTATGAATGATCGACCTATTTTCTGTAATCTGAAGCAAGAATTGCAAGTTCATTTTTATTTCGGGTGTTAATATTATGGTGGTCACTATGCTTTAGATAATCGTTCTTATTCTTGTAAACATAAACAATGTTATCATATATATATTGAGATGCAATGGTTAATATATTTATTTCCTTAAAGAACTCTCTAAGCGAGTCTCGGAGTTTCAGTTTATAAATAGCTCGTATAGACATAAGCCTTTCTTTTTGTAGATACATCGCATCATCACCATGATCATTCCGGTCACACTGCTGAGCAAAGACCTGCCTCAAAGATTTCCAAGTCACCTCAACCATCCAGTGGCTACCTGCAACGTAACCGGATTGTCTGATCTCCTTGGAGACCTACCCTACCCACCCCTTTGGCCTTTGGTTTTACGTACAATCATAATAGACGGACCAATTGCCACATAATCATCTGATACCGTTTGTAGACACAATAGATATCAATTGTGTCTCGTCCATAACAGGATTATTGTCAGTCCAAGGTTATGTGTTGCTACTATCTGTCATTTATATAGCTTAAATATATTTGCATTTAGCTCATTTGTTGAACCACTTATCATACTTAAAATTTATCTATACATCTAGGTTTCACCGAAAAATAAAAAAAATATTATCAAAATTTATAACAACTGCACTGTGCCTATGTTTGTCGTTAAAAATACGAAAATTGGTTTAGACATCATGTCTGCATTTATTAAATAGTGCAGTTAGGGAGTGTACTGAACTACCGACCGAGCACGACGCCTGGCGACGGTAGCCGGCGCCCGCCCGCCTAACGGCCGGTAATTGCAGCTTACGCGAATACCCTACAAATTCGGCGAATACCGTCATTACATACAATAACAGGTTACCTGCCCGGTGATTCTAACAAACTTACGCTGCACTAGATAAACAATAATAATTGGGTTTCCTCGCTTCACGAATATACGCTTGCGTATCAGAAATAAATTAATGCCAGTCACACACTGCACTGTCTATTTTGCAGTGTATACGGAAAAACTTGTGTCGGAATTTTGATGAAATTGGACAACGCGAAACCGATTTAGGTGCACACAGACGCGAATCGCTTTTGATATTAGTGTTTAGAACAACCTAATTACACTTGCATTACATTGTGCCTGGTGCAATGCAAAAGGCTGGTTTTTGAACCTTTGAAGGAATAGGATATAAATTTTTTTCTCCAAACGTCTCATGTACATTTCCAAACTTCCATAGTCCAGAGTACCCTATATTTAAGTTACTCTATGGTCTATAGTCTATACTGTACTACAGACTTCAGTGTCTGCCCAATCTATAGACGCTAGCATAAAGACAAATAGACAAAAAAAGAACAATGGGAAAAGACATGAAATTTAAATATCTTAAATTGACGACCTCCGTGGTCGAGTGGTCTGTACGCCGGTCTCAAGGCGTCACCATCTAGAGAGGTTCTGGGTTTGATCCCCGGTGGGGGCAAATGTTTGGGTGATGAATTTTCAGGCATTTGTTCTCCAGTCTTGGATGTATCCGTAACACAAGCAGCATTAGTTGCTTAAAATAGGGCTGTGAATATTTAAAAATATATTAACTTTAAATGTTTAGTTTTTTTTGTAAGTGAAATTAAAAATTATATAATATCATGACAAAAACAAGCTTCTGCAATAGAACTCAACAGTAATTCAGAAACAGATTGATAATATCTCCTTGTCGATCGTTGTAATAAATCAATCATTTCTAAAAGGCAATCCCGACACGAGTCCTAATAATATGAAGGACAATAGGGTGAAGTGAGTATTGTCCGCCGAATACACTCAAATCGACAGCCAACATTCATCAGACGTGCTAATTATAAATTATGGGTTTCTCGAAATATTACGTTCTATTTCAATGGGGTGTTTACATGCGAATAAATGCTTTATTCCAAGTTAAATTATAAAACGCTTTGTATTGTTCTTTAAATTAAAATTACCTTTTACCTTGTACTGTGGTTACATTCTTCTTTATTAATATTGTTAATAAAGGTTTTCTTGGAGTACTATTTAACAATTTAGTTGGAAAATTAAAAGGTGTTTGTTGTACAAAGTTATACTTACATATTTGTGTGAAGCAGGAATCCACGAAACTACCCGTATCATTGGGTTGTTTTTGTACATATAGGTACCTCTGTATTCATCCTTTGCTAAATCTTAGAATATGAACAATTTTAAGAACAATAATTTATTCCTTTATTTAGGATTAATGATTTACCTACCTAGAATCATTAATACAGCTCTCGTTTTTTGTACTGTCATCTCTAATTTGTGCTGATCTTAACAAAAACAGTAGATTCAATACTCGTATAAATATAAAGATGAAATTAATATACTTGGTGTGTTATTGTGTTAACCGTATAGGTTAGCAAAATATTCGAATTTTGGTCAACAAATAATACAATTGGTTAGCAACTTAGGGCAGCAAATATTTCTAAATTACAGCAAAATAATTTATGGGGAGCAACTAAAGTGTTTTTTCTGCTGCCAAAATGTTTTATATATGTTTCACTGACACAAATAATGTTTTTAAGGGTTATAAAAAAACTTTAACCTAATATCTATCAAAATACATTTTCTTGGAATTGTTCCTTGATCCTTCATTGATCCTTTTCCTAGATTTTATATATTTCCTATAAATTGCTGCCCAAATGATAATTTCAGCTGACCTTTTTGTTGCTAAATAATGAATTAGCTGCCCAATCAATTACTTCTACTTGTAATCGCAAGTAGTTAACATTTTCCTTGAACTGTTCAACCGGACGTAGTCGGATAAAATAATTATGTTACCTATATTATTACGAAAATAAATATTGGACTGCATACATACATAATTTTTTTTATTCATTATTATTATTATATTTTTTAATTCAAAGATTGGTTGATCCGTGTAATGTTTAAATACACATAGGAAGAAACATTGCCTTGTTCTCAAAATCAAGATCTATTTGGCTAACCTGTTACCAAAACTGTAAAATTGTGTACTTTCGTGATGATCTGATCTGATTTCTACATTGTCGCGAAACCTCTGTGGTTTATGTCAATGTATTATTTTCAACTTTATGTATTATTTTGTAAACTATAATAAATGAAAAAAAAAACATAAAGTCACGCCTGTTTCCCACAGGGGTAGGCTGCCTGTAATGATGTCTGAAAGACGTGTAACTTGGAATCAGAACCCACTGGTGCTTGTTACTGCCCCGCGATGTCATAGCTACTGGATATCTATACATTATTTATTTCGTAACAATGTGATGCTCTGTCCCTTTGGACCCCTCAGGGCCGAGATATGTTTCTTTCATGATAGTGTCCGCATTTAACCGCCTCTCTGGTCTAGTGGTTCACACCACCAGGTGTTGATCGGGAGGACCGGGTTCGATTCCCCACAGGGGCAGAAGTTATTCTGCTCGGTTTGGTTGGTGGTAGGGCTTCTGCGCCCGCCTGGCTAGCTATTACCGTCTTACTTAAATCTGTCGCCATAATAACAATGTTACAAGCATTGTTGTGTTCCGGCAATCAGAGGTAAGATAGCCAGTTCCTCAGTTGTTGAGAAAAACAGATGAAGCTAGCTGCCATACGCCTTATCGTCACTTACTATCAGGTGAGATGAAGGCCCAGAGCTTACCTGCCATATGTAAAAAAAAGTGTAACTTTGAGATTAAGATATTCTTTCATTTAGTCTTCTATTGTATTCCTAAGAATGTATCTACGCTCTGTATTTATTACAAACGTAATACCACCCACCAATCCGCGTAGGATCATCGTGGTGTTATAACGGCCCATAATCCTGACGCATCTGTCCACGTAAGAAGGCCTGTGGCTAACAGTGGGACGTTTAGAGTGAAGAATAATAAATAAATAAATATCTTTAGACATTCACACCTATCAACTAGCCCCATTTAAGCAACTAATGCTGCTTGTGTTACGGACACTAGATGACGGATAAATATATTTAATAGATAAATACATATATATATATATCCTGAATGGCTCCGTAATTTTAAGCATAACGTTTATTGTCATAATATGAAGATCCATAATATTGAAAGGCATGATCATCAAAACGCATAAAATTGCGACGCATAATATTGAGAGTCCTAATATTGTATCGGCTAAAATTGTTTGTCATAAGTATTAAAAGGCATAAATTTGAAACGCACAACTAATGAAAAGCATAATGATCACAACGCATAATATTTTTCTCTGCCCCAAATTGTTACCTAAATATATTTCAATGACACAAATATAGTTTATATGGGTCATAAAAAAAAATTACCTTAACCTAATATTTATCAGAACACATTTCCTTGGGATTGGTTCTTTCGAATCTGGGTGATTATTCGATTCATTTTAGGACTACCTAATGTTGTGCTAAATGAAATTAGGAATTGCTATAGTTATGCTTTATAATAATATGCCTTTAGAGAGTTATGCCACTTAAATGTTATGAGTAAGAAGGAATATGTGACATGATTGTTATGCTATTTGATGATTATGCCATTCGATGTATGACAAACGATGTTATGACAATCGACGTTATGCGAAAACATGCGCTCCCATCCTGAATATAGATATAAATATATATAAACATCCAAGACTGGAGAACAAATGCCTGAAAATTCATCACCCAAACATTTGCCCCCACCGGGGATCGAACCCAGAACCTCTCGAGATGGCGACGCCTTGAGACTAGCGCACAGACCACTCGACCACGGAGGTCATCCATACATACTACTACTACTAAGAATACATACTACCACGCTCCTTTTTACAACTATTTAAACATAATCAAAACTATTTAAATATTATATTAATTTTCATTTTATCTGTACATACTTGGTCCTTCGAGCCATTACATTAAGTCCAGCCCCCAGCTATTAGTAATGGCATTATTGCTAATTTTCATTAATTTCATTAGAATACTTATTCTTAGCATTTGGCATGCTACGTGATATTGCTATGCTAATTGTTAATAATATCAGATTACTGATATAACAGTGTTGATTACTGTTGATCGGCGCCCCGGCCGGCGGGCGGTCGGGTCCAGTCGGTGACAATCGCGTGAATTCGTTTTTGCTGCATTAGCATTTAGTATTATTTATTTAAAAATTTATTGTACACACACAAAAAAAAAAAATAAGCAATACAAAAGAAGACAGGTAATTGAGTACAAAAGGTAGGGCTTATTCCTAATAGAAATGTCTTCCAACCCACCTGCGAAGGAAAAATGCTGAGGAGTAAACTGAGTCGCGTGTACTTAACAATATATACATATAAAATAATAAATAAAATAATATATATAAATATATAAAATAAATAATATTATACCGAAGCAGTAGTAGTATTAGTAATTAGCACGCGCGGCGTGAAACAGCTCAGTCGCATTTTTTCAAGTTTGCAGCAGAACGCAACTATATGAAATCGTGCAATAAATAAAAATTTGTAATAATTATTTTTAGCAGCTATTATGAATTTCATTATTGCTAATTCACTATTAGCAATTATTTATGATTGCGAATGCTTATGTATCCAACACTACCAGCTATATCTTTTAAAGAAATTAAAATGAACAATGAGGCGGTAAAAATAGCTAAACTTAAAAAACATTGTGGAGTATCTACATGCGGATTCAGCCATGAAGATTCTCTTTATTAAGATTGATAGATCCACAATCGCAGCAGTCTGTATCTTCTGGTTCACAATAAAAGCGATTCTGTTCCGATTGTATGTGTTTTATTAAAAATTCATAAATTACGTCTTAGATGTCTGAAATGGACTTCGAACAGAAGATTGGTAGAAAATAAAATATTTATGGAATTGTCTAAGCTTAAATAAGTCATAAGCGTATAGTAAACAACACGCTTGATCATGTATTGACACAGATTGCTAAAGCAATAAAAATTTTTAGGGTCCATGTGAATTCCTACGTAAAAATGCATAAAATTTTCGCCTTTATAAATAAAGCGATGTAACGATTTTTTTATTCAGTTAGTACTAAACTCATTCCCGCTAACAGCCACAGTGAATCCATTAACACTGAGCAAACACTGTTATTTATTTCATTAAACTACTTCTTTTATTCGCCAAAACTATTCGAATTTATTCGCTTAGAATCGAATTCAACGATAAAATTCTCGAATTTAATCTGTTTGTTCTGCCATGCATTCCTATTTCACAACTGTCTCATAAATATTCCTCGCCCGAGAGGGTTGGTAATGCTTCACTAATTGAACTACTATAGAGAATCAAATAGATGTTTGTTCGGCAATACAATTACAGATTATAGATTCTTAGAGAACTGCATAAAATTCTCTAATCCGGTAATGTGCAGAAAATGTATTATTAATAATTTAAGCCAGTGTTTTTAAAAAAATGGTTTTACAGGAAAACATTCGTGGTGTTACTAAATTAGGAAGAAAAGTGACAAAGGACTAACCTGTTTTAATGTAAGAATATTTTCTTTAAGCCAGATAGTTACCTAATTGTGTTTCATATAATATTCTCTAAAATCATTCTCATATTGGCTGGCTGCGTTAGCGAATAACGATTATAACCAAATAGTGATCAAAATGGTGGCTCCCTGCCTTTCTGTAAGCAAATGAAAGTGATACCATGACTTTTAAAATTTTATTCCATGTTTTCAAAAATGTGGACCTAGTTATATTAAGAAAAGTGTCTCTATAGATTCCTCAATTCAAATATTTTCCCAGTCATCATTCTGTTCAGTTTGTTTAACATTTTCACTTATCTGCGTTATTCAATGGGACTTGTCTGTATACTGGAGGACTGCCGGAAACAAGTTAATGGAGTTCTGGCTTCCTTACTCAATAATAAAAACATTTCAAAGAAACGGCCAGTGCACAATGCAGTACCCGCGCCTTTTGTGAGCCAGAAAATATTCAGAATGTTATGTAAATTAATGTCATGAAAGAGAGAAACTTATATAGAATCATGATGAAACTTCTGAAAACTATAAAAATGTAGATTCATTAGAGTGGAATTTTATTGGAATTTTTATGAGTTTTTCACATTTTAATGAGGTTATGTAAAATCAATGGTCAATGGACCCATTGAATTGCAAAAAAAGAATTGTACTTGGTTTATTGTATCATCTGTTTGACTATATAACAACTGTACATTATTTAATCAGTTTCAGATAATAATATAACTACAATTGAGCTTACTTGGAATGATCTGAGCAACACAGATAACCAGGAGTTTTAATGTAGCTAAATAATTTTTTCAAAACTTATTAATGACTCTCAGTCTTCGAAAACGAAAGGCGCAATTTTAAGACAAGCATTCTTTTCTTTATAAAGGTCCACATCAACAATTTATCTATTTTGTACACCTTAAGAATCTCAAAATTCATAAAAATATTTCGTCTCTAAGGTCGAGTTCTGAAGGGTTATAATCGTAAACAATGATAAAGTATGTAGGTGAACGGAAAGTAATATGGTCCCAGAAAAGCTGGAGCATTACCAAAAGACAAATGTCTTGGAGGCGGCATTAACATAATCCGGGAACCGGATGTGACGTGACGCACCGGATGCGGGGCCCGGCATCCGGCGCTTCAGCTACCTACAAATTGATGCGGCCCATCAACGGACGGAATTCGATTAATGATGGAGTTCGAAGGTAATACTTATTTATTAATAAATTCATATTTTTATATAAAATTTTCCTTCTGTTTGGTAATCATTTAGACCTTTTCCTTTGATTATCTTCTCCGGTCCAATTGGCTACGACTTACAATAATTTGTTTCTTTGTTTCTATTGAAATCCAAACACAATAACCCATTCCTAAAAACGCCTGAAACAAGAGCGTTAAAAGTTGTTCTCCCATTGGATGTTTCTGTCTACATTAAGGTGGTTTCACAGGTGAGCAGGCCGCCAGCGCTTTTTGACGTAAAGCGAACGCGTGTGGCCCGCGTGTGACTGTGAAACGATGTTAGGTATCAATTAGGTATCTGAACGCAGCCCACCTAGGAAACCACCCTTATCCTTGTAGTCAAATACGTCAAAAATAGCCAAAGACATTTTTTATGTTTTATACATATTAAGGTTATATTTTATATATTTAATAAACTCTAACCAAGATTAAATATAAAATTTATATCATTAAAGGATATTTAAAAAAGTTGCTCACCGTTATAGTATGTAATGTCAAGTTACGTAATGTAATTTAATCACCCCCTGTTGCAAAGACAAAAATAAACAAATCATTAGTAAGACAGTTATCTGCTTTAGATGTAATGATAATCAGTAATATGTTATTTTGAAATGCTCGACGACATCAATAAGCCTTAAACATTCATAAAGCTAATGTATTTTTAATTAACTCTGAGTAATCTACAAAGGAGTCTATATTCAACAAGTAGCGAAGTCCACATAGCCTGAAGAGTAATGAAGTGGGTTTTTTGCTAGGGAAGAGATTACATTTTTGCATTGGCTTCAAAGAGTGGCGATCTGCTCATAGATTTTCTTTCCGATGGTCCCTGAATGCACCACAATAGTATGGTTCAAAAGAGCTTGATGAATTTCCAACGCTTTGTTTCCGCTAGCTCTGTCTGCATTGCTTTTTAATTTAGACCATTCGCCCTTTCCTTTTATTCCGGTATTAAATCTGAATCTTCATGTTGACTCAACCGTGAGTTGGTTTATCTAGTAGGTTATCCGAATGTTGAATTTGGAAAATATGGTTGGAGGTCAATTTTAATTACCTATGTATTTTCGACAGCAACGGCAGCGGTAGACAAGTTGGGACGGGCTCTACTCGTTCGAGAGGCCGCGGGATTCGCGGGTACCACTGAGCTTGAATACAACTTGAGATGAGAACGGCTGAAGATCGAGAGCGGTGGCGTGCATTAAGGGAGACCTCGTCCAGCAGTTGTTGATGAGAGTTCATTGTGAATATCGCTTGCCTCACATTGTACCCGGTGCATGACAACAGGCTCGTCACCAATTACATGGGGACCTAACATATCTCGCGAAATGTGGGTGTTTAACACCTCTGCCTACCTCTTCGGGGAAAGAGGCGTGATGATATGTATGAATGTATTTTCGAGGAGCTCGATGGTGTAGTGGCTAGTATGTTTTGACTTTCGATATCAAAAAACGAAGCTACCTTCGCCATGGTCAAGGTTTGGATGGGTGACCAAAACTTTGTGATATCGAACTCCTCCGTGTTTCGGATGGCACGTTAACCCCTTGGTCCTGGTCGCTATTGCAACTGTTTCTCCCACCAACCCGCATAGGGCTAGCGTGGTGGTGTTACGGGCCCATGCTCCTCATGTATTTCCCCATGAGGAAGACCTGTGCCCAGCTGTATGACGTATATATGCTGAGGACGAGTATACCTTTCGCGTCTTTAGTACTAAAGCACCGATCACATGTAGGTAGGTAACAAGTGAAAGAACACTGTAACAGTTCCGATATTCGTGCCACCTTCATCAATCTTGATATGAAACCGCATGGGGCCATGTACCCAACAGAATCGGAGCTGTCACGGTGACAAAGCGTCCTGATAAAACTTGGATTCAGCGCTAATCACCTACCGTACTGGCATGTACCTACAGAATCGTAGAGTGTCAAAATTGCAATGTTGTTCACTGATTACGCGCAGCGCATATCACATATCATACATATCGACGTATCCGAAACTTATGGCGACATTTTGACACTGGCTATAAATATTTGTGGCTCGTGCACTATTATGAATAATAATGGAATATTTATGATTAGGTTAATAATTAATTTTGAATTCTTCTTTTTCTACCACACATTCTTATTATTGTAGTACACCTACAATAATAGCCTGTGTAAGCAGATGCTTTTCTTTACCAGATTTCGATGCTAACTGGTTATAGAAGATTATTATCCTAAGTAACATGTAGTTAGTCTGCTTGCAACCGTTTAGGCCCACCAATTGGGTCAGGTTGCGTGGTGACCCAGTCATCATTATCATCATCCCAAGCTGACCGTTTTCGGCCACGGCGACTGACTACTGCGATTGAAAGCTTCGTTGGTGTGCTCTCAGGTAGCTGACATATCCGATGTTTGTAGCGCATGTACGACCTCGTCTGGCTTAGTATCGAGCTGTTCTCTTCGTTCCTCCTCAAACTCGAACACCTTGGTGTGTATGGTATGCCTCCACTGACCGGTGACCTAGTACTCCCCGTGTAATTCTGCATATAGAAAGGCCTGAGCCAAGCAGTGAGAAAATTATGGTCATTTATATTCTGTGCCGATGATTGTCTATTTCAAAATACCGAAATTTTAATTCACGTAGATTTCACGTTAAACAGCACGTTAGCGAATAGTGTTCAATACCAGAAACAAATTAGTTTTACTCTCAGGAACCCAACGCTTGCTAAATATCAAATAGTGGGCGGAGATTCAAATGGGAGCCACTACGCCGTACCATAAATAGAACGACAAGAAAATAATGTAATTCTCCGGGTGAGAGAAGTGGAATAATAAGTTTTTTCGAACAAGAGAGAAAATAAAAGCGTTAATGCGGCTGCATCGAGATTTTCCAACTTGAAAAAATTGCTCTCTTATGGACTTTAAAGGAGGCTTTAATGAAAATTCCACGATGTCCCTATTGGAAAATAAGAACAACACCACAAAGTAAGTAGGCGTAAAATAATTTTTTTTGTATGTCTTAAAATTTATTTGTTTTTCATTACAATATTTTCAAGGTAAGAGTGAACATCTTAAACTACGTCGTAGATTTTTCATTAGACAAGGTTGTGGTCAAACTAACTCAAATGACTTTAGAAAACTCACCTATTCTTATTCCACTTTAAGGAAAACGGGAGATATAAAGTCACAGATTTAAAGATATTTTCAAATGTGACGTATCGCGTAGTTTATTATCACGCATTTACGCCAAAACAGGGGTTGATTGAGTGCCGAAAAAATCAAAGGTTAAATTACCTCTGAATTTTCGGAACTACCGTACTCAATCTTGTTGTGTTATTTGGGCACTAAAAACTTTTATATGCAATGGGAATTAATTCCAAGATATTTTCATACCGAAAAATGACGTGGGTGATTTGAAGGACGTTGGATATTTCATACAGGGATGAGTCCAACATTTCATCTTAGAGAATTCATTCTCAAAACTTTTTTACCATTTATATTATTAATTGTGACCAATTGTTAACTAAATTATGTGTATCAATTTACCAAAAAAACAAATCATAATCGAAATTCAAATTCGTGACAACCATTTTGCTAGCAACCACGAATCCTTGTTCTAAACCCAAGAAAAAAACGGGTAAGCATGTTTTTTTCCACCCTTTGTATTTTTCTATCTGACAAAATAATGAAAAACATTTGTAAAAAAAATATTACACATAATAAATCAATGCTGAACAAACTTGACCACTCCCACTTATCTCCCCAACACGAAAATCTAACTTTTGGTTTTTATTACGTTTTTTATGTAAAAAGGGGGCAAATGAGCAGACGGCTCACCTGATGGTAAGTGATCGCTGCCTCCCATAGACATATACAACACCGAAAGAGCTGTAGATGCGTTTTCAACCCTTATGAAGGAATACACAATCTTTTTTATTTTATTTTATTTAGAAAATCAACTGCGTAACAGTAACATTTTTTACAGTCTAATACTTATAATTAGAAAGGTTAATAACAGATTTCCCTTAAAACGTGACTTGTTGTATTGGACGTGAAACAAGTTAAGTAACAATAATAGTGAATAGAAACACACAATAAAATAAATAAATAAATAATATAAATAAATGAACAATTTTAGAACCTTGACTAAAACTAAATCAAATTAAATTAATTTTACACTAATCACATACACAAATATCGCTTTTTAAGAATGTCTGTCGTATGAGCCTTAGATTTGTTCTTGCTTTGAGCAAACAAAGCAAGAACAAATCTAGTTCTCTATCTAGTCGTATAGATCTAGTAGTATCTCTAGTTTAGTCGTTAAAGGTCGTATTGATCTGAAAATACTTCTGTTGACAGCTGATTCCATAGCAAATTACGTGAAAAACTAGGGGCCGTGCACAGCCGAAGCGACAGAATTGCGCATAAAATATCATACGCATCAATTTTTATTTTGTCTGTTTAGCAAAATATATATTTTGAACTATATTTATATGAGAAATTCTATTAACATCGAATCGCTTAATATACATTCACGTCGTACATACCACCCAGTGAGGTGGGTCTTATGTTGCAGTTCAATATAAAATTTGCCGATAATACGTAATGACAGTGACATGGGTTGACTGGTGGCCGGCCTACCATAAAAATATCCGGCTGCAGCACAGTTTATCAGTTATTTTAATATCAAACGAAAGCTTCCACATTTTCTCTTTACATTTCAACACAATTTACGCTCATTGAAAACTTCGCACTACGCATTCAAAAGCATCTGTTTATTGTAAAATCATAAATGTCTATGAATGAACATAAAATAAGAATGCTTAAAAAATAATCTTTCTTGATAAAAAAATATAATTTAATTTTAAGATCAGCTGTCCGACTCTGTAACGTAATGTTGACAAATCAATATTGATTTAATGCAACGTGTCCTTTAAATAAAAAAAAAATAAAAAATAAAAAACTGTTTGTTATGACAGAAATCTGATTCATATCCATTGAAATTTGGTTAAAGAGTGAGCCGGCAGATTAGGCAGAAAGCAACCTCGAAAAGATATTATCTTGGAAGCACAAACAGTTTACATATTAGATATTTTTTATGTAAGTGTTACTCTTTGACTAAATTAAAAATTAGAAGAATCTTAAAAACTAATCGAACTTATCCTCGATGTGGTACGCAGAAGTGTAAACACCCAAATTTTGCCAATATACTTATATTTAGGCCCCAAGCAATTGTAAGTCAATTCAAGATAAACTACCTAAAGATACAGAAGATATATAAGTTTTTTCAAACTCAAGGGTACAAGGTGACTGAACCAGCAACTTTTTACACTACGCTGACTAAAATTAGAGGAATCGTAAACCATTTTTAACTCTAAAACATGAGCAGCACTTTAGGTGCTACAAACTAACAAAGTAACTATTTATAACAATTTCTGAAGCAGTTTTTCCACAATTTAAAGTGCAATACGAGCTGAAACTGTCTCCCTTATGAAAAATAGCAGAGACTGTTAAGTGGCATGCAAAATGTATTTATACTTTGTACTTCCTTACATCGTTATGGCAAGGCTCCAAGTAAAACAATCTTCCGCCAGGCGATAACGGCAATGGCTATGATTTTATAACGTGACGTTGCAGTAAAAGTTAAGTTGGAATTGAAAATTCCTATGGATAACATATATGCATTGCTACGCGACTTCCTGGGACGATTAAGTCGTTTATATCGAGTATGAATTTTAGCACTATCGAATTTTGAATAAGTAGGTATATTTAAGTAGGTAACTACCAATCTCTTCCCTCCCACTAATGGACTTAGAACTGCACAACCGTCCAATAGCTTATAGCGGCGACGTGCTCACCACCTGTCACGCTGAGTGCAGTCACTGCTTGGTGAAGCGCGGACTATGACAATTGACTGCTTTTGCGGTGCTTTTGCCTATTCTCTAACTAACCCATAAGGGATAATAGTCGTGATTATATGTATGTATGTATGTTATTGTAATTTTTCATAGCTGGACACATTATTAAAGAATACATTTGAATTAAGCATAATTTAAAAATGTTCTGTCTATTCAAATATTGATGTACAGCTACTAATTACCTAAATGAATAAATTAAAATTTTAAATCAGATATGTTTGGTTTGCCTTCAGCTATTTTGTCGATTCTGTAATTTCTAATACGACAAAATATACAAATTGTTATGTTTTCATCTTGAGGACAATTCCTACCCATTTTAATAGAATTATTGTGTAAGTACGTAATCAGTTAATTGGTCAAGAGCAGCACTAAACCTTTAACTCCACATGACGGGATGATTAGTTAGAGTGCAATTAAAATTATTACTTAAATTTTTATCGCACGAGTCCAATTAATTTTGGTCAATAATATCGAAAGTATAAACCTTTTCTCCTTGATTACCCATTAGATTAGAAAAGAGGAAAATTGGGACCGCTGCGAAACCTGTAAACCCAAAAAATTTTGCGATGAAACCTAAAAACGCTCCTAACGCAGTGAATATGAAACGCCAATATCAGTTAACCTCTTGACAACGTCTCAAGCAGTTCTAAGATTCATATAAAATAAATTGCCTCAGAGTTGATACTCCGAGCGGGTCAATGAGGTGTGACGTTGACGAGGGTACAGACCAATATGCAAGACTCGATCCGTGTTCGACACGGCCCGATCCAGGTGAACAAAAGCCCATATGAATCAAGTCGAGTGTAAAATTTTACATCTGTAACAATCAATGGGGAATTATTTCGAACGCAGGAATTTTTCGGGAAGAGCGAACTTAAACGTGCAAAATGTTGTTAAGAATATTTTTATGAAGATAAGAAGAATTTTATGGTACCTAAGATTTACATCGAGGTCAGACATAGCTAGTTCGTGTTCTGTTAGTAACTTATAGTTGTACAAGTGTTCTGTTAATGCTTGTTGTTGTTGACATATTTTAGGCCAGAAAACCCAGTATATATGTATATATAAATTTAAAATCGCTCGAAGCGATACAACAGCCGGCAAATCATCGTCTAACACGTTAATAATTGTGATTTATTATGACACCTATTTTTTACGATCTACAAAAGAAAGTTAAGTTTGTAATCAAACCGTAAATAGCTTAAATGACGAAATAATTCTTTAAATAGATAGATCAAAAACATTAAAATAATTTGTGGTGTGTTTACAAAATAGATTCGAAACTGAAAACATAATGGCAGAGGACAATAAGTGAAATGTATAGATCTACAAACAAAAAAAATATACAAATAACTGTTATTGTTACAGATTGATGGCAATTAATAATTATCAGCGTACAAAGAAATAAAGCCGCTGTAAAAACTAAATCCAAATTCGTAGTCGATTCGCTCAAGATAAAACCAATTTTTCTAGCTGCAGAGGAACTAAGGAAGTTAGTGGTAGTAAAGTAATAACTTTATGTTAATCAGTCTTCAGGGAATAAGTTCAAAAATTTCTGTTATGCAAATTAACAGGAGCGAGTATGGATACACCAAGTTTTGTATTATTATACTCTACATTGCATATAAAAAATAGAAAATATGGTAAAAATAAAAGTTTGCATGGGCGGACTTTTCGCTAACAGAGATATCTGCCAACCCATGAAAGGGTTGTCTGGCAGAATCATATAAATCACAAATGGTGCGACACAAATTGTAAAAAAAGACAATATTCTAGTGAAAAGGAATAAAAGATGTTTAATAAAATATTTAATTAAAACTATTTAAATATATACCTATCATAAATTGGATCATAAAATAAATAATTACATACATACATATTTAATAATATGCATAAAATAGACATGATGATAAAAGAAGTTTAATATTTATTTGACGTGTAATGCGGTGCTTTGTATTACCCTTAGTTATATCTAATAACTGCAGACGTCGGAATGGCTTTCAGTTGATATCTGACTGGCTAAAGTATGGGAACGTTATCAGTGGCAAAAATTCTGCTTACCCCAAGAGACAAAAGCGTGATCGTATGTTTGTATGACATCTGTCCACACTCGCGAGCCGAGAAGCAAAATTCTGAAGCTTTTGTTTTTCATTAGTGGCGACATGTTATTCAGCATGGCATACCCTTTTTTAATTAACTGAACTGTAATTAAAAAAACACGAAAAAAGATGTATAACCCGTTACAACATCACGAGCCCGATATGAAAGAGTCCTTTGGTATATAACGACTCGACGTGCCTTCCCGAGTCGGGCGGTCAAAGATTTAGTAGTCCAAGATCTTTGTTTGTTAATATCTTCTTCTTCTTGCCCTTTCCCCACTAGGTGGGGTCGCCACAACATGTCTTCTTCTTCCATTCTTCTCTGTCACTCGTCAGCTCAGCATCCACTTCTTTTATTCTTATATCATCCTTCACGCATTCAATCCATAGCTTCGTTGGTCTTCCTCTCACTCTAGGTCCGTCCACATCCATGCTCAGCATCCTTCTTGTAATGTACATTCATCATTCATTTTTAACCGCCTCTCTGGTCTAGTGGTTCACACCACCGGGTGTTGATCGGGAGGTCCGGGTTCGATTCCCCGTGGGAGCAGAAGTTTTTCTGCTCGGTTTGGTTGGTGGTAGGGCTTCTTAGCCCGCCAGGCTAGCTACCACCATCTTACCTAAATTTGTCGCCATAATAACAATGTTTTAAGCATTGTTGTGTTCCGGCAATCAGAGGTAAGATAGCCATTGTTGAGGATTACAGGTGAAGCTCGCTTCCACCTTCGGCCTTATCGTCACTTACCATCAGGTGATATGAAGGTCAAGAGCTTACCTGTCGTATGTAAAAAAGAAAAAAAAATCCCTCCTCATGACAGTCACGTCCATACCACGCTAATCTATTTACTTCTAATCTTTTCTGTCACTGGCGCTACTTTCAAACTTCCTCTAATATATTATATCTAATCACACATATCAGCTAGCCCAAATTAAACGAATATGGCGCTTATATTATGGATTACAGAATACGGATAAATACGAGTATTAACATAATAAAGCATAATTATGCTGTATGTATAACGCCTCTATCCCCGTCAGTCAGAGATGTTTACACTCACATTTCGCCTCATTTGTTAAATTCCCATGGGCGAGCCTGTTGCTATGCACCGGGCAGTGAGACCCAAACGATATTCACTGTGAACTGTGTATGTTTATTCTTACCCTATATACGTCCCACTGGTAAGCACATGCCTTCATTGAAACAAACACTCCTCATAGTACCTATGGGCCGTAACACCACCACGCTGGCCCAATGCGGGTTGCTGGGTAGAACCGGTTACAATAGCGACCGTTCGAGAGGAGTTCGACATCACAAAGTTTAGGTCGCCCATCCAAGGCTTGACCATGGCGAAGGTAGCTTAGTTTACGATATAGAAAGCCAATGAGTACTAAACATAACCCGCCACCGAGCTTCATACTGTAAACTGTACTAAAGCTTTATCCAAACTCAGTGATGCGCGGCGGGGATTGATCCTGCGACCACTTTCACGAGTAGTGCCGTTCGTCCCAACTCACTTCAGAATTTGGCTAATTCATAAAATATACATCAAGAACAAATGCCTTGTGGATTCATCACATGAACATCCCCCACCCTCCCCCCACCGGGAATCGAACCTTTCAAACTGACGAGATGAGACGGTCGAAAATGAACATTATGACATTACTTTTACACAAAATTAAAAAAAAATTGTTTGTATTTGCTTGAGCCCTTTGACAATTGTGGAATCAAAATCTGCAATTTATTCGACAATATTCGCTATTGTAATCTATTTAGTCATTTTTTGATATGGTAACTCTTTTTATTCATTGACGTTACGACCGAATGAAAATTATTCCTCCTTGATAAATAATTAATGTTCTGTGACGGTAGTCATAATTTTTTTCCGCTCATAACATTCTAATTATAACAACGGTTCGTTGAACTGAAATAATAATGTTCAAGTAATATGTTTAATAAATAAATATTATTAACAATAAAAATAATAAATATGACTTCATTATGGTGTAATTAGTGATTAATTATGAGTAATTTTAAAAAAGTGACATAATTATTGGAACGGGGTTGTGATAGTGACATGGTGTAACCAGTGAGTAATTTTAAGCGTGTTTCTTATTCATTTATTTACATATGAGTAATTACCGATATCACTATGAGTTTGTCGTTGTTATTCGAAAAACAATCAGCGAAATTCTGGCGTGGCTTTATCAATCAAGCGTGGTATTTTCCCGTCACAAAAATTTTAATATTGTTCGCAGTCAGATTATAATAGGTCTTTACCTATGAAATTGCCGTTTTGTATGGAGATTTTGGGGAAGACTGCATTTTCCATACTAACATTTTTTCAGATTTCTTCACAACGACAAATCCAGAGATAATAATATTTGGCATGTATCATTAGACAAGCTTTAGTAATATGTGTAATATCACACTTCTTAAAAGTTATTTATGTACTCGTTTCTCCACGTAGAAAGGCCTGTGCCCAGTACGTAAACACTAAAGACATATTCTTCATGTGGACGTTCATCATTATCCGCGTTGGACCCACATGATCATCAATCATGTTGGTCTAATGCGGATTGCTGAGTAATTGTTACAACGCCAACCGGGACCAACGGCATATACCTTGTAAAGCACGAATGATTTGAAGACAATAAGCTTTTGGTCACCCATCCAAGTTCCAACCATGAAAAATGTTGCTTTGTTTTCAATATCGGAACCAATAACTCCATTGAACTTCTTTTCTTTAGTTAAATGATATTCGCAGAGCTTTCAAACTCTTTCCAAAGATGTATAGCCGACAGTCTCCCCACTATTTAAAAGATAAATTCAGTATTAAATATTAGTAGTTCGATATTGAAATACTTTCATTGATTTAGTGTTCTTCTAATATTAGTTTTTAAGTAAATTAATATTTTTGTCATTTGAAACTATGTTTTTACTGTGTATATATATAGATATTTATCTAGATTGATAGATAAAATCTATATTAACTCTAAAATTCTGAATTCTGAACAGAAATAACAAAAGTAATACATTTTCCAAGTGTTGTACAGTTGTACACAAACAAAATTGTGTTCGCTGTAGAAGAGTAAAGAGGTCGTAGCTCAGTGACCGGTTTTGTTCACATCAGGATGCGAGCAAAGCACTGATATTCTGCTATAGTGTAGGATTTTGTTATGTTGTCAATGTGCAGTGCAGATTGCTATAACCAAACAAACCGGAGGCCCACTGCTGGACATAGGCCACCCCTAATAATAGTCATACGAATCTTCCCTGCGATGCCCGCATCGATGCACGGCTCGATTTTTCATCTGACCAAACCCAATTTTTGTATGGCTAAATGTGGTCTTAAGGAACACAGTGCTCCTTGGACTCTGCCGACCCCTTTGGGAATTACAGGCGTGATTGTATGTATGTATGTATGTAGATGCTCGGCCCGCCTTGTGGGCTCCAGAATCTTTAATCCCCAACTGCTGAGAGTCGTAAAACCCATAGATTAGATAGAATAATGACTTTCATCCATTTCATGTCTTAGTGATTGGCTCCCTATTCACTTAATAAAGACATGAACATGATTTAAGAAAAAGGTTTTTTGTAGATTGTTAGAAAACGTTAAGATCTTTGTTAGTTACATAAGTTATAAGAACTTCGAAGATCTGGAACGAAATTCATTTGAACATTGGTTTGGAACTGAATCCCCTATGAAATATCAAGGCCACGTGTTTTTTACATAACAAATCAATGTTTTGGATATCTAAAATTCTTTTGATTGGTATTGCCGCGGTTCACTTATGATCCGCTCCAGTTTAAAAGTGGTAGTGATGCACAGAAAATCGCTCCGAAGTGTATTGAGTGCTGAAGTATGCAGTGCTGACGGAAAGATTAGTAAGTGCAAGTCTCAGTGAAAATAGTTGGAAATTGGAAAGTTGTTAGAGTTGGCGGGTTAGCGTCGCGGCGACGGCGCGGCGGCGGCGGCGGCGGAGGCGTGCCCCGGCGGGCCAATCGCGCGACCCGCCGCCCGCCGCCCGCCGCGACGGCACTCCATCTCGCCAGTAGGTTTGTGTCCTTTTGGCTGACCGCATGACTCCGTATCTCGCTTCGACGCTCAACTCGTTGTAACCTGTGTACGTGCAGCACGCGCTTCCCCATCAGACGCTAGCTTCCGCCAGATCCGCTTCAGCTAAGTTTGTGAACTTTGGAAACTAGTTGAGAACTTTGTGGGGACCAGCGAGAAGTGAGCAGCGCGGCGACCGCAAGGTACTGTCCACGCCGCCGGCGCCCCCCGCGCCCCGCCGGCACGCGGCCTTATCTTATCATGACACATCTCGTATGCCGATAAACATTACTACTGAAGCTAATCAGGTGAACATAAAGCGGAAAATCCTCACACAACGTCTTTGTACTCAAATTTCAATACAAAGTCTCGCATTTATACCCCATTACACTTATTCACCTGAAAAATGTCTTATCATTGTCAAGCAGGCTAATAAAAACATGGACATTGCGTGCAAGAAAATTTAATTTTGTTCGTAACATAAATTGTTTCAGCATCATTGGCACCTTATTCTGATATTAATACGAGCTAAATTCCCATGACAAAATATCGAACACATCTGTCTGCGTTTCCAACAACGAAAGTAGCAAAAGTTACGCTTTTACCGGCGTTCCCAGTGTATAATACAATAATAAGTACGGTAAAGTCAAACATAACCAAAACAAACTGGTTATGGTAAAGTATTTTGTTTGATATAATATGCACTCTACAAGTGACATATGTTTGTGATCACAAATTGATCTCCTTAATATTCAGAGAAGTCGAGGGCAACGAAAGGGAAGGTTGCGAGTCAGACGACGATACATATTCAATGCGATTCCGCCATGGAGACGCGCGGGCTCCGGAAATCCAATCGCATTAAAACGGTGGAAGGAAAAAGCCAAAGGGATAAAAATACAAGATTCGCTAAATAAACATAACAATTTCCGTCTCATCGCCTTTGAACGCGGCCAGACAAATTAAGAACATTTTTCTCGTGTTGTCTCTCGCTCGCACCCGTGGCCGTGGTACCATAAAACTTAACTACTCGCCGTAACAGCGACTAATTATTAGGGTGGGTTTACATAACGTATTTATGAGCTCGAGATTTAACGGCAATGCTGGTCTCGGGTGGTCTGTTATCGCCCCATTAAAAAGTTGTCCTCTGCGGACGCGTAAATAACATAATATGAACCCAGCTCGGCATTCCACCGCGCGGCCAAAGTTTGTCTTTTTATAGTTTTATTATTTTCCTGCCTCGAAATAGCCTACTGTCTCGCAGATACCGTTTGTTTTCATAGACAGTGTATTTTCAATACAAAAATAAGAAGCCATGTGTGCGTGTAGAATTAAGTAAAGGTGTTTTCTAAAGCTTACGGTATCGAAAAATGGAAAAGTTTCCTCCTCTTTGGGTAGGGTTGCTAAAAACTTTTATAAACTCCGAAGACAATTTAATATTGCTTAGTGATTCATTATTTCGTAGAAAGGCAAAAATTTTTACTGGAATTTCAAACTAAAGATCTCGCCAAAAATCGTCAAGAGATGGCGCTTTACATAACCTTAGTAGTAAATTGTTACAAACTTTATACTTTTAATAAAAAAAATATATACAAAGCTTTTTATCAAAGCCTATTAATTCTAAATATAGTTGATAAGATATTTAAGAAACATATTTCTTCAAACCATTTTTTTATGTCAAATCTGAATAAAAATAAAAATCATTTTCTTTAAAATATAATTACTATAGAGAAGTCTTTTAGTAAGTAGTACTTTTAGTAAGTTTTAGAAGAAGTGTGTTTTTTTCTGTTACTGTTCGTTTCATACCGTCTTCAAAAGTCAAGGATAAAATGAAATAATCCCTTTGGGGATACGCTGACGAAATTGCTGTTACTGCTACGAGTATCTCGAATAAAATTAACATGAATTATATGATGGCATGTAAACTGAAATATTAAAAGCATTTCATATTAATTCAACACTAGATTAAGTTTTAAACTTAAATTACTTTATTTACCATATGCTAATATTTTTTTTAATAGCAATAATTCCTATTAAATATAATAAATTATACTTTGTATGATTTATTATTGAACATACATACATACTATAAAAAATTTCTTTTTACCTCCATTGATATTTTCACGACGATCTTGAATGATTTTGTATTGTATCTATTATAATATTTATCGCAATTTTGAGCACAGAATGAATATCTTAAGCTTTTGAGAGCCAAGCGAACGCTGGCGTTCGCGAGCAATATGTTTCCATTTTGTCTCGTTTTGTGACCAATCGGAAGTCTACTATTTCGAACGATGATGTTAATCGTTTGAATGCTATCACAACAATATTGAATCATCGTAGGTTTGTATTTTTTTCTTTAATCGAATTGAAAAATCCTCTTGAAAATCGAAACCTTGTCTGCCTCCTTACTGTTAAAGCACTTTAAGGAAATTTTGGAGACAAACAGGAAACTCACTATTCCACGAAGCCGTCGTAATTCCAAAATCTCATTGTTTCTATTGGCTAGTCAATAAATGATATATTTTGATTGCTTGATATTTTTGACAAGATACCGTTACAAGAAAAATAACAATGCTTCACTTCACCTGCAATTAGAGATTCTTTTTCGCATGTTTTTCGTTCTAGGGGTCATTTTTATTATAAAAAGGTTTCATTGTGTGTACTGGTGGGAGGTACACTACCACCGCATCCTTTTTAATTTTCTTATTTGCTTACAATTCTCTCAAAATAACTGCAATGGCGAATTCTTACTTCATACTCAACCATATCGTGAAAGATAATGAAATTTCAATTGTCAAATTAAAATCTTTTTCACCATTCATGTACGATTAACATTTCATAGCCAAGCTGTATAATAAGATTACATCTGTAAATAAGTATTGTATTCTCTGCAGTATTACTATGTGATCAACTCAATTATGTGTGTTTCTAAGCGAACAACGGTACAATAAGCTTACCATATAATGTCATAGGTTCTAGTGAGAACCATTTTGGGTCATAAGATACAATTATAAAGTTATTATTCCTATTTAAATTAAAGTAATTAATTATATTATATCCGCTTAGCGGTCCTCCGACTCGTTGGCGCTTGTCTTAAAGATATTAATAGGTTCTTCTTATAATGTTAAAAGGCTCAGAAATATAATATACTAAAAAAGGTGGTACGGCCGTGCCCTTTTTTGCTCGACTTGGACTTGGGCACTACCGTGTATCCAGATTTCTACATTTTCTATTTTCTAATAATATTTTATAGTTATGATTTTCCCACTATCACTGTTTAAGACTTGTAAATAGGAATTAATATTTATAATCTTACGAAACAAACTTATACGAGTTGCGTTGTTTGTTATTGTCATAAATAATCGACAAATGACGCCACTAGCTCGATATGCCTTATTTATAGCCTCCATTGTTTGCACATAGCCAACTACGAGTAATTTCCCTATTTACGATACCCTCTCAATACTTTACAGGGCAAAGTTTTTCTCTCGAAGTTTGACAGGATTTATTTAGATGTTTCCAGAAGCTACGGTTAACTAAAACGGCTAAGATTAAAACTTATATATCGATACGCCACATCGTATACTTTAATTTTTTATCTTGAAATTCGACGAAAGGCTATTTATTTAATTACTTCTAGTAATAAAACAGTATGGGAGTACTAAAATTTAACAAAATAAAAAATGGTGTAAATACTATAATTATCATCCAAGTCTGGAAAAGTCCACAGCTAATAAACAAAGAACGTAGTACATGCGTAGTATATGCTTTTTTCCAACATTATTTCAACCAGGAAATAAATATCTACAGTTATAAATAATATTAGTTCCTTACCTATGAAATAGGTGTCTTGTATGGAGATTTTGGGTATTCCGCGTTTTCCATATTAACATTTATTTGGCAAGTATCATTAGACAAACTTTAGCGATACGTCTAATTTTAACACAATGAAACTTCCTAAAAATTATCAAAACAAATCATAGGAGCTCAAAAATATGGTATATTTTTAGAACAGGTAATTATTTTATAAGAATGTTGTGAAACTTAATAGTTACGGACAAAATACTAATTGAGAAAGAATATCCAATACTCGTATTAACAGAATGTGATTACATTACAATATTTTACCCTAAAATATCTCGGCCGTAACGAAAAACTCGTGTAGCCTAGAGTCCTAGATAATCTAGATCAAGTCCCGGGTGGCGCCCGCCTGTCTGCCTCATATACATGAATGGAAAAATAAGTTAATTTCTCTGAAATATATCGCTGGAGCAATTTCGACAGTTCATTTTGTTATTGTATTGGCAAATGCCTGATGAATCAGCGCTTTTTACTTCACTATTACTCATGTGGATGGCTTGTGCCTGTACAAATAAAGTAGATCATTCTTCAAGTGTGGGACTCCAGTATTTTTCTTATAAATCTTAATAAACTATATTTCATTCAATATCTTTCGGTAAAAGCAATACAGGATAAATAAATAAACAATACAGTTTATTCTATAAACCACATGATTTCTGTTTCTAAGCATTTCTTCTATTGCATGTGGGCTAGAAGAAATTTCTAACAGAAATAAATACTGCCTTTTAAACTCATGTATTTTACTGTTTATTTTGCTTTCGTATTGAATGATAGTTGAATAAATAAGTAACAATATTTAATAATTTTCATTCTGAGCTACCAATTCCCGTCTTTACAGTAACAATTAAATTAATCATAGTATCTTTAACAATGTATTTTAATCATATTTCTAAGTAATTAAGTAGCGATTATCTCTTCAAGCGAGCTGGGGTATCTTAGAATCAATTCAATGTAATTGGATATCTTTGAGCACTTTGATCTGTCAAATTGCTTTGAGTAAATCCAGTCCTAAGCAAACAAGAGGTTTATATCACAATGAACTTGGACTCAGTAGAATAAATTTGGCAACACGATGATTGTAGGAACGTAAGTACAGTTGATTGTGAATATTGTTTGCTCATATTGTGCCCGGGGTATGACAACAGGCTCGCCACCTGTTACATGGGACTTAAGATATCTGGCGAAATCTGGGTGCTAACACATCTGCCTACCCCTTCGGGGAAACCATCATCATCATAATCCGCCTATATTAGTCCACCGTATACAGCATAGCTCTCCTCTAATGCATGCCACCGCTCTCGACCCTCAGCCGGTCTCATCCACCACACCAGGCAGCTTACGAATCGTCACCCCACCTTGGCAAATGATATTTACAACAAACTGCAATTAAGTGCAGTGCAGCTCTTTTTGTATTGGTCCGGGATACAAAAAGAATGTACCAACTGCTTTTCTTGCCTAACATGTCGTAAAAGGCGACTAAGGGCGTATTGGGTATGGGGTATGTGATTGTGTAGGCGATGAGTTAGCCACTTGTTACTACTCTTTCACGATATTTCATCTGACTAAACCCAATTTTCGTAAGGCTAAATGTGTTCTTATAGAACACAATGCTCCTTGGACTCTGTCTACCCCTACGGCGATTACAGGCATGATTGTATGTATGTATGCAATTAAGTCAAACTGCATATCGGGCAAAATACGTGTGTTAACACCTCTCCCTACCCCTTCGAAGAAAGAGGCGTGATGATATGTATGTATGTGTGCAATTAGGTTTTATTCAAACCCAGTAATTCCGACCGGAGAAAAGATCCTAGACGATTGTTGTCCATCACAATCCGGCTAACGCTGGCCGATAATTATCAGCCAATTTTTTTTACATAGTATGACAGGCAAACTCTTGGCCTTCATCTCACCTGGTAGTAAGTGACGAAATATACCAGTATCTACAAAAA
Source organism: Parapoynx stratiotata (assembly GCA_910589355.1). Taxonomy (NCBI): domain Eukaryota; kingdom Metazoa; phylum Arthropoda; class Insecta; order Lepidoptera; family Crambidae; genus Parapoynx; species Parapoynx stratiotata. Next base: position 11,613,962 of record OU342461.1, read on the forward strand.
TTGTGTAAAATTGTTCTACTTGATTATAAGCCACTGTGGCTATTGAAAGTCAACGAAACAAAGATTCTCGTGTTACATCACAGAGCTGATATTGATGATACAGATTTGTTGATGAATTCTTTACTCAATGTTTTATATAGCATTACTTGTACTATTTTTATATTATTTGAGTTAAATTGGAGTTTCGAAAGATTCAATACAAAACCATCTTAGTGGAATTCAATCCGTGTTGTTGATCACGTAAATGACCTGGAACTTGCTTGCGATTTGAATTTCACTTATTTATTTATTAGGTCCTTAGCTATGAAATTGGTGTTTTGTATGGAGATTTTGGGGATGTCTGCATTTTACATACTAACATTTTATCAGTTTTTTTCACAACGACAATTCCAGAGATAATAATATTTGGCATGTATCATTAGACAAGCTTTAGCAATATGTGTGTGAACACGCTTGATAAAAATTATTCATCGTTTTTATGTTAATGCAAATCAAATGATGTAATCGGGAGGCAGTTAATAATAATTGTCTTTGTGACTAATTTTAACACAATTAAACTTACAAAAAATTATCAAATTAAATAATACGAGCTCAAATATATGGTCTATTTTTAGAAGAGGCAATTATTTTATAAGAATGTTCTGAAACTTAATAGTTACGGTCAAATTGCTAAGACAGAATAAAAACACCAACGAAACCCCAAATAAAATTGGTAATAGGACAGGCACATGATAATAGCAAGTAATATTATAAGTGTCGAACAATAACATGTTTTTTTCTTATCGAATAATTTAAATCGCGTTATTTGCTTTACAGATTAGATCTTTTATCCTCACTATAGTAAATCACAGACTATTTTCTATGTGATGTTTTGTTCTTGCGGAAGTAATAGCTTATCAAGAAAACTATAACAAACTGATTAATAAAGCGTTTTAATGGTCCTGGAAGAGGTCTTCAGAGGCATTTATAATATTATTTTTCTAGATTTTGTTCAAAAAATCAAATCTTGTTGTGTATTACGCCACCATGCTAACAGTAATTTCAAATATGGCGGCTGTTTAATACGGTAAAAATAAAAATTTTCTCTTAACCAGGTATTGAGTAAAACTTATAACTTTACTGAATTTCTTCTAACATGTCAATGCGTATTGCATTACAAAACTTGATGTTAGATAAAATTAAAACCAATCAAAAATATCTATTTATCAAATACTTGGGACTCATTTATATTATCCATCGTTTTAAACGTTAGTTCTTGATAGTAGAGATTAAAATGGCATCCAGCCCATGCAACATAAACATCTGAATTGCTCGCGTGACTGGTTAACTTTATAACTCATGAAACTGTGTGATTCTAAATAAACAATACCTACATCTTCAATAAACTGTACCAATTCATACGAGTATCAAATGCAAAACTTTAACAACAATATGTCCAATACTACTTGTATTGGATGTGTCGTCGTCCTCGGCCTATATATTTCTCACTGCTGCACAACCCTTCCTTATGGAGAAACACAGGAGTATAGGCCGTAACACCACTATGCTGGCTCAATGTGGGTTGGTGGGTAGAAACGTTGCAATAGCGACCGGGACCAACAGCTTAATGCGCCTTCCGAAGCACGGGGGAATTCGAGATCATCATGTTTTGGTCACCCATCCAAGGCCTGACCATGGCGAAGGTAGTTTTGTTTTCGATAAAAAAGCCATAGAGTACTAGCCCCTAGGCCACAGAGCTCACTATTAAATGTATAGAATATGGGAAATGTGGGTGTTAGCTGCATTGCCTACCCCTTCGGGGAAAGCGGCGTGATGATAATGTATTGCTGTTGTGTAGAATGTATTATTAAAATCGTCGCTTTCCAATAATAAAATAGAAATTTTTCTTTTCTTCTTCTTACAGTCTGAATTATATAGGTGCATTTTGACAGTTATTTGTAGTTCATTTTGACAGTCGTTTGTAGTGAGATAATTCGATTTCCATACCAATGTAAATGGTCCATAAAGCTCTTCTGTCAAAATGCTCCTCTATTAAATTGGGTGATAATTAAACGCAAAATATTCAAATTTTGGTCAGCAGAAAAATACCATTGATCAGCAAAAATAACTAAGTGGTCTGCAACTTATGGGCAGCAAATATTTCTAAATTGGTCAGCAACGTATTGGTAGCCGATAATTCTATTTGTCAGCAAAATAACTAATTGGGCAGCAACTCAAATGTTTTCTCTGCTGTCAAATTGTTTAACTATGTTTCGATGACAAATATTGTTTTTATGGGTCATAAAAAATAATCATAACCTATCAGAATATATTTCCTAGAAATTGATTCTTGACACTTCACTAATCCTTTCCTATATTTTATACATTTCCGATAACATATATTGCTGCTCAAGGAATTATTCTGCAGCCCTAATATTGGGTCCTTTCCTATGAAATTGGTGTTTTTTTTTCTCTTTTAGCATTTTGTCTGTAACTATTAAGATTCAGAGTATTCCTAAAAAATAATTACCTCGTCTTAAAATAGACTATATTTTTGAGCTCTTTTGATTTGTTTTGATAATTTGTTGTAAGTTTAATTGTGTTAAAATTGGACACGGAGACAACTCTTTTTAAGTGCCTTCCGAATACATCATTTTATTTGCATTCACTTAAAAAGGATAATTTTTATGAAGTGTGATATTACACATTATACTAAAGCTTGTCTAATGGTACATGCCAAATATTATTTTTCTTTCAAATCTTTGGATTTGTCCTTGTGAAGAAAACTGAAAAAATTTTAGTATGGAAAATGCAGAATTCCCCAAAATCTCCATACAAAACACCAATTTCATAGGTAAGGACCTAATAATTATCTTGCTGCCCAATAACAATATTGAGTCCTGGTTACTTGAATAAAGAATTTTATTATTATTATTATATTATAAATTATTCTGCCGACAAAATAATTATTCCGCCGACCAAATAATTAACTGGCTGCCCAATTAATTACTTCCCTTAAATTATTCAGACTAGTTACATGGCAGTGAATCGTAGGAGTCCGCCAATATCCTGCTATACTTTTTGTTTATCACAAGTGTTATGAGTGCACAAAAGTATATTAAACAATAAATTAATAACTTACCTTCACACAGTCACAATTCAGTCAAACGATTGAGGCAAAATAACAATAATATTGGATCCTTACCTATGAAATTGGTGTTTTTATTCTGTCTTAGCAATTTGTCCGTAACTATTAAGTTTCAGAACATTCTTATAAAATAATTGCCTCTTCTAAAAATTGACCATATATTAGAGCTCGTATTATTTAATTTGATATTTTGTTGTTAGTTTAATTGTGTTAAAATTAGACACAAAGACAATTACTTTTAACTGCCTCTCGAATACATCATTTGATTTGCATTAACATAAAAACGATGAATATTTTTTATCAAGCGTACACACATATTGCTAAAGCTTGTCTAATGATACATGCCAAATATTATTCTCTCTGGATTTGTCGTAGTGAAGAAAACTGATAAAATGTTAGTATGTAAAATGCAGACATCCCCAAACTCTCCATACAAAACACTAATTTCATAGGTAAGGACCTATTATGTATACGTTTATGATGTACGAGTATATAGAAATATGAGATGCTTTTAAGGTGTCCGTAAGATCCTTTTTTGTTTTTGATTTCACATCACACTAGCTTATTGCAATTTTATTCTCTTCGATGAAGTGCTACAGCTATCAAGAAGCAGAATGCGTTTAGACAATCCACACGTAATGTACGAACGGCGTCCCACAGTTTATCAAGATGTCAATAAATTTATACGGAACGTGGAACGGATTCTCTAACTTGCAACCGAAAATATCCGACTATAAATTTTCACTATGTGAGCTTAGTTCTTGGTTCGCAAATACCTCTTTTGATGACGGCGTTCTTAGGTGATTTGTCACTTAGTAACAAATATTGAAGGTTTAATGAGAAAAGTAATTTCTATAGTTCTGCAGGTAAATGTGCGTGATATGACGAGTTTGGCATATTTTATGTTGAATATTGTTCAGGAAATAAACTAAAATGTGTGATGTGGGAAATATATACGATGTTCATTATCAATATAATAGAATATTAAGAAATAAACACAAATAGTGAAGTGGGTTATACCTTACAGCCACATACTACTAATAACAGGCTACATAGTTTCAAAAGCGAAATAAAATCTAATAACACAATACTTGTCATATGTCATCTTCAGACGAAAGCAAGAAAACTTTCAATATAAGCGACACTTCCTTGCTCAAAAATATCAATTTTAATCATTTACAGAAATTGAATAATACGTAGTTGGGAATATTCCAATCTCTTTGAATTTTAATTTCAATTTCACACGCCGCGGCCGCGCGGATTACGCCGCGGACCGATTCCACTGCATTTTTCCCATCGGCTTGACAACTGTACCGTAGAAATTTTGATGGCCCATTATTACACAGTCCGTTTCGAACGTATTGTCTGCGAATGTATACAGAAGAAATATATGTTTTGCCGATGCACACACGAGACGCATATGCGACGGAAAAAGTATTGCGTTCGGTTTTTACAGAAGTATTTTTCATTGCGGGTGTGTATTCCACGTGATAGATCTATATTTTTTGCGTTTTATTTCTGTTTTGTCCGAGGTAGACGGTAGGCATACCAGAAATAAAACCCGAAGCGTTTTGTGAAAGCGTGAAATTTTTTCGCAAGCTTAAAACGAAATGTTACTGTATCTATTTGTCAACTTCATCAATGCAATTTTTGCTAAAAAATGATAAGAGATAAACTCTGAGTACAATATATAAACTTATAAAAAATCATTTGGGTCAATTAAATTCACAAGTGTTTATTAAAAATTTTACAACGAAGAGTCGTTTTAAGTCGTGCAAATCATTGGTATTTTTAAGAAAATATTAAAATATCAGGGAGAGGTGGTCAGAAGTGTTAAACACCCAAATTCGCCAGATATGTTAGGTCCCCATGTAACAGGTGCCGAGCCTGTTGCCATGCACCGGGCATAATATGAGGCAAGCGATATTAACAATGAACAGTACATAAGTTTCATTCAAACTCAGTGGTACAGGCGATGGGATCGAACCCGCGTTTCTCACAGCCTCTCGAACGAGTAGTGCCCCATCCGTCCAAACTCGGCAGTTCGGCTGGGCTCGTTTATTACTTTGTGAGATAATCAAATCAGGGTTCCAACAAGGTAGCTGGTGGACCGGTTTATTTGCTGTCAAGTGTATAAAAAAGCAATTTCAGTTCCGCGGTTTTCATATATTATTGTTGAAAATATTACGATATTTTATTTTTAACTCTATAATGACCTCACTTATTTATATCATATCGCACCATATCACGTAATTTACATATCACGGTTTATCGGTATATTTCATATCACGTAATACAAAATAGGAAAAAAGAAGCAAAGAAAAAACCTAATGAGGATAGAGCCCGCTTTTGCTGTAATAAAAAGACAATGATATAACATATCGCTTTGTCCCCGAGACAATAAAATGTTAATGCGGCAGCACTCCAATTAATTCCTCACTTACCACAATAAAAGCTATGCCTAACCTTAACGGTGTGGTGCATACGGTAAAGCTGATCGCACACTTTCCGAGCCGAACGCGGAGATCAAAACAAAAAAAAAATCATTTGGAACCCTGCAAACTTGCCCTTGTAGAATCGTCCAAATCTGGAAAAACATCAAAAATAATAAAATTCGTAGCCAGATTTAGCGCTGCTGCTGCGGATGACTCAACCGAAGCGCTCACGTTTAAACTTAGATACAGATGTTAATTTTATGACGGCGATCATTTTATGCCCACGCTCTTAACTTCTCAATGGTCAAGAAACCAGATACAATAAAAACATATTTTTTTTGCAAACACCGGTGTACGCGGTGCCCTCCAAAGGATTAAGGCATTGATTTGACGACCTCCGTGGTCGAGTCTCAAGCTGACGCTGGTCTCAAGGCGTCACTATCTCGAGAGGTCCTGGGTTCGATCCCCAGGAGGCAAGTGTTTGGATGATGAATTTTCAGACATTTGTTCTCCAGTTTGGATGTTCATTATATATGTATATAATATGTATATTCTAAATAATAATTATATGTATTTATCTATTAAATATATTTGTCCGTCATCTAGTATCCGTAACACAAGCAGCATTTAGTTGCTTAAAATGGGACTGACTGAATGTCTGAGGATATTTATTTATTATTTATTGATACAGTCTAAAGTCGATTGATTTAACCCCTTGGGAGTCAGCGCGAAAATCAGTGTTCGCAAGCGATAGATATTGGACCATTGAAGCGTTGCGAATTTCAAAAGCTTCAGGAAAGGTGTAGAATGGTAGTAGAAATGTTTTCTTCGACGTGGTCGATTCTTCCGGTACAGTTATGTGTACGAGGCCTCCTTGACTTCGATTCGTTTGACGCGTTCGCCTCGGATAAGTGTGTGCTCACCACAAATGTTGCACGAGTAGACTCATCAGGACCTCGATATTTGCCTGTATTACACGCAGTGGCCAACTGAGGTTAATTGGATGCGTTGCCCACACCACACCGCGCGATGAAATGCAAAATCCTACGAGTCGTGCATATGAGTTTTGGTTCCGTCTAAATTAATAAACATTAACAAAATAAAAAAAAGAATGTTCCGTTATTGCGTTTCGTTCTTGAATATGCGTAAAGTAATAATTAATTATTTAGATAATTGTGTTTAATTTTGAGTCTGATATAGAGGAATATTTATCACGCTGTCTTTTTGTTTCAGGTAAAATCTTCAATGAACATTACTCAATTTGACAGCAGAAAACAACAGGTATTTGCATAATATAAATTTATTAATAAACGTTACCTATTACTGCGAAACATTTTTAAACTAAGGGTATTTCACCTTAAACGTTGAAAATACATTTCTTAAAAGCAAAAAATAAAATCTTAATTGATATTTAAAATCATATAGAAGATGGTTTCATCTTTAACGATAGACACGGGCCACTTGAAGGAAATGTTAAACCTAGTTTAAATCTCGATTTTGTAAATTTTTTACATAAAAGCCATAGTAAAGATGTCAAAAACTAACAAAATCGAGTTTTAAATCTCGATTTAAATTTCCTGCAAGAGGCCCTAAGCCAATTTATTCTGGTTGTCTAGTTTAAGATGACTAGTTTTAAGTTGTAAACAACCAACTAACTTTGCAAACGGTATAATTTTGACAAACATATTTAACCGCCTCTCTGGTCTAGTGGTTTACACCACAGGGATGATCGGAAGTTCCGGGTTCTATTCCCCATGGGGGCAGAAGTTTTTCTTCTCGATTTGGTTGGTGGTGGGGCTTCTAAGCCTACCGGGCTAGGTACCACCGTCTTACCTAAAATTGTCGCCATTATAATAATGTTTAAGCATCGTTGTGTTCCGGAAAGATAGTCAGTTTCTCAGTTGTTGAGGATTACAGGTGAAGCTCGCTTCCAACTTTAACCTTATCGTCACTTACCATCAGGTGAGATGAAGGCCAAGAGCTTACCTGTCATATGTAAAAAAAACATAACGAGTAGTATAATGTATATCGCCGCAGATACTGTTCTACAACGAGTGCTGCAGAAACTCTTCTACGGGTGTTCTCTAAGTTATTGAACTTATTTGCTACTGATGGTAAATCTGAGATTTACTGTGTACGTATACCTAATGACAAACGTTGCGTTTCCAGATGAACGCAGATCTATGTCTCATCTGCGAGTCCTCGTCATTGTGCTACGCGTAGCGCAGTAAACATTAATATATGCATTACGAGTTAGTCTAAATAAAGTCGATATAGGAAGGTAGATCGCTAGTTGTAGGTATATCGTAAAAATGAAAGATTATTTTAATGGTCTAATTTTCATACAAAGTATCTCAAATTAAAATTGTGTATTTTCAGTTCATATTTTTGTATAATATTAAGGGCTGAAAAACATGCGCTCGCCCCGTCTTATAAAAGAAATTATATTTATTTAAAAATATCTTATCATTCCCAGTTTAATGGCGTACCCCAAATTTTCCTGGTATAATAAATTCCCTATGGTACTGAGCCTGTTGCAATAAACTAAGCATGTAATGAGATCCACATATATCCATACCATCATTGAATCAAACTATTTATTAATGTTTGTCATTTCAAGCATTTATCACTTACCAACGTGACACATTATTTGGCTTATGCGTTTATCAGATAAACTCAATCAATATCTCCTTTTGCATACAATGTACCGTTTCACTGTTTTTTAAAGTCATGTCATAATAAGTAAGTAATCCTGTTTTTGTGACACGGATAAAATGAGGAATCTTTGTAATAAAAAACGATAATGACGATGATTTAATTACTTTTAACATTAAATGATTATTTTTTATTCTATGGAAACAAATTATGTAGAACGTGTAAACTTGTCCATGTATAGTCTTATGTTTATAAAAAACACCATTTTTATTTTCGTTAACAATTATAAAAATATACCCATCATTAGCCTGCCCTTTTCCCAATTTCACTTGGGGTCGGCGCAACGGGTCTTTCTCCTCTCCACTCTACCCTATCACATTCACTACCATTCTAGCCATGTCCTCATTCACACAATCTATCCATCTCTTCTTCGGTCTTCCTCTCCCTGCATTACCATCCACTCTCATATTCATAACTCTTCTCGTTACATGCTTATTCTATTTTCAAAATATGTCCATAAAAATATACTATTAAGTTATAAAAGTGCCGAAATCAATTATTTACTAGCGCCGTGGGAACTTTAGCCATGAAATCCTAATTGACACTTAACTCTCAGAAAAACAGCTTAGTAACAATTACCGTACCTACCGTTCCTCAAATTACATAAACCAGCTTTTTACTTTAGTGCAATAACGCTCTAAGTACCAAATCATCGCCATTATCATCACGATGACATTCGCCTCACTGGACTGCTAGACGCAGGTCTCGCTTAAAAAAACGCAGTATTGAAGAGTTTGGCCGCAAATGGGCCATAGCCACATATATATATTGACATAGATAACGCAAGGAAAACGATTTGTATTGAAACCAAGCGCGTTAATTTTTTAACCTGTACTGTGACGTCAGAGTCATAATTTGGGACGGGAGATCCCAACTGATTGAAAGATGCAGATGCCACCGATGCCCATCCACAATTATGACACAACAGTTCTAATCCTTATCTATTACTATATATAATAACGTAAACCGACATAATAACATATATAACATGACGAAAAACCTATGTAAAAAGACCTTAACTAATTATTTGAAGGAATTAGATTACAAGCAAACCGAATAATTTTTATTACGATAAATTAGCTGATTCTAAATATTACGATTAATGTTAATAATGTGTTATGTTGTTGTTTTAGTGAAAACTAAATTTACTAATAATATTATTTAGTTTAGTAAAGACATTATTTATGGCATGTTATCGAACGAAAGAGCGGGTTGCTCCTAACACGGGTTTTTTAAAAACTCAACAGGAGCAAAATATTTATTTTCCAACCATTTACCAAAAGTTACAGGGGTTGGGCCCTGTAACTTTTGGTAAATGGCAAATAAATATTTTGTATTTGTATTAGTATTTTGTATAACGAGGCATTTTTATTAGTTTTCGCAGCCATTCGGACGCGCGCAGTCTAGTCAGAACCGGTCAATCCCGACGTTTTGTCAGGGTTTTCGGACACGCGTAGTACATGCATTTGCGTCATCTCTGTGACTAGTATTTTCTATCATCTAAAATTCAGTATAAGGAAAGGCTTATCAGGTAAACACGAGCCCATTATTTGGTCTGCAGCCGACGCAGCTCGTCACGTTCGAAGTTACCCGATATGCGGGAGTCGCTCAAGTGACACTTGATGAGCGGGACCCGTCAGATACCTCGCTAGATGCGACGCATTTGCGTGCTTTGATTTATTAATGGAGAGGTTTATGTCGTGGTAGTTGAATAGATTACTGTAATAAAGCATACTTGTATAGAAAGGGATTACAATTAAGATTACAGTTGTATGCATGTGATATAAAGTTTTTTTTAATAAGGGGTAAAATATTTGTATTTCTTAAATAACCAGTAGGAGTATCAGAACCACTAGCACTACTCATTCGTATGCCTTGTGTGTCAAACCATTATTTTTACCAGTTTTAACCATTGTCACCTTACAATTGTCACCAAACAAAACAGCCGTGGTACCTGTAGTGTTTACTGGCAGATTCAATTCGTTTTATGTATCACATGTATTGCTTCCGACTGTTCCAGCTGTTTTTTGTTTACCAACAATGTGGATAATTAAAAAAACAGCCTGTGTTATTGCCCAATATAGGTCTAACACACACACACACACTAATAGGTCTTTACCTATGAAATTGTCGTTTTGTATGGAGATTTTGGGGAATTCTGCATTTTCCATACTAAAATTTTTTCAGTTTTCTTCACAACGACAAATCCAAAGATAATAATATTTGGCATCTATCATAAGACATGCTTAAGAAATATGTGTAATATCACACTTTATAAAAATTATTTATCGTTTTTAAGTGAATGCAAATAAAATGATGTATTCGGGAGGCACTTAAAAATAGTTGTCTCCGTGCCCAATTTTAACACAATTAAACTTACAACAAATTATCAAAACAAATCAAAAGAGCTCAAAAATATAGTCTATTTTTAGACGAGGTAATTATTTTTTAGGAATACTCTGAACCTTAATAGTTACAGACAAAATACTAAGAGAGAAAAAAACGCCAATTTCATAGATAAAGACCCAATATTTATAAAAACAGCACGGCAGCTTTTTCGCTGCTTAACTTGAGCATGCTTCGAAGAAATGGCACGGCCAATGGGTGGTTAATTCAAAAAATTTCAAGGAACCTAACTTCCGACGTAACTTCAAAGTATTAAATTTTATACTTTTGACAAGCACGAAAGTCTTTATGAGCTAGATTTTCCTTGTTCCGACGGAGTTTTATGTTAAGCTTAGCTTTACGCCTTAATAAAAACACCTTATACCAAGCTTGAGATGCTTGTGTTGAGAGAATTACTGGATACAGTTAAGCGCTGCTTTATTAGTCTTGGGCTCGGACTTAATCTTCAACAAAAAGTATGATCTTATTGTAATTTTTTTGCTTAATCTTTCTTTCTCTTTTGTAATGCTCCTCTTATTTGTTTTAAACAGAGCGCGCTAATGGGCTCTCATATTCATTAATACTAGGACTTTTACTCGCGACTTCGTCTGCGTGGAATAGTCACGTTTGGGATAGCATAATGTTATAGCCTTCCTTAATAAATGGGCTATCCGAAACTGAAAGAATTTTTCAAATCAGACCATTGGCTCCTGAAATTAGCGCGTTCAACCGAAAAAACAAACTTCAGCTTTATAATATCAGTATAGATTATCTTTCTATTCTTTTTGTAGTAATAAACTTAAAATGCAAAAAATCAGTTTACGGAAATTTTTTATAGGCAACCTATTGCTAATCTATTGCATGCATAACATTCAATAAAAGTTTGTTTATCAAAAAACAGATACCTACCTGCGTAATCGATCAGTGGTGTCTTTATCATGAAAACCAAAAATTTTCTTACAATTGTCTCAAAAAAAAACTATTTTGATACACCAATAAAGTCTCCACTAACTAATTAATATGAACAATTAACAACAATACAACGAACAATACTCTCATGGCGGCACTTCACTTGGCTTAGTGTATTCGCGTAGGGTCAGGGTTGTTTTTGTTAGACTTTGCCCAAATAGTAAAATTATTCCAAATAACCCACCCACACATGGACTGTTACGAGCAAACAACTCAAACAATCCTTTGATGTGTGATCAAAAACCGACAAGTGGACGGAAACGTATTTTCGCTATTTGCTTTGTTTGCACCAATTCATGCAAATACTCAAATAAACCGTTTACACAAAGCCGTTTTCGGACAAACATAGCAAATACGCGAACACGATACGCCAAGTGAAGTGCCGGCATAAGATTAGATTCGGAATTTAGATCATATCCCAATAGTTTCAAAAAAAATATAATAACGAGATTTGAAAACCATGTGGTGGCACCAGCGCCATCTAGTTTGTGAATATGAAAACTTTACAACACGTACGCGTAGTAATATTGTGTATTTTTTCTGTATCATCATAAACTTCAAAGTATTATAATACTCTTAGATTTAATTCGGAATTATTTAGATCATTTCCCTATAGCATATAAAACACAACGATAACGAGTTTTGAAAACCTTTTGGCGTCAAGGCCATCTAGTTTGTCAGGAAAATGTCTATATCTTATCTAATTCTTTAAACCATGTAGGATCGATTTCAATCCTCTTCAGACCGAGATCAGATATTCATAGCGTTAGAGTTCGACATTCAAATCCGATATGACTGAGCCAGTGACTGCCATCTTGCGATAGCACTCGAGACTAACGGCTTAATGTGCTTACTAAACTACACAGAAATTCGAGATCGCCATTATACAATTCTCAATAGAGATTCTGATTGCAATGTACTGAAGTTTATCGCATTGTTACCTGTAAGCACAAAGATCCTAAATGAGGGTGTCTCCTACGGAGAAAGTTAAATTACTGTTTGATATAGCTACCTGTTACTAATTCTGTATTTCTTAGTAAATAGTTGCACTATTCAAGTGCAACATTCGCGAAAATGTGCATCAAAATGGAATTTAGTTGTATATAACATTCCCATGCATTAGATCTTCTTTAAAAATATCACAGGTCATTCTTTTTTTTTTATAAAAAGCTCAACAAATGACTCCACGCTACCTGATGATAAGCAGTAGAGGAGTCCATATGTGAAGATAGCTAGAACAGCATACTGACATTCTAGCCCTAGTCACCCTCACCTTACCGGCCCAAAAAATGCTTTTTCACGCCTCTTTTGAAAAAACCCATATTGTAAGAAGACCCATATTGTCTTAGAATATATTCCTCACCTAGATAAACACATGATGAGTACCATACCTTCCACAATGCTTGATGCTTAGAAACGGAAGCTATAGCAAGCGGAACCAACCACCTAACATGCCTTCAGCACCTCCATCTCAAATTTTTGGTCACCCATCCAAAGTCTGACCATAGCAAAAGCTGCTTGACTTTCAAAATAACCACCAACGCTTGAAGCGCCACTAAGCTCTAGAATAAAGCATACAATATTCTTCAAAGTATCAAAGTGCATTTGTTCCGACCGATATCGAGTGGCGGTAAGTGAATCTGGTGTACGTTGCATCTGTAACTGATATCACCTGACGATGTCGTTTATTCCCGTCAGAGCTGGATTACATCCATACGGTTCTATGGTTTAATTTACGCCTACGGATTTTCACTATCGAACATTGTTCATTAGAATCAACGTCCATGCGTTTTATCAATGTCCTTAACGATCCGCGTACGTCAACTGGTATTTGGTTTAACATTTTTTTTTTTGGAAAATAGTACTATGTCGCATATGATTGTATTAAAGTGGGTCAAAATAAATCAATAAGGCACTCAATTCATACTTGTAGAGCTATATATTGGGTCCTTACCTATGAAATTGGTGTTTTTATTCTGTCTTAGCAATTTGTCTAAAACTATTAAGTTTCAGAACATTCTTATAAAATAATTGCCTCTTCTAAAAATAGACCATATATTTGAGCTCGTATTATTTAATTTGATATTTTTTTGTAAGTTTAATTGTGTTAAAATTAGACACAAAGACAATTATTTTTAACTCCCTCCCGAATACATCATTTGATTTGCATTAACATAAAAACGACGAATAATTTTTATCAAGCGTGTTCACACACATATTACTAAAGCTTGTCTAATGATACATGCCAAATATTATTATCTCTGGATTTGTCGTTGTGAAGAAAACTGATAAAATGTTAGTATGTAAAATGCAGACATCCCCAAAATCTCCACACAAAACACTAATTTCATAAGTAAGGACCTAATATTATTATAAAAAATATAGTTGCCTCACAATTCTACTGAGCTTCGTTTAAATAAATTCATCACAACCACATTTTCATTTTTGATATTTTTTTACGTTTTAGTACTATAACTTAACATTCTAATGTATAGTACAATCCAGTTCAAAATTTGTATGCACATTTCACAGTTGACAAAATGAAATGAAATTCTTTATTTAATCATTTAGGTAACAAGTAGTTACACTTATGACGCATCATAACAATAAAAGTTCTTTACTTTCTTCAGACAGTCTTTATTTTCTACCATTATCCATCATTTTCTGTCAAACGTGCATAAATATTTTGGAACTCGACTGCAGTCACTTGTGCCCGTCTGATTTTTATTTAGCAGTACAAATACTAATATTCTTTATAAGCTATTAAGGAGGGTACAGTACGCAAGTACAGTACTTTTCTGTCATGTCAATAGATTAGAATTAGTGACACGACATACCACTAAAATTGTTATAAAACGGGAATATTTGACATCTACCGCGTGCTTTCGTGGTTTCCCTAGGGATTTCGAGAAATCTCTGGTATCCTTATTTCTCTGAGACATACAAATAAGTCAAAAGTGATTGCTAAAAGAAGATATGAGCGCTGATGGTAGAGCTAATTTCCGCAAGAAATTTCCAACTTGCGATAGAAATTTCGAGGGGAGATAAGTCATGTCCCGCGTTCTAAAAACTTTCAATATTGAAGAAAATTAAAATTTTTATAAATAAATATAGAGAGTAAAGAAGTCTGAACTATTATGGGATCAAAACTAATTGACTTCCAACCTAACCGGAAATTCAAGTATTGAAGGTTTGCGGCAGAAAAGTAATAAAGTAAGATATGGGAAGTTTGAAGGTAGTTCCGAATGCTAATAAATTAAAAGAGTGATCAGTCACTACAAGGAGAGGAAGGCCAAAGAAAAGATGGATGGATTGCGTGAATGGAAGAGAAGATAACATTTGGCGCTGATCTCGAATGAAATTGGGAAAAGGACAGAAGAAAAAAGAAGAGGTGCCCTAGCAGACAATCATCCGTACCGTACCAAATACTTACTTGTTTCAGTATGTTAAATCCATACTAATATTATAAATGTCTGTTTGTCTTTCTCGCTTTCATGTTAAAACTACTGAACCAGAGAAAGGAAAAAGGTTACCTTTTATCCCAATATTCCCATGGGAACGGATGTCATGCGGGTGAATGTTAAAAAATTTAAATACCACCTCCCAGAAAATTTACTGACAAATTTACGCCACTATGAACTTTGCTTCTAATAATAGAGTAGGAGTACATTTTCAATTCCACCAACTGAGGCTATTCTAATTTGAAAAAATCTTTCAGTGTTGAATAGCCTATTTATTGAGGAAGGCTACATACCACACTATCTCAAAATAACTATTCTATTCTACGCGGACGAAGTCGCGGGAAAAGCTAGTTTAAAATATAAATTTTATTACTGTTTTTCATACGAGAATGTCGGTCCATTGATCAGCCTGGTTTCGACCGGATAGAGGCCGCGATCGAGGCGGAATGAGTGACTCAATTTACACCTGCGTTTGTGATGGTATGTGTGATATATCTGATTGTGATATATCTGATATTGGAATACTGGTGTGAACAACATACTTGTACTCCTATAAAAGTCATCAGAAATATATATAAAATTTAATATTTGGTACAAAAATTAAAACAATCTAAAGACATAACATTCATGAAATTACCATTATTCTTTACACGAAACAGAAAACATGTCTATTAGTAGTACAAAAAATATGGCAAATAAATTTTAATTACTAGAAATATAGAAAAAAAAGATAATATTGTCAGTTTCGTGAAAGGATTAAAAAATGTTTTATTAGAAATGTAGAATAATTGTTAAGGATTGATTAATGAAAGCTTGAATAATTATAAATTGTTTTTTTTTGTACGCAAGTATGTGTGGGTGATGTGAAAAGATCACAATATGACAAAACTGTGCTTCGTCATCAGCCTATCTACGTCCCACTGCTGGGACAGGCCTTCCTCATGGAGAAACACCACGGGCCGTAACACCACCAAGCTGGCCCAATGCGGGTTGGTGGGTAGAAACGGTCACAAATGCGACCGGGACCAACGGCTTAACGTGCCTTCCAAAGCACGGAGGAGCTCGAGATTACAAAGTCTTGGCCACCCATCCACGACCTGACCATGGCGAAGGTAGCTTTGTTTTCGATCGAAGCCAAAGCGAACTGACCACTACGCCACCGAGCTCCTCAAACTGTGCTTAATAAAGCACAGTTAGTTAGTTTATTAAGCACAGTTATTAAACTGTGCTTAATAAGATATATTAATTACTTATCTATCACATTATTGCGCCTTTGTAAGCACGCTTACTGTAAAAATATTTTATTGTTAACTGTTGTTATTGGCACATATAATACGTGGCTTATCTACCTATATATTCTGTACATCTTTGGACAAAGGCTATTATACAGAAAAAGACAAAGGCAAAAGACAATGCGGTTCACAATATCACAGGGAAAATTGTTACGATTCTTGGTAATGATGTGGAATGACCACCTGCTTGTCACTAGAACGAGGTATTATGAGAAAGAATGGGTCTGCTAGAGGTATATGAAAGTGCACCGATAGTTGGTACAAATAGCATTTTTCTAGTTAGTTTCAACAAAACCAGAAGAGTTTCCGATAAATTAATGCCGATAATTTTATTTCTTTCTGCTGGTGTTTATCCAAAGTGAAGAAAATGACTCGTACTTTTCTTGACTGCTTTCGTAAGATATATAAGTCATTGATTCTAGGTGCAATAGTTTTTCTTGGTGATGGGTTGATGGCTACCAATCTGGCACCTACCAGCGTAGTATAACCATAGTATAACTACGGCCTGTACTCTAAAAACAAAAGAAACAAAAGTTAATATTAGTTTTTAAATGAATGTCACAATCACAATTTATTAAAATTATGTGTTCCTATTGATATAGTAAAATCTATATAAATGTGATATAAAAAAAGTAATTACTAAATAAATAAATACTGTGATAATATTATATGCATAATAAAATTTTCACAATAATTTATGCTCATTTAAATAATATGTACTTATTATTAAAATTTTACCTATGTTTGAGATTTAAACTGTTATTATTATTAGATTGTAAGCATTTACTAAAGATTCATTAGTCCATAAGTAAGATTTAGTTTTGTTGTAATAATTAAGTATTTTATTTTATATTGTTCTTCTTTAAAATTGATGTGCCTCACAAGGTCCTTATTGATACATAGAAAATTATTGCCAGCTCAAATTTACATAAGGAATGCAATAAATGATTTGACTTGACTATGCTTAGGCATGTAGGTAAAATATTAAGATTTATTTTTCTCAACTCGAAAAATTAAGTAAATCACATTAAACAGGATCAACTCTTAAATATTAGGCTTTACCAATACCGATTTAGTTAAATATCTGGCTGGAGTTAATCAGTGGATAGATTATGGGGATTAACTACGCTTACATGGGCCCGCGCTAGTTCTTACGGTTTAACAAAGTCGGAATCGAACATTAGTAGCTTATTGTTGGCTTATTGATAATAGGCTTCGATGTCCATTAGTAACAAAACAAACACTGAAAATCCAATGACGTTGTAAGCTTTTGTAAATCATAACTTTTTCCAAATATTGAAGACTAGCTTATGCCCGCAACAACGTCCACGTGCATAAGTTACTTTGGGATAGCGTGATGTTATATAGGCTTCCTCAATAAATGGGCTTTCTATAACTGAAAGAATTTTTGAAATCGGATCAGTAGTTCCCGAGATTAGCGCGTTGAACCAACAAACTTTTTAGCTTTATAATCCATACTAACATTATAAATGCGAAAGTAACTCTGTCTGTCTATCTGTCTGTCTGTCAGGCTTGCTTTCACGTCAAAACTACTGAACCAATTTAATCGAAATTTGATACACAGATAGTCTAGAGTCTAGAGCCTGAGAAAGGACATAGCCTACTCTTTATCCCAATATTCCAATGGCACCGCTCGGGTGAAAACGCGGGAAGCTAGTTAGATAATGTTTCTTAAATTATAAGTCTTCAATACGTTTGGATATTTTTTAGGTAACACACACTTTCAAGGTTCATATTATTTCCTTATCGGCACTTGTACTTCTGTTGACGCAAATTAACTGACTCCGAAAAGATTTATTTATTTATTTATTTATAATAATACAAAAATCTTATACTAATCTTATAAATCAATTCAGTGCAACAAAAACCAATTTAGGTTTGACTGAGCACCGAGTCATTCAACCCTCGATACGTGGTTAAAACATTAATACACAATACAAACTCGACAAACATAATGTACATAAACATAATTTTAGTTTTTAAGCTACGATCACATTGCTGTAAAACCTGGTGTATATTTTTGTCAACTACCTACATTATATTAGTCTCAGTACCTGAGACACGAGCCACACATAAACCTAACAAACAAAAGACTAATAAGAAACCATGTGGAACCACACGGGGTAACTTTAAATAGTTAATTTAATATGGTATTGACAATTAATGACAGAGAGAGATGAGGTTCTAAATTCCACTGTATTCATTATGTTTGTTACGAGTACCTCAGAACTTTCCAATTTCTATTTCTTTCTACATATTTATTATTAATATCAATCAAGGATTAATTTTTGGTGGTAGTGTTGTAACGTAGGGAATGACGACGCAGAAAATAGTGAAATAAGTATGTAAATGAAAAGGCACAACTGGAACAATTTATATAAAGGTAAATAACACAAATCACTGAACACAAAACTTAAGGATTTAGAATATTATAAAAGGTAGGGCTACATACAATAGTGCCTTGGGAGAAATATATTATTCAGTATATCATTATTAGTTTCGACTTTTAGTGCAGCTAACAATTTATGTCATAAAATAGACGTTAGGCGTCGAGACAACCGCTCGTGACTCTGATAGGAATGAAAAATTGGAGACCAAAACAATGAAAAAACACACAGTTGCTTAATTTCAAAACAGAATTAAATAGAAAATGCCCAGTGAAGAGCGCAATAAGAGCAAAGAGTCGCTAATACTGATGTAACAGTGTGATGCGCATTGACATAATTTCCTTAAAATACCAGATTTAAATGGTAATATTCTTTACACATGGAAAAAATCTGTAAAGATTACCTTTTTACTTTAGAGCAGTATGATTTTTTCCAATTAAGAAGGCATTATTGTGTAAAGAGAGGACAAAACCTAGTTGAATTTCAGATCCATTCTTCCCAATACAAAGATCTTATATTTTATCTTATATTATATCAAAAGCTTAAATACGGCTTAGATTTCTTTTTGGCTTTTCTGAGAATATATTATTACAGATACCTGAGAAAGGAGAAATATTTGATTAAATTGATCGTTCCTTAAGTAAAGTATTTAAAATAAGAAGGAATTTTCACAATTAGTCAAGTTATGCTTTGTATTATGTTATTACACGCCTTACGACTTAATTATATTACACAACATTGGGGTCTTATCAATTTATGATTGTCGTTCGAAGGGGTTGTTGACCTTCGACCTTTTTGTTTCCCTCAAAAGGCACACGTGACGATTATTTAGGTCATTAATAAATTATATTTATACAACTACTGTGAAAAATTATATTGCCAGAGTTTTTGTAAAACTAGATTTTATCAATTGTAGTTGTAAGTGAACAAATAAAGTTATTTTTAATTAGACCTTTATCTGCTTTTACTATTTTTTTTTTGTTTAGACCGAGCACATTAAATGACATGTTCTCAGCCTATATACGTCCCACTGTTGGGCTCAGTCCTTCCTGATGGAGGAACACATGAGGAGTTATATATATCATAGATTATTTATTCTCTTACGAACTTTTAGCATGGAAATACATTACTACTCGTGTGATCCATGAACAAGTCAAATCCGAAAAACAACTAAAAATAATATGTGGTTTAATATTGGGTCTGTAACGGACCTCCTCCGATCTCGTCTATTATTTCTAGTTGTTGACAGACGTCGATTTGAAAATAATAAAGAGATATTTAATTGACGTAAACGATTGTGTTTGTATTTCAATATAAAAAGGTACTATAAGCCCTATAAATTATAATTGCCTCTTCTAAAAATAGACCATATATTTGAGCTCGTATTATTTAATTTGATGTTTTTTTGTAAGTTTAATTGTGTTAAAATTAGACACAAAGACAATTATTTTAACTGCCTCCCGAAACATCATTTGATTTGCATTACCATAAAAACGATGAATAATTTTTATCAAGCGTGTTCACACACATATTGCTAAAGCTTGTCTAATGATACATGCCAAATATTATTATCTCTGGATTTGTCGTTGTGAAGAAAACTGATAAAATGTTAGTATGTAAAATGCAGACATCCCCAAAATCTCCACACAAAACACTAATTTCATAGGTAAGGACCTAATATTCAATAAAAATTATTTCACTTTTAGGAACGCCCCACACATCGACTACAATATCTTCATAGATTTATCCTAAAACAAGATCCGTTTTGAGTATAAGGCATATTATGTCACGCGATAAAATGAAGAGCTCGGTGGCGTAGTGGCTAAACGCTTTAGCTTTCGATTGAAAATAAAGCTTCCTTCGCCATGGTCAGGCCGTGGATGGGCGACCAAAACTTTGTGATCTCGAGCTCCTCCGTGCTTCGAAAGGCACGTTATTGCAACTGTTCCTACCCACCAACCCGCATTGCGCCAGCGTAGTGGTGTTATGGCCCATACTCCTCATGTGTTTTGGAAGGCCTGTGCCCAACATTGGGACGTATATAAGTTGAGGACAGACAGGACAGACAATATTAAATGGGCGATATTATTAATGTAGGTAATCAACAACCTTGATGTGAACTTCCTTTGTGTCGTCGTCGCCAACAAAAACTAGTATTGTTATCGATATGACGTCACTTTTTACGTGATCTAGCTAATAAATGGGAAAATTCAAGTAGACGTCGTATTGCCGACATTACTAGTGTTATTAAGTGGTACTGTTAACATTTCGAGTAATTATGGGGTAGAATGAATATATCTATTTGATACTTATATATCATCGTTTATTTACATGAGAAATACTGTATTAAGGTTATTGATTTGCTATTACACATTTATTAATGACCTCTGTTATAGATTGGTTTGTATCTCATTAGTTACAATGTGACACCATTCTTTTTTTAAATTTATGGGTTGGCTCTTGACTTCAATCTAGCCGAACTTTGCCTTTGACGTCGATGATGTCGACGATGAAGCGAGCTTACCCAGAAGAACCCTTCCCCTTTTTTTGTGTGCAATAAACTATTAAATAAATAATAATAAATAAACAAATAAGAAGCCTATTCACTCGCTTGAATAGATCACCACCACCACCATTGGCTTGAGTCACTATTCCTGAGGTTTGTTCGATTTTTTCACCTGGGTTGCAAATGTTCATGTATAATTATGTCGCTAGATTAAAGCACTGTACTCGAGATCTCTACTTTTTTAAACGAAACAATTTGAACTACGACTTTTGACGAGAGAAATAAAAAGAGTAGTTAAAATATTCTGCTTTAGGCCCGATTTTTCAATCCTCAGATAAAATTATCCGCCATTTAAAACTATCACTGTCACTTTCTAAAGCCATAAAAAGAAAAGGGACAGAGCTAAAATTTGACTGACAGATTGTTTTATCTGAGGATTGAAAAATCGGGCCTTACTCTCACAAGACTAAATAGTAATAGAAATAGAAACACGTCAATCGTATATAAAAAACAGAAATTGTACAAATTCAAAAACAAGTAATAGACAAATTATCAGTGTTTGGCGGCCAGCTCTACGGCCGCAGACCGTACTGCTGTAACGTCATATTCTTTAAAATAATTGTATCCGTCAGTTACTTAGTTTAGTAGAGCTACAAGTCGTGCATTTCTGTACCTGTTTACTAATATAGAGCTAGTTGTTTTATATTTTGTGTTTCTATCAGTAGTTCATACAGTCCACCTCATTCACTATCAACGACTATAAGCACGTATTCTAAGAGCTGAAGAGACAAACTGAAAAGATGAGTGCTGCTTATGGCTTAGATAATTATGCCATCCGATCCCTCTCTGGACTCCACTCTCACTTCCGCAGCTGGCATGAAGTAATTTGTCAGGACTGCAAAATATCTCGTATCACCTGTCAAAAGTTCTCATTCAATTTCGTACCTTTGGGCTAACACAATAAGGTTAGAAATTTATTTGATTTTTCCCGTTTCTACAACACAAACTTTGAACATTGAAAGAGAATGTGTCACTCGACTTTATTGTGTTAACGGAAGAGTTATTTGACTAGGAAACTATGGGCATGTTCGAGCCTCATTAGTTGTCCCGCCGGTGTTATGCCGTATAACCGACATATTATTTATTATATTTTGTTTCTAGGTTAACGTATTCCGAACATACTCGTATGTATTATGTTATAGGAACTTACAGTTTCACGGTTAGCTGTGTTACGTACGATGTAATTCTTTCCTTCGGTCTATTGTAGTCACTTAAATGAAATTGTATTCCAATTTAGCAATTTTATTAAATAGTACATATCGTTATCTTTAATAAATAATAATTATATAATATCAAACATGTTCAACTATCCCGTGTTGGTCCGGGACACGAATAGAATGTACCAACTGCTTTTCGTGGCTAGCATGTCGTAAAAGGCGACTAAGAACGTATTGGGTACTGGGGATGTGATTGTGTAGGCGATGAGCTAGCCACTTGTTACTACTCTTTCACGATTTTTCATCTGACCAAATCCAATTTTGTATGGCTAAATATGGTCTTAAGAAACACAGTGCTCCTTGGACTCTGCCGACCTCTTCGGAGATTACAGGCGTGATTGTATGTATGTTCAACTATATTAGACCAAAAATATTATAAAATGGATGGACTCTATATAGGATAGCTAAATGCAACATATATCCAGACGTCTTATTAAAATAAAACAGTTTTTAGATTAAACGAGACAGTAAATAAAATAAACTAAACAAGTCAGGAAAGAAAACTCAGGAACTTCTTTTAGAACTTTAGCTTCACGAGAAATCTTTTTCTAGAATGAAAATACGATGGCAAATGTTTGCTGAAAAGGTTTTACTACCTGAGGTGGAAATATAGTGAAAACATTTTTCATAAGACCCTCTGATACGTAATTTATGGAGACATCGGCTCGCACGCCACTTCTTGAATGTTGATTAGAAAATCTTGGTAAGAGCCTTTCTGAATCAAATGCTCCGGCGATATATCTTACAGAGCTTAAGGAACGTACCTAGTATACCTTAATATCCTAACTTTACCAGTATAATGCTGCTTTATCGACTTTCCAACATTATTGAAGAGCCTTAAACATTTCATCATTCCATTTAATCTCGCCAATTTCATTCAACAAGCTTTTTGATTTTAAAGATAAATTTATTTTACGCGGTCCGTCGTCTATTTTTGAATGTTGGATTTCTGTGGCTTCGGCTGTTGAAATAAAATTGAGGTGTTTTATCGTAATAATTATAAAATCATAGTATATGTTATTTTCATCAAACTTTTACATTCAATAATTATGAACACTAAAAAGAAAAAGAACATAGAATTATGAGGAAAAAAACTTGTTGAACTTACTAACATAAAATGGAGATGACTCCATTTTATACTCCAGTAATCTAATACTTGTATTAATATTTTGAACATCAAAGATAATCTCGTATTTAAAATTTCGTCTCCGATAACCCACGTAAATAACTCGAAGCGAAGGTAACCGGTGTGTGGTCGTTCGAACAGTGAAATAATTCCTGTTATTTATTATGCAAAAACAGTTGAAGTACCTACTTATAAAAAGGCGCCAAAATGCATCTTGATTCGTGAGTTTTTACTATAAAACTTCATAAAAAAAGTACGTACTTAAGCCAAAAATAATTAAACCTCATCTACATTATTTAATTATGAACGTCATCGTGTGGAAAGCGAATATTGTCTTTAAAATTCGATTTTGTAACGTCGAATGAAATTTAAAACAACATTCTGTGTAGGTATTGTCGAGTTAATCGAAGATTAGCTGCTGTTTATGTATCGGAACTCGATTACTGCGCGTTGCGGCTCAGCGGGCTTATAAGCCTCCAAATCGGCTGTCAATCGATAGTAACTTCAAATTATATACGTTTTAAATTAATGTTAATAAGAGATCAGATTTTCTATACCATGAAACATAATTGAATGCAATTATAAACGGTTTATCAATGTGAACTTAGAAAAATTTCTATGTTTTTAAATGAAGCTGTATTTTGTTTTTGTTTCTTTAGGATACATTTTATATCATTAATCTAATAATTACTCCACTATTAGATATAATATGTGATGAACTCTCGTAATGCACATCACCGCTTTCTATTTTTGCCTGTTCTCATCCAGCCCACTGCAAAAATACTACGAATACCTTCATCCCTTTATCAAAACCTTCATACGATATGAACAGAGCTTACTCCCACTTAAAAGGCCGTTACCAGGACTATTAACTCTTTCGGTGTTGCAGGTGTCTATGGCAGAATTTACGCCCTCGAAATTGAGAGTAAAATATTAAAGCGGAAGTTATCAATTTGAGTATTTAATTATTTGGCCAGCAAACCAATAGTTTGGCAGCAGAAGAATTAATTGAGCAGCAAGATAATTATTTGGTCAGAAAAATAATTATTTAATTAATTAGATAATATGTTAAGGTTATTTTTATGTCCCTTAAAAACAATGTGTGTGTCAATAAAACAAATAATATAAAATTTGGCAGCAGAGAAAACATTTGTGTTGCTGCTCGATTAGTTATTTTGTTGAACAGTGAGAAATATATTATATACTGTCCATAAGTTGCTGACTAATTGTATTTTTTTGCTAACCGTTTAAATAACACCCTTAATAAAGTATGGTTGTAAGTAAGTATGAAAAGTAAGTTTCTCCAGCCTTACTTCGTATTGTCACATAATGTCATCTAAATAAAACATACCTACTATCATTAAATTTATCTGAACTTTGTTCCACTTAATCCAAGGATCCCTGCCATCCCCCTACAATTCCAACTTCGTTTAGTTTCTAAATAATTTCCCCGTACTGCAAGGTAACTGGCTCAACTTAAATAAACACTACGGTGAGTGCCAAAGCTCAAGTCAAAAGGTGGCCACCTGAATTATACTACTCGTAGTTATCTTGAGTCGAATGCTACTAATTACTTCAATTTAGTAAAGTGCTGTTTCATAATTATGCTGAAATAATGTTAGAGGAAAAACTGCTGCGTTATCGACTCAGCTATAAAGTACAGAGAAAACGACAGATGGTATGAATACTGTGTGCACTTCCTTGTCTAACTAAGGATAGCATGGCACTTTGTGAACCTCGTATTAATTACGTTACATTCCATGTTTTCCAAATCAAAGATTTTATAGGACTACAGGGATAATTTCGTACATACTTATGACAAAAATGAAATTCATCGATATAATACTTTATTTTACTTTTTACATTTAATTATAATCACGCCCTTTCCTCAACGTTTTTTTTTTATAATAAGCAGTAGAGGAGTCTATATGTGAAGATAGCTAGTGCAGCATACTGACATACTGCCCTAGCCTCCCTCACCTTGCCGACCAAATAAATACTTTTTCACGCCTCTTTTAAAGTAACCCATTGACGTTACTTTCTATTACATCCATTTCTACTTTCTACAAGTCATTTACAAAAAAGGAGATGTTCTTTAACAAAACCTGCTATAACAATCCCTAATTAACTATTATCTACGAGTTTATTAGTGCACTGTTGGCGTTAAGCCTCCCCCAAGGATATCTATAGTCATTGCTATGGACTCCTGCACTGCCCTCATACAGCTGCTCCCTATGACCTCCAGATCGCCGGTCTAGAAATATCCTAGATTTAGGAGTTCACAGACGGCAGCTATAATATAAATTAAATTACATCTCGAGATGTTTAGCTTTAAATTATTTATGTATCGCATTCAATTTTATGCCTTATATATTTGCTTCAAGAGTCTGCTTTCAATTGTCGAAGCAACCATTTAAACGTAAATGTAAAAATATTGGGTGCTTACCTATGAAATTGGTGTTTTTATTATGTCTCGAGCTCGTATTATTTAATTTGATAATTTTTTGTAAGTTTAATTGTGTTAAAATTAGACACAAAGACAATTATTTTTAACTGCCTCCCGAATACATCATTTGATTTGCATTAACATAAAAACGATGAATAATTTTTATCAAGCGTGTTCATACATATATTGCTTAAGCTTGTCTAATGATACATGCCAAATTTTATTATCTCTGGATTTGTCGTTGTGAAGAAAACTAATAAAATGTTAGTATGTAAAATGCAGACATCCCCAAAATCTCCATACAAAACACCAATTTCATAGGTAAGGACCTAATATTCATTAAAGCTGCCGTGTGTGGTCTCCAAATGATTTTTATGGAAAGATAGAACTTAGAGATAGAGATAGTATGAAGCTTCGTCTGTGAATTCCTTTAGACTCCAGACTTTTGGTGGAAAATAGACGAGGTAAATTTTCAGCGCAACGAATTACTCTTTCTTTACATATTCAGTGATTTTAAAGGTCCCGGTTACGAGGCCACGGGCAAAAAGACTAGAGGCAAATTCAGTTCCTATCGACCGCATTGGATGCTGCCTGAAATTTTGTTTACACAGAAAAAGAAACTTGCGTTACATGTTTTCCCACTGCACAGTTTTCATAACAAATATCAATTAGTGAAGTGAAAACTTTATGCCTTTTTTCGTAATGCAATAATGTGAATTTCGGTACAGATTGCTCTTAAACGGGCTACTTGGTGAGTAAAGATGTAAACATTAATAAATTCCTTAAAATTTGGTAAAATTTTCACAAAACAAGGTATCAGTCAACCTTTTTAAACAATTCAAATTCATTACAATTTTATAAACACGCACGTTAAATTAAGATTAAAACAACCACCTTTACTTAATTAATTAGCAAATGCCAATTCATAGGTCGATGTTTTTTCTAGATACAAATGCTTCTGTAGTGTTATCTACGATCGACGTGAGAGGGAAGAGTCAAAAGGCGCAGCCTTATTGTCGTTTTCAAGGGAGCTTTTTAATAAGAATTTTGACGTAACTTTGGCTTAATTATTTTATTAGGCCAATGCCGCCCCGAGTAATGTTAATTAGATAATTTCATTTGGTCGCTCTTAGAGGAATATTCGAGAGAAAATTTCTTTCATCTCTTGACAAAAACGATTACCGTTCCAATAAGTCTGGTAATTGTTTTAAAAAAATATTTTTGGACACGTATTTTTTAATATTATCCAGAAAATATCTCCCTTTATTCATAAACGCTATTTTAAACAATGTTTAAGGAAAATATGACTTCAAAAAAACCCTATTCCATGATCCAAATGTTACATATCTGTTTAATTAATAAACCTCAGAAAAAGTATGCTAAATAACAAAATGGGGGACGATCAGCTGTTATATTTTGACGCAATTTCTACCAAAGGGGATGTCAAAGTGAAAACAAAACACAAATTAAAGCAATTAAATGAATAAGAAAATCGTAAGCATTGCTTAAAGCATAATTAGTTGAATAGCTAAATAATGCTTGAGTAGTTGATTAATTTGTTATTATGAATAAACGTGTTAATGTTTATCTTGTAAACTAAGTTAACTAATGGGAAGATCCTAGGTTACCACTTCCAAATAAGTTTTTGATAAATTAACTGCGAGAAAATTCAATACGAAATATGTTCCAAAAAACACTTTGTTGTTGAAAATACATTATGTAATGAAAAAGTTTGTCCTATTATGTGAGTTACTATCAAAATGAGTTAATTACCAAAGTATATACTCCTAAGCCACTGCCTATACCCTGGGACAATCCATCGATATACCAAACTCTCATAGTTTAAGCAAACAAATAAGCAAGCTAGCTTGTAGCACGGAGAAATTACGTCATCGCTTACCTAAACTTCGTGTACATTTGTTGCATTTGTCTCAAATACGTTTGAAAATACAGTGCGGTGCGATTTGTAGCAACATTTCGGCTGAATTCTCATCGCGGTGTACAAGTTCGCGGTTGTTCCGTGTAATAAACATAGTTTCTGTACAGGTAACGGCCGGACACACTGCTTTGGAATTCATCAAACTGGTTTCTTCTTAATGAGTCATTGTAGAAACTGCTTTGTTATAACTTATTCTTCTTCTTTATTCTTCCCTGTTCCCAATTTTATTTGGGGTCACGCAACATGGGTCTTCCACTCTAAGTTACATACTTATATTATATATTATACCAGCAGCTGAATAGCTGAAGACGATTTATTATAGGTACGCATTTCTACCAATAAAAATAAGAAATAGTGCAAAGTTATTTTTTTTTCTCTAGGATTCCGCCTAAACGAATACTTTTCTTTGATTAGTAAGTTATGTAGCGTGACGTTTATTTACGTAGTTTAGATTGTTGCAAACGTCAAAAACAACGATCTTAAGGTGCGTACAATCTATGTAACATGTTATATAATTTGTGTATTATAACACGTCCACATTATATAACCTTGTTACTCAACATTGCAAATTAAAACAATACTACACATTAAACAAAGCAACGCAATATAATAATGTTATATAACCATAACCCACGCGATCGTGTACACGTGAAAAAGTTATATAACATCGTTGCACATATCGATAACATGTTATTTAACATTCAGTGTCCGCATTATCAGAAACATGTTTTATAGCAATGTTGTATAACATGTTTTTCAACACACTTCCTTATAAAGTGGCTCTAATCCCATGGCAATTAGGCACATAATGACACCTATAATCAAACTGTGACTTTTTCATTACTATTATTCACGAGTGAGTAATAGTTTTTTTTAATATTATTGGTTGAGTTACGGTTACATTTGCGCTAAAAAGCTATCCGCGAAAAGCCCAAAAAAAAGAAACCTCATTTTTTAGTCTATGGCCGATGCGCGCGCATAGGAAAACTAATTAATTTTTCCCGCCATTACGAAATTTATTAGTCTATGGCCGATGCGCGCGCATAGGAAAACTGATTAATTTTTCCCGCCATTACGAAACATTTTTCACAACTCGTCTCGTTTTCTCTTTTGAAGTTATTTAGTTAGTTATTAATTAAGATGTCTGCAAATACAATTTATTAAGAAAATGATTTATGTTGTACACCGCCCGATATAAGATGTGAAGCCCAGAACGTTATGGAAAGTTTACTACCAGAAAACTCAAAGGAAAAATATCTATTATTCAGAAGTGTGTTGAAAAACGTTGTATGATACACGTGTGTATTGATGATTACCGTCCTCGGCTCCTTAAGACCCTCGCCTGACGGCTCGGGCCTCAATGCGCCTCAGCGGCAGTCACCAACATTACACACTTGTACCGTAATGTACTAATATTACATAGTTTGACGCACCTTTATAAGTATATTCTATTCATATTAAAATTAATAAAAAAATATTTAATTTTGACGGACGGACGGTAACGCACATGGTGAAAACGAAAAGTACCATAGTAAGGTACTAAGAAACTCAAAGATTTTAATGTAGTTTTAATTTAGATCACAGATTTCCAAATAATTCACTAAGCTTTTGTGTTGTACAATGACACACCTACAAACAACATGCCATTTCAAACTTAGCTAGACTTTATTAAACAGGCATACAGCACCCCTAGTGTAAGTTTATTTTAAAAAACATAACTTGTTCAGTTGCGTTGCTTAATTTATATTATGGGAATCGTGATTTCTGATACTTTCCGGTTGCCATAGAATTATAACTTAACCTAGCTTTTTTACGATAATAACTTACGCTAGGGTTATAGTCATAGATAAATTAAGTAGTATAGATCGCTATTACCATACATGAGTTTTTTTTTATTACTTGATTCCTGAACATGATTCCGCTAGTATAGTAGCGCCTAACATAATAAGTCGATAAGCAACAATAATAAGTTTTAGACGAACTAAAAACCCATGTATGAGAATAGCGATCTATACTACTTTATTTATGGTACAGTTAACCGAAAAGAGCATCCGTGAGTCTCGGGCGCTGTGTCCCTGCTCTGGAGGTGGAATCTCATAGATATCTCGCTTGTAGATTCCAGGAAGCTGTTCGGCGCTATTCACGGTGCCTCCCTGCAAACAAAACAAATCTATATTATGGAAATTAAACTATGCGAGTTGGAATAGCGAAACTGCTATGTAAATAATAAATAGGATTTCCGATTGGTTTAAATATTTTTCTTTCATCTTATCTTATCTTAAAAATCTTCTCTTTTCCTACTTTCTGCCCTTTTGCTGCTTTAGTTGGTCTACAGTACCGACTACAGTCGGCACAAAATTTCTTCTCCTCTTTCATTATCCTTTTTTTTCTCATACTCGTCAACTCAATTGGTTTCCCATCCATTAATTTTCCTCTTATTCAAGGCCCACATACATACTCAGTATTCTTTTTGTTTCGTGTCATTAATCTCTCATCACATATCCAAACTATTGCTCCTCATCTTTTCTGTCACCGGCGCTACATTCAAACTTATTGTTAGCGACTGACTTGACATCAACCTCCTTTTTTATACTTTATTTTTACATGACTTTGAAGGCCTTGTTTTTGTATTGACATTCTGTGACTTACTGATCTGTTGACGTTACTATGTGGGTGTATCCTATAGTTTCTTTATATAACAATATACCATTTTACAGCTCTGCTGGTGTTTCCCTCATTCTAGCACTCAGTCCACCTCACTAGTTAACACTTATTGTACTTAAATATTTACAGTAATTTAATTTTGAATCCTACCCTACAATGCTTGAATACAAACAAAAATTAGAATTCTTCAGACAATTGGTTGAATACATAAAAACAAGCGCAACTTCCTTAATACCTACTGCAACTCACGGACTCGACTGCTTACGAGTACAATCAAGTTCAGAATCCAATGTAAACGGTGACTTCTCCAACTTCTACACTTTTTCTAGGTCGCAATCAAACATTTTCTCATTCGGTGCCAAAAGGAAACTGAGAGAACGGAAGTTTTTATGTCAGCGATACAAGTCAAAAATTGACCATGTATTTGTAGGTATTTTACTAATAGGATTTATGTTAAGTAATGAAAAGTTAAAATACGTTTGAAAATAATTTCGAGGTGGCGACTATTAAGCCAGCGTATTTTTTGCAGTTATACTGAAAATACATATTTTATTGTACTATTAAACTCTTCAGTACACAAAAACCAAAAAATACAGTCATTTGAAAAGTAAAAAGTATGAAATGGACATAAATGTTAATTCGATAATCTTTCTATTTAATATGAAACATTGAAGAGCTATTATCGTTAAGAAGAATCATAGTATCTTTATGGTAAAAAAATACTCAAGACGTATAAATAGATAATATTGTATCAGAGTCAGATTATTAAATATTCTTGTAAATTAAAGGTTTAGTTTATTTAAACAGGGTGATCAGTCTCGAAGCAAATCTGCAATGCGACAAGACAGCAGTAAATTAGAGACCGTTGAGGGAATTTGTTAACTACTTACAATAATAATTAATCTCTGTGTTAATTACTGAATGTTCTCTCGTAAATCAGTCTAGGAGTTGGCTATTGTTTCTCTTTTACTAGTCACACTTATTTACTTATTAGGTTCGGAAACATTTTTACACTTTTGCACAAAAGTTTAAACAGTGAGATGGAAAAATAATTACAGGCAAACACAGCTTACTTTTCTCACAATTATGGTTATTATTATATTTTAACATCGTACAGTTATAGTATAGGAAGTTATCCACTTTAGGTTCTATATTAATACAATGTTAATTTGTAAAAATAATATTAGTGATCGTCCTCAGCCTATATACGTCCCACTGCTGGGCACAGGAGAATGGCCGCCTTCCTCACGGAGAAATACATGAGGAGTATAGGCCGTAACACCACCACGTAGACTCGATGTGGGTTGGTGGGTAGAAACGGTTGCAATACGGGACGTTAAAGGAAGCTTTTTTTTCGATTTCGAAAGCCAAGGAATTGAATATTAATGACCTATTTGCTTCCTTATTGTACGGTTACAAGTACTTAATAAGAATAAAGTCATATGATTTAATTCTATAAAATAAAAACCGCGGTCAGAGCTTCCAATTATTTTTAATACAACTTTAGGTCGTGGTTCGTACAATTGCCAAAAAATCCTCTATCTCAAATTAGTAAATTGTGTGGATAGGTAATTTCTAGTAAACCTAGAATTAAAATTCTTAGAAACATACATAAAATATATATTTTAAGCAGAGTTTGGAGAAGTGTTCTCAAAAGTCCTTGTGTTAGCGTCGTAGGGTTGAAATACGCTTGAATAAATTCAAACAAGTTCACCAATTTTATGTTTTTGTATGAAATAGTTTAGTGTTTTTATAGACGCTAGAATAATAGACGTATGAAGAATCAAAAAGGGTTTTTGTTCATTTTGCATTTTTACATAAAGGAAGCGAATGAAGTGTGTCAGGATCGTAGAAAGTGGAGATCTGTATTCTCTACCCCTTTCTAATTCCTACAGGAAAAAGGGGTGTTTGCGTGAAATTCATACAATTTTTTAAATATTCAATAATTTCCAACTGATTTCATTAAATTACCACCCCCAATTCAAGTTGACGTTTCTTATTGAATCGCAAAAGTCATAATAAAGCCCGAGTAAAGCTTTACTAGTAGATAAGGGAGAATGCATCAACGAGACAACAAAATAAGTTCGAAAACAATCTTCAATATCGCGCCGAATTCGCCAGAGTATAAATTTAACGAGTGAACAGCGCGAGTGTATTAAAAAACCATTTATTAAAAGTGTGTATTAAATTATACCGATACATTTTGTTGCGAACGTTAATATTTTCAGGCGGACAGTGCGGTCGGAGCGTTCAATTACCATAGCCGGTGAGGAAGGAAAGTATTTATAACGAATAGCTTAAGCTATTCATATTAATATAGCTTAAAACAAGCTTTATTTCAATAAATGTAATCATGGGTGTTTTTTCTAGCTGTTAACCTTTTACATCACCTCATTAACTACTAACCAAACGAGTCTAGATACTTTAATAAATAAAGTTATTATTATTATCTTTATTTTTATTTTTTCCTCCTCTTGATTATTATTATTATTATTAAGATTTTATGAATAATTGAAAACGAAGAAAAAAATTAAACAGCCAAAGATTAGTTTTCACTGCCGTTTTCAGGTTAATAAAGGTTAATTAATAATAAACAGCTATTTTCTTGTTGTTACAAATTATGTATTTATGTAGCATGAATAAACTTTACTGTACAACATATAAGTTACAGTTAATTTACGCGATATGTGGCAATTATTATTCAATACATAGATGTGACTATAGTTATTTTTGTAATTAACTCAAGTAAACAGATTTACACACTTACACCAACAATTTGGATTACACCGATTACATTGGTCGGCTTACAATATTAATTCTCGCAGTCCCCAGCCCGTGATGGCTTTTTAAATGATTTGTGTGAAGTATTAATTAACTATAAGTGCATGAACGAGTCGATGTCATAAAGCTAGTCATTACGTAGTATTACATAAAGTGAAATATAGCTTTGTACAAGTATTATACAGCCTACATTGCTAGCAGAACTTACGACCAACCTTAACCGTTAGAATATTTAAGGCGTCGCGTACGCAGTGCAATGTTGGTAGACTCCACAAACAAACAGCGGATATGGCAAGGGTCGCAAGAAACCCATTGTTGCTAGCGGTGTTTTGCGCTTTCTTTTGGGAAGGGATCTTGGAGTATTTTGGTCATAACGGAAGCATCAATCTTACGGTCATCTCCGATATCAGCTTCCCGTCAATTAGAAGGGCACATACGTCGTACACCCTTCGTCCCAAAGCGCTGAGCTGGTCACGGTCTACGCCTGATGAATAACAGCCAGAAGAAGAGGCACTTAAGGTGAGCTTTTTGAATAGTTAAAATCTAGACCGGCTCCACATCATAAGCTGTGCCGCCAGCCGCCATTTATTATTTAACTTTAGATGAATTAAACTCGACTACTCGTATTGGACAAGCTGTCATATCACAACATCATACGTTTTCGCCATTGGTCCATATTTTAACCTACTGATCACCCTAGCCACGGATCAAAAAACTGACAGACTTCACAGCAAGCCGCTGGACGAGAAAAAAAGGTGTGAAGATCTTAAAAGGGTGGTGTATGTACAAAAGTGTGCGTCTTTCGATTGCGGTGACGACGAAATAATACCTAAACTTAAAATAGTTGACAAGCTTTTAGACAAATTTGAAATGCCCAATAGAGATGACATACTTTATATTTTGTATTATTGCTCAAACATGGCTTAAATATGAAAAACATCTTCAAATCGTCTCCGACAGATGAAAAATCTGAATCGATATAAACAGGCGCAATGAGATGCTCTCTTGGGAGCGATTTAGACGACGGAATACAATTTTTTTTATAATTGTGGAGATAGCTAGGGCCCCAGAGAACAGCAACCCTAGCCATCCCAACCTTCAAAGCCGATTAGGTGCTTCTACACGCCTCCCTTGAAGGAACCCATGTTATAGAAGGGGGGGAACACGTGTGCGGGCAGGGAATTCCATACTCTGGATGTACAAACACAGTATGATTCCCTGAACCGCTAGCAGAGAGGTGACTGTAAATGCATGGCTTCGTAATCCTCATTCGTAATTCATGGATTCTGCGCACGCGAAGGAAGCCGGCGATCCAGTCACAGAGCTGAGCGCGTAGTCCGTACGCCGGAAGCTTGAAGGGGAGAGCCTTGTGCCAGACCCGATCGAAGGCTTTGGCGATGTCGAGGCTGATAGCCAAAGTTTCGCCATGCCTGTCAATAGCTTCACCCCAAATATGCGACAAAAAATCACCCATCAACCGTTTCGGGCGGAAACTATATTGTCGATCGTCAATTAAGGAGTGTTCTTCCAGGTATCGGATCAGCTGGTCGTTAATGATCCGTTCCGATTATTCTATGGTAAAGCCAAAACTTTTTAATAAAGGTCTGGTAAAAGGATTTTTTTTTTAAACGAAGAAGGGATATGATACCTGTAACGAAATACTTTTGAATTGGTTGATTTGTACCCAAAGTACGAAGGACAACATATCATCACGCCTTTTTCTCCGAAGGTCATAAAGTTTTGGTCACCCGCTCATCCAGGAATCAACCATTTCTAAAGTTCATTTGTCTTTAATATCGAAACCAAAGCGTTTTATTGCGCCATGCTCCTAATAGCCTAGTGGCTAAAATCTAATATAGGAACCGTTCAACTAATTCCATGAAATATGAATTTGATGAAAAAATATTTGTGGACCGGTTTGTTTGCGCTAGAGTACAGTGTTTGCGATAGGCGTTGCCGTCTGTTCGCCACCCCCAGTCGGCTACTAATCATATTTTATGGTACACGCTTTAATTCCGATATTGGACACGGATTAAACGTCACATGAGAATGGTTTATTTGGGTACATACGTTAAGAAATAGCCATAATGATAAAAGTAGAATTTGCGATCACTTAGACTTTGACACAAGGCAAAAGCCGGCGGCAGCTACTTTGTAAGTCAAAGCGGGCTTCTAAGGCGCGCGGTACATCGCGGACATTTGCGGCTTGTCATGCGGTAACGCCGGCGGCAGTGCCGACGGCCGTGCTGTAGTTTTTGCGTGTAATAGCTATATGAACAGCTGTATTATCATTTCCTTTCTCAGTTCACCTAACACTCGGTATTGGTCATCTTCTGCCTTATCTGTTTCCAACATAAAAAGACAGAGAAAACCTACTGAGTAGGTTTTCTCTGTCTTTTTATGTCATAAGTTGGATCTGCAACTATAATTACTATGTCATGTCAGCATTCACCTTGTTTGCCATTTTTATTCAATTTAGTATATTTAATTATTTCAACAAATGAGCATAATTACTCTAATTAAATTTGTAACAAGTAAATACGAATTTTATGTGCACCAACCACATTTACGAATTACGCTAATGATAATTATACAATTGAACTCAAACCACAGTGTACAATACATGCCACATAGAACTCGACTAATGCATCTAAATATTTAAGTCTGTTGCATATAACCGATAAGTTACAGTCGTATCAATTGTATTACGATACCGTAAGGGTCATTTTCATTCAACAGTTTAGCCATCATTGGCACTTAGCTAGCAAAAGTAGTTATTAACATAAATGTAGTAATTTAGATTGTTTCTCGGTAGGATACATTTTTATGGCGTAAATCATTTATTTATAAGATAAGAAATGTAAGAAATGAAGGGTTTCCAAAAAATTTATACATACTAATATATTTTTATTTTACAGATAGGTTGAATACCTGTAAAAATGTCTATACTATAAAAATATCCAACCGGAGAAACGAAGAGACAAAGGGACAAAGAGACAAAAAGACAAACAAGAAAGTGAGATATTATCTCAGGATCTTTCTACTGGTCCGATTTGAAAAATTCTTTCCATGTTAAGTAGCCCATTAATTAAGGAATACTGTAGGCTACATAACAATCACGCCATCACAAAGTCACTATTCCGCGTGAACGAAGTCACGGGCAAAAGCTAGTATCTAATAAAATTAAACCAAAAATATTTTTAATCCCAATAAGCTGTTAAGCACCAGTTAGCACAGGGGTAGAATACTTTTTTAATTTTAATAAAATATACTTTTAAATTAAAAAGAAGAGGAGCTCGGCGTAGTGGTTCACACGCTTTTGCTTTCGATATTGAAAACAAATCTATCTTCACCTGATCAGGCTTTGGATGGGTGACAAAAACTGTGATCTCGAGCTCTTCCGTGCTTCGAAAGGCACGTCAAGCCGTTGGTCGTCGCAATTGCAACCGTTTCTACCCACCTTTGCATTGGGCCAGCGTGGTGGTGTTACGGCCCATACTCATGTGTTTCTCCATGTAGGAGAGCGTATGCTTAGCAGTCGGACGTAAATAAAACATTTCAATGAAAACTTTATGCGATGTAAGCCTAGTCAGTCAACAAACTCCAAATCAGTATTACCTTCACTTCAAACTACTCATTCGTAATATATACTACCTAGAATTTTAATTACAATAGCTGACATTTCATTTTCCGCTACCCATCCCATTACTGGTGTAAATTATACAATTTCCAATGGTGAGGCATCAAGCGTCATTTGACTGATAGTTTCAATACAGTCCGGCTGATTATCCAGTCCGGCTGATATCCAGTCGGGCGGAAACGCCGAACGGTAATCTTGATTTAATACCGTGGCTCATCGCGGCTTGGCGTTTGCGTTGTGCATTATCGCTTCGCTAGTAATTAAGCACTGTCAAATGTTTGGAAGACGCAATCGATCGAGTTTAAGCTGAAGCTATGCAGTTTTGAAAGCGTTATTATTTTGAATCTCAAACGCGACAAATATGAGATTCCGAATTTGAAAAAGTACCTGGTAACAACTTTGAAAGGTACAGTCGAGTACAAAAATATATTTACACATTTTTGGAGTTTATACGTCTTTTTTTCCTGCCCTGTTCCCAATTTTATTTGGGGTCGGCGCAACATGTCCTCTTCTTCTACTCTCTTCTATTATTCGCCAAGTCAACACTCACTCCCATACACATTTTTGGAGTTTTTACATAATGACACAGTCAATAACTTTGGCGTTTAAAATAAAGCGCTTAGGGCTCGTTGCTTGTTCATTAAAACTCCATTAACTAAATTATTTTTTGGCTAAACACATTGCCATATCAGTATGTGCTATAGTCATTACAGTAATCCGATACACTTCAAAATTAGAATAACAAAGTACAGTTGATCCGTTCAGGATTGCGTCTGTCAGCCTGTCTAACTTACCCATAAAGACTTGTGAAATTCCACAACTGACAGTTTCCGGCATGAATCACATTCAGGGTGTAATTAAAAACCATTTTGAAGCGACGACATAGCATTAATGTCAGACGTAATAAAGCTGGAAATCGCATTCTAATGAATGATATTGGCCCTCCTGTGGGATTACAAGTTAATCCTCTTGAAATGGAGAGGGGAGGGTAGGTAATAAAAATCTTGCGTCATCACGGACGCGCCGGACCGAAGTCGGAATACACTTCGGCAACTATATTGTTTTTATGGAATATTTTGATTTCAGTATTTGGACGTAGTAATGAGCAGCCTACTCATGTTTTTGTTCATGAGCTTTTGTTTTATTCGATTTCTTTATTTAGTGGTTTTGTGACAACTAATAACTAGTGATCTCCTGAGGGTAAGCAGTAGATGAGTCCATATGCAAAGATAGCCAGGACATTCGAAAATAGAAGGCATAGCCACCTATTTATGGTTCATAAAGAGTCCTTAAATGCCTCTGTTGATGAAATTCGACTAAATATATCGTCATCAGCCTATATACGTCCCACTGCTGGGACAGGTCATCCTCATGGAGAAACACACGAGGAGTATGGGCCGAAACACCACCACGCTGGCCCAATGCGGGTTGGTGGGTAGAAACGGTCACAAATGCGACCGGCACCAACGGCTTAACGTGCCTTCCGAAGCACGGAGGAGCTCGAGATCACAAAGTCTTGGTTACCCATCCACGGCCTGACCATGGCGAAAGTAGCTTTGTTTTTGATCATAGCCAAAGCGCACTGACCACTACGCCACCGAGCTCCTCCTTTAAATATATATATATTATATATAGCTATAAGCTATTGGATGGTTGTGCAGTTCTAAGTCCATTAGTCGCCTTTTACGACATCCAAAGGAAGAGATGGGTTGGTAGTATTCTTTTAATGCGCCGCTACCACACTCCAAAAAATAAACATCAAATTATTTTTTTGTTATAAAACACAAATGGTTCTATTTTCTAATCTTTATTGGTATAACTGCAAACATAAACATATCAGGACCTGAGCCAGCAACTGCGTGAAGAAAGTTGTAGTTGACTATAAAAAGAAAACAATATTACTTTTGTGGTTTTGGGAGGCACATTAATATACATTTGGCTGTCGGGCAGGGTCACATTTTCCTCGTATATTGAGCTACAAAACGCACACACACACTTTGCTGTCGTTTCCAAGTTAAATGAAACGTATTAAAAGGTCCTGAAGATTATTGTTGAAGTTAGATTTAAATATTAGTGAAGTCAAATACTTGTTGAAATTGGATTTAAATATTAGTGAAGTCAAACTATTGATATTTATATAATTTATATATTTTTTTGGCTTATCAAATATTGATGTATTTATGATACCTATTATTTATTTGTTCTAGTTAGATTGGTATACCTACTTACTGGGTGCATTGTTCGATGCATACTATATTGTAAACAATTCGGAACTCTTGGCATGTTTTAATTATTATAATGAAAGCCAGTTGAAATGTTATGTTTTCAAGTGGAAATTTAATCTTTTTGTTATTATTCTCCCTACAATACTGGTTAATTAGTATAAATAACTGCGCTATGCCAGACGCGCAAACAAAAGTCGTTAATGAAGGCAGCTCGGCGATATTGAACCAAAACGCCCTTTCATTTGGGTTGTAGAGGCGTACGGCATTTGCCAAAAACAAGCTCAATAACAGTCTGGCAAACAGTACAAATGATGCGTTAGTGACAAAACGACGTAGAGCCGTCCTGCTCCCTCCCTACACCAAAAATAGAGACAGCAGAGGGTTGACGGAAACAAGACAGGTTATTATCTCCCAACGAGCCAAAAGACGTCAGAAATGCCTCTGATATTTTCCACACGTTCGCGGGTATTCGCAGGAGACTAAAAACGAAAATTAGTTACTGAACAATCCTTGTTTTTGTGCGTTGCGTGATTTCTTTGTTAAGAAATAACAAATGCCACCTTTGAAATTGAACTACGCGCTCTGAATAGTAAGAAGGCAACATATCCACTCATCGCTCGTCCATTATGGGCAAGTTCTATCCTTGTTTATAATGTTTGACTACACCTACCCTTAGGTAGGGATCTTCCGATACTAGTAAATACGAGTAGGTACTCGATACTTTTCGTTCGATACCACGTAAAACTAGCATCGAATCAATCTTGCGATACTTACATAGTATCGGAACAAAATCACTTGGTATCGAATCGAATCAGATTGACCCTGTTGTTTATTGTTATTTTCTAAAGCCGTAGCAAAAATGTCACAAACAAGGAACAGATTGTTACCAAAATACCTAGAACAATATTTGGACCATCTAGATGCTAAAGAGTTTTTACAAAAACTACTCAATAAAAATCTTTTTTGTTATTTAAGCAAAAAAAATATTACTTACTTTTGTTTTTTGCCTTCTCAAAACATATTTATTTATATCATCCAACTTAAAACTATTTACTGAAAAAACAATTTATTTACTTTAATTTATTTCAAAAATTCTAAAAGTATCGATATGAGTAGTTATCGATACATTATGAGTATTTATTTGATTTATATCGAAAAATGAATTGAGTACTACTGATAAGAGTAAGTATCGATACTTTGATGGTATCGGAACATCCCTACCCTTAGCAGCGGTAGTAAACAGCTTTTTGAAGTGCAACGATAATTTTAGCGTTTCCCTATTTATAAAAGGACGAAGTCTTGTTGTCTATTGAGTAGGTATTGAATTTTTAAATGAAATCGATTTGAATGTTTGTATTTTCATTTCTATTTTCTTATATAATCTCAGTGCGGAATGATTTTTGGTCCAAAATCATACTTCTCTAAAATGACAACTTACACACTCAACAACTGTATATATGATAATAAATGCTATAATCTGTAGCACAAAGTAAATTTTCTGTCACATACCAGATTTCTTCCGTGAAGGGTAATAATACTTCCACCCAGAAGTTTTTGGTAGGGAATTTGTAATCTAATGCTGACATAGAACGCCTCATCTAATGTCTCCAGCGGTAAATGCCGTCCGTCGCATATTTTGGTCAGACTTTCAAATTGCAAATTGTGAGATAAAAGGATGACCTTTTTACATTTTTGCTACACCACGGAACTCTAATATTTGCATGAGCTGTTTTGCACTTGGGTATGATCGTTGACACGGTAGAGAGATATTTTAATTAAACAATCTGATCCG
This sequence comes from Parapoynx stratiotata, assembly GCA_910589355.1. NCBI lineage: Eukaryota > Metazoa > Arthropoda > Insecta > Lepidoptera > Crambidae > Parapoynx > Parapoynx stratiotata. The sequence goes on from OU342461.1 coordinate 11,655,150, forward strand.
TGCTTGGAGAATTTTGTGTTTACAAATATGAACATTTTATTTTGAAATGATATTTTGCGCTAAGATATTTCGCAAAATACGTCATTTGTTATTAAACGCACGCGCGCGGCCAGCGCTGGCGGCAAGCATACCTATGAAACCACACTAAATTCTACTTAGTAATTATAATAAGCTTGTTATTTAATACAGTCACTTTTAATTTTTAACCAAAATATTAAAAATCATGTCTAATTATAAACACATAACAAAAAATTACTGAATAAAATAAAACACATAATACGCCAATCAAGTAAGAATAAGACCCGATGTTCTAAGATTGACCTTAAAATATTAGGTCCCTTTCCCCAAATTGATTTAAAATATCATAAGTGCGATGTTTGGAGTTTGCTAAATGCTAGTTTAATCATTTTAAAAATGAAAATGTTCTTATTACGCTGTTTCGTGCTTAACCGGTCAATGGTCAGAAAACCAAACACATTTGGAACGGGATCCTTTTTTTATTTTATAATATACTTTGGCATAGGAAATGTTTTTGGCATAATATAACTTAAGCATAATTTTCTTTTGGCACAACATTTATTTCGCATAATTATAATTTGGACTAATGTAATTATCTATAATATTATTCCGCATAATGCTTTTTAGGCATAATGTAAATTCGATTAGGTACGACGAGCGAAGCGAGGTGGAGTGTTAGGTAAAGAACTGTGCCCTCAAGAATCGATATTTTTTATTGATAATTAATTCTCATACTTTATGCGAATTATTATTTATAGAAACTTGACGATGACTATTTAAGGAATACAAAAACTATACGCAATCTTTCATCAAGAAAAGAGTTTCCCAGAGTTTTTAATCACCTCTTTTACATTAAATAAAAGTAAGTAGACTAACACCCAGTTGCAGAAACTAACTTTAAAATTTAATGTCGGCATTATCCCTAATGCTCCATTAAATTTATTTATTGAAGTGTCAAAAGAACACTTTAGCGTAGTTTTTACGTTGCACAAAACGACATTAGCACCCTGTCAATGCTAAAGAGACATTAGCTAGAACTGTTTTGTGTGACAACTTTAAATTTAATGAACTTTAAAATTTTAATGTCTCATTAACAAATGTCGTCCTTAAAAAATCTTTGTGCAACTGAGTGTTAGTCTGCCAAAGATCAAAATATATTTTGATCCTTGGCAGACTTAGAATCAAAATCAACACTTACAAACATTGCAAAATAAGTGTATCATTTCACGTACGAGTTTAACAAAATGTGACATAAAACACTAAATCAATGCGACGATACAACAAAAGATTTCGAAGCGACTGATAAAATTTTAAAACGGTGCAGAAGTGTTTTGTAGCGAAGAGAGCATTTGTGCTGTACCTGCAGGAAGTTCAGTTTCGCGCGGTATCAAGATTGCGATCAGGGCAAGCAACACGTAGAGTTGATACAGGGTGACATTTACCTAACTTACGGCATTTTCTTACCGATTCAATATCCTTTTTCTATTTTGTTCGTCTGAAGCATAAAATGTCTTGTAGTTCATTGTCACTGCGCTACGATAGTGTAAGCTTTGAATACATTTTTCAATATCTGGAGTGCCAAGGTGCAGATTTTATTTCTTTTGCAGTTGTTGAACTATGCAACGTAACATAGTACGGTTGAGATTAATGACATAACATAAGATAATGTTCCCCAAAATTAGGTTATCTACAATTAAGAAATTCGATATCGTTTATTCAATATATTGGGTCCTTACCTATGACATTGGTGTTTTATTTTCTCTCTTAGTATTTTGTCGGTAACTATTAAGATTCAGAGTATACCTAAAAAATAATTACCTCGTCTAAAAATAGACTATATTTTTGAGCTCTTTTGATTTGTTTTGATAATTTGTTGTAAGTTTAATTGTGTTAAAATTGGACACGGAGACAACTCTTTTTAAGTGCCTCCCGAATACATCATTTTATTTGCATTCACTTAAAAACGATAAATAATTTTTATGAAGTGTGATATTACACATATTACTAAAGCTTGTCTAATGATAGATGCGAAATAAATATCTTTGGATTTGTCGTTGTGAAGAAAACTAAAAAAAAATTTGTATGGAAAATGCAGAAATCCCCAAAATCTCCATACAAAACACCAATTTCATTGGTAAGGACCTAATAGATGCGTCTTAGCGTATGCTTATGAACTTCAAAAGCATTTCACAAAATTTCGTGAAAGCAATAAACTACCAGGTTCACAAAACTACCAGGAGGCCTTGTTCTGAAAAGAACGGGCATGAAACTCAGGAAATTTCTATCCTTCCTTTATATTCATTTTTTTGTTTAATGTCTTAAACCTCAACGGCATTAGAAGTAAAAAAATAAATAAATATCTGAGATATATATTCTGCAGTTTACCACATTTTCCATTACAAATATAGGTAGTCTAAAATATTACATAAAGAAAATAAAATTAAGGTTCCGTTGATTAATTGAAGAAAATTTAAAAAGGTCATACATTCAATAAGTATCTTCACCGCTTGCCGTACCATACAGTCCCAAAGAAAATTTCATTGATAACGCTATTACTACAAATCAGACAAGCATGAGTTTGACCAGACTCCGACAGTGGCACCTGTTGACAGGCATGACACATGAATCAGCCATCGCTTCGCTCAACCAATATTTAGGACAAATTGCATTTTTACGTAAATAGCTTACAATTCCGACTGGAAAATCGTTTATTCAATACAGGCACTTTAGAATTCTCGCTGTCTATGAAATGAAATAATGAATAAAAAGATCATTGCCATATGTTTTGGAAGGCACGATAAGCCGCTGTCTTAATCCACCGATACACTTTGAGCCAGCGTCAGGATCGTACAGCTCATATTCTAAATCCTATTTCTACATGACCAACGGCAGGACGTATATTGGCTGGTGATGTCTATAATACTTGTCAACCACTAAGCCTTTATAATAAAAACAATAAATATGTTATACAATAGATTGTTGACAATTTTCTAGTCAATAAAGAAAATTAGACGACCTCTGTGGTGGAGTGGTCTGTATGCCGGTCTCAAGGCGTTGCCATCTCGAGAGGTTATGGGTTCGATCCCCAGTGGAGGCAAATGTTTAGGTGATGAATTTTCAGGCATTTTTTCTCCAGTCTTGGATGTTTATATTATATATTATTTATATATATTAAGGATATTTATATGTATTTATCTATTAAAATATATTTATCCGTCGTCTAGTGTCCGTAACACAAGCAGCATTAGTAATAAAATGGGGCTAGTTGATAGGTGTGAATGTTTGAAGATATTTATTTATTTATAAAATCCGTTACGTGGGGAACTAACATATCTTCCCCATACACCTTCGGGGAAAGCAGATGTTGGATGTGGCAGGCCGGGGATAGATTAAAATGGTGCAGATTGGGGGAGGCCTGCCTATGTTTAGCAGTGAACTAATGTGGGCTGAAGCAAAACAAAAAGCAAAACAAAAATACCATTTTTGTAAAAGTGCAACACATAAAACAATTTGAACCAGCTGAGCGAGGGCTCGCCCTCCGTGTATCCGTGTATCCCCCTCTCTATGAAGAAGTCATAAATCACCGGGATGTAAATCTGTAGCATCCAGCAGCGGATGAGTGACGCGCCATTATCGCCCGACATCGAGCCACAGCCTAAAAATTTTGCAAACTCTCCGATCTTTTTATTCACTCCGATCGCGTGAAACATTGTTATTCAATTTAAATTTCTGAAGTTGCAATGTTGCAGTCGTAATGGCCAGTTTTATGGGGCATTTGAGACTTTTTATGACTGACACTATTGAAAAATCGCAGGTTAGTTTCATTGTTGTTCGCGGTGCCCCCGTTAATTCGCCATTGTCATTTTAATGACGGAATTTTAAAGCGATCATTAGCAATGCGAAAGAATTTAAAAAAAATTCTCTATGCTTTGAAAATTCTGTAGAATTATTTTTGTATACAGAATATAACGAAATTGAAAAGTCTAAATTATTATTTTCGAGATTAAGCATAAAGTTGAATTTCCAAGGAAAACCAAAAACCCATGCATTTTTATAGTACTTTGACTTCTGGAAGCAAGATTAAATCTAAGTCCTCTTTCTATTCTGATCGAAAGTTCTCGCATCCCAGAGGATATTTCGGATTCAGAATGCGCTGCACTGAGTTTATATTCCGATTCGGTTCAGGCTCAGTACGGAGAAACTGTTAGTTTTTGTAAACTTAAATTGCCCAATCATGTTCGAGTACACAGGAAAGAATTCAAAAATAATATTATCATTATTAAATTACGCCTGGAAACTCCAAGTTCCGATCTCTCCCAGAAGCATCAAATTTCTCTTTTAATAACCGTATCAGCATTTTGCCTATCACAGCACACTGTAGACAAATGACATTATTACAACATAAAACAATTTTTCATTCGCGGAATCCGCAGTAGTATATCAACATTTATCTTAGAAAATAATGGAACGTCAGATGGATACGGGACCGATTTTTGTTTGGAGAAACAGTTATTTACGTAATAAGCTAACACGTCCGCTGTTGGTAAGAACGCATCCATCACGCGGTGTGAGCCTCTCAGAGTCCTGCCATCAGTCACACTGATAACCTTCCTAACTTTTATGCTCTCCACGTCTCAATAATTAAAGAAGTAAACTGCTAAAGTATTTAGCGTCCCTCGAATAAATTTAAATTCATTATTAGATTTGGGATTATCCTTTATTACTCAAAATCTCTCTCCTAATAATGGTTCGCTTTCGCTCGCTTGCGTCTCATTAACTTAGATGTAAACTGTTAATTCGAAGAAAATTTTGTAGCTTGATTTTTGTTATAATGTGGAATCCATAGAAATCATTATGGATTCCACATTATAACGTTATTCAAGTGACAAATTCCTACTGTCGCAATGATTTAATAATTCAATGTTAAACATCAGCAAAAGCAAAAGTTCTGAGTCATTTAGATAAACATCAAATACATACTCCAAAGAACAAATAATTCAGATTATTTAATTGACATAAAAAATTTTAATAATGATTTGATATAATTTTTTATATCTTGTTATTTATTGAAGTTCTTTTGTTTCAGGTAAAAAGAGAATTTTTAGCTACAATAGAATTTGAGCAGAATTGAAGGTAAGCAAAAAAATTGTTATACACATCTAAAATATTCAAATATGTTATTATTGAAAGTTTTAGATTTTGGTTGGATTTAAAACACCTTACCTTACTACCAATATTGATTTTTAATGATTTTGATCGAAATAATATAATATTTTACTTTAAATTATAAGAAATGTATATGACTGGCTATTGAAAAGAAGTTGTATGCTGACATATTTTAATTAACTGCATTAAATTCTACACAATAACTTTTCAGTTGGTTCCTGGTATCTTATTATTAGGTTATTATTTTTACCTTACATAGTAAACTAGATTACATAAATATGTATATTGGTGATTTTTTTCTCACGTAGTATTTTTTCTGTAATTATTATTTTTCAGATCATTCTTATAAAATTATTACCTCTCCTATTTTTTTCATACGTATAATGTGTTAAAATAAAACTACAAGACTACTCTTTTTAACTGCCTCAGAATACACCATTTGATTTGCATTAAAACGATATTCTTTTTTTAAGAAACTGTGATATCACCTTGCTTGTCTAATGATATGTGCCAAATAATATCTATGAAATTGCCGTTTATTTCTCTCTTAGTATTTTGTATCTAACTATTAAGTTTTAGAATATTCTAAAAAAATAATTACCTCCCCTAAAAATAAACCATATTTTTAAGCTCTTTTGATTTGTTTTGATAATTTGTTGTAAGTTTACGTGTGTTTAGACAACTATTTTCAAGTGTCTCCCGAATACATCATTTGATTTGCATTCACTTAAAAACGATAAATAATTTTTATGAAGACTGATATCACACATATGGCTAAAGCTTGTCTAATGATACATGCCAGTCATTATTATCTCTGGATTTGTCGTTGTCACGAAAACTGAAAATATATTACTATGAATAATTCAGACTTCCCCAGAATCTCCATACAAAACACCAACTTCATAGGTATGTAGTATGTACCTAATATCCTTACTCTACAATGTTCAGAAATAGTTCTGTTACAATTAAATTACATGTGAAAATTAGCAAATGAATTTGCCGTAACAATAGAAGAATATTTTAGTGCCAACTAGACGAAACTCCACGTCCGTTAGCAAACTTTTTAACTCGTTCAAGTGAACATTTTAGAAATTTTCTTAACTAGTGCCGCTCAAAAGTTACTAAATATAACTTAATCATAGTTCGTGGTCGCAGATAAATCTATTTGGTTAACTGACTTTACCTCCAGTGCCTAAATGAGTTACAATGAACTAAGTTCTAAATAAAATTGTCAATTCCAACTTAAACTGTTTAGGAATAACAGTTGAAGGGATTTTTTTTTTAATTTTATCTTAGTTTGGATTTTTTATTTATTTAGTTCATGGTTTGAACTTACTAACCACATATATAAATTTACATAGATAACACATGCATAACGATTCGTATTAAAACCAAGCGTGTAAATTTTTTTACGTCTTACATCACAGTAGACGCGCAGCCGTAATTTTGAGACGAGGTATCCAAACTTTTAAATATAGCATTTAAAGATAACGATTTAAAGATAGGGATGCCACCGTTACCCTTCGCCAATTATCACATAACGAGGCATTTTTTTAATAAATGCAGCCATTTGCGCGCAGACTAGTTAGCAGCGAACACGCGTAGTTCATGCATTTGCGTCATCTATGTAAATGTATATCTGTGTTATTTCATCATCATCATCATCAACAACCTCTGCTTCATCATCATCATCATCAACAACCTCTGCTTCATCATCATCATCATCATCATCAACAACCTCTGCTCGTCCACTGTTGAACAAAGGTCTCCCCTAAGCTCTCATGCTCTCGCCGCTCTCGTGTTATTTACTGTGATACAATCTTGGAACGTCTTATTCTCCGACTATGCGTTTTTATAAATAATATCTTATAAGTTCTCAATGTGTGTTCGTTCATTCGGGGTAATCTATGATTGGGAAAATTGTGTCCCTGAACAAAGATATGATATCCCTAAGAGACTACTTTTTTTTTTATTTTTACTTTTTATTTTACTTTTTTTTAATATGCAAAGCCGGTGTGCTTAGCTAGTTTCATTTAGCAAAAATTTTAATAAAAACCTAATTGTACTACGAAAATTCTACACTATCAAAAACATAAAATTTATAATAGGGCCCGGCGCACATTATCGGAATCGGCACGGCTGAGGATTTTAGGTGATAAATAGCATCATATATTAACTTCATGGGAACAAAGTAGAAATTTTCGTGGTATATGGCCGTAGTAAGAAAAATACCGCTTCGGTATGCTTGAGGTTGCTTCGGGATTCTTCGGTATTCTTCAATACGCTGCCGCCCGTCGCCGCGCCGCGTCTAGGCAACATTAGGGGCATTTGGATGGTACGGCATGCTTAAGGACGCTTCGTCATCCCTAAGGACGTGGCAGCATGCCAAGGCATAGTTGCCAGTAGTGTGCGCTTGCATGTAAGGATGTCGAAGATTCCTTTCCTTGCCGATGCCGATAATGTGCGCCGGGCCTTATTTCACATGCAGATATTTCGTACTCTATTCGTGAAGGAATAACACTGCATAACTAACCTATTATGAGTTTACTCCAAGTAGGTCATTCCGACTAAATTACACCTACATAGGTTTATAATCTAGCGTTGCATGTTTCCCGGTATGCAGTTATCGCCGTTGTAACTGTTCTTGTTATTTGAAATAGCACTATATAAATATAACGGCAAAGCTTATTATGCAGTAAACAGCTAAAGTTTATTGAGACTGACCTTTGAAATAAAAAGGGAAGCAGCAAAAGTAGAATTTGAAAAGGGCTGTAATCAAAATATCAGGCAAATAAGTAGGGCAAGGTTGGGTCACTGATTCATGAGAATAGATTAATAAAGTAGTTACTGAATAAAATATTAAGTAATTGTGTTAAGAATAACAAATTTTATTGTTCCCGAAGAATCACCTACCATCGTACATATATCCCGTAATGGGTGCTAACACTAACACACTTACTCATATTTCACCTGATAATGCGTGTAGATGGAAGCTTCATAAGCTTTTTGTAACAGAGTGGAGAGAGAGATCCTGTGGCCACACATGGGACATTTATAAAATCTGTAACAAAAACAATAAAAACCTATTAATAAGTAATACAGTTTTTAAGGACACCGACATTGTATTTGTCCGTCTAACTACCACCGTCTTACCTAAATCTGTCGCCATAATAACAATGTTCTAGCATTGTTGTGTTCCGGCAATCAGAGGTGACATAGCCAGTTCCTTACTTGTTAAAGAATACAGGTGAAGCTCGCTTCCACCTTCGGCCTTAACGTCACTTACCATCAGGTGAGATGAAGGCCAAAAGCTTGCCTGTATGTAAAAAAAATGCTTCTGGAAATATTGTTGTTCTACTCGTAATGAAGAACATGCTTTGGTAGGATTTTCCCTATCGACCATTGTAGACCTATTGCAATTTTCGTGAAGGTAGTAGTAGTAGGACTACAAGTTACGGAAGAAATTGGATAGAGATGAATAAAAAATAAAAAATAAATTGTTCGGAACCAGAAAATAGGTTTGTAGCAATGCGCAAACTCTACGCTATTCTAGAAAGAGATGAGGTAAGGTTCACAAAATGAACTAAGATTTGCATGTTAACTCAGTTTCCTTAAGTAATAGTTTAGCCGAATAAGCCAGCTAACTCCACAAAACGAGTTAACTTTGCTCGGTCTGCGAAATATTTAGAATTCGTTTCGAGTGTCAAAAGTTTTATTACCTTTCTTCTTGATGACATCGTGTCGTGGTGTCTTAGGGTTCAGTTTGCCTTGTTCTTGTTCAAATTTATACAAGTATATTGGTCGCAAAAGCGTAGGCAGAATGTAAACAAATGTATAATACCGATCACTCAACTTTGAAGGCTGAATACTCGTAAATAATTTCGTATCCATAATAGCCGATGTCCATTGTTAAACACCGAAAAGGAAAACATTTCAGATTATTGAAACTTAAATACAGTATCTTCAAGGTTTGGTACCGGATACACTTTTACAAATAGATACGAGTAATGTGCATACACATAATAGATGTCGTGGATGTCTGGCGTAGTAGTTCGTTTTTGGCTTTGATTTTGATAACAAAGTCAGTTCTTCTATCGCTGGACTTCATACTCCTCATGTGGTTTTGTAGGAAGGTCTGTGCCAATCAGTGGGAACTAAGTAGGCTAGTGACCTTCGAAAAAGCAACTATTATTCCTTTATATTTCAAGTGGTTTTCTTTTTCATGGAACATCTTACATAATAAGCTTGGAGTGTCTGTGGAATATAATTTTTTTTAAAAGTAGAATTACTAAAATAGTGTCTTTGATATTTACATACATATATACATACAATCACGCCTGTAAAAACCGAACGGGTTGGCAGAGTCCAAGGAGCACTGTATTCCTTAAGACCACATTTAGCCATACAAAAATTGGGTTTGGTCAGATGAAAAATCGTGAAAGGGTAGGAAAAATCGTGAAAAATAGGTAAGGGTAGGGATAAGTGGCTAGCTCATCCCCTACAGAATCACAGACCCAGTACCCAATACGCCCTTAGTCGCCTTTAACGATATGCTAGGCAAGAAAAGCAGCAGCAGCAGCTGCTGCTTTTTATATTGGTTGTTGGCTGATTTAGTGTTGGTAAACCTTTTAAACATAAACTCCTGTGAATGTACCTTATCTAATTCATTCTTGTATCGCGCCTACTGGAGCGACATAATTTTCTTAATAAAAATAGAGATTTTTACTTTATTTACTGTTGGCATGAATACTTATCTATACTATCAGACCTTTTTCTGCATAAAAACAGCTTGCATTGCTGTTGAGGGGTTCTGACAGGAAGACAGTCTGTGAAGTTACTAGATACTGTATGTGAACAATAAACGCCTTTATTCTCTTGTAATGAAAGTAATTTACTGTCAAAAGTGCATTCATGTTCATGCTTGTGACTGTGCAAATACATATGCAAGTATTCTATGAAAGAATTGAGTTGGAATAAAAAAAATTGATTATCAATTAATACAAGACAATGAATCTATATTAATATAGATACAAATAATTTGTATTATTTGTGAAGATACGAACTCTTTTAAGTAAAACATAATTAAGAAAGATGTCCTGATCTTCGCCTTTCTTAAATTCGTTAAAACTTGTTGGTATTTTCTAGGGCCAGCAAAAATTTGAAACAAATCTTTTCCGGGGGGCTATTAAAATGAAAGGGTTAATGATGTTTCCTAGCAGCAATAAATAACTTACGAATTGTGCGAGGTGTCCCCGGGGCAAAGCGCCCGCACACTCAAGATTTGCGGGGACGGAGAAGTTTTTCCACTCAAACTTTATTCGCACCTCAACTCTCCGTCCGTCTGTTACTAGCGAGTTATATTCTCGCTTAAAATGATTTAGTTTGGGAGTACTCTTTCAGAAAATATTTTCTTTTGAACTTCCACAGACGTATGAATGTACAATTGTACAATGCCCAGAGTCGCAGCTCTATAGCGGGTTACGACAGCTATTCAACTGTGCTTTTCTACTTTTTTCCATTATCGAGTATTGCTCTGTTATTCTGCATCGAATTATTTAGTCTTAAATACACGTAGCGTGCACCAGATTTAAATATGGAAACTGTTGTCAGTTGGTTATTTGAAATTAAATTAGAAATCATTAACACTCACTCAAACAATGGAAATCCATGTGTAAAGTAATTAATCAATATTCATTGTGCAGGCGACGAGCGAAAATAAATAACGATTATCCATTTAAAAATTAACTCTCAATAACTTATAATTGAATAAATGCTGCTTGATAAAGATTTAAGTATTTTAAGGCAGTAACTCTGTAACTTTTACACCTCACATTAAATTCTTGTAAGTGAAAACAACGAAAATTTTCCCCAAAGTTGATACGGGCTCCAATAAATCTACTCAAGATAAGACTCAATAAAGTTGCCGGTGGCTCACGGCTGTCATAATTTTAAGAGCGTTCATAAATCCATCAATACTTAAGCTCTCCGGCCACAATATTTTTCTTCGCGCCAAGCGGGCCCGCCGGGCTGTAAGGTGCGTCACACACACGTCACATAAATTCCAATAATCCCAGCTATGTGCACATCGCTTTAGTATATTCATGGCTATTATTCACGAGTTTGTTTTGCGGGCAAGCGCCGCCAAGACTTAATAATGCGAGCAATATCGATGTATTCAACATTTTACGCGTTTCATGTGTCCTTGTTTACTTTGTTTCGCTCTTAACGTCGAGATACCACATTACTTAGCTAAAATTTACTTAATCTTTGCTTAAGAAAATATTTGTATCAAAAAGATTATCTTAATTTGTGAGTTCGTATGTAAAATTGAATTCAATATTCTACGCATAAGAAGTTATTTACATTGCAGTAAACGCTAAACTGTATCATACGAAGGCTATAATTATATTTTATTGATCATAAGAAAAAATACATAACATAAAACCGAACCATTACATTAAAAGGAAAATATGGATCCAAATATCCATTTTCTATATCGAAACTGATGCTACAGTAAATGAAACAGATTTATTTGTATCCTTGTGATCGTATTAAAGTGCGTAGATAATACCCTAAGAAATGGGACTTTTGTAAGAATCAAGACATAGGACAGTTCAAATATAGCTCGACTTGACTACCTTCGACTCGCTATTTCACTGGCCAGTAAAGAATTGGTCTGCCTGTACTTACCACTGTGTTTTAATATTATTCAAACATTTTCTTTTTACGTTGGAAAATGCATTAGGAATACCCTATGTCTGGGGACGTAGGATTATGTGGGACTCTCCCCGAAGGGCCTACCTACTAAAACCAACCAACCAACGATGTCCTTCTGGGTCACCTTGGCGTTGACACGCGTGTGATCGACACCTCATCGTCGTTTCCGGACGAGGAAAACGTACCTAACGCAGGCGTGTTACTATTAGGTCATGGGAACCTTTATGGAAACCTCCACAATCCCATCGATGCCAGCTCGCCTAGGGCGAGATCTTCTCACCTCCCCAAAAGGGTGAAGCCGACGATGCCGCTGGACGTTAGGAATATCGATGACTGATAATGACATGTGGCTCGGGCTTCCCAGGCCCGGGCCCTGCAGGCCACTTTCAGGAGGGAGTAGGCGGACGAACTGCCACCTCCTCCGCCCGACCCTTCGACGACGGCGTGGATCAGCTGGGGGTCAATTTCCCGGGCTCGTTCCGCCGCCTCCTTCTGCGTCATGACGTCGACACAGAAGGGTTTGAATGCCTCCCAAGACGCCTCACTCTCCAGCATGTTACATACAACAGTCGAGAGAGAGAGGTCATATCCAACCACTGCGACAAGCTCGCGTAGAGAGCCCGGGGCGTACTTCAAGGCTGTGCCGTATCCTCCGCCGCGTAATAATGGTGGCGACACTTAGGGGTACCTATACGGTGTAGATAAAGGCCAAAACAACCATGGCCGCTTAGAACTTGCACCATGTGGTAAGAGACCCTCTCTTGCCGCCGTTCCGCCGGAGCGGTCAGATTGGGACTCATAGCCTCGACGGTTCTTTGAAACGTACCGGAGGCTGGGCCGCGGAGCGACTCTTCAAGTTCTCTGGACCACTGGTGGAACATATAAATGTTTGATTCAAAGGTGACAGCCATCTCAACGGCGACCATACGCCGGTCTTCGGCCCTGGCCTCTGTACGGACTCTATACGCGGCTGCGAGAACATGAGCGGCCAACTCCCATGGCAAAAATGCACGCCGCCGTATGTGAGGTCGTGCAGTAACCTCGGATGGCCCTCAGCGCCATTGCGAGTTGCGCCCTATGAAGAGATGCTACGACACGAGAGCCAAAGGCATCGGCCCAGACTGGGGCTCCATTCAACGCCATACTGCGTACTAAATTGGCGTATAGTCGACGGTAGGTCCTGCTCGGCCCTCCCGTGTTGGGGAGACGGCGCCGGAGTACGCTGAAGGCAGCCATCAGACGGGGTTCGAGTAGTCGGAAGTGTTCGTCGAACCCACAGCGTCCATCAATAATGAACCCCAACTATTTGAAGTGGGGATTGAGCGCAACCCGCACACCATCCACCACAATCGTGGCACGCGCAGGAGGTCTTCGGCGAGGCCCATAAAATACAATGGCCTCTGTTTTGGAAATATTATTATAACCTATGCTAGCTTATATCATACATATAATATATGGAAACAGCCCAGCGCCCATGCTAACAGGCTCGCCTCTGCTTTTCTCAGAAATAAAACCACAAACATACAAAAATTACACAAGTCATCAACACAAGAATAAAGATGTCTATTTTCCTATAATTCTAATTTGATCACATGACTAAGAAAAATGTAAATTCTTATCCTCACTTCGTTCAGTCATATTCTGAGCCTTCATAATATATTTGATGATGAGCAAAACACGCACGTCCTTGCTGTTTAGGATTCTCGCAGTGTATTAGAATAACGAGAAATTATGAAAATTGCTTTCTTTCACGAAGATTAAACCTCACGTGGTAAACAATTTGTTGTTCAAAATTCTTAATCTGATCGACCTCTGTATCCGTGAATACTAAGTTAATGTTATTATATTACATTGCTTATGTGGGCTGTGTCTCGGGAACAAATTGCGAATAATCGACGCATGTTATAAATTGGCTGTGTTTGCATTCCATTGGCGCGCGCGTCTCGGAACAAATTGTATTAGATGACAGTGGACGTGACTCGCGACTTTCACACAGCGACATATGTAGCTCCCGCCATATTTTGTCTTTTACGTATATTGAATTCCGCATGTGGTTATAAAAATAAGAAAAGCAATGTACATTCACGTGGCAATCATAATAATATATTTATATCCCAAGACATATTAAGATAACACGTAATAATTATTCCACATAAGTATAACTTGAACAAACAGAGCGATGTTCAATTGTGAAAGTGGCTGAAAATATTTGTATGGTTTTCAAACTGGAGTTATTATAAATTATCTGCCGATAAGCGAGAGTGCGCAAACAACAAATAATTCTCGACAATTTATGTTTATAACGAATATAAAATAAAAATGTTTGTATTCAAGCACGTTGCGACATGACAATAGAAATCCTAAATGTTATTTTTTACATTGTAAGTTATTGCTCTATATTATTTCTCTATATTTTTTTAATCTAAATTATTCCTATGTATATTTATGAAAAGCTATGATATTTGAGAAGGTATCAGGTGATAAAGAAACACAAAATCTTAAACAATTTATCGTATTGAAAAAGTCTTCCATAAAAGAGGGTAAGCTATAAGCTTACTAGGCACTCTATAGATGCCTATTACTGACCTCAGAAATCCCGTTCTAAATTACTTTATGAAGGTTATATCTAAAAAGTATAAATCGCTAGAGTGACCTACTAAGGCAGAAGGAAACATAAACAAGTAGAGGAGCGTTGTTAGATACGAGAATATTTATCGTTCTTCGGCCACGTGTTACAGTAAATAGAGACTTAGTATAATACCTTTAAGGGATAAATTTATTTTTCATCTGGCTTTAGGGCTTTAGTAAACATTGATATTGCCTTTGGGGTATTTAGTAATTACATAAGTATAAAAATAGTATTCTATCAAATGTTACTTACATCGAACACGAATTTGTGCAAAATCTATGTCTCTTATGAGATGTGTATATTGAGATGGATGTGTTCTAGGATCGACAAGATCAAAAACGCTGGTGACAGAAAAAGATTAGAAGCAATAGGTTAGCGTGGTGTGGACATGCATGGATGTGGACGGAGAGTGAAAAGATTACCAAAAAAGCGGTGGATTGAATGCCTGAAAATTATATGAAAATGAAAGAAGTGGACGCTGAGCTGACGAGTAACAGATAAGAATGGAAGAAGAGGACATGTCCCGACCCCACCTAGAGTGGGAAAAGGGCAAGAAGAAGATATGTCTTTTTGACAATCAACTAAAACTGCCTGACTTCCACTGTACGTAGTGTATGTTTCTGTAGCCATGGGGACAGATTTGACGATTGTTCTTTCCCAAAGAATTCAAAGATTGTTCTTTCATGTTCTTCTTCTTTCTCGTCTTAATACCGTTGGGTTACTTTATTTTCTCTTGTGCGCGATCCCCGAACTAGGGGATCCTATCCACGAGCAGCGGTCTACCCTGCTGCTTCGTGCCTGCTGCCTCCTGCATCCACGGGTCGCGGTCTACACCTCGACTCCGTGCTGAACCGACTCCAACGACGTTTGTAGTCGTCGTGTCGCGTTCCCCCTTCTGCCTCCTCTAGGCAGTTCAAAGCTAAGTAGCTACTTACCTCGAGAGAACTACTGAGTGTTAACCTAACCTACGCCCTGAGGTTAATAAATTGATTGTAACAATTTTATTTGTCTTTTTAATTCTATCTTCTGCTCCTTCTGGCCGTGTCTAACACGGGCAGAGCGTGACAGAACTCAAAGAAGAAGACTAACCGTGTTAAACTTTACTCTTTTATGGCCTAATCAGTGTTAAACATGGTAATCTTGAAACTGAATTTAGGTACCTACTACCTTATAAATAACTATTATCAAAATATCATAATCAAAACCTTATAAAACATTATTATACCGTACATATTTCACTGCGACCATGTTATTGGTGTTGTCTTTTCGTCGTTTAAGGCGAGCGGTGATGTGTTTATTTAATTTGCCGCCCTGGGAAATATTGTTACCTGCTTCTAAGCTCGTTTATCGTGGGGCGTTTGTCTCAATAGCTCGCAAGCGTCGCTAGGTGCGACACCTTAGAATAATAACGTAAGAAAAAATAATTCGCGGGCGCAATTTGTACCAGGAATTCTAGTAAGATATTTCAAGTTATATGAAGAGTATACAAGATTAGAGTGCTGTCAGATCAAGTTATTTTATCAATATTACGCGTGTGTTGGTCCGAATTGCTTGTTTTTTTCCACGTGGGATTCAAAAGGTCTATGCTTGGTAGTGTGCCGAATATAAACTGATGATAGTTTTTGTATAGTTATTAGATTTTAGTTGTTAGATCTTTACTTTTATAGATTGATCTTTAATAGTAGTTTATGTAACTGTCACATAATATAGTTGGTATATAAACACGAGCGTGGTTTTCAAAACGAGACTTGGCGAGTTTTTAATAGTATCACGCGAGTGTTTTAATACCGAGTTAAGTGCAGTTACATACACTTCTTTATCTTATTATACAAAGAAATTAAACAAAAAAAAATATTAAGATTATTTATATGTCATAACATTTGCCATAGTTTTGTGCGTTTTTAAGAAAAGTAACTGTTGCATAATGAGTCCAACCTGTTGCATAACGGTCATTATGTTACCGTTTCCATTTTTACATTTTGGTTTTTATCATCTGTATTAAAAGATATGTCATTGTGAGTTCGAGTCTGAGTTCATAATTCGAACATTATAACATGAGTGTAGATAAAAATACTTTAACGCTTATACTCTATCTAAAGTAGAATTATAATAGTCAGCTCACTTTTGAGGAAACCTAAGAGAATTTCATGTAACTTATTTCTTAAAAGTATTTTAGCTCTAATCAAGTCGAATAGAGAGAACTTCTGCTACCAGCGAACAGCCTGGAGGCTTTTGGAACAACCGTTAAAAAAAGTTGTGTAAAGGTGTTTTGAAGGTTAAGGTCTCTTAAAACCTACCTTCCTGAAAAGTTGATTGTTACTTGCGGGAACGTAAACAGACATTTACGCTGATTTGTAACAATTCACCAAATAAAGCCCCTGACCATTTTTTCCAGCGGCCTAAAACAATGAACTCAAAAATTGTGATGAATCCGTTGTAGCACGTCAACAACCACCCCATGATGGATGCGATGCATTTGTAAACAAATATTCATTGGGCATCGCAGCGTGAACGGACGGACGGACAAACCGCTGTCGCTCCCGGCTGTCTTTAATTTTATATAGATTGCTGTTTGCGTAACACGAAATGTATACTTCCACTGGTCTATTTGAGCGTGTTGGCCACGAATATTATTTGTAACGGTAAAATCAAACAATACAATGACAATATTGATAGGAAATTTATACAGTACATACGTGTAATTGTGTAATGAATTGACAATTTTGCGGTCATTTCAAATGGGAATTGGTGAAAGGTTTTATTACTTCGCGAGTTTGTTTGTGTAAAATGTGGTTTTTGGGTGCTC
Organism: Parapoynx stratiotata; assembly: GCA_910589355.1. Taxonomy (NCBI): domain Eukaryota; kingdom Metazoa; phylum Arthropoda; class Insecta; order Lepidoptera; family Crambidae; genus Parapoynx; species Parapoynx stratiotata. The sequence continues at coordinate 11,672,486 of OU342461.1, forward strand.
TCAAAATTATCTACAAATAGTTTGTGTAAAGAATTTTATCTGTTCACGATTCTTCAATCACATACGTTTTTCAATAAAATCATATAATATTCTCACAGATATAATACCAAATTCAAACCGGGTGAACAAAAGTTACCAATTTTTCGCCGACGCAGACCAATAGAGGCTCGAGCACAATCTAACTTTGCCCATGTTTCCCGCCGTCTTCGTTTAAAACGCGAAAATTTCCAAAACACAATCCGAAAACTCACATAAAAGGGGCACTTAACGGTGCCTACTCCGTGGAGTGACTAAAAATGTCTACTGAAATGATCCATTATCTTCTCACGCGGACAAGTTAGCGATCTCCTTCCGTCTATTTTCACAAGCAATAACTAAATTTATCATCAGACTTTGGGCCGTAGTCTTCCAATATGGGCGGTGGTCGGGTATTCCGGTCACGTGCGGTGGGTGGGCAGAGCGTCGCGGGCGTCGCGCTGGTGGACGACGCGTCATTAAAATTGAGCATCATTACTCTTGTAAAGCGATGTTATTGGGAACGCTGTACTCGCTGCTAATCCGCCACTATTGCTGTTCTAACAAATGATTTGGTGTCGCAGCGTGACAGTGACGCGTTGTGTCGCTATGTCGCCCCGCCCCCACGTGGAACTACGAAATCCGCGACTACCGACAACCCAATCACACTTTTTGCCTGTAATCTTATTGGAACTAGCCAACATAAATTTTGTTGACTTTTCTTCACAGTGCCTAAAAAAGTATTCTTGCTGAAAACAGACACAAGTAGGTACAATTAAAAAATAATAATTATTAAATATGGTTATAGCTGGTTAGACGTAGGTCTTTTAAGGACAATTTTATAATAATAAAAACTAATTGTGAATTAAAGGGATTCATTAAATTATAGCGGAATTAGATGAGAAAATTTAAAACATCAAGAAACGCAAAGGTAAACTCCTGTAAAAACCCGTAAAACTTTGGGCTTTGAGTTAAATAAAGTGAAGAAAGTATAAATATTCATCCGGGGAGACCACGCACAGTAAATATAAACTTTTATTTCAGTTCGCCATTAGTGAAACGGCGGGACGCATTGAAAATTCGAACCGCGACTTCTAATTAGTGAGGGCACCGCGCCCTTTCTTCCTCGTCTTTATTAATGGAAAAGTCCGTTCCAATTGATTTCATATTTTACATCCTTTGCAGTCTAAGCTCCTCAGACGGTTTTGCAAATTGACTACAAGAATGGACTCTATTAAGGGAGGACTTAAGTGGTCGGTGTCTCGGTTCAAGGGATGCAAAAATAATAATAAAATTGCACACAGCTCTGTTGTTTACACGAGTACGGCTAAATAGAGTTTGCTTTTAAGGGATACACTAACGATTGGTTTACGAGTCTTCGTTTTATAAACTAGCTCCAAGTCTTACATTGGCTTTAAAGCAATTGTCTTGTTTCCAACAATTATAATAAACTCTCGTCTTACAGAATTTAACATTTTATCCTTTGTTGGTTGAAAATAGTTTAACAATAATTGATTTATTTACTACAGTAGAGAAACAGCGTGAAGCAAGACAGGACTTTTTATCTCGAAAAAATGTTTCCGTAGAGGAAAAAATACAAAAAGAAAGATACTCTCAATTTGTTTTTCCTTGGAGTGTAGCTGCACTTTGTCCACATAGAAGCGCCTTTGTCTATAGGTTATTCAATAGAGAACTTTACTTAGTCTACAGTGGACGTGCGAAATTACATTTGAAATGCGTCGCGCGGCCGCTGGCATGAATTACGCATGAAAGCCGCGGAATGAGCGCGCAATGTACTGTGATGCGCACTACACAGAATTACCGCTGTGTTATGTTCTTTATTGTGCGCCCTCGACTTCCCAATTCCGTTACATAAACCAGGAAGTGCTACGTGTTGAATGACAGAACACCAATTCAAATTTACTGAATATCATGTCGACGCCGGAATCCTCCATTATTCTGGTTAGTACCGCAATGAATGACTGTTTGTGGTGTCTTTGTTAATTGCGGTGTGAATGAATCAAGTTTTGGATACAAACTGAAAATGTAGAAAGCGTTTACGAGTAATATCTTGTAAAAAACCTTTAGGAACGTTTTAGTGCGGCCGGCGCCGTCCACGCTCGCGCTCTTACACTTCATTCGATAAATTTGACTTACAAACGCGCGCCTGACCGGCGTGGCTATGGAACCACCCTTAAAGGCCCAATCAAACGTCTTCGTTCATAAAGGCTTTTTAACTGACGTTGATCAGTCGTTTTTCATTTCATTAGGTACAATGTAAAAAGCATTTTTTTTAATGAAAATATTATGTAAATATCTTAAAGAAGTCTCTTTTGAAACTCTTTCAGTAGTAATATAACTACTTCGTTCATATAAACGCTATATAAACACAGTCAAAATGTAGCCATACGTTTTACACTTTGCATTTCCTTGCTCCGAAGTGAGCACTAATTTTGCATTCTTTCCACGCTTCGTTCTGTCGTCGCTTAAACTCAATTTTACTTTTCATTCTTTATCAAGTTTACTGCTGAATTTTCTAAGCACAAAATCGATCGACCATTTTATAGATGGAACCTTATTAGATTTTGAATTCAAACTTCGTTTATCATCTGGAAACTCTAACCGGGTTAGTGGTTTTTTTATAGATTGAATTCAGCAGTTGACTATAAAAGACGGACAGAACATATAAGTGTCTTATTTTAGCTATGTATTTTAACTGTACGATTACGTGATTTGTTTATAAACATCATCAAGCATCATCGGTGGTGTAGTGGTAAGCATGGTTTGGCTTTCGATATAAAAAACAAAGCTTCCTTCACGTTCGCCATAGTCTCGGATGGGTGATCAAAACTTTGATTTAAAACTCCTTGCTTTGGCTTAACAGCCGTTGGTTCCGATCGCTATTGCAACCGTTTCTACCCACCAACCCGCAATGGGCCACATTTTTTTTTTTTTTTCTTGATGGTGTAACGGCCCATACTTCTCATGTATTTCTCCATGAAGAAAGCCTGTGTCCAGCAGTGAGATGTATATAGTCTGAGGACGAATAAGGACGAAGTCTTAATCACTTTGGCACCCCCAGACACCAACCGCCTGGTGGGTTTCTGGCGACCTCTGATACGAGTGCCCTCTTTCCCACCTCTGCTATCGCTGAATTTCTGCTCAGCAATAGTTGTGACCCTTTTAAAAATATATTGCCCATTCCTTGGCTGCTGTCCATCACTAGTCAAGCTGCCGTCTATCCTATTTTCTACACATCATAGCCATGTGATATTAATTGGAATATCTGACAAAAGCCCGGCTCGCACAAAGAGCATCCCGAGCGATGACGTCTCGTATGCATCTGACTGAGTTGACGGGCCGTGTTACCGGATACTTCGAGCAATACTGGGAGTAGAATTTTTGATAGAATATTTTTTTTTTGTTTTTTAAGCTATTGCATAGCTTCTATCGCGGGCCTTGAGCGCGGGGACCGAATCCAGAAATTCCGTAACGAAAAAACCTCACGCTCCGTAACGAAAAAACCTCACGCTCCCCACTCCGATGCGCTCCGTGGCTTTGTGGATTAGAGAGAGAGATTTAGAGAGAGAGAGAGAGAGATTTAGAGAGAGGAAGTGTGGCAAGGAAGGCGCAAGGAGGTGTGGCTTTGTGGATTAGAGAGAGAGATTTAGAGAGAGAGAGAGAGAGAGATTTAGAGAGAGAGAGAGATCTAGAGAGAGAGAGAGAGATTTAGAGAGAGAATTTTAATCTTTAGACGTTTTAGTTCAACTATTTATAGTCAACATTTCCCTACATAAGAGGTACGAATGTTAAGTTAAGCATTTTGTAAAAAAACAATAAATAAAATTATAAGTTGATACAAAATGCTATGCAATAGCTTTACCGCGGCAGTCCCCGAGTGCCACACGTCTTTTTATGTTTTTTTTTTTATAGATAAAATCGTTAGAGTAACCCTTGAATGGTTAAGAATATAGGAGTGTGAGCGGGCTGAATTGGGCAGGTTAGTCAAGTCAAAAAGTGTTAAACTGAAATCATATACTAATTTTCTTAATCTCGAGTGTGCGTTTCGACATTTAATTCAACCCAAATATCAATGCAATGCACAAATGCAGTTATTAGCCGCAAACATATATAAAGAGGTTAAGAATGACAACCATTGGCCACTACAAATTATTATTAAGAAATAAACCACAAAGACCCATGTCTGCTTTTGCGATGTTTGTGCCTAGTCTCTGACTAACCCTTGGGGGATATTAGTCGTGATTGTATGTATGTACGCACCCACGTCTTCGAACGGATGAAATTTTTTTATCGGTGACCCATTTTATTTTAAACCCAACCATGTTTTGTTTGAACACTACTGTGAAAATATATACTATAATTTTTCCTTTCCTTTAAGTTTTCTTGGAATAAAACTGATAGTATTAAATATAACCGAGCAATAAATGTTGAAAATGGTATAAGAATAAGTGCTACATTCTGATTCCACAGCCCTATTAAGTTACAACTCCAATTTTCTTATATGGCGACATCTTATTACACAAATAACTTAAATAGAGCCTCTGCCAGTTCCGAATACGAAAGGGGAGGGTTCTACCACATTTTCTTGTGTAATAGTACAATATCGGTTATCAAGGTCAAATGTTCGATATAAAGCAAATTTATTCTGTGAGGCCGGTATATTGGTTCATATAACCGGTGATCTTCGCGACAACCCTAGAATGATAACAGTATAATTTTGTAGGTTGGTCTCCTCGTATCCTAAATTACGCGAGCTTCGCATCCGCAAAAGGTTTTATTCATAAATCTACTGGAACGTTTTCATAAAGTTGCGAAAAAATATGCCACTTCGACTACGTCGAAATTCACCAGGGTTCATAAAATTTTATTCGAATTGCGTTATGTAATTAAGAATTCGTTATGATGTTATCATTGCGCGTTTGGTTGTCGAATGATTTGGCGGCCCTGGCTGATGTTTTGAATAAAATTTATGTTCTTTAATGTTGCGTTTTTCTCCTCATTTTACAGTTATTTTTTCGAACAGTTTCCATTCTTTTTTATCGTACACTTCACAAAATATACCAATGATATTTTTGTGAATGTTTATATTAGATGCATAATTATACAATTTAGAAGTCCAATGGCGTAGTGATTACTCTTTGGTTTAAATATTGATAACAAAGCTTTACTTTCACATTAATTCGACGATAGGTTAACAAAACTTGGTAATCTGTCCCGCCTTGCTTCGGATTCCACGTTAAGCCGATGATCTCGGATTGTAGTTTATTCCCAGCAACCCACACTGCGTCGGTGTGGTGGTCTTACGTCTTATACTCCACATGCGCTTCTTTATATCGGGACGGGACGTATATAGGCTAAGGACCGACATATTAATTACTTAGACTAGGTATAGACGAAGAATAATATGAGAATAAAAGAAGTGGATGCTGAGCTGACGAGTGATAGAGGAGAATGGAAGAAGAAGACATGTTGTGCCGACCCCACCTAGATTGGGAAAAGGGCAAGAAGAAGACTAGGTATAGACGAAAGTCATCAGACTATTAATAAGCATTGAATAAAGCGCTTTCCTAATTACAAGCTTGCGCAAAACCCACTTTAGATATGATCACAATAACTGAAATCTTTCTCAATCAACGCATTTTAAATTTGAATATAAAGCGGAACAGCGATTCTCAAACAATGCAAAAGATTCATCGTTCATTGGTCTAATACCGGGATGATTGGATAGCCAAACATTGACTATACTAATAGGATGAGCTGACGCCGGCCGATTTGCCTAATGAGGGACGGTTTCACTCTCTGCAAACTCCGTACAAGGACATTATGCAAAATTGTGTTTGACTTCTATATTAGCTTCCCGCTTTCTTAATCACAAGACTACCAATCTTAAGTCGTACGAAAATTGATATTTGAGATTAACTTGGGAAGTGCTTCAGTATATAAAGTTTAAAACTCTGAAATCCTAATTAAAAGTTTTGTGTTGTGTATTTAAGGTGTATTTAATAAACGCCCTTATTTCAACATTATATCATCCAAACATCTGTTGAGATGATTGCCTGTCATTTGAAAAAAACGTTTACAACTCAAAAACGACTGATTCCTAGTTTCTAAGATATTTTGCCAGCAGCTTATCTTTTCGATTGCGCTATTGATTCGATATCTCTTTATTAGAAATGCGTTTCTGAACAATGTCAGTCAAACACCGTTAACTGGCATTTGTCTTATTCATAACTAAATTGAATCACCGACTATTGTGAACATAACTAACGCCTTCAAAAACCGGGCACTAGATATTCCAAAAAGAATAAAGAACTAGGTCTTCATAAAATAAACTAATTGTAATTAAAATAAATAAATAAATATCCTCAGACATTCACATGTATCAACTAGACCCATTTTAAACAACTAATGCTGCTTGTGTTACGGATACTAGGTGACGGTTAAATATATTTAATAGATATATACATATAAATATTCAGAAAATATACTATACTTATATCAATATACAAAACTGGTGAAAAAATGCCTGTATTCATCACACAAATAGCTGTCCCCACCGGGGATCGAACCCAGAACCTCTCAAGATGGTGACGCCTTGAGAGCGGCCCACAGAGCACTCGACCACGGAGGTCGTCGATGCAAAATCATTGCATGAATGTAGTTCTTTTAGTTCCATGTAATATGCTACAGGAAGGTTGCTATTTACTTATTACAGCTTGTTTGCTAATTCTAATAATATGTTTACAAATGTGAGATTATTTTACGTTCATTTTAAGATGGAGGACTGAAAATGCCTCAACAATGGGATGTTCGAGATTTGAGAGGTAAATAGCACTGTACCCTTTCGTAAGACTAACTGCCTCACGTGCATCATTTTTTGTTGCTGTGTCCATCAAAGTTATTTATTATAGGGGATTAACAAGATCGTAAGCAAATTCACAAATTAAAAGGCCAGAAATGCCTTAAGGTAGACGAGCAGAGGCTAATATCTAAAATATTTTCATGAAACTCAACAGATTCAAAGTCAGGGCAACTGAGTGAGTAATTAACTTCGTAATTTCGAAACTTCGCCCACTTTTTCGCCATAAAAACGGAGCATAATCTTGGCGCGGTATTATGTATCTTGGGAAAAAGTTTACCAACGAAGTCGGCAGAACTTCCAAGACCGATCAGACTCGTGTGTAGACCGAACCAATGCTAATAAATTCCAAACGAGTGGTAGCTTGTTAAAAATAATATAAAACTACCCACTTTTAAAGTTTTTAGAGCAGTTCCAGTTAGCCATTAATCTACAGTTATAATTTTGTTCCACCTTTTTACCGGTGGAAAGTTCAGAAAGAGCACTAAATGTCACGTTTGGAAACTCTGTAAGAGTGTTTACTGTAAAACTGGCTGCAGTTACAGTTATTTTTCGTTTGTTGGACGGTGTTAGTTGAATTGTTATGTAGATACCTTTTTTCTTCAGTTTTTTGGCAAAGCAAAGCCTACAAAAAAAACTACTAAGACGATATCACATTGAGTTTTGATGAGAAAAAAGGAGAAAGCTAAATTTCGTATAGAACGCCAATTTTACAAACACACCCTTCTAATTTTGACATCGCGCCCCTAAAAGTCAAAAAACTGGTCGCGCGGATTACATACGTATTCCGTTTTAGTTTCCGGTTATTTTTTAAATGAAAATCATTTTTACGCCATTTTCCTTACTAATATTTCGAGAAAACTTATCTACTACTTAATAACAACTGAAAATAACCTCTTAATCAACATAATCTTCTAAAATCAACACAAACTTCTTAAAAATGGTCTTTGAATAATACATACATACATAACATACATAAAATCACGCCTGTAATCCCCGTAGGGGTTAGGGGTAGACAGAGTCCAAGGAGTACGAAAATTTGGATTGGTCAGATGAAAAATCGTGAAAGAGTAGTAACAAGTGGCTAGCTCATAGCCTACACAATCACAGACCCAGTACCTATTACGCCCTTAGTCGCCTTTTACGACATGCAAGGCAATAAAAGCAGTTGGTACATTCTTTTTGTGTGTGTTTTGTGTCTTTGGATGATCACTGTGGATAATATGAGATCAAAAAATAACTATTACTTATATTTATTCATTATTATACAAACATGAATTGCACACATATGGCAGATGGTCCGGGCAAATGCGTTTGCTGCATATATATATTGCAGTATCATCGAGTACTCTTATTACGTATTCGCTCGCAGTAAAAATAGCCCCCAAGCGAAGACGCGCGGGACCCTACTGACGCAGAGATGAAGCTGGAGCTTAATTAATGTCCAAATGGTTTTAATTTTATATCATACTTCTTGACAACGACTTTTTTTGAAGTCTTCGTTGTGCAAGCGGTTTTCGATGTGGGCCTCTTTTCTCGAACCCATATTTTTTCTACAAAATCACAATACAAATTTAAGTTTTTCACAATCAATACTATGCACTAGAAATTATAAAAGTACCTTCAAATGCAAAAACTAGTATGAAAAAAAACTAATGTAATAGGTCGCGCGGTTTACATATGTAGACCACCTGAAGCTAATGCGCGAGCGCAACTGAGCAGGGACGGGGACCATTGAGCTTAAAGTACATGGAGTCTGAGCTAATAAATTTGAAGAATCTGCGAAATATAATTTTTTTTACCATCCAGGATACATATGTAATCCACGCAACCACTGCAGGGTTAAGTGACATAATAGAAGCTACTGTAACATTTCAAACATTATTTATTATAAAAACACGTGTCAATATTACACACGGTGTTAACCAAACATGAAACACGACAATGTCGACACATCAAGGGACATGTAATTATTTATTTAGTACTTGAAAATAAGAACAGGAAAATGTTTAAATTACGCAAATACATGTAGAACGAGTTATCTTTACTCATTTTAACTTATTTCCTCTTGTTTTAACTGAAAATTCACCAAAATATCATGACGTCTGTTGCCTCGTAGCCACACGCTCCCGCTTACAATTACACGAGATAGTAGCATCGTTTCACAGCCAGCGTAGCTATGAAATGTCTCTAACAACCAAATATTTTTTTCTAAAGTTTTTGAATGGGTTTTTATCCTAAGGATATTACAACCCCATTGCACCTTATCCTAAATTATAAGTCTATGAAACTATTTAACTTCTAAGTAAAGTTTCATTTGAAAGTATTGTTACCGTGTGTGACCGATACCAAATGACATAGCCTTTTTGCTACTTCTGAACTACTCTATACCAAACCCACATCCAGGTAACCACCAAATCGAGCTTGAAACGTTAAGGGCCACAATATGCTATGCACCTAGATGGTATAAAATTAGCAATAATTTGCATAAACTGTAATAAACGTACTAAAATTTAAATTAACCCGTCGGTGACCTCCTGGACGTGTTATGCTGTATTTATCAATGTTCTATCGCTGCTCTTGTCACCCAATAAGGTTCCATAATATGCATTTATAAATATTTATGCACGGCAAATATAAAAGAAATTTTAAATGATAAGTTCGAAATTTAACAAATTAGAACAAGCACTTTTATTATTAAAATAACATGGTGATTCCAACATTAAACACGTGGTTTTGATGTATGGTTTGTTTTGCGGACGGTGTATTCTCATTAAATTTAGAATGAACAAGAGAATAGAATGAAAATTAAGATGAGTATAATAGGTAACAATTTAAATATTACTCTAAAACATATGTTGAAAAAGGTTGTATATGTTTGTAGAATTGAATAGGAGGGCATGTTGCGTCGACTTCTTGATAAATTTGAGTGAATTGGTGTTAAATGGTGAGAGGGCAATATTTTTTATTTCAAAAACAGATTTCAGTAAAATATCGTACCATAGACACTTTTGTAAGACGAGTCAAAACAGGTGAAGTACCATTAATCCCCTATCAAATATTCATCAACATCTGCAAATGGTGCCACCATCTGTTTGTCAAAATAATAAACATCTGAATATTTTAAAGTCGAATTCTGATAAAAGGATGTAAATGACTACCCTGTCCAATTTGCATTGAACAGATTAACGTCATAATCGAAGCGATTCAATCACCGAACCCGAACGAGAAGGGTTCCAAACGCCATTTACGGGGATACTAATAACTTGAGATAAAATGCTAATTTTGTGTTCATTCGATTTGGGTGAAGGAGATTGGACGTTGACGATAGCGTCTTCAGTCGCGGTCTGGACTTTCGCGGTTATAACCCAGTTTTCCGCGTAATCTATACCCCTAGTGAAAGTTTTCACTGTGAAAAACTTTTCACTTTTAGTTGCGTTATAAAAGGTCAATGGGAAACATGAAAAGCGTCCTTAGCGTTAACTAGTTGAAATCAAATTTCTCATAGAAATAGTCCTTTTTGAAATATTTTTAAACAACTCAAAGTGAGAAGTATTTTTAAAATGAAAACTTACAATCATACATAAAATAGAGGTCGAATGTCTGTACATAGAAAAAAAATGCGTCAATTCAAGTCAAGAGTATGTAAACACAAGGAAATTCCAAAATTTTTTTTTTATTTTTTGTTTCTTTGTCTGTTCGTCTGTTTGAACATGCTAATCTCCGAAATGGCTGGACCGATTGCAATAAAATTTTGCACGATACCTTATATCCCTGGTCAACATCTTAGATACTTTTTATTACGGAAAATTAAAGGGTTCCCGTGGTTAAAAAAACCAGGGTTAAAAAACCAGTAGCCCCAGACGAAATCGCAGGAAACAGGTAGTGCAGCATGCTGACATACTGCCCTAGCCTATCACCTTGCCGGCCCAAAAAATGCTTTTTGACGCCTCCTTTGAAGGAGCCTATATTGTAAGAAAAAGGAATACGTGTGCCGGTAAGGAATTCCATGTCAATTTGATAATGTATAAGTATCATGTATGTATACTATTTTCATCTCACATGTGCCTCCATTGCTTTGCATTGAAACCATACAAACTATTCAACCACAGAGATCGTCAACACTCGGCTACCCTCGCACTTCCATTCTTGTACTTGTACGTCCATTCGTCTTGAAAATCGAAAAAATCAACAGCGTACAAGATCTTAAAACACCTTTGTTATGATGATTGGATTTACTCCCAAGTAACACAGAAAACTAAACACATTCTTCATTGCTGTTCTCTTAACTGTAGTAAAAAAAATAACACACAAAAGCATTAACCGTATTTTAGCTAAGGTTATTGTGATGATCATACTCGTATACTTTTCTTGATTTTTTACAGGAATAAAATCCTTTGAAATATTAAAGACAAAATGGAACTGGTGCACTAAAGGTATTACTTTTGATTATTGTGCCAAAAGCATAACAAGAGAATTTCAGTCCGCATTCTCAATTCTACATGCATTTCTCTATGAAACTATTGTCGAGACAACGTCATTCTTACAGAACTATCTACATCAAGAAAGTCTAAAAATCGTGCTGTATTTGACATTCCATTTGTAGAGTTACGTGAGCCAATGCAATATAGACCGTCCCCATCCCTGAAACAAATTCTCACAAACTGGCACTTTGTAGCCGTAAGTCAAACGGGGAGAGTGGTCCCCAGGGGTACAATGCTTACAGGGTTTCTGAGCATAAAGTATAAAGGTCCACATAGTTGGTCCGAATGAGTCGGCCCGAGTCACGTTTCCCTTATCTTCACACCGAAAACACTCGCTACGCTGAATCAATATGACAAGCGCACACTTCGATCAGATTGCTTAAACTAGGAAAACAATGAACACGAAAATGGTTTTGAGTTGGCTTGAGGAGAAATTTTAAACCATACAGTCGATTGTGCGATACGTGCCTTTTACTTCATAAGTATAAGTACACCTTTTATTATATTAACGTCCTGTGATTCTTCTGACACTCCATATTATTTTCACTGTACTCATTCTACCTTATTCGAAAACGTACACTAAGACTAGGTGTTTATTTACGCTGTCAATTTCATTTACTTACAGAAAGAAAGAGACGGCATCACTTTTAATACAAATCAAGCTCCTCGTTTTGGAATAAGGACCATTGTGTATTGTAACCATAGTATCTATGGACATTGGATATAGCTTATTGTCTTTACGTTCAAGACTAATATAAATCTGCTACAAATAATCGACTACGATCGTCGTAGCAGGTGGACAATGTAGTGCTACGATTTCATAGAAACTTACCAACAAGAATAAACAACAAGATTAAATAATAAAGTAAGGTAAAAAAAAATCCCACTTTTTTAAAAAGAGCAAAATAACCAACAAATAACCTTGTAGGGCTGAACGTGGGGTCACCAAAAACGTGAGAAAAAAAAATTGCAACTTACACTTACTATGTATATGTATAAGTGGGTAGGTATTTCTAATGAAGGATTTTTAATTTAATATTATTATTTAAATATTTTTAAACACCAATCAATAAATGGCGATCTATCACAGCGCCAATTAATCGGTTGTTTAACGCCAATCAATAGATGGCGCTGTGCGTATCCATACAAAACCTGAAAGTTTAATCCAAATAGCTAGTCCGTAAGTTCCTCAAAATTGAGTTACGAAAATCCAACCGGACAAACAAAGAGACAGACTAGAAAGTGAGTTAATAAAATCGTTGTAAAATGTGCGCAATCACCACGCAGTCATCAAAATCACTTACCACATTAAGACATGACTAATTACCATTTTATCTGATTAATTATTTATTACTAGAAAAAATGTGCAGGTCACCTAATATCCATACATCAACCTGAAATAATCGGTGGTCTTTTAATACACAATTCAAGTGCAAACAAAGTTGATTAATTAGCCGCTTGAACGTTGTATGAGCTAGGCCTGATAAAACCTGAATGAAGGTAAAGTAAATAAGAACCTCTTTCCTTAAAATCTTGGCGCTCGCTCATTCTATCGACACGATTTGAGTTTAGGGCGAGTTTTTTGATCCGTGGTGTAGTTAACTCAATCGTTAAAATCTAGACCAATGGCATTAATGGAAACACAAAATGTGTAACGTCAGCTTGACCAATGGTTGTATTTGCGATTAATTCCAGCCGCCATTATACTTAAAACAGCATCGTGTTTGTTAAATGATCTATGATTATATAACTATAGTAACATAACAATATATCATCACGCCGCTTTCCCCGAAGGGGCAGGCTGAGGTGTTAAAGACCCACATTTCGCCAGATATGTTTTTTTTAATGAGCATAACATTATTTCAACTTGTAACGCGGTGCTATTAACTTCATTTTGTTGAAAATACGTGGTAATATAATATGTACTGATTTTATGTCTTAATTTTTATGTGACTGCGTTTTATAATTATTTATTTATTTATTAAATTGTAGAGTATTTAGTGTACATTTTATTGTAAATAACCAGATATATATGGTCCCCACGTACCAGATGGCGAGCCTGATGCCATGCACCGGGCACAATAACGTTAGTAATAGTTGAAAACTGAGGAACTAACTGTGGAATGAATTGTCGCCTGCGGTATCGGTATTTCCGGCCCAGTGCGGTATCCAAACCTTCAAGAAAAGAGCGTATTACCACTTAAAAGGCCGACCACGTACTCGTGACTCCTTTGGTGTTGTGGGTGTTGATGGGCGGCGGTAATTGCTTAACATCAGGTGATCAGTCTGCTCGCTTGCTAAACCCAAAACTTGACCAAAGGTAAAGTTAATGTACTAAAACATTTTTCTATATTTTAACCACTTGGTGAACCTGACCACGGATCAAAAAACCGATCAGTAACAAATAGCCGATGTCTGGAGTGGGTACGAGTTAATGAGCTGATATTTGAGAAAGCTTGAAAGATTAAATGCACGTCGTTTCTCAGATGAGGTGCACCTCAACCATCTGATCTTTGAATACCGATTTTCTATTATGCAAACATCTGTGGAATGAATTACTGTCTGGGATTTGTTAGTTAGCGCTCCATTATTTGCGTTGTTAATAAAATTAAATATTCTTTTGTTAAAAGCTAACACAATTGTTACTACATTTTGTATTTGATGAGAATTGTTTTTAAAGGGAGGTGAAAATGATAGATGTTAGCCTTCCAGTAATATATTTCTAATAATAATAAAATTAAAGTATAATACTGAAGAAATAAAATAATATGAAACCGCCACGCCTACTGCCAGGGTCAATTTTAGATCTTTTATGTAGATCAGATTAATAACAAGTAAAATTAAGAGGAGTTCCAAAAGGAGCAGCAAAAATTAATCACACCATGAAATGATGGTCCTCGAGTCCAATTTAAAATTTTAAATCGCCGAAAACATTGGTCGCTCTATGCTCGAACCTGTTCAGAACATCGAGCCAATGATAGCATAAATTTATGTTATAGGTATACCATGAAATAGTTATAGTAAGAGACAATTATTTCTATATCCTCAAATTATGGATTGTGGTATAAAGGATACTCTACTGCCCATGATCCATGAAGAGTTCGGAGTATTATAGAAAGTTCCTTATTTTCCAACTAACGGCGAATTTGCCGGTTCACCAATAAATGCTTAAATTTCATTAATCGAATCCGCTCTAACTGTAGAGCCCTGCATACACAGCTGATTTTTGAATGTGTACGCATCTGACAGCAAAATTATTTTTGGTATTACTATGCCAGTGTCGCTAATCGAAATTTGGTCGAATTCACCCTAAAGCAGATAATAAAACAAAGCTAATCGAATCTATGATACAACAACGTGGTATAAAAATACCGTTTGGGCCACACAGCCCCTGATCTAGTAATATACAATATCAGTAACGTTAAGCTTATGACCATCAAAATTTTGATCAATATAGATTTTAAGGTATGAATTTTGGTGATAAGGTTTCGGTTTTACGTAATTAGAATAGTTGTACAAATTACAACACGTATATTATTAAACACTAACGTGAATTAACCAGCTCAAAGTAAACAGAATTAGCGGCTTGTGTTATGGATATTTAAACAGATAAGTATAATACAAGAACTATTAATCTATACTCTTCCCATTTTGATCTCAGACAAAAGGTAAACAAAGAATTTGTGGTTCTCAAACTTTTATCCAAATCTGGGACTGAAAAGAGCTCGCATTTTTTAAAATATAATAGAAAGAGATGCCAATATAGTCATTGAATATAAACATTATTTATTTGTGAACTGAAGTAAGGTTTTACGTAGATTCAGTTAAGTGTATTTAAAAACAAGCTATAATTGCTATCACCCAAATGATACTAACTACGAGAATCAATGGAAATATATGAATTTCATTCGAGTTGTCGTGCAGATTTCATGATTGTTCATCTTCATTTGAAAGTATTTAAATGCATAATAAAAGTTTGAATAGCATTCGTTTTAGGTTCTTTTATAGCAAAAATTAATTTAGTAATCTAAACTTACATTAATAAAAATTATGTAAAAATACCGAAATTTATTGGTGACAAATAATAACTTAACTACCATAATTTAAAATGTTTGTAATAATAAAATATTAAATATTAGTATGTTTTTGATAAAACCTTTCGGCAATGAGTAATGACATCATATGATTTGTTTTCGTTTTGTCTCAGACCAAAATCGACAGACTATGGAGCATAAATATTAGCTAATCCACGCAAAAGGGTTCTTATTTCAGCACTATATATTAAAGTTTAGGTCACGAACCGCAACATTATTCTAAGTTCAAAATATTTATAAACTAAAGATCTAGCCAATAAAACCTGCAAGTCTAAGCGGTTAAAACAAAAATGCTAATTTTAAAAGAACACAGTCCTTAACCACCTCACGTACAGGTAGTCTGGGCGGATGCTCTCGTTACGGACCAACAGAAACACGAGAGATTTTCATCAATACTAGAATGCAGACAAAGTATTTTTCATTTCTCCACTTCTGTGATTGGCAATACTCTCACCCACCGCTGAAAACCCAAAGAAGATCGTTAGCTTTTTGTTTAGCTATGTTCGGATACGTTTGCGATGCTTTTTCTGATAGTGATTGGCTTTATGAATTTATCGAAATTCTATGTTCCGGTGTCAACACCCATAAATAAGTTCGTGATTAAGTGATTGCCATATAAACCCATACAAATTTGTCTATTTTCATAAAACCATCTCACATAAATTCAATATAATTTTGTAATGGAATTAACGAGGCGCTTGGAACTTCGTGCCGGTTAGTAACGTACAAATATTCTCAACTTGTGACAAAGGGATGGCACACGCATAGTTTTAGTCGTTCGTTACCAGCCTATAACGTTCAACTGCTGGACGCAGGAAGTTCTTGGAGAAACACATGAAGAGTATAGGCCTTAACGCCACCACGCTGGCCCAATGCGGATTGGTGGGTAGAAACGGTTGCAATTGCGACCGGGACCAACGGCTTGATGTGCTTTCCGAAGCACGGAGGAACTCGAGATCACAAAGTTCTGGTCGCCCATCCCAAGACTTACCATGGAGGAAATAGCTTTGTTTTCAAAGCCTACGAACCACTACCCCACCGAGCTCCTCTAAGTTATATAAGCTATGGAGTTTTAATCCAAAATTCAGTACTATGCCAAATATTTTAAATATATTTATCAACAAACTAGCTTAAAAGAATTAGCTAAAATTAGCTAAAACCAAGAGATTAAATAGTATGTTTAGAAACCTCCCTAGGCTTCTAAAAACTAGCCAATTCTTAGTTTCCTATTGAGTATAGAATGTTGTTCTATACTCAATAGGAAACTACGTCTGACTTCATTAAACTATTCCATCAATTTAGCTATCTTTTGATTCTAGTGAAGTGATTTGCAGAGGGAGTTAGTCTTAGTGAACAAAAGAGTAAAGCTTAAAGTCAATGTTTGCTGTCGTGATTCTGCGCCCCTCGGAGGCTGACTTACGTAGTCTCTTTTTGCGTCGCCTGTGGAAATGTGCATCACATTTTAGCGGTCTCTTTGGACAGTACCGTTTTTTGAGGTAACGTTCCATATTTTAACCAGGATCATCATATGATTATATTAGGTCCTTACCTTTAAAATTGGTGTTTTGTTTTCTTCACAACGACAAATCCAAAGATAATAATATTTGGCATGTATCATTAGACAAGCTGTAGTAATATGTGTAATATCACACTTCATAAAAATTATTTCTCGTTTTTAAGTGAATGCAAATAAAATTATGTATTCGGGAGGCACTTAAAAAGAGTTGTCTCCGTGTCCAATTTTAACACAATTAAACTTACAACAAATTATCAAAACAAATCAAAAGAGCTCAAAAATATAGTCTATTTTTATAGTCTATTTTTAGATGATTTTTTAGGAATACTCTGAATCTTAATAGTTACAGACTAAAACCTAAGAGAGAAAAAAACACCAATTTCATAGGTAAGGACCCAATATAAAAGTAACAATATTTAAGGACCGATTTCACTACATCCTTAGCGCAACTAAACAACAGATAAATAAAATACAATATGTGTGAGTTGTTTTATCAGTAAGTAATCCGGAGGTGCTGAAAATGCATGTTGAAAAAGATTGATCGATATCACCAATATAACTCAACTGCTAGACACAGGCCTCCCTACAACCACTAATGATTAACATTAACTATACAATACAATAGAATAATAATATATGATTATAATTATAAAAATAAATAAATATCCTGAGATAATTCACACCTATCAACTAGCCCAATTTTAAGCAACTTATGCTGCTAGTATCCGTAACACGGACGGACGGATAAATGTTTATAATAAATAAATACATATAAATTAATAATTCAGAAAATATACAATACTTATTTAAACATTCAACAATGGAGAACAAATGCATCATTCATCACACAAACATTTGCCCTCACCGTGGATCGAACCCAGAACCTCTCTAGATGGCGATTCCTTGAGACCGTCGCGGTGTACAGGCCACTCGACCACGGAGGACCTTCGTGGTCGATAGATAGATTATAAAATATAAAAAAAAAAATTATATATACACGTTGAAAGATTATAAAAATACGTATATACATATATATACGTTGTATAACAACTAAAAGGTTACTTCTAATTTCGACGTCTTCGTAAGTAATAAACAAATC
This sequence comes from Parapoynx stratiotata, assembly GCA_910589355.1. NCBI lineage: Eukaryota > Metazoa > Arthropoda > Insecta > Lepidoptera > Crambidae > Parapoynx > Parapoynx stratiotata. The sequence goes on from OU342461.1 coordinate 11,690,574, forward strand.
AAAGCCGAGACACAATTAATTGAAAAGTCATATTACTTCAAATATAATCCATATTTTGTGTTAAAATTCCATTAACTGTTACCACTCAAATTTTGTTATGATTGAGCGCGGTTGAATGTTTAGATACAATAGTCCACATCGAAAGTTATAATTGAATAACTGGTAACTAAATTCAATTATAAATTGGACAAGAACAATGAATCATTTGTTTCCTTGCTCATTGTTTTTTCAAAAATTTGATAAAGCTTTAAGACAAAATACTTGCATATTTTCTTCATAGATTTACTATCATCGCTTTTATCGGTAACACAATATGATCTGAATTTATTCACACACATACATATAATCACGAATACTATCCCCTAAGAGTTAGTCGGAGAGTAGGCAAAAGAACAGCAAAAGCAGTCCAGTCCGCGATTCACCAAGCAGTGATTGCCTATGTGCTCACGTGACAGATGGTGAGCCTTGCCGCTTTATGCTATTGGATGATTGTGGAGTTCAAAGTCCATTAGTCGCCTTTTACGACACCCAAGGGAAGAGATGGTTTGGGAGTATTCTTTTAATAAAACTGTATGGAGAAAAAACGTCTCCCACCATCGTATAGTTTAGTAAACTCAAACCGTGGGTTAAAAAAACTGCAAAACCTAATCCTAACGTTATTATAATAAAGTTCAAGATACATTTGTCAAGTTTAGTATCGGAATCATCAAAGCTTAAATAATCTGAACTGAAATAATATCGCAACTCCGAGGCTCTTTGAAGAGTTTGCGTAGATCGATCTAAAGACTACTCGGAACGTCTGTACATGTCATTTCACGGTGGCCCTGGGGGCATCTGGTGGTGTACTGTGGACATTTGACTCTATTTGTCCGGATCGCTTTGTAAAGCCGTGGTAAAGCCGCATTTAGAATTATGAGAAAATATCATACATGATCAGGGCAGGTCGATCATATAACTCTATTTGTGAAGAGCTGGACTTGGATCTTTGTTGTACCAGTGTCGTTTAAAGATTTGTTTAAATAGCATTTTTTACCTTAAGTAGGCCTTAAGAACGGTATTAAATAGGTGTAATGTTTAGTGGTGGGTAAGCTTATTAGTAGGTTGGCATTAAGTTATTAGTTGGTCGCCTTGTTGTTGGGCTTTAACTTTTATTATATAGTTTAAATTATATGTAGAATATTGTAATTGGCCATCATTTGCTGTTAAGACATTTATTTAATGTATTAGCTGTAAGATTCCCTAAAATTGTAAAATAAAATAAAATAATATATTTTGTGAAATCCAAAATGTACTTTGGGTTTAGGAGATTTTTGACTCGAAGCAAAATTAACACACAGCCATTTATATAAAATCTCTATACACGTAAAGTGTAACTACAAACATTTAAGTATTTTATATTCACGTCGACATAAATGGAACATATCTCTATAATTCATATTAATTTGCAAAACTACTTGCATAAACATCACACAGAACAAAATATTTATCGAAAGCTTTTGATTAAGTAACAAAAACATCTTATGTAAAAAATTTATACTGCATGGTTATGACAATAAATCTTTAATTATTGGTAAATACGTAGAACGTAGAATACTCATAAATGTATTATTGCAGTATATTATGAGAGTTGGTATTTGAGTAGTAATTGAAGTGATTAAGTATAAGATCTTGTTTCAGTAAGAAATGTTACGAAAGCCTACAGGAACCGCTTACCATCAGGTGGGCCGTACCCTTGTTAGCTATCCTTATCGTACAAATTACAAAACACATTTTAATTAGACTTATTATCTTTGCTGAGAAATCAATTCACGAATCCCCAAGCTTAATAGAGTTGAAAATCCACTACGTTCTGATCTTTTAATACCCTGTCCTCAAAAAGTAAAAGAATTTAGAATAAAAGGCTGCCCGCCATTTCTGATCGCCGGCTGGAAGCTCGCAGGCAAATGTTGACAACCCGCTTTAGTTCTGATCAAACCTTCCCGGCGAAGCCTCCGCTCGCCATTGATAGAGCCTTTATTGGTCAGTTTTAGTGGTAGCCTTTGCGAATAATTTATTGTATACACTGCATGTTTTGAAACGTTTAATTTGACACATCAAAATTCAAAAAAAAATATTTGGCGACCTCCGTGGTCGAGTGGTCGGTACGCCGGTCTCAAGGTGTCGCTATCTCGAGAGGTCCTGGGTGCGATCCCCAGTGGAGGCAAGTGTTTGGGTGTTGAACTTTCAGACATTTGTTCTCCAGTCTAGGATGTTTATTATTATTAAATTATGTATATTCTGAATAATAATTATATGTATTTATCTATTAAATATATTTGTCCGTCATCTAGTATCCGTAACACAAACAGCATTTAGTTGCTTAAAATGGGACTAACTGATAGTGTGAATGTCTGAGGATATTTTTTTTATATCGTTAAAACCAGCCCGAAAAGCACCATAAACGTTACGCTTTTACGAATACTAGTATATAAATTTAAAAACATCCAAGACTTAAAAACTATTTGTTCTTTCCTAATTCAATGAACAAACATCTGCCTCATTGGGATTTGAACTCAGTAACCTCAAATATTGGAACCTAACCTTGGAACGGCGTAAAAACCGCTCTGCCACTTAGTTCGCCGATATCAATAACTGTTTGTTTACATCTAAAAGCAGGCGTTAGAAACGCTTATTATACGGCTTACCACAGTTACCATCACACAACTCCTCCAAACCGGAACAATGCCCACAAAACAACACGACAGCCGTCTGTCCGCTGTTTTGCAGTTATATTAACAAACCGAATTAAACCCACTGACAATTACGCCTGAATTCACTCAATTCAATTTAATACCGTTGGTGCATCGTTATTCTCGTTAACTCCAATGCATTTGGAATGTTTTAAGCATTCTATTGACGGTTGGTTAGTTTTTAGAAAGCTAAGGGTGAGTTTTTGATCCGTAGTAATAGTTAACTCAATAGTTATAATCTAGACCAATAGCGGCAATGGAAGCGCTAAAATGTGTGACGTCAGCTTGACAAATTGTTAATTTTGCTATGAAAATTCGAAGCAATATACATTAGCTGTGCAGCCAGCCGCCATTTTACTAATCCAAGCATCGTGTTGTTGTGAAATTGTCTATGATTATTTAACAATAGTAATATTTGAAAATCGACTGTTTTACTAGCTGTCATATCATGAAATCATACGATTTCGCAATTGATCCATATTTACTTACTGTTCACCCTGACCACGGATCAAAAAACAGACCCTTAGTCATTCATTTGTTCTTTGGTGTGTCCGAGGAAAAGTAATTTGTGTTCTAAAAATCCTAATTCTTAAAAATAAGTTGTTTCATAATTCAACTGGCCGCCTTCCAACCGTTACGTGCAGTGATGCAATAAGTGTTTAAAAGAAAAGTGGGTTTCGTAATTCAAATTTTCGTCGTTTAAATATGAAATAAAGATTTTTATCAAGTAATTGTATCGCGAGCATTTAAGGTAGTTTAATTTTTACCCTGCAATCCGTAATACAATAATAGCCGTAAGCAAAATAGTCGTTTTCCCTATGAGTAGACAGATAAAGACCGATGTTCCGACCGTACCGTAATGTTTTCCTTCTTATATACCTATGAATAAATAAAGTGTTGAATTTATGTGTAGGAGCAGCATGAAAATTATGGTTTCTTTAAATAATTGTTAATGCATCACTAAAACAATGTATGTAGCATTTCCAAATGCATTTATAGTGGTCTGATTAGGAATATGCGCATTTTTTAAATTCTCCATTAAAATCACATGATTTGAAACTATATTATTTGAATTAGGCCATAACCCTTCATTAATAATAGTTTGTTAATATTGGGTTCTTACCTATGAAATTGGTGTTTTTATTCTGTCTTAGCAATTTGTCCGTAACTATTAAGTTTCAGAACATTCTTATAAAATAATTGCCTCTTCTAAAAATAGACCATATATTTGAGCTCCTATTATTTAATATGATAATTTTTTGTAAGTTTAATTGTGTTAAAATTAGACACAAAGACAATTATTTTTAACTGCCTCCCGAATACATCATTTGATTTGCATTAACAAAAACGATGAATAATTTTTATCAAGCGTGTTCACCCACATATTGCTAAAGCTTGTCTAATGATACATGCCAAATATAATTATCTCTGGATTTGTCGTTGTCAAGAAAACTGATAAAATGTTAGTATGTAAAATGCAGACATCCCCAAAATCTCCATACAAACACAGATTTCATAGGTAAGGACCTAATATAAACGAAAAGATCGTTATATCTGCTCATAGAAAGTTGCAAACAAAAAGCTAGCAACTATAATGCCAAATAACTGAATAAGAAAATTATATACCTACGGAACGATCCCTAAGTTATTATACTGTTATTGTAGGTAACCGAAATTAATATCGGAGCACGTGCCTTCGTATTGACGGTACCTATTTTATTGGAGCTATCCGGGCGATCAATTTGCATCGTAATTAGGAGTTCACTCTGTATTTAAACAAATTAGCTTTAAGCCACCCGGCTGTTGTGAAAGTAATCATCTTATCTATATTGAAACGGAGTATTATAGTTTCCATAAAAGTCATCTTGAACGAGAAATATTGAAGTGATTTTATTAGAATTATGTCGTAGCCAGTATGCAATGTAAGTAAAGGAATATAGTTTGTCAGAGTGTGATTTCATAACTATGCTGGCCGCTGGCGCCGGCCACACGCGCGCACTTATAATTACACGGAGCTACTTACATCGTTTCAAAGCCAAACCTATTAATTAAAGAGTTTATTAAATAAAATCATTTTGTAATATCGCTTTCCTTGAGTTTCCCGTATATCATTACTTCGAAGAAATTTATATTTATTAACAGCACTTCCGAATGGTGTACCTAATAATACAGAATCTGTCTTTTGTTTTTTTTCAAAATCATTGGGTTCGATTCCTGGCTAGGATTATTGATTATGCAAAAATCCAATGATTCAGTTATTGTTTTTAATCAAAATCGGGCTCGCGACTCCTTTGAGCATTTTTCGATATTCCTTATAGTTTGGGATTTAGCCCTGAAGGCCCATAAAAAAAAATCATTATGTATATATTTTTTAAAAAATACCATATTCAGTAGTATGAGTGTAATAAATTTGCTTCGGGTATAAATGCTCGTATTCATCATATAAGGAACTCTAAGGTTCTGGGTTCAGATCCCGATGCAAACATCAGGATTCGAACCCAGAACCTTAGAGTTAGCAACACCTTAAAACAGGCATGCAAGCCATAGAGATTGTGATTTTTATTTAAAAAAATAAAAATACGGGTTACCTGCCGCTAGATCTTTGCTTTGCTTGATGGTTGTCTTGTAGAGAGCGATTTGTACATTATTGTGAAGGACATTAAAGCTAGAATAAATAAATTACTTCAACATTTGTACCGTCCTTCTATTTCAACATATTATTATAAGCACAAGTAGGGTTTTCGCATTTACTTGCTTCCCAACCATTTTATATATAAAAAAGATGATATTGAAGTAAAATTTTGTTCCGTCGGTAGAATACCAAACGGCAAACTTTTATCCCCGAATAGCTATTTCATTAGGATTCTATCAATGATAGGATTTCTGCGAATACTAAACTGGAATATTGTTACCGAAATTCAAACGCGCGGATAAGCCTTTGATAGCTGATTCTTATCACGAGAATTTAAGATGATAAAAGGTAAAGCTAGTTATTATTCCATATTGTGTAATATACCTCTATAATATTTATTTACAATACCAGTCCGTTTAATATGCTCGGTACATTGTAACCAGCTCATACGAGATATCGAATTAAATGTGGGTGCTCACCATAAAATATCCAGAATCTCCAGCCTATACACATCTCACTAATGAGGACAGGTATTTCATGGTCAAACACACGAGGGCTCTAAAGGAACTCAAAATCACACAGACTTAGTCACCCATCCAAGGACATACCATTGCATTAGTAGCTTCGTTCCTAAAAAGAAAACAAAGCATTTGAACAACTACGAGTACATCTCAGAGCTCTCCTACGCCACTGAGATACCCTAATACCCTGTTGGGACCTTTTAGACATTTTAGACATTAGGGATCATTTTAGCCCCTCTCCTTTTTAGTTATTTTCTAATCGTAAAGCTTCAAATTAAACTAGAAACTCTAGAAACGAATCATCTACTTAAAACTGTTCATCTATAGTTTAAATCAAATGAGTCCTTTCATTCCTTTTCTAATCACTACCCCTAACGGCACAGTATCTGTAAAAGAACTCATATAGGGGTTGCAATATCAATTACATGGTAGTGCCCTGTGGCGATAAATCTCTTTCTTTGTACTAATTTCCACCCCAAGCACTGAGAGTTTTTAGATAAATGTTTCCCGTTTAAAAATATTGGATTAGATCGAAATCTTTTATTCAACCCCTTTTCAATTAGAAACGCATCGTTTTAGTTTAAGTTATACTTCCTGGTTTTTATGTTGATTTTGGTAATTATACCTACGCCTGGTTAAATTATGGAACAAAGTTATTGGGTTCGTGTTCCGAGATTTTGAATTAGATTTGGATATTAAATTTTTGTTAGAAGCTCTTCAAAGATTATTTCCTAATCTTTCCCACGCAATATACAGTTATTTTTGATGAAACAACAACCTCGAAGACTATTAGCTAACATCTTAAACAACAACATTTTATCTACGAGTTTTAACATAACTCAATACATTAATAAAAAAATGATTTACAAGTTTAAAATGCACTGTCGTGACATTAGTAAGTCAATGTTCCGTTCATATGATAAGGCGACACGCGAGACGCTCGCGCGCGCGATCTGCACAGAGCTAAGAACATTTAGAAATTAATATTTTTATTTTTTGTATGAACGTAAAATGTGTCAAGTTATTATAAGTCATACAACAAATGTTGTTATTTTTGATGTTAGCTACCGAGTATTGGGTGTATATTGTATAATTCATATTCATATTCCTAGGAGAATATTAAAGGTCAGTAGTCACTTTCAGTCTTTAGTAATATTTCTTACTGACATTTCTTTATTTAATTACATTTCATATAACATTCTATTGGTTAACAGTATCCAAAACAATTAATATTAGTATAGATTGTACAATATTTTTACTTACACATTTCCTTTCTTCGGAAAAGTCAACTTTATTCGCCCATATTTCGATTGACTTTCAAATACCACCTATCGTCTCAATTCATAATGCAAAAGGATAGGAATATATTTATAACACCCATAATGAATACAATACAAAGTGCTCGTATAAACAAAAGGAAAATACAAGCAAGGGAAAACATAACTATTACAATATTATAGGTACTTATTGATATTTATTACCTCACATTAGAAAATCGAGAAGTGGAGCTGCAGTAGGGTTGCCAGGAATTAAACTTCATTCAGGACAGACATATAGAACAAATATTGATGAAAATAACACAAAATGTTTAAAAGCGCTACTAAATTAAGCACGTAGCGAAAATATGGATAAAAGCACTTAACGCTTTAAAAATTCTTATCTCATAATTAGATTCTTAAATCAACGAGAAAATTAAAATTGTAATCAATGTAAACGTATCTTTTATTTCTTGCTGAAATAAAATATTTTTGTACATGTCATGTATCTTTAATTTAGCACATAGTTGTCCATAATCCAGCAGTGGGCATCTTCTACGATGCAATTATATTAGCTGACTGGGATAATTGGTACTAGTACAAGCATTTACTGGTTCAGTCCTTTGAATAGTACAAGTTCTGAATATAGTTTGTCTTTTACTTTACCCGTAGAATTATGGCCTCGATATTGTATTACGTCGTCTCTTATGAGTTAGTTTTTCTTCATTTTCAATATAAGCCAAATCAATCACAAATGGATAGGTAGATAAGTTAATATTTTTAATTCCCGATGGATTTACATGTACAGTAACGATCTTGAACATGTATACTCTTTTGAGCAATGAACGTCTTTGAGTTGTAATACTATCAAAAGTGTGAGTTCATGTACCTAAAAATTTAAATTAAAAAGACTCAAACTCATAGTCACCTTAGCGGAAACCTACTGCAGTGCAAATGCACCTCTCCTCGCCCTCATTATCAATTCATGGTTCATGCAGGCCTGGCAGTGGACGTCGCTCCGGCAATCCGGCTTCTTGTTCCCCTTAAATCTTTTCAAATTTGTTTCCACTATCAGGAGCGTTGATGACCTCTACTTTCAAACACTAAAATCATACTCAAACTTGCTTTTGAGAATTGTTTGGAAATTATCTCATCCCGCCAGCGGCCATATTGCGAGAATAGACGCATCTTTGTCGCGCTTCTTCTTAGATCTTCTGCTTAAACCGAACGTTAACATCGCGTGTTTATAGAATTTTCATTACGATATCTCTTATATTTTATAGGGAAATTTAAGTAAAACTTGTGTCATCATACAATCTAACCGGTAACGAGCTGTCGTATGAATTTGGTCTTAATAGAAGAATCTAAAAAGAAACAGTCGCATTGTAATAGTCCATCAGTTGATGTATTTTTTGTAAGAAATCTGAAAAATGGTGATTGCAGTAAGTTCATCGTAGGTACTCCTCAAAATAGAAAGATCTTAAAATTCATATAAACAAGTACAAAATTGAAAACACTTATACAACACAAATTCGTTGTCGAAATATCTAAGCATAAAAATAAATTTTATTTTTAAAGCATCAATACACGTAAAACGCTTCAAGCCATTTTAACTTTGTTAAGAATTCACTAGAGATTTTCCTTATTTTGCGTGAAAAATTACATTTCTCCACCGAATAAGAATTTATTTTCCGCATAAGTTAGCATCCGGACCGTATTCGAGAACTGAATTACAACAGGTAAGACATTCGGAGTTTGTCAAATTCACAATACATTTTAAAATAAAATTGCAGATAGTTGTTTTAGCGATACGTCAATAACAGTGCTTTATTTTCAATTGAGATGGCGGTGTTTACTAAAGAAGTACACTTAAAAAGGAAAAATTTGAAGACTATTTCTAACGGATTAGATTTAATTGAAAACTAATAAAAACTTAAACCTGCTAGTAACTTTATTAATATATTAAGTCACATTGGAAAAATCATTTGTCTAACTGTTAAACACTGAATAAATCATTTTAAGTACAAAAATTTGCCCTTACCTATTCACAAAAAAAACATTCGTTGTCAATATCAGTCAACCCTGATCAATTCAATTCGAAATAGGTAGTAGGAAAAAGTAGCATATCCCTTTATTATTATACTCATAGCATTTACATTCGAATATTATTGCTATCGTCCCTATTATTATTATTGGAATACTATAACGTAGTAAATTATGTAGTTATATTATCACTGCATAAATATTCTTAATACGAACATTTTACTGTAACATTGGGTATATTGTTACAACTAAAATATAGGCTATTATTTAACCATGTATACCGTCAAATGTTGTGTAGAACTTGAACTATACAGAAAGATTAATCCAAATGAAATGGCATTCAATTTTTTTCCAACTCTCATGACCTCTCCTTACCAGGAATCGAACCAAGCCGAAAATAATAAAAAAAACTCAAAATATTTATGATTTTTAAACAAAGGGAACTTTCAAAATTGTAGGCGTTTTCCTTGATGCTTAGGTCAATTGTCATGGGAAAGGAGTGTAATATTGCATTTCTTTTTTATTTTTTCGCGGCGCATCTGTGTTATAATACTCTCCAAGACTCTTATTAAATCTTTAACAATATCGTAGTTGATATTACAAATATAGAATAATCTCATCCCGCAACAGTCAATTGGTGGACGCACGTCTCCCAAAATGGGCGCCATTTCACCCTGTCTTCAGGTTGTCGCTTCCAGCACCAGCAGCGCTTCACACTCTATCTTATCCGAGGGCGCCCTACACTACTTTTCCGTCACGTCTCCTCTTAAGAATACATTTACCTATTGGGGTAATCTTGTTCTTGAGCGTCGACCGCAAGACGGTGCCACTTAAGCTTACTAATTCTGTCGGTAAGCATTCCTATTCTTACCGACATAGCGCACTCAATTAAGGACGTTTCAGACGGTGGCAAGCGCCGGCCATGCGCGCGCGTTCACGGCAACATTTTGCTACAAATTGACGTACTTGTTTTTTTATAAAAAGCTCAACAAATGACTCCACACTGATGATAAGCAGTAGAGGAGTCCATATGTGAAGATAGCTAGAGCAGCATACTGAAATACTAGCCCTAGCCACCCTCACCTTGCCGGCCAAAAAAATGCTTTGATACTTACAACCGCCCACGCGTTGCGTGGCTATGAAACTACCCTCAGTACTTACTTCATTCAAAATTTACTTCGTATACTACAAATGTACCACAAACTACCTTTGTCGTACACAAACCATTACCTTATAGGTCCCGTCTCCACAAACCTATTGCTCCGTTGTTAGTGCGTTACAAATAAAAAAGCCCTAAAACGGAACATTGGTTCATCAAGTACAGATATGTGTACAACTGACACGCGATATTCAAATAAACCTAGGAAGATAACCAAGGTTTACCGCAACATACGATAAAAGACCTGGGCGGCTTCAAATGGAAATAACGAATGGATGTCTGTTTTTCCCGCGGCGTACCTTAGTTCAACCATTGTCCGACTGTAATGTTAATTTAGATAGAGATTGGAGGTGAACGAGGTTTTACGGCAAAGCAAATTGAAATTCATTTCCATGCTTTGTAGGCTTTAAATAGAGATTTTCTCTCTCTAACGGGAAGGCTTTAAACTTTATAAATAGTTATTAGAAGCTTAGTGACTCTCTAGTATTGATCACGGATTCAGATCATTTATCGAAAACAGATACGGTAGGTATGATATAACCAGCACTACCGTTAGACGTATGGTAAAATTTTTCAAAGTAGGTACTTTCAAAGTAATTTAAATGATATGTCTTATCCATTTATAAAGTGCTTGACACACTCATGCCAGTTAAATAACCTAATTCTTAAACACATCATTAACTGACGCAAATAGTCAAGCCTACACGCTTGTATGACTATGTGACTGTTAAAAAAACTTTATAATGATACGTCTGTAAATAATAGAAAAGAGTCTGTTGGGTATAACGTATCATCGCGCCTCTTTTCCCCGTAGTGGTAGGCAGAGGTGTTAAACACCCACATTTCGCCGGATATGTTAGGTCCCCATGGTGGCGAGCCTGTTGCCATGCAGCAGGCACAATGTGAGTTAAGCGATATTCACAATGAACTGTACATAAGTATTATTCAAACTCAGTGGTACAGGCGGAGGAACGAACCCGAGTTTCACGCGGCCTCTCGAACGAGTGGTGCCGCCACCGTCCCAACTCGGCTACCGTTGCCTAATAGAAAAATACTTAAACATATAAGCATCTGTGACTAAAAATAAATGTTTGTATTCATGTCACAAACAAACCCCTCCGTGATTTGTCAGTGATTCAGAGGCAGTGTCCATTCAAGCATTCGATTGACTTTTATTAATAAATAAATATCCTCAGACATTCACACCTATCAACTAGTCCCATTTTAAGCAAGTTCTTACGGATACTCGTACTAAATGACGGACAAATATATTTAATAGATAAATACATATAATTATTGAGAATATACATAATATAATACGTATATAATGAACATCAAGACTGGCGAATAAATGTCTGAAAATTCATCACACAAACACTTGCCTCCACTGGGGATCGAACCGGCGTAGGTAAGGGAGGGGGGGTATATCCAGTAATAGATTTAACAAAATAGGTATAAAAGATAATACGAGTATACTGTTACTAACAAGTGAGAAAACCTTAAATATCTTTAAATCCTTCCTCGTCCTTTCAATCCTCTCCTTCGCTTCTTTGCAAGCTTTAGCACCACGATGTCGTCCAGAAAAATTCATTTAACAAAAGCTGTAATATCGCTTGCAACCGCTTAAGAAAACCGTACACTGAAGCTTAGAAAATATAAATACGGGTGCCCCATAATGTTCACATTAGCTCCAAGCGAAAATCCCCTTCCGATATCTCACGTTTGATAACAATGGAAAAACACCGAACGACAAGACGTTCTAAAAATACTTTCACAAGGTACCTGTTCACCTGGCTATTCCGGCCTTCCCATAAAGAAGAGTGGTCGGGAAGCGGCTAGAAGGGTTTATTGTACCTGGGGGAGACCCGGAGCTCGACACTATATCATTGCCAAAGTAAACGTATAGTTGTGTATATGTATATACCGCTTTGTTGCGCTACCAAAAGAAAACTTTGCTGTTTTAATATCATCGGTGCTCGTTTTAAATATGACGCTTATTTGTGTAGTAAATCTTTAAAAACTAATTCGCTACCATAAAATTTTTTAGAGATATCTTCGTGTAGGTGTCAAAAAAGTGTCAACTAATACATCTAATAATATTTGCGTCGAACAAGCCATCATGTGACTTTTTTTTTAATTAACTCTGTTAACATTGATGAACATACATCAATCACGCCTGTAATCCTCGAAGGGGTAGGCAGAGTCCAAGGAGCACTGTGTTCCTTAAGACCACATTTAGCCATACAACATAACAACAACAGCATTGATGAAACCAGTTTACAAATTAATTCCCTTAATTTATGACTTTATCGATGAAAAATAAATAAGAAGTCAAACACTATAATACATGCTGACTTAATAAATATTATCAAGTTTATTTTAACAACAGATTAAAATTTTAAGTAAGGTCTTATTCACTTTCAGAAAATAAGAGAAATATCAATTTATTACACAACAATATTACAACATAACATCAACCACCAATAATTCGGTAAGTAAGCACGTAATTTGTATAAACAGTTGCGTACTTTTGCGCTTTACTGCAATAATCGGTAATGCGTCGCTTGTCAAAGTATTCATTATGGAATGCTGCGCGAATTTTGCGGTCACCACGCGACACCGGCAAACAAAATATGTGAAATAATGTCGGTGTTATTTGCATAATGTCTATCATAAACGGGGTATTTTGAGCCCTGTCATAACATTATCGGCAGTAAAGGCGCGCCGTATAGGGTTAGTTAGATTGGTTAAATGCTATGCAATATTAAGCAATTACTTGCCTGAACGCATCCACGTAAATGTAAACATTATTAATTGGAACTAGATTTTACCAGTAATTTTATGAACCTTATTTATAACGCTTATGATATTGAGCGTAATATTTTCGACAACTAAAAATATACACAAAATTAAAGTTAATATTAAAATGTATGTATCGTAGTCTCAACGGAATTTCAGAAAACATTAATGTTTGCAAACTAACTCAACCCGAAAATGAGACTGCATTATAATATAAAAACGAAAATAACTAGCAGATAATAAGCTTCGAAATATGAAAGTAATTTACTAAATGGAACACTTTTGTGCCGCCAGTACTTAGTTCGGTGTGCGAGTTGGGACAGTTTACTACGCCCCTGGGATAGACGGGCAGCTCAGACAAACTTCGCTAGATTGATTTTAAATTAAACATCGCAATATAAGGTCGCAGTGAGATACAAATAAACATTTACGAATGTGCAATTCGGGTGACATTACTGTAAAGCGAACATAGGGTCAGAAAAAAATTGTCAAAAAAATTAATTAATATTTAATATTTTCAATTTTATTTTACACTAGAGGATGCCTTCCTCTACACATACACGTAGAGTATCTCATATATTTTGGCCACGATGCTAAGCATTTTACACTTCATACTGTATTCTTCTCATGAAAAAAAAAAAAAATTCTTCTCCGGCCGCTTGTATCAATTACAATATACTTGTTTTAGAAGCACTCGCGGTAATGAAATCTAATATTTTTTTGTCCATTTAATAATGTTGTACCTAAGTTAATGTAAATTATAACGATTCTTAGTGCCAAGCTTGCCTATGAAATAAATATATTTTTTATTTAATTACATTTGATTGCTTAGTTGCAAAATTCCTATGTAGTGTGATTTTGTAATTTCATCACAATTCCTTAATTACCTAATAGCATTGATGTATAACGACTTTTTTGGATACAGTTTTCTAAGATGGGTGGCATGACAACATCTAACAATTTGTAACATAAACTAAAAGGGAAAGCTATTTTTCTACTTTTCAAGTTCCAGTTGTTCAAAAAGAATGAGCGGACACCGCTGCTTTTTCTCTAAACTAGCTAAGCGACTTAGCGTAACCGGGGACTTAATTAAGGTTAACTGTGATTTTCTTTGTGCTGTTATATTTCGAGCCGGGTTAACGACATGCTCCGCCACGCTTATGCCAGAGATACACCTGGTCTCAACCATACCCTTTTCATTTTATATGCACTCCAATTTTCATTCGTGTGTACAAGACTTTATGTTATTGTTTAAAATTATAATTGCTACAAAATTCTACCATAACACAAATTCAAATTATTACCATAAGTTACTTATGTTTTTGTAGACCATACATATAAAAAACCACACAACGATATCTCCAAATGTAAACACCACATACTATCAAAATTATTTATTCAATTTAAACAATTAACTTTAAAAATTCTTACATACATACATACATAAGTCACGCCTTTTCATACATACATACATAAGTCATTCATTCATACATACATACATAAGTCACGCCTTTTTCCCACAGGGGTAGGCAGATATTACATCCTTCCACTTGCTACGATCCTTGCATATTTCTTTCGCTTCATCAACTCTGATTACAGTCCTCATGCATGCTCGACGATTTTGGGTACTTTTGACCTGGCCCTTCTCTAGAACGTCTTTAATTTGGTCGAGAAACGTTCGCATAGAAACCTAAAATATGTGGCATTAATAAAATATTATGCATAACAACGTTGTTAATCTTACTAGGTACATAAAAAAAATCTTAATCATATAAAATATTGAAGTGTTATTTGATGTGAACGCGAATTTTATTTTACATTTAGAAGGTATTATTATAATATTATATATTCTACGAAATTTTGTTAGACAGTATAATCTTACAAGTACAATTAAGAGCAAACCATCGACCGAGAGAAAGATGTTCACAAGTTTTTCACTAAGTAATGTTATTAAATTAAATATTGCAAGAAAATCTCATCATATTATGTATGTATCTTGTTATCTTTTAAGATCAATAAGAACTTAACGATAAATAATAAGGATCTTTGGTTAATAAGGCTCATGTAGGCTTAAACTAAATAAATAATAATAATAAAAATATTTAAGCGCTGTAAAATTTGTTCAAGTCGAATAAAAAAAATACTGTGTGCTTATTTCACGAATTGATAAGTATGTACTGGAAGTCATCTAAAGTAGAATTAATGCAAAATGAAATATTGTCACTTCTAATGTTTGCATAAGTGAATTTATATCTAAAAGAGATTTCCCAATCTACTATTTATCGTTTGCATCAGTATTAATAAGGTAGACGATGCAGATGCAAGAAAAATGGTAACAATACACGAGAGAACTCCGTAATAATAAAAAATTATTCCTCACCAAAATATAAGGTCCTTACCTATGAAATTGGTGTTTTGTATGGAGATTTTGGGGTATTCTGCATTTTCCATACTAAATTTTTTTCAGTTTTCTTCACAACGACAAATCCAAAGATAATAATATTTGGCATGTATCATAAGACAAGCTTTAGTAATATGTGTAATATCACACTTCATAAAAGCTATTTATCGTTTTTAAGTGAATGCAAATAAAATGATGTATTCGGGAGGCACTTAAAAAGAGTTGTCTCCGTGTCCAATTTTAACACAATTAAACTTACAACAAATTATCAAAACAAATCAAAAGAGCTCAAAAATATAGTATATTTTTAGACGAGGTAATTTTTTAGGAATACTCTGAATCTTAATAGTAGCAGACAAAAAACTAAGAGAGAAAAAAAACACCAATTTCATAGGTAAGGACCCAATATATTAAAAATATCTACACTTACAAATATAAAATACAAGAATGTTAAAGAAGCCGTTACAGGACTCAAAACGCGGAAGCAATAAAAATAATAAGACCGAAAAACCATTTGCTTATACCGAGAACTGTTTCGCTGTGGACGGTACATCGAGCGGTTCGTGTTACCGCAGAGCGGGAGACTTTACTATGCCCCTGAGACCAGAGTACACCTGAACTCAGCCAAGCACATTGATTTTATATGGTTCCCGCATATGTACTTTTGGTATTATGAACAAAAACGTTCCAGACAATGCCTGATATTTTTCAGCCCGAAATACTTCTAAGTATATGCAAATTTAAACGAAATCGTATTATCTACAAAACCTAGTTAATAAATACGCGATTTCCAAACGATCAAGTAAATATAAATACTCAGTTCGGTTCTCAAGTTGTAAATTTTTCAAGAGTTTAAAGCACAGGTCTACTTATAGTTTACTCATCAGCTTATAAAAAAAAATTCATTTGATTATGTGATCTCGTTCCTTTGAAGGACACGTAAAGCCGTTTTCTATGTTACTTAGTAGGTGACATCTATCTAGCAGAATTTATATGCGTCGAAATTCATTTGGCATAATACACTTGGCATAATTTTATTTAAACGATATTGTTTGGTAGAATGTTTCAATATCCGAATTTACAATGGCATATTTCAGAGATGGCAGAATTTTAGATGGAATAATCACTTTTGGCAGAATTACAGTTCCGTATAGCGTTTATTTAGAGCGGCGATTATGTATACCTAATATTATAATAAAACTGTAGAGTTCGAATGTCTCTACATAGAAAAAAATGCTTAAAATAAAGTCAGGGGGATGTAAAAAGAGGGAAAATACCAAAAAAATTTTTTTGTAAGTACGGGCTAATCTCCAACATGGCTGGACCAATTTCAATTCAATTTTGCATGGTGATACCTTATAATATCCCTGGTCAACATCTTAGATAATTTTAATTCTGGAAAATTAAAGGGATTCCGTGGGATAGTTAAAAAACTAGTAACCGCGGACGAAGTCGCGGGCAACTCCTACTTTGGTATAATTTTCCTTGGCGTACTACTGCGGTGATGACCGAAAACCATCTGCGACGATAAGCTCGCGTGGGTCCGCCGGAGCCCTCAGTGCCGGAGCCGTGACAGAACCAATGCCTGCTGCACGCTTGTTGAAGTGTTTCTTTGATATAGGGTGGCATGTACTCTGTATTGATAGTTATATAATTATGGAAGCTGATGATGATAAAGAACCAGAAGAATAATATAA
Source organism: Parapoynx stratiotata (assembly GCA_910589355.1). Taxonomy (NCBI): domain Eukaryota; kingdom Metazoa; phylum Arthropoda; class Insecta; order Lepidoptera; family Crambidae; genus Parapoynx; species Parapoynx stratiotata. The sequence continues at coordinate 11,707,811 of OU342461.1, forward strand.
GAACCACGGGCCAAATACAAATCTCTGTGCCTTGAATTAACTACTAAAATACAATCTTCTATATATTATAAAGACTTGCACTTAAAAAGGACTTGATTTCCAAAGCATTTGTAATTAAAATAACCTTGTACACCAATCCCAGCACCTGTAATACCCAATGTATCCAAGTTTGACCAATTTTAATTGCGATTCTCGTCCAAATTCCTTCTAAATCCCTTCAAATTGCGTTGTCACGATTCAAATGAACCAGTGAATTATTCCTTCGTTACTGGAAACCTCTGAATTTGTGTTATATGGTTTATCTACAATATGGTAAGTATGAAAATATACACCTTTCTTATTCTGTATGTCTAAGTAATTCTGTCAAATTGAATTATATTTCTATATTCTAGAAATTCCACTTAGCTATGAGACATATTATTCCACGTAGAATAATATGTCTCATAGCATTTTCATTGAGACTGGTGACGAAAAAAATTATCACATTTCCAAAAATTTGAGCTCACTAGGTCAACGATAACTTCTTAATTCTTTATTAATGTGGTAAATGCAAAGTATACAAAAAAATTTCAAATAAAAGATTCGATACACCGATTTAATTGTCTATACCATTTCCTGAAATTTATATTAGGTTATTGGTCGATTGGACTTTACAGTTAACTAATTGTACAACAACAATCCATGGAAACTCCTCTATGAGTTAGATTCAACCCTTATCCTAGAGAATCCCCTTCAGTGGCCACCCCGATAGGCATAAACTGAATGTACCTGGTAAATAATTACAGCGTTCCGCAGTTACATATGAGTTTGTGGCGGTTTCTTGAGGGTCTGCGGGCTACAAACTGCTGAGAAAACTTTTGGGTCTTTATTTATTGTTATTACCTCATTACAGTACCTACCGAACGATATCCGAATAATTACAAATAAATAAACCACCACAAACCACCTCTAGAATAAATAAGCTTAATTATTTCGTTTCTTTCGCATCTGGGGTGTTGAAATAATGAATACTATGTAATTTTCGAGCTTATTTAACATTCGATTTGATGCTGCGAATAGTTGAACTTGATTGTTGGAAGTACAGATTTTATGTGGTGTAAACATTTTTAAATTAATTACCAACTATACTACGATCCATTAACTAAGCGATCTATTTAAGGAAAAAAGAGGGCGGTTTGGTTTCATTGTTTGTGTTTTAATCCTGAAAGTCAACTTTTGATTAACAGAGAACATTTTACAGTAATGCTTTTAATGAAGCCACCAACAGCCGCATTCGGGGACGAAATGATTGATGATTTAAACGTAATCTCCCGATGCTACGGTTGATTTAGCGACCGGGCAAATTGCGCGTTAACTCAAAGGCTGAGTGCAGGTATTTTGCACTTATTGAGAGCAAATTTTGAAGACCGCAACCCTTTGAATAGTGAATGTCGCGCACCCTTATCTCGCCACAGAAAGGCGACGCCACATTACCGATATTATACCTCCGCTAGTCGACTGTTCAAAAAGTTACCCTCCTAAACTACGTTAGAGCTCCAAATCGTACACATATGGGTTTGAAGTACAGGGCATTTTCAAAGTGCAATTTATATTGTATTGGAAGTTGGAGCGCGTTTACCCGGTTGCACAATATTTTGTGCCGGAGCCAATGAATGTGCCACGCCACTGAGCCTTGTTCCTGTCCTCTGTGAAACTGGCTTTACATTTTCTTGTCTATACAGAAAATTTAATAAGCATAAGTGGGATTCCCGCGGTGTAATGCTATTTAAGACAGAATAAACTTCAGAAGATTTGATTGGTTCAGCTGTAGCGTGGTAAATTATTGATAAGTTGTTAAAATACCTTTCGATCGAAATAATTTCCTTAACCAATCATTATGATTTCATATTTCTATGGTCTTTTGCCAGCATTTAGGCGACTTAAATCACATATTTACTTCGTACGGTCTCGTCGAATCTAAAAAGAGGTTACGTAATTTCAAGTGTATTGTTGATCTTTAACTTCCATTCTCTATTAATTTTCATGGCTTCTGAACTATTTAACTCTTCATTACGGAAGATCTCAGAGTCTGGTAGATAACAAATAACGGCAGCAACATTATTCGTTTAGCTGATTTGAAGCTAGTTGTTTCAGCACAAGGACAATCTAATAAAGCTTAAGGTTCCAAGATGGCGGATCGAGGCAGCGCTATCTTTCCGTTTAATTTATCAAATTGACTAACAAATCTTCATTAACTGAGCAATATGCAAGGTCTTTGATAAATGTAAAATTTAAGGTAAATAACCAACGGAAATATTTTAGAAAATTTATTCTCTTCTAATGATCATTGAATCTATATTAAAATGCATAACTTAAACTAATTGGTTTCACAAAAATAATAAAATTACGTTCTTTTTTTTAAAGAGAAAAACACCTGAATTCTATCGGTGTCCATCAAAATCATAATCTTTTATTTGCCTAACACATATTCATACCTATTTAATCCAACATCAGCTGCAGTTGCCAATATCCAGGTAAATAATCTCCCCCGTTGTGAGCACGCACGGAATAATTATTTCGAGGGCGCACATAGAGGGTGGACATAGGTCATGATATAGGAAGGCTCCCAGGGGAACTGTAAACCGACGACCTGGTGGCGAATTGCGATATCGGGTTGGTCGTGCACGAGAATATCCTCCGACACGCAAAATGGGACTCGGTAAGCATGAATTTGGTGATACTGTTGATGAATGGGCTATAAAATAGATCTAAAGCAATCTAAATATCTAGCAGTAAACTGAACATGACCGGGTATGCAATGTACCTACTCAAATAAAGGAACACACGCAACCGAAATTTACTATTAATACAACATTGAAAGTGATAAATTTGTTTATTTAACAAGCTGTATCGTGTAGCAAATTCATGTTTACGACCAAGACACTGAGCTTAAAGCGGCTATAAGGCCACAAATTACAAAAGCCACAGAAAAAGTATTCCGAACGACCCACCAGCTACTAAAGCTCTCGCAAACAAACTTATTATAATGTGGATAAGTAATAAATCAAAATTGAGGAACATTAGCGAAGATTGTACGCATATCATGGTGGGGTGGCCGTCGAAACAGATCAGGCTCGTCCTGTATTTATTTACATGTAATTAGGTCGCGTCAGTGATCGACGGCGGTGTCCGCGTGGAGGTAAACAATCCATTACGGGCCTGTCAGCCGCCCCGGCGCGGCCTAGTGACTTGGGGATAGCACTCACTGGTGAAGAAATATGTCCCACCATTTAGTTTGCATCAACATCGAATTTGTCCATAGAAGATGTCCAACTTGGTATTGTTCTTTCAACAGAATTAAAGCAGCAGAAATTTTGCTTGATAATTTTGCTGAAAGCTAATTACATTGGAAGCTCGATAAATGTTCGTAATTCATTCTCATAAATTAACAACAAAAACAAAACCGACGCCTTTTTCGACTCAATCGATCACTCCATTTTGCGGTTTGCGATCTGAACAAAAACATGAGGAGTATGGACCCGTAACACCATTGCAAAATGGCATTGGTCTGGGCCAATGTGGATTGGAAATAAACGATTGCAATAACATACTCCTCACGTGGAAGGCTTGTGCTCAGCAGTGGGCAGTATAAAAGGAAACTTCAGTGAATGGAGTGATCGAGCATATCGTATTCTACAAGTAGTAGTCTAAGCGCTGGACCGGTCGCTGAGGAGATCGGGGGGGGGACTATGTCCAACAGTTGACGTCTGTAGGCTGATGGATGGATGGACGAAAATAGTAGTTTAATCGACAGACCCTGTTAGTAATAGCAATTTTTGTGAGGTGCGGGAAGGCGTGCTCCGTCCTCAGCGAAAAGGGAAGATCTTCCGCCGCTCGGGCGCTCGGGGACCGCGGTCTGACTGCTATTCGTCGGATCTTGTATATATATTAATTTTGTGTTGGCAACTCTGTCATCGTGATTCAGGATAAGCTAATCATGTATGTTCCATATTGCTGCAGCCAGTAGGTCTTGTATTGATTCCCATGTTATTTATTCACCTTTACTTTTCGCTGATCAGCTTCGGTTACTTAAAATCATAGTGCTATGCCGCAGCTACATATTTAATTTTGAAGAATAACATTCCCTCTATTTTACGCACTAAATTGAAATTGAAGCTTTATAAGTCAAAGCGTTTTTAAAACTATTAAGCACACGTTTCGCATGAACTATAAAATAATAACAGTACACTCAAACGAGAAGAAGCTTATTCCAACCACTTATTCAGAAAACATTCAAGATATTAAACGTCGCGATGAATGTAGCTATTCCCTGCAATAAGAGTTAAGACCCCTCCAGCGATCAAACGACAACTGCCATGGCTTAGACTAGAAAGATGCCGTCTATTTTATATTTTGTTCTACTTACATTCTGCTTTTCAAATTCCTGTTCTCTTATACAAAGTACGTAAATAAAAATCCATCTTTTAATGATGCGTAAATGACAATTACCTATATGAAACCCTTAACAACAAAAGATTTATTATCACTATTGCCATGATCATCATCAACCAACACTGTTCCACTCTTGAACATAAGTCTCCCATTATTGCCATGCCAAACCGAATTGAAGAAACATTTCTTACATTTCTTTATTTTAACCATTTCCCATATCATCAGAATTATTAATTATAGAACCAGTTTCAGTTTCTCATCAAAGAACGCACATTGAATGTGCTTCTTAAACTTGAAATCTAAATTTATTATTTGCTGGCCAAATACATTATCCGGTATTAGATGTTCAGTTTTGTAATGCAGCTAGACCTGCAAAGGTACCTGTGAGAACATCCCCTAAGCCGCCGCCAGGCTATGCATATAGCAGTTCAATATGGACAGCAAACATAGGAATTTAGACCAGTTCACTGTCCTCAATTGTCAATATTGACCTTCATTGACTTTTTAATGCAAACACGTATGGTAAAGCGAATAACTAATTGCCTTGATGATGGTTTTTCGTAATGAATTACTAAAACTATAGACATTGTTGTCAAACATTTCTTTGATGTTCAAAGAATCAAAGAGTTACATATGCGGAATTGCAATATTCAAAATTCCGACAGTAAATTTATAGTCGATCACTATTCATAAAGATTTCTTCAAGTTAAGACTGGACGACATTTTGCACATGACTAAATGGAATGATATAAAATATTAGAAAGCTGGTAATTGATTTTGCAAATAAAAATCGAAAGTAAGTATCAATTGATCCAAATCTAGTTTACTCATCCTCATAATAGAATTCTCTCTTTAATCACTTATTTTCTTGTAGAAATCTTACTATACAAATAAATATTCAAAAATATGATACCGAATGCAAAGCAAGGAAACAGTAACTTCAGAAAACAAAATGCCAAGGTAAATAATACATACGGGTATTCTTCATCCATATAAGAGTACAAAGCAGACCTCAGTGTAATCCATTCAATGTATCACTATGCAACTCTTATCTTCCCGCGTATAGCCACACCAATCCGTTACCGTTATTTAGGCAAAATACAAATTCTTTTTAAGACCACTCGAATTTCGACCGTAAGCGCTGACCACTGGGTCCAATATGTGGATAACTGCTCACAATTTTACATCGTTTTACACTGGATAATCCGCATGATATTGGAAGACTCGTCGATGCATTCACTAGGATGCACGAAATTTTCTATAAGGATAAAAGCAAACAAGATACCCATCGAACCAAATGCTACAAGCGGGGCTGTACTTTTTATAGTTGATTTGCCTGTGGAACGCCAACAATTTCGGAGTTTTAAAACAATAAAACATCGTTTGTTTGTTCCTGTTAACTGGTGACAGATGAAGCTAGCATTATATAAACCAACGGAGCTTTCATCGCAAATATTTAGATACGACATTTTAAATGGTTTATCGTTATGAGTTAGGCAGTTTTTTGTATCGGGACTGTGAAATTTCTGTGGAATGTGAACGATTTACTTTATCGTGGTTCGTTTTGTGGTCACGCTCTTGCAGAAACATTTTTGTTAAATATTCTCACGTAGACTCCTTTGTAATAGTTACGGGTTTATTTTTAAATTTGTAGGTTATTGAGTTACTGATAACAAAAAAAGGCAATTTAAATCACTTTTTTATGTCGAATTATGTTGTAGAAATTATGTTTAGTTGCAAATTGAAAGGTTTTTAACTAGATAATCTCCAGATTATCTAGTTATAAACGAATTCAATCTGCGAATTTTGTATATTGAGAATCTTATATCCGGTGAATCAGAATTTTATTCAAGAGTATTGCCACTGAATATGAATTGGCAAGTGGTCCAGTTTAAGAGACATTTTAAAAGTGAAAAAATCTTTTGATCCTATCGGCAATAAAAATTCAATAGATATGCGTGATAATTTTTTGTATTTAAAATTAGTGATTTTCAACTATTCACATAATATCTCGCGTTTTTGCGATATTAGCTCAAACAAAAAATCAATAAAAACTACACATGACTTATATATGCCACAAAACATTCCAGATCACGCTTGACCGCTATTCCAGCGTATAATGGAACAAGAGTGGCAGGCGGCAAACGCTAAAATGTTTCCGTTTTTGGCGTACACTCAAGTTAGTTAATGTTACAGAAACAAAGCTGTGAACAACAGGATACCTATTTGTGGCGCGAAGTTTGGATGCGACTTCGCTCTGTTGCACGTTAATAAAGTTCCCAGCTAGTTTTTAGGGTTCTGTGTAAACAAGGTTTTGTTACTGTCCCGGGGCTTAGGAGGTTTAGCAAGAGTTAGAGGGATAAGCTCAAATAATTGGACAGATGCATTTAATCAGACGTCAGTTTACGCTGCAATGTTAATCACGATAATAAACCGGCTACTATCTTGTTTAGTGGTGTTGTTACTGATCTTGTTGAGTTAAATTTGTGCTTGTACTATTTATCCTAGAGTAAGTGAAAAATAGTGTTTCATATTTAACACAAATGGGTCTCTTGCAGTGGTAAGTCAAATGTTTTAGGGTTCTTTACAATTATATTCAGATTAAAATCAATCATACAGGTTGTTGTTTCCGTTTCCAAGTTGCTATATCAATATATTTACCTAGTAGTCCTGATCTTGATTTTGATGACGGAGACCAGAAACTATTTTACATCTTGAGAGTTTTTTGCCATTTGGACTCTGCGACTGGGAAGATCATATTGCTTTAGTCCAGGTACTGGTGTACTGGTGTACAAATACTGTATTAAAAGCTCCTGAAATTCAATTGATACTCTAAAAACTGTAAAAAATCTACAACTTAAATTTAACGCACCGTCAATCTTGCATAAGTCAGAAGAGATAATTGCTAAATTAAAAACTATCTAAGAAAGATAAAGCATACCTCACACATCAGTCATAAAATTCCCGCTAGATAGGAAACAGTCTCTCACGAAGAATGCTGACAAAAATATCAAAATGACAAATAGTGAGTCGACAAGAGGACGAGTAATAGTGGTCGCACCACATCACCGCCTCAGGTCGCTTCGAGATTTCATCTCAAATTAAAACTATTTGTTTCCTTCGCAGCTCTGGCGCCGATTTAAAGTCGGTGTTATTAATCCAGCGATGAAACCCGGCGTTAGTGCCGCTGCTATAAACCAAATTAAGTTTAATATAAAGTGTGCAGTTAAGATTAATAAAGGGTATACACCATTTAAGTGCACAAAGACATTCGCTACAATGAAATATAAGGATTCATCATCATTTTTATGCGCCATTACTTAAATTGTGTTTACTTTACATATTACTAGTTTTGAACGATGAACATTATAGATCTTGACAGAAACCTTAAATGGAGGGATCGTTATAGCAACAGAAGCCGATACTTTAGGATTTGTGTGCACGCATCACGCTAAGCCTTCAAAATTTAATACAGTTTTCACCAATAAAATAGGCTACATTTTACTACTCGATTCTAAATTCTAAATTTCCAACGCTTCCAGTCGTTGGTTGAAAAGCTAATAAAATACAATCCAACTTTCACTTCATTTAAAATAACATTCAGAAGTACACCTTTAATAATTAGATACAATTGAGCACTGGCATCTAAATCAAAATACTGTCAACAGACAAAATAAAGACCTCAATAGTGATGAATAAAAGAAACCATGTTTTGGCATTATGTCACCCGCTGGTTTCTGAGCCGCGTCCGCACCGTCCGCCGTCGTTTCCGCGCAAACGTAAAATATTGCCCGCTCAAATAAAATCCGGAAAATCTGACCTCATCCCTCTACATTTTTTCTTTTCCTTCATGAAAATTATATTAGTTATTGATATAATAATCGCAGTAAAGTTCTGTTTTTGATTTTATGATATTTTAAGATCTGGTAATTGGGGCGGTGTAGGGGAAATACTACTATTTCTATTTTTATAATGCTGACTGAAAGTGGACGTTAACAGAGTCAGAACCCTGCATAAGGAACCCTCCAAAGGCGAAAACCTCTGTTTTGATATTAGAACAATATTATTTGTTATAATTATTGCATTAAAATTAAGAATCGAAATTATTCGTTTTCTTGTTGGGTAAATTATTTGACGCTTAAATAAAAACAAAGTAAATAAATTATTTTAAGCAGCATGCTTATTCCACCAAAAGCAATATTCTGATTCTAAAGCGCAAAAAATAAATTGTGTCTCTTTCAGACAATGAATTACTATTATTTAATGCGCTTTAAGTAGAGGTTAACGCAGTCAAAAGGCTAGTTACACGCGGAGGGCAGTCCGCTGCGTCAGCGACAATTAACACGACCGCAGCCATAACTCAGTCGGGCTGACGCGCGCTATCGCAACTAGCGACACGATACCACCGCTGCCACCACAAACGATGTGGAAGCGCTACAAAAAGTGGCAAGTATGCTTTCAGACAATGCAACTGCAAGATATTACTAAACTACCGAGTGCAGGGTAGTACACATAAATTAATGAAATTGCTTCATTTAAATAGATATCGGTGCTGGGGACAATTAGGTACATATCCTGTAATTCACATTTGACCAACACTGATGGTGATATACTTAATAGCAAAGATTCTTACATCTTCTTCCATTCTTAAGGGTCGGCAACGCATCTGCATCTCCTCCGGTGTTGTGGATGTCTACGGGCGGCGGTAATCACTTACCATCAGGTGAGCCGTCTGCCGTTTGTCCCCTCTTAAATAAAAAATAAATCTCTTGGCTGGGGACAAAAATTCGTGAGCATTTACATCGGCACCAAAATGTCTCCATTTTAACACAAGTATCAAAATATAATGACCTCGTTACTGCGTGCTTAGTAAGGTATTTCTATTCACAAATTCACACATATTGAGATGGCATTTTTATGTAAACGAGGAACCAAGGAAAACTTCAAAAAATAAATAACTACTGGTTACAATAACCTCTCGTGTATGTCTGCCCTTAAAATGTAACCATAAAACTCGAAGTCGGATGCATTGTTTTCTTCAACTTCCTTCCAACTAGCCCACGCACCCGTACCGTCACGGCAACTATGTTTGTCACCAATGTTTGTAATTTAAATTAAGTATTTACATAGTTTATTACAGTTTAAGAACGCAATTTGTTAATACGCAAATACATTCACCTAGATTTAAGGTCTACTTGGAATTCAGCCGGATTCCATCGTGAACGTGTTGCTAACTCTGTTGTTTTAGTGACGTGAAATATTTCGTAGTGTTTTAAAAATTGTATTTTTTGTTGTGAAAATATCCTTAGTAAAATGTTGTCTTGAAATATGCAATAGGTTCAATTCTTTGACTTAAATTTTATGTTTTTAACAAGTTGAGAAGAAGGAATCTAGATCTTTCTAGATCTAGAGCATTTAGCGTAAAAAGATAATTCACAAAGTAACTTGGGAGCACTAAATCTGTCCCATGACCTTAACAATTTATATCATTCCAACGAGCAGAATAAACGAAAAAGTTTATAATTAACGAAGCAGGGATCCTCGCCTAATTGCACGTAACAGGATACAAAAAAGCGAATAGCTAAAATAATAAAAAGATATCGACAACCATCATTAACTCTGTGGAGAAAGATTCCATTTTCTCGAGAAAGATGTTTCTAATTGCTGGTAGCACATTCCTGTAATGTTAATTTTAACTAAACGTTTCTTCAGCGAAATGAAAATATTGTAATTTCTTCTTTGCGCGAAATATGATTAAGTCAATTTTTAATCCAAATATTTTAATTAGAATAATTCAATGAAAGACTACGCGAAGAAAATTTCATTAACTATATACCTATATATTCTGCAAGAATACGAAAATAGGCAGGAACATTTTTAATAGTACCAGAAAAATTATACTTTGACCTTAGAACAGATCACTCATTAGTCACTGTTTATTTTGCTTCACTCCATTCTTTTAACTAATAATTAACGACCATCTGCTATGATTCACCTTGAATAAAAGATAATAATTATGTTTGTTGCACTTATTTTGTCCCATCTCTTCTTCTTCTTCATGCCCTTTGCCCACACTAATTGGGGTCGGAACAACATGTTTTCCTCTTCCATTCTCCTCTCTCCCTGGTCAGCTTAGCATCCACTTCTTTTATTCTTCTCCACGCGCGGGTGCGGGGACGGACGCTACGGCCGGGCGATGGGGAATGAAACCGGCAGCGCCGGCGGGGCGGCGGCGGCGCGGGCGCGGTTCAGTGCACGACCGAGCGGCAACCACTACACTCGCGTATTCCATATATAAATATATTAACGTTAACAACCATCGCTTATAATTATTATTACACCTTTAGAACACTGTCCATGTTTTACTCAAATTCTTTAGTCACATCTATTAAGATTTCATCAAAAGGTTGTCTGAGAAGAAAATACTTTTATTTCCGCCTGCATTTACCCACTTTAAGTCTGTACTCGTCCACTTTTGGTCAAAGCTAACTCCATCATATTTTTTTTGGTGAGTTTTTTGATCCGTAGTCACAGTAACCACAATAGCTAAATTCTAGACCAATAAATAGTGTCAATGGAAACGCCAAAATGTGTAACGTCAACTTGACAAATTGTTAAGTTTTCGATAAAAAATCGACACAATATACACTCATCCGTTGTGCCACCAGCCGCCATCTTCCTAATGCCAGCATCGTGTTATGGTTAAATTCTCTATGATTATTTAACTTTAGTTATATTTGAAAATTCGACTATTGGACAAGCTGTCATATCACGACATCATACGTTTTCGCCATTGGTCCATATTTTAACCTACTGGTCAATCTGACCACGGATCAAAAAACTGACCCTTAGCTTTCCAGATCCACCAGCTTTCCGCCCGTCTCATAAGTTGTCAGTTAATCTGGGTACAACTACCATCTGAATATGACGAACTCACTTACACCATCGACCATCGGGTCTTAAGCAACCCTATCCCCAGTGCTTATATTACCATGAATATATTATTACTAGTATTCATAATCATCATTAGCCTAAACTAAAAAAAATTATAAATAATTACAATTAAATAAAATTAAATATTTTTGTACTCTATTAAGCAATGAAATTATTTGTAATGTATTAATTAAATGAATGTATAAATTATCAATGTATGCTATGGACTTTGTCTGAATTAAATATATATTTTTTTATTATTATTAGTCTAGAGACGCCCAATGCCAAATGCAGGTCTCCCTCAAGGATTTTCAACCGTCCTACCAATGCATCTATCTATTCTACACTCTTGTTTTGCTTTAGAGGTATATGACCACATGTCCAAAGTATTGAGTTATGTCGTGGTTTTCATTAAAATGATGACAATGGTTGACTTCGTTCAAACGAGGTAACCCGATAACGAGCAGAACAACACTAACTAGTGCTGTATGTAAATCTTGAACTAACAACTCCTGTGGTCTGAATTATTTAGACACATCTGGTTCTATAAGACGACTACACATGTGATCATAATGGATTAATGCCAAGAAGCGACAAAGTATTCGCTGCATTCTACAAGTCTAACGTATTACCGGGGATTATTTTTGTGAATGCTATTTGTATTTCTAAATTTGTCCTCCAGCCATAACAGAGAACGTTAATAATAAATTATCAAACGCTCACATTTAGATTCTAGTTAGTAACTATGCTTCAAAAGTTTGTGTTAATAACTCAGATATAGTCACTTTTATATACCACATACATAATATGAACTCATACAAAGTTTACTTCAAAATAAAACAACCTTAAATATTTGCCCTTCACGCTGAAAACTCCTTAGTTCCTTTCTTTAAAATCTATTTAGTTCAAAGATCTCAAATTCTTATTAATCCTGCAGCAATATCCGTAGAATACTAATTTAATTGCGTTTAACGCCAAGTCTTTATGGAACTCTCCTACAAATTCAATTATAAAAGAACGCATTTTATTTTATCGAGCAAATATTTGTACAGTTTTAAACGTTACCTTTTAATTGAAGGAATAATACAAGTGAACACTTTACTAACCAACAATTTAAAGGAGGAATGTGTGTGAATTTACACACTGAGCCAGCTTTGCGATTCTTCCTCATTCGGCATATCTTCAAAACCGAGATAATATCATCACCAAAACTTCCAGCTCAAGATTTTGATGATGACAAAATGTTGAGAGTCATAGCGCGATTGGTTACTAATTAATTAACTGTCTTACAAACTTAATCGTCGTTCATTTACTGAAAAAGTTTAATTATGGCTTTTGATTACATTTTACCGAGGGTAAATTAACCGGAATCTTCTTAATAGGTAATATATTTTTAATTTCGTCCAAAAAGCTATGCATTTCCCAGAACCCTTCGTTGTCTGCATCTGACACGCATTTGTCGTATTTTTCAATTATTTTGAGCAATGCGGCCACTCCATCTCACCTGAGTAGTTCAACGAAAGGGAACAATTATTTCCCAGAGTCTAGTCACGAAAATTTTTCATTTTAATTAAAGTGCCGACCGGTGGATCGTCGGCTAATTAAGCCATTAAAACACAGACTCCTTTCATTTTGTCTTTTCCTCCGAGTGTTCACTTTCTTGTGATTTTTCGAAAAGAAAACGTGAATTAGGTCTTACGGTCAGAAAAGGTTAGGCGTTTAGTCTGGCAGAATTAGTTTTCTTGGTTAAGCTACCAAAAATAGGGTTCATTTTTACAAAATAAAAAAGTTTTAAGTATTTGAATCTAATACGGGAAATGTGAGATTAAAAAAGTAGTATAGATGGAGATCGACGAAGAATTTCGCAAAGTGAAATAAATTCTACTATTATTTCTATTTATAAAAACAAATATTTTCATTGTTCCTCATTATCTGATACGTTTGTAGACATATAAATCAATTGTGTTTCGTCCGTGTCAGTCCAGGGATAAAGAAATCCGAATTTATCACCCTGCTACAGCCCCAAGAAGCGATGGATTGAATGTGTAACAGTATGATATGAGATTTTGAAAATGTAAATCGAACTGACGAGTGACAGAGAAGAATAGAAGAAAACGTAATTATTCACAACATCTAGAGCTGACGTAAGAGGAAGATAGCACAATATTTCTGTCTTATAAAGCATAATTTAAATATGATACGACTATTATTGAATTTTCACCCACACGAAACTCAGATCAAAAGAATGCCTCATCGTTTGTTTAAAGAGCTAATCCATACTTACAAAAATAAACACATGCTAGACTAAATGATGAATATGTACTTACTTTCGGAACAGTATAAATGAATTTCTTAAGAGCACTAAATCTCCGATGAGTACTAAATCTAAAAAGAAATTAGAGATCCGTTTAAATGTGGTAAAAATCCTAGTCAAAAAGCAATATGTGGGGCGGGGGCAATTATTTGGGTGATGAATTTTCAGACATTTGTTCTCCAGTCTTGGATGTTCATATATATATTTATATATATTCAGGGTATTTACATGTATCTATCTATTAAATATATTTATCTGTCATATAGTGTCCGTAACACAAGCAGCAATAGTTGCTTAAAATGAGGCCAGTTGGTAGGTGTGAATATTTGAAGATATTTATTTATTTCATTTATTTAATATAGTAGACAAATCAAATTTCACAATTCTATTTGAGTCTGCGCAATATATCTTCTTTTATTCTCTCGTATAATTAGCCAAGGCAACACTCACTCTCTTCCTCATCATTATTATCATTGACATAAGACATCCACTTTCTCTTCGATCTAATTTTGGTCCATAATTTTCTTGGTGTTATAATAAGACAGTACCTAAAAAAATTAAAAATCACCGAAAAAACTTGGTGCAAACTCTCATTAAAATCAGAAATTTGGCGCAACGTCGTCAGTTAATTAAGTCGTTAAATATTTTTCATCGTCACGAATTATTTCCTTTCAGTATAACAAGATGGTGCGCCATTCTAAAGGTTTTTGCAAATATTTATTTTTTTACTTGGATGCGAACTACATGAATCAAGGTTTATAAAGTTTCGAAACTTCACAGGTTATTATGCTTTTTTTCCATTTAACTAGACTATTTTTAGAGGTCCTTTACCGAAGGGTAAAACGGGAACCTATTACTAAGACTTCGCTTCTGTCTGTCCGTCTGTCTGTCACCAGGCTGTATCTCGAGAACCGCGATAGCTAGACTGTTGAAATTTTCACAAATTAAGTATTTTTGTTACAACAAATACTCAAACGAAAATTAATAATTTAATTATTATATAATTATTATTTAATTGGGGGGGGGGGGGGTTGTTTACCTAGTCAATGGTACGGAACCCTTCGTGCGCGAGCCCGACTCACACTTGGCCAGTTTTTTTCTGAGAGTGATAATTTAATTAAAATGTATGTCCTATAAGTCCTAAAATACAAATACCATGTTATGTAATCCTTTGGTATTTATATATTAATGTTGAAAATCTTCGGTGAAGTTGCTGATTTAGGTAACTAATATAGCGTAGTATTATGGAGCTGTAAACATTTACGAGCTGTTTTGTTTGTTAAAGTGTTAGAATAAGAATCTAAAAGCAGTACAACGCACGATAAAATACAAAATTATAGCCCATTAATATATGAAAGGATAAATAAACACAAGGTTTTATTTAGGAATATTTTTATCGGTGCAATTTACTGTTATACGTTTTGTGAAGTTTTTCTTTTTGTGCACAATATTGAGTAATCTTACGAGGAGCTCGGTGGCGTAGTTATTAGCCGAAAACAAAGCAACCTTCGCCATAGTTAGGCCTTGGATGGATGACCAAAAACTTTAGTGATCTGTAACTCCCCCGTGCTTCGGAAGGCACGTCAAGCCGTTGGTCCCGGTCGCAATTGCAACCGTTTCTACCCACCAACCCGCATTGGGCCAGCGTGGTCTGTCAAAAATTTGGCTTGCTATTCACTTTATTCTGACTTTAGAAATCACCCATGAAACATCTCCCATTTTAGGTTAAAAATGCTTTAAAAACTTAAAAAATCTGTTCTAACAAGAAAAATCCCAATCCCGTACATGAAACATTTATCATATTATCAAAATAATGCTTATCATCGATGTATTTTGATCAGCAAAAACTGTATTCATTCTGAGTGGTAGTGGTGTAAAAAGGGCTATCGATAACATTGTTATTGATTTTATAATTTACATACAATACACCTTGAACTACATCAATATCTACGTTGCTTGTTTGATAACAGTTCCAAAGAAAACGTATAGAAAAAAAATGGTTCGAAATTTTGTAGAACCTTAATTCAAAATATTCTAAATAAAGTATTACGTAGTATGCTCAATCATTATCGTCAACAACCTGCGCTTCTAATTTAACTATGGCAACAATTCCTAAACTTGTTTAAAAATTAATCGTTAAACACAGACACACACATATTAGGTGTTAAAGTATGAAATTGCCGTTTTGTATGGAGATTTTGGGGAAGTCGTTGGGGAAGAACTAACATTTTTTCAGATTTCTCCACAACGACAAATCCAGAGATAGTAATTGTTGGCATGTATCAGAAGACAAGCTTAAGCAATATGTGTGATATCACTCTTCATAACAATTATTTATCGTTTTTAAGTGAATGCAAATCAAATGATGTATTCGGGAGGCACTGAAAAAGAGTTGTCTCCGTGTCCAATTTCAACACAATTAAACTTACAACGAATTATCGAAACAAATCGAAAGAGCTCAAAAATATGGTCTATTTTAAGAGGAGGTAATATTTTTTTTTAAATACTCTGAAACTTAATTAGTTACAGATAAAATACAAAGAGAGAAAAAACGGCAATTTCATACTTGAACCCCTATTATTATCACGCCTTTCTCCCCGAAGAGGTAGGCAGATGTGTTACCACCCACATTTCGCCAGATAACAGAGAGAGATAGAACAGTAACCATAATAAAAACTCCAATATAAAACTGTCAACACTACTTCGCTTAACTCTAAATCTCGGTCTTCATTAGACGTCAAAGAGCTGGTTGACAAAACAAACTTGTTGCGGCAGCCCTAAAACAAAAGCATCTAAAGCTGGGTGCACAGCGTAGTCAACAAGACAGGCTGAGGCTGCGATCATCTGAATGACGGAGCAATTACGTACATTCAGCTCCCCGCGCAGTCAGTCGAGGCAAGTGGTGAGATTGGTTTCAATAAAAGCGCAACCCCTCCCTTCGTTTTTCTTTCATCACTTTGCACTGAATGGTGTTATTCAGTACTGCTTTATGCAACCGATCACTGATGATGGTTTCGTTTTGTTCCAGGTAATTTTGCAGAGTTCAAGTTGCTGTATTATGGTGAATATTTACTAGTTAAACTTATTTACCCTTGGCGGATTGTGTACATTTTCTAATTCACGAATAATGAACTACTCGTAAGATAATTTAATATTCTCATTTAATTTGAAAAAGTAGATATGCAGTTTTTTCTCAACAGCCACGAAATGTGTGAGCATTAATTATGTACATATTAAGTAATTAACATCCTAACTTTTATGAATATCGACCAAGACATGAACATTCTACGTCTACCGAATGTATTTCAAAAATCACAGGTAACGTAAGGTCACACGTGTAACGTTTCTTCGTAGATACAGTAAACATTTTATATAAATTTTCTTGGATGGAATGGCTTAAGGCCATCCGGCACGTGTCATGTGAAAGTTCTGACGTCCGACAAACGGAACGTTAAAAAGCTCTAAGTGTATAGCACAATGAACCCTCTCGAGGTAAAATTTATCATAGCCTCATGATTAATTAGTGCATCATGAAAATTTGAAAGAGTACGTCCCTTGTCTGTGCCCCCTTAACAGATTAAAACCAAAAGACCAAGAGATAATGTCCGAGACCCGCAAAGCGCGAGTGGAACTCTACGCAAAATGAGTTTTACTTTATTGCAATCACAAATTTTACGAGCCCAAGTTTAAGAGGTTATCGTAACCGAGATTTTTTTATTGAGTCTTATAATATTTGGACACAGATTGAGGAAATTGAGTAAGTTTTTACTAGTTTAACTGAAAACCAATCTGATATTTTGTTCTAATTACTGAAATAAAACCAATGTGTCCAGCACAAATAACCCAAACTTGATATTGATGTCTTTCGTTTTACACTTTTTTATAGCTTTGATATCAGAATAGTTTTATACCAAAAAGTATTTAATGCAATTTTTTGACTTCGACAAAATCTCAGAGTAAACAGGACAAAATAAAATAATGAAGGTGTAATAAATCGATATTTGTGTTATAACTTGATAATGTCACGGATATGGAGAATTCTTTTTTTTAAAGAGCAGCCATAACTTTTTTAATTTTCCAACAATATTACGATTAAGGCCATACAGTAGAATTAATTCGCAGCCAAAGACTATTACATGATCGATGTAAACATTATTAGGGCACGAAATTAAATCAAAAAGAAACAGATATACCTGAAAATCTTTCATAGCGTTGTACAAAAGAATGACAATGATTTGAAATAAATCATTTGTATTTGTACTTGGAATCTGACCAAACTGGCGATAGCTTACTTTCTCCATATAATGAATTATATTTCATCCCTGCCTCATAATTACCAAGCCCATCTGTGCTTAACTTTAATTATGTTAATAATTTTCTTTACTATATGTGGTTCCATTTTACATTACATTTCCTACATTTCCAATTATTTTTTAGTAAATTTAGATCTTTTCCGCCGTACTATTCTCCACCTCTTGCAAACGTCAGATGCAAGCTTGAGATAGATCCAATAGGCATAAGCACTAGTTAGATGGCGCACCCGCATCCGCTAGGCAACGCCCTGTCTCCTTCTGTGTCCCAACTCAAGACCAAATGACACAGCATCCGGATATCCCGACTACCAGCATCAATTTCAAATAAGAAGTGAACCAAAATTGAAATAAAATTCCGCCTCACCTTTCTAGTACGTAAGCGATTGACACAAACACCGTATTTTTATCTCAATGGTGTCATTCGGTCAGGAAAATGAATACAAAAATTCTCCACTTGGGGAGTCCTGTCAATTTTTGTAGTTTCCCGCCCCGCCTCCCAGGGGTGGTCTAAAAGCGTCCTTCTACAATATTACGACATAAAATGTGGAATGTACTAGTCTGCGAAGAGGACCAGCGGACATGGATAATTTAAAGAGTTTTTTGTAGCCACTAAACCCTAAAACAGAAAATTACTTAAACGATAAACTATGCGGGTAATCTTACGTAATACCCCCCCACTCGTTTAGCATTTATTTAAAATTTTCGAGATACATCCAAATCTTCGGGTTTTATTTTTTAAATTAGCTTAAATTACTGTAGGTAATTAGGATAAAATTTGTGTAGGAGATCTATCAGTAATGGACTTTATAACCAACACACGTACTAGACTATTGTTAAATAAACCATACTAATATTATAAATGCGAAAGTAACTATATCTGTCCGTTTGTCTCGCTTTCACGTCAAAACTACTGAACCAATTTAACCGCAATTTGGTACACAGATAGTCTAGAGCCTGAGAAAGGACGTAGGCTACCTTTTAACCAGATATTCCCATGGGTACTGATGCCATGCGGTTGAATGTAAAAAAAATAGCGACTCCTAGAAAAATTAAGGACAAATTTACGCCACTATGAACTTTGCTTCGAATAATAGAATAGGAGTGAATTTTCAAATCCGCCAATTGAGGCTACTGTTCCAATTAAAAACTTTCACTGTTCAATAGCCTATTTATTGAAGAAGGCTATAAGGCTACATACCATCACACTATCTCGCCGACGAAATCGCGGGTAATTAGTGTATTATTTACGATCAAACTAAAACATAGCAGGAACTTAACATCCAAATTTAATGGAAAATATAAATAAACATTAAAAATAAGCATCACAAAACTAATAATGTTTTTCGTAACGCCTCACTAACTGAACGAGGAAACCGTAATAAGACGCTGTTAAAACTTACTTATGCCACTAGCGAAAACATGAACGAACCATGCAAGTCGCAATGCCGCAAAAACTTTGGTAATTACTATAATTATGAGCGACCTGCGAGAAGCATCCAATCTCGACGCACTCATATTTCCCACTTAATCGCGCAGTTTGCAACATAAATTCGTCTATTCATTACCAAGACCATAAATCAGTGTTATAGTTACAAAGTTGGACGCGTATATGTTTAATGAAGTTTCGTGTAGTTCAGCGAGGCTAGGCTTTCTTTTGAGTTTTACACAATTTCCTGAGGTTTTGAACACTGAAGTGAAGGAAATGTTTTTAGAGTTGGTAGCTGAAAATTGCCGTAGTTAACACTGGTCAAGATTGGGCGGATGAGATTAGTTTCAGAACTTAATTATGTAGAGAGACCTAAGATTTCTTACTCCGGAATAATCGGGGCTTTTGAAGTAACAATCTGCAATTAAAATTAAAATGTTTGAGGAGCTCGGTGACGTAGTGTTAGTACGCTTCGGCTTTCGACATCAAAAACAAAGCTACCTTCGCCATGGTCAGGCCATGGGTGGGTGACCAAAACTTTGTGATCGAGAACTTCTCCGTGATTCAGAAGGCACTTTAAGCTGGTCCTGATTGCAACCGTTTCTGCCCACCAACCCGCATTAGGCAAGCGTGATGGTGTTACGGCCCATACTCCTCATGAGTTTGTTTCCATGAGGAAGGCCTGTGCCCAGCAATGGGGCGTATATGGGCTGACGACGAAAAATTATCAATATAACATTGAGATTATAATTGATATAAAGATTAGAAAGACAGTACTATAAATACGTAAACACTATGATACTTTACTTAAATATTCTGACTGCCATAGCCTCAACACCAGAAATAAGCATAAGCTCGCCGTTCCAAGCCTCAGACTTCACAAGACTGTTAAATGTTTTATAGGAATCAGCATAAGCATGTATAATAGGCTGCCACAAAGTTTTATTGACTTGCCCCTGCATAAATTTAAGTCAGCTGTTAAAAGCTCTTTAATGAAAAAGGGGGTATTATAAGATAGAAGATTATTTTAAAGAAAAAAATTCGTGGCTACTATAATTTGCTCCTCTGCACATACTTATTTTACAATATTTAAAATGTTCTAAATTCCTTTTGTTATTATGGCTTTTTAAAAAAGGCTAACTGTAGAGTTTCTTGCGGCACTACTTATCAGCAGGCCATTCACGTCGAAGTGCTAGTAAGAAAAAAAATATTGACGTGCAAAAGTATTTCATGTAAATCTAATTGCAGAATAAATTATTTCATTTCATTATATGGGTGAATTTCAGCAAATGCCATTTTTTGTATCAGATCGGTGTTCTTTTTCATTTATATTTAATTTGTATATTTTTCATGTTTATTGTATTCTTTAGGATGGTCGGTGATCTTTATTGCCACCGATGTGATAATCGGTGGCAATAAAGATCACCGACCATCCTAAACCAGACCAACCACCGATTACACCGATATGAGAACAGCGATATAAGAAATTACACGCATTTTATAAGATTTGAAAAAATGCATAATATCTAGGATAAACTCAATAACAGTCAATTAAGCTAATTCACTTACTACATCTGTTGGAACCAAACAGCAATAATAAAACTACTCATTACACTAGAAAATTAAATCACCGATATTATAAAACAATTGTCCGGGAGCATCTGAAATGGCTTACTTACGTAATTAGCGGGAATATGCGGCGATTAGACACACGTCCGTCCTTACTGCGCACTAGCACACACTAACGAGGGAAATAAAATTGGGGTGGGGACGGTGTCGGACTCTTCTATGTAAAGTAATGCTTAAATTACTTTTGTCCACCGATATGAGAAACCTTTCCAGGACAAGTACGTTTGTACAGGACAAGTACGTACAAAAATTTACGATTTTTTTTCTACCTTTGTTAATAATCTAGGCAAATTATGTTTTGCCACTACCCATTTTTCAAAAACTAATTTCATCGAAGACAAAAAAAAGGCATAAAAAAATTCACAAAAATTCACCCATCTCATTTTTGGCTGAATGATGACATTAATTTCACACACATGCGAAAACACGAACAAAAACTCGTATATTTAAAGTTCATGCACCCTAACCGAAAAAGAAAAAAAATGTACCCCAAATCAACTTAGCGTTTATTAGATTAGTCGTTTTAAACGATAAATCAGATTGCATGAAAACTTTTTCAATCACATGCACTCAACGGATTAAATTGCTGACAATGAGTCATCGGCCAGTATTCATCTTAAAAAAGCGACATTTAAATCACCCCTGTGATATGAATAACGGCTTATTTGGGAACGATTGTGCACACAGTTGGGATGACAACAGTAGCTTGTGACGATGATACAATAAAATGAACCGATGATAAAATAAAAATACAGTTGTCGTCACATATTACGGTTGCGTCACAAAAACAATTTCACATTTAACACTAAAATATATTATAAAAGGTAGGGCTTAAAGAAACTTATAGACTTTGTAATATAACCGGAACTGGTAATCAAGAATCTTGTGGTTGTTGTAACTTTTTAGGATAAGCTTATAAGCACAGCAGCTTAGCTTGATCAGCACATTATAAATACATTAAAATAATATTTTAAATTGTTATCGGTGAGTCAACCGCTTTACACGCTGACTCTGGTAATCTGGTAATTCGAGAACAAAACAAATAAAAAGAGACAGACAGAAAATTTAAAAACGGAAACCAAGAGAAAAATGGCCAGAGAAGAGCGCAATGACAGCAACGAGTCGCTAATATATCTATAGCGCCTCGTTACAAACTTATTCATTTTACCCTTTGGCCGGCACCGCGAACACTGGTGTTCGCAAACAATAGATGTTTCTATTGTGGTCTCGTTTGTGTTGTAAATTGTTTAGAACTTTTTTAGATAAACTTTTCGTGCTTTTTATAAAGACAATCTGATGTAAATTAGAAGTGATATTTAAGAAATATGTGTTTTGACTTGGCAAATCGACGACATTTTAGGATTTTTCATATGTAAAATATTACGTATATATACGTATAGTAAATATATATTTTTCAAGTAAATGAAAGTCGAAATCAAGAAAAAATACGCTATTATATAATAACTGGGTTACATCATTATGGCTCACAAAGCTGACTTGGTTATTAAAAGGTGACTTATGCTATTTTTTTGCAAACGGATTCCAATCGCTTACCATGAGATAACATTCATTTATCTATCTTTTCAATAATAATAAATAATGTAAATTTTTTTTCCCCAATTTCTTCACAGTACTCTTTGAAAATTTTATGGGCAAAGTAACTCCTTAAATTTACTGACAAAAACAAAAAGCTAAAGTAAAAACAAATAATTCAAAAATGTTGACATTAAAATCTCATTGTAATAATGTTTACAACCATGACATGCTGTATTTCACTTTAACTGTGCGTCCAGAGCCATTCGTCAAACGACTCATAGGAGTCGCAATCATTTAGAGTGTGTACTGTAACTACGTCCATATTCATAAAGGCAGTTAACCGAGTTGGTGATTGTCGATGAGCTCAAATGGTTTTTATAGCGCTTACCCTTGAGAGGTAAGCAAACAAAAAAAAGGTTTGTTTAACTATAAAAGACACAGCAAGTGACTCACCATCACCAGATGGCAAGCAGTGGGAGAGTATTTGCAGAGCCACAGAGATCAGGAGCTAGCCACCTCCACCATTAGGTGCTTTTCAAACCTCTATTGAAGGAATGCTTTTGGACGGAAAGAATACATATGCCGGAAGGGAAATCTAAGCACTAGATGTGTGCACAAAGAATGAGTGTCATGTTGTAATAACTATCAGAAGGTATATCGTCGTAAGGTCGTATGTGTAGGCGGCTGGCTGGAGAAGGTAGTCGGAAGAAACTAGTACAGGCAGCAGTGGACATTTCTGCACTGATACAATGTAATGATATAGACAAAAACTAGACAACCAAACCTGAGATTCAATTTAGGCCTAGAGAAACAACTTTAATCTCCTCTTCTTGCTCGTCTATTCTTCTTCACTTCTTTAAGTAGGATATATAATACAATTTTTCATAATCCTCCGGCCCTCTTCAACGAGTAATCTTTGAATTATTTCCCAGCAAGTTATTTAATCAATCAGTTTTAGACCTGTTAAATACAGTATGAAGTGACTTTGTTTTAAAACAAAATCATATTTATTGCTTTCTTCACATTTAGGCATTTACAAGTATATACTTGCAAAAAATCTTAGAAACGAATACTGATGTCTGAAATAGGTTTCAGAGTGAACTGTTTTTAAAATTGTTGTCCGATTGTAGGAGTGTTACAAATACCGGAATTAAAACAACACCTTTTGCGATAAACTATATATTTTTACAAATCTTCACCTTCTCTAAGATTTAATAGATAGTTCTTGCAATAAAAAACCCTTTTCAAATAATTTCGCTTTACAACTTAAGCCCAAAACGACCCCAAAACCGATCTTCATCTAAATAAAGCTCTAAAATCCAACAGACTCATAAAAAGGTAAACCTAGAAACGGCACTCCGGCCAAACTGAGCTAGACCAATGAGATGTCTACCTAGAAATTGGAAGAGAAAAATTCCGGTCCAAGGTTTACGAGTGTTTCATAATCGTGCGCCGAAACACGTGAAATTTCCTCGCTTCATGCAGACGCAGCACGGAATGAACGACCAGGGTTGTCTACACTATTTTACGAGGTATTTTTCGCAAAACCTTCGCTGACACTGCAGCGCTTTTATGCAGCTTCCTACATTGTTTTGTTTTAGTTAAATATTGCCTCTAAAAAAATTCACAGTTTAATAACATGCGATTTGGATCAGCAGTTTAGTCAGTTTACTGATTGAAGTTTGAACGGATAGCAAAAATTAAAGATGTTAAAACTAAAAACTATAATTACATAACATATGGATTAAACGACAACATCTCAATGAATGAACACCTACACAAAATCAAATATTATTGGGTTTAGTTTTTAAATTCTGCGTGATTTGTCATTGTGTGAAGCATATATTTCATTAAAGGCTCTAGGATTCAATTCGGTGTATTTAATTTCTTGAGAGTAATAATATAAAGGGTTTAATTTAATCACATTTTATTCAACTTTTTACCTAACCGTTCGAGTCTACCTACTACATAATCAGACAGTAGAAAAATATTTTATTTCACAAATTAAAACCGACAACCCTTCCCGCCAAGTGTGCTGTGAAATATTCGTAAGAATCGCACGAAAGAACAAGAGCGCGTAAAAAGTATCAAACCGCTTTTGTTTTACTGCACACTGGGAACGAAACCTATGGACATACACAGTGGGCGCCAAAATGCTGAACGAATAGAGAAATGATTTTTTTAAGTTAAATGAAAATTATTTTAAATGTTCCTTGCTTTTTATAACCTTCATAGCTTTAGACATACAACTAACTTGAATAATAGGATATTACAAAATTTGCTTCGAAAATAAAGTTAACGAAATATTTTCAATCCCTTGTGATGTAATTAGTATTCTGCATTATAAGGGCTTTAGTGTTGATTAAAGCTTTAATCTCAAGGTTATTTTAAAGTCAATTTAAATAAATTCCAAGAAAATACTTATCTTTTAATTATCTCCTCACGTAGAAGCCTTCCAAGAATACAATCTGTAACTGTAAAGTATCAGTGTAATGAATGTAATAGTATTATGTTCAACATAATTTTCTACATAGACTGTATATTTAAATTTCCTTACTTTTCCACGGGAGCTTTATTATTTGTTCTTTTCTTGTGCGTTGGTTGGGGGTATTTGTTTATTTCTACGAAATTTTATTTATTTC
Source organism: Parapoynx stratiotata (assembly GCA_910589355.1). Classification (NCBI taxonomy): domain Eukaryota; kingdom Metazoa; phylum Arthropoda; class Insecta; order Lepidoptera; family Crambidae; genus Parapoynx; species Parapoynx stratiotata. The sequence continues at coordinate 11,733,035 of OU342461.1, forward strand.
TCATTGATAAGATCATAACAGTAAAAGAAATACAGAAAATACTTAACAATAAAGATCAATCTTAACCTACGTATTTCTGGGAAAAGTCTCGAATTTCAACTTCTTAATGTTTCATACACACTTTCTATTCGTGGTCTTGGATAACTTGTTAAAATAACACAATATTCAATCCCAAAATTCTGTAATATGTATTCGAGATCCATTGAAAATAGTTTTTTTTTTATTTTAATATGAAATATATGAACACACAACAACAAACCCAACCTTTCTAAAGTATTCCTCAAAATCAAAATCAAAATCAAAATCAAAAGCATTTATTCAGTTTAGATGCGTCTTAGCGCATGCTTATGAATGTCATAAACATTTTACAATATTTCGTGAAAAAGAAAAATTACGCCATCCGTTCACAAAACTACCAGGAGGCCTTGTTCTGAGAAGAACGGGCAAGAAACTCAGCAAGTTTCTACCCTCCCTTTACATAGCAACATTTAAAAAATGTCATAAACTACAACGTCATTGAAGTTTAAAAATAAAAAGATAGATATCTAATTTGAGTAATATTCTGCAGTTTACCACATTTTTCATTACAAACATGTTCGGTGATAGTCTAAATTATAATCTAAAAAATAGTATCTACATTACAATTATTGCCACGCATTTTTGTCTTCTAGGTAATCATTAACGGTATAGTAACCTTTAGACATTAATTTAGTTTTAATATATGTCTTGAATCTGTGCAAAGGCAATTCGACAATTTCACTAGGGATCTTGTTAAAGTAGCGTATACTAAGGCCCACAAATGAACTATTGATTTTCTGCAGCCTGTAGGACGGCAGAAGAAGCTTTCCCTTATTTCGTGTATTCCTATTGTGAATGTCACTGTTCTTTAAAAGAGAATTAATATTACTTCTCACAAAAAGGATGCAGTTGTAAATATACTGGGATGGAACAGTCAGAATATTAATTTTTTTGAATATGTTTCTAAGTGAAGTACCTGCTTTTAAACAATAAATTGACCTTATAGCTCGTTTTTGCAGAATGAAAATAGATTGTATCTCTGCTGCTTTACCCCATAAAAGGATACCATAAGACATAACGCTGTGAAAATAACTAAAGTAAACTAATCTGGCAGTTTCCTCATCTGTAAGTTGCCTTATTTTTCTGACAGCATAGGCCGCAGAACTAAGTTTATCCGAAAGTTTTGTGATATGGTGATTCCATTGAAGCTTATGGTCCACAGTAATACCCAGAAATACAGTAGACTCAGTTAAGCTTAATATTTCCCCGTTGAGTTTTAATTCTATCATTGTTTTTCTTACATTTGGTAAAGTAAAATTTATGCATTTTGTTTTTTTGGCGTTTAATTGTAAATTATTCACAGAAAACCAGGACATTATTTTGGTAAGTGCATTGTTCACATCGTCAAAATTTGTCTTATTTCTATCTACTTTAAAGATTAGAGACGTATCATCAGCAAACAAAACAATATCACAAAATAGCTCTGCAAAAGAAGGCAAATCATTTATATAAATTAGAAATAAGAATGGTCCTAGTATTGAGCCTTGCGGGACTCCCATTTTCATATGAGATCCTGATGATTTCGTCCCATTTATATCAACTTTATGAGTTCTACAACTTAAATAAGAGCATATTAAACCAAGAGCTTTGTTTTTTATACCATAATGGTTAAGTTTGCAAATTAAAGTATCATGATTCACACAATCGAAGGCCTTTGATAAATCACAGAAAACTCCCAGCACATTTTGAGCTTTCTCCCACGCATCAAATATATGTCTTAACAGCGCTACTCCAGCATCGGTAGTGGAGCGACCTTTAGTAAAACCGTATTGTGTATCATGAAGAAGACTGTTTAAATTAAAAAATGTCATCAGTTGTTCAAGTATAATTTTTTCAAAAACTTTACTAAGAGTCGGCAAAATTGAAATCGGTCTAAAATTGGTCGGGTCATTTTTGCATCCGGACTTAAATAAAGGTATTATTTTACTATATTTCATTAAATCTGGAAAACTGCCTTCATCAATACAATTATTAAAAATGTACGCAAGATCTGGGGCAATTATATCAATAATATCCTTGATAATATGAACAGACATATCCCACAAGTCTCCGGAATGTTTAAGTTTTAAAGATTTAAAAGTTTTAATTATTTCAACAGGGTTAACATGTTTAAATAGAAAATTAATTTTGCACTCCGGCACGTATGTTTTAAGGTAGCTGATAGCCTCTTTAGGAGAGGAATTAAGTGAAGCTGTAGTTATTACAGGAATGTTAGTAAAAAAATTTTCAAATGTATCAGCGATTTGTGAACTGGATACAATAATCTTATTGTTTACTTTTAAAGATATTGAATTACTACATGATTTAAGTTTACCTGTTTCTCTATTTATGATATTCCAAGTAGTTTTGATTTTATTATTCGATTTTTTAATTTTTTCGCGTAAGTGCAAAGCTTTTGTGTATTTACAGACTTTCCTAAAGGTTTTGGAATAGTTTTTAACATATTCAGCAAAAACTGCGCTGTGATTATATTTTCTTAATGCATATAATTCATATAATCTATTCCTGCTTTTATAAATGCCACTGGTGGCCCAGTCGTCAAATTTAATTTTATTGCTACACTTTATAGTCTTCACTGTGTATACGCTATCAAATTCTTTTTGGATTACATTAAACAATTTTTTATATTGACTATCTGAGTCATTCAGACGAGAATAATCTAATGCACAAATCCTTGAATCAATATTCTGCCTGAACCTTTCTTTACGACTTTGAGTGATAGGACGATATTCAATGCGCTTGATTTCATCAACTATATTGTCAGGGAAGCTAGCTATCAGACCACAATGATCTGATGTAAGATTAGTTATTACAGACTTAGTGACTGGTTTATTATCTGAAAATATATTATCAAGACAAGTTGCTGAATGGGAAGTAATTCTTGTAGGTTCTGAGAAATGGTTAATTAAATTAAAACACTTAAAGATTGATATAAATCTAGTGCTCAATATGGTATCTTCAAGTATGTTAACATTGAAGTCTCCACAAACTATGACAGATTTCCGTTTCTTAGTTATTCTTTTAAGTACGTCTTCTATTACGGATTCGAATTTGTTATAATCTCCGGAAGGGGGCCGGTATACGCATACAATAACATAGTTCTCCAGTTCTACACAAGATAATTCAATAACACTTTCAATCGATAGACTTACTATATCCTTACGCTCTTTATATATTAGTGCGCTCTTTAGTAGTATTAACGAACCGCCGCGAATAGAACTACTTCTCATAAATACACTAGACAATTGGAAGTTGCCAAAAACAATAGCTTCACTTCTTCTTAACCAATGTTCAGTAATGCAAATAACTTCAATTTCACGACTTTTTGTAAAAAGTTCTAATTCTAACTCCTTGCCAGCCAAGCCTTGTAGATTTTGACAGACAATATTTAATAAACAACGCTTGGCTTTTGTCTTATGTCCTAGTTTAAAGTTGTAAATTGTACATGTTGTGCGACAGTTTTACATGTCGGCGATACGTATGTAGTCCCATGACTATACGATTTCTTTGTCATTGTGACAGTGTCTTTTAAATTATATGCTAACAATTTAGCAATTTGTTTCTTAAATTTATTTGAAAGATACAATGTATCTTTGGTCAGTGTATAATTAGTAACAAACTTGTTACAATCAAAGTATAATAATACGTCACTATGACGACATGTCAAATGGTATAAATGTTGATTTAAAATATAAATCTGTTTATTGTAATAGTTATCCATATTGCTAGCATATGGAAAGGAACAAAGTGTTACTTTAAATTTCTTCACTTTACAGAACTCTAATAGTTTAGTGATCGAATTAGTAATGTGGTATCTTTTTACCCCAACACTGTCTCCACAAAAAATTATTACATTTGATCCATTGCTTACAGGCTGATAATTTCTCAAATTATCAATAATAACATGGTAAGGCAATCCGGGTGAACATATGTTTAACACAGTTTCAGATAGCTCATCCCCAAGGAACTGCCCCAGCCCTTGACCCATCTTATCTGAGAAAATAAAGGTATTGGTGTTATGGGTTGTGGGTGGCACTGTAGGCTTTGGTGATGACTTACCCTCATTTTGCTGTGCTAAAACTGGGTAACAATTCAACAAATCATTACTTTGTATAGTAGTACATGCACAATACTTACTGGTGAGAGATGCATACCTCTCTGTACTGTAATTACACAAATCAATCATATCATGCCTGGCAGTTACTTGATATTCTATAATTTTTTTAAACATGTCAAGGTGATCATTACTCATGTTTTTTATGTAGTGTTCTAGCTCACAAATTTTTTTATTCATAGGTTTTGTTAAGCTATCATACAAACATTGGCTACTATTTAACTTTTCATTACATAAACTCAATTGCTCTTTAAGCAATGCATGTTCTTGTCTTAGCAATATATGATTTTTATAGTGATTTTTCCTTTTAATTAATTTATTTGTTTTCTTAATAAATCTGTTTATCCGAACATACTTTTTAAATTTATTGGCCGACATAAACACATTCTGAGTAGATTGTTGTCCAGTGAGCCGGAAGTCAACAGAGTTGTAGTGGTCATTGACCATGCTGGGATCACAGGCCAACTCACTGAACAGGCTCTGAGAAGCATCACCTTCTGTGGAGACCTTATTTTCTAATAATTGCATTGTCTTATGTGCCTCGGACAAACTTAATTCTAAATCACTAATTCGATTCAATGCCTGCTCATGAGTATCATGACATTGCTTATATGACATTATTATATCTTGCATTTGTACATATTGTTCAGCAATTTCTGAATATTTTGTATGTAATTCTGACAGGTCTAATTTAAGTTCTGTATTTTTTTTAATAATTTTTTGAATCTCCTGTTCACTATCTTCATGTTCTTGCAGCAATTTATCATTAAGTTCCTGCAATTTTTTCTGGTCAAGCAAAGCCTGCTTCAGTCTCTTTTCAATGTCAGTGACTGAAGCTTTGCGAGTCATCATTTTCAGGTTTTATATAAGTGAGGTAAAATGTTTATATTGGGACACAGTCACTTCTCACTATATTGAAAAATTGTTTCAAAGTTATTCTTGTATTTAGTCTACAGGTGGCAAACACTTGCAAGGATCACTGGCAGTTGTGACAATCTGGAATGTTAAAATTCAGTATCAGATAATTTAAATACTGATAAATGTATTTTTGATAGTGGATGTGAGAATTACAAATGAATGTGGAGTAAGAATGTAGGTGTCTGTCTGGGGTTATGTAGTCACCATCAACTTCACTTCCACATTTTGTCAAGTAAAGAGAGATTAACAGGAACCCAAATGTTTGTAAATTGACGTATCTCACAGTAAAGTGAGTATTGAGATGTGTTGTGGGTCTGTTTGTGTCCTAATAATTACAGAAAATCGGAAAAAAAAACAATGTTTAGGAATTATTTGTTTCGTTAAGTCAGGTAGTTACACAATTATTCGATAATTTACACTAATAAGTCACAAAAACTAACGTTTATCTCTTTATTTTAATTTTATTTTAATGGCAAAATACAGTAAGTGTAATAAATAAAAAGAAACTGATACTCCCCAGGAATTAAAGTAGACGGAGAACGTTGTTTACAACCGGCTAACAGCTAGCCGGCCGGTCGGCCGTTAGGTATCGAGATATATGTTCAATATCTTCGATAGTACACAATGCACGATATCACAAACATTTATCCAGGTTATTTATAGATTAATACACAATATTATTCACTTTAGGATATAGAAATAACTGAAATTTAAATTAATTTTATCAAATTAAAAATCACAGCTGGCTTATGACATCTACTCGCCAGTGTTGCCAACGCAAAAAAAAAAAAAAAAAAAATATGCTACCCGTAAAAAGTAAGAGTACTTCGGTTAACGGCCCCGTAACGGACAGCTCGTATGCGCGAGGCAATGTTTATGCTGGACTATAAAAATGCTCTCTGAAAAACCTACTCCTTCTGTAGGGTCCAACACGTTTCCAAAAGTACCTTGAACTTACGTACAATGCAAACATTTAATATAACTCTAAAGTTAATATATAAATGTATCATGCCATTAATATCTTATTTTATATTAATTTATATTTTTAGCATGATCATTATGATAGTTTTGACGTAGATTTATTTAAAATAAATAAATATTCCTTAATCTTTTTTTTATACTTTGGCAAAATATACTTATATCTCAAGTTACAAATTCATTGAATGTTTAAGTACTTTTTGATTCATTTTGGAGTCGTACCCACATTATGGCGAGTAATAACGCAAAATTGTGCGATCCCTGCTCAATACATATTGAGCGGGGTTCGTACAATTTTGCGTTATATTCATATAGTTAATAAGAACTAATCACACAACCCTATAGTTGCGTTAACTAAAAACAGAGTTATAATTTCATGGTTCTCGCACCATTATCTGTCTCTCGTAATAACACCATAATATTAAAAATCTCATCCAATGTATATAGTTCTGTCTTCACCTATGGTGCAGGGCAACAGGCACCCTTTTACATGGGGGCTTACCCGGAATAGATGCCGCAATGAGATAGATAACCATTTACAAAATACCTTACTTCCCGAACTCGCAACTAAGAATTAATTATTACATACATACATACATAAAATCACGCCTGTAATCCCCGAAGGGTTAGAGTCCAAGGAGCACTGTGTTCCTTAAGACCACATTAAGCCATACAAAAATTGGGTTTGGTCAGATGAAAAATCGTGAAAGAGTAGTAACAAGTGGCTAGCTCATCGCCTACACAATCACAGACCCAGTACCCAATACGCCCTTAGTCGCCTTTTACGACATGCTAGGCAAGCAAAGCAGTTGGTACATTCTTTTAATAATTGTAATTGTTGTGTTGTTTCTTTTAATAATTGTTGTGTGCTGTTGTTGTATTGTATTGTAATTAATAATTGTAAAAATAAAATTAGGCAATGTTTGAATCAATTCGAATATCTACTTATCTTGAGCGACTATCGACTCTGAACCAATACTAACAGTGAAAAGCTATTAACATTACAAACAAGGAAATTAATTTCGCATTTACACCTTAAACCATTACGTAAATTGATCACGAATTTCTAACATTTACTCAAATACAAACTAATTCGCGATAAGTCACCTCACGTATCGAATCAAAGGGATACTGATTATATGTCAATAAAATTACCAAACCAATAGTTGACTAAGACATTATGCTTAGTTCGTGTTTGGAAACCGCGAATCTCGGTCCTATTTAAGTTTGTTGAGCTGTGAAACATCACAGATTATGTTACTATACACCTCATCCATTCCGATTAATGTGTGTGAATGGGTTGCAGATTATACAATATTAACATTTACAATATCTGCAGATTTTGATGGTGCAAGGGTCTATAACAATTAAAATGCTCGGCTTAAAAATTGTGATATAGAGCATAGATCAAAGTAGGTGCTGTAGGGCTGTTCAACATAAGGGCTGTAAGGTTTCTAACAAATTTTTTTTTGGTACTAGGCCTAAGTGATATCAAAAGGACAAGGTATTAAAATATGTAGTCATATCTTTTTGTTGGTGATTGTATTCACTTGTCAATCACTGACAAAAATGTAGTAAAAACACCAAGTAATTTAAATACCTGTCTCGTTCTTCAAACCGTAACATAACAAAGCAGGCGGTGCAGCTTCGTGGCACAAAATGGTTACATAGAGACGATGTAAATAATTAACAACAAGGCGCATAATCAGAAAGTTTTAAATACCCCTAAAACAAAAAAATAATTAAAAATAACTCTCATGGGTGCTTTTTTTTTTTTTTTATTCGCTTACACGTTAGCGTTGTCACACAGATCCACGAAATTAACCACAACATTATAATGCGGCGGTTGTGCCCGTGCTTCTTAGTTACAAAATGTACATAATTAGAAAAGTTTTTATGAGCGGGGTCTCGGCAAGTCGTCGGTTGTCACCGCCTGACACCGCGCCCAGCGAGGGAGGCACAAAAGGTACTTGGTACTTGGATATTCAAAGCTCAGTAGAAGTATAAAATATTGTACTCGAGTATTTTAAATGTAAAAAAAAAACAAATTTGTATCTAAATTTTTTGTTTCTTTTATCACAGTGACACGACATTGTAGAGGCCTCAATGCTCTTAACTAGCCATTTTTACGGTGATTGTTCAGATATTTTTGATCTTTACAGGGTTTGTATGAATTGAATCTTTTCCATATAATTGTACCACTTGACTGTGTGACTTACAAAAAACAAAAAAAAAATACTACACCAACGGAATCAGTATCCCGTACCAACGTGCCAGTGCAGACAGTGTTCCCATCACTAGCGCGGCATGTCCTGACGCGGATTATAATTCCACCAAACAAATTATTTACAAATTGTGATTCTTGCCGATGTTTTCCTGAAACGTTCCCCTTGCGGGCTTTACGTTCGTTCATTAATTGTACAGATGCTGTTTTTATTTGTAGAGGGAATTTAATGGCCGTGTCAAACTTTCTAAGAATTAGTGCAACTTTTGAGACAGCTCTTATGAATAAATTATCGTTATTACATTTTCTAATTTACACTGTATAATTCTGAATGACTGTTCACTGGGAGCAAAGAAAATTACCGTCATTTTGTTTATTTAATATTGAAGATAATAAAGATGTTTATATCGGGACTGTAAGTAGATTTAGCGCCAATGGAGATGGACTTTACAACTTTAATAAGTTTTTTGCGCCTGTCATATTTAGTATTCTGACTCTTAGCAACAAACTTTTCTTATTAAGAAATAATCCCAAGCGATATGAGTTTTATTACAAAAATAATTGGAGTGTCGCTTGCATGGCCCAGGCCAGAATAACCCGAGCTGACAATTAAGCGGTTGTAGATCAAATAAAGTGCATTCCCTACTCTAGTATTGATCATGTTCCAACCGCAAGCAATAAAGAGATACTTTACAATGTACGGACCAAGAAACAGGCAGAGTAGGGGACATTATAAAAATAATTGTCGTTTTTGGCACGACAACGCGTCAACTGCGGTTCCTTGCCCTAAATGGGTGTAATTACAAAAGTTTTTATTGCAAACTTGCGCCAAAACCGCCGATGATGATCATATGCCGTCTACTTTGGCAGCGGAGCTCGTTTCTACGTCTCTTCCGTTTTAATTTTCTGGAATTACATCGCTAAAAGGAAACGCGAAATGTGTTGGATTCTTAGGTACCGTTATTATGTTAATTAAGGTAAATAAGGTAACGGCACCAATTCTGCTGTAATTTCACTAAAACTCTAAAGATTAGTAATTAATTTGAAAATTAAGTATTTATACCTTTCGACATGATTGTCAATTTTTATCAGATGCATTATTTATCGTATTTTTTTTAATTCTCCCATACACCCAATAGCGTCTCACATACACCCTTATCATACATACAATCTATTTCGTCTCTGCAATCATTAAAATGGCACCACAATATCTTTCTCTCGGTGTCATCAAAGAAAACATTTATTTGTGAGTGTTAACAATAAGCAAGCAGAAGAAAAATAAACACTGTATTTAAAATGTGTTAACACGGAATTAGGGACTCATATAACCTTATTCCGATGTAAATACAACGGAATAATGCCATTGCAAGTTTGTTTTTCCCGAGTACTAAAAAGTAAAAGATTTTGCAATATTGTGTAAATCACTTAAAATCTATTAGGAAAATCTTTAAAAACTATGTAAAACACGTTTAAGATTATATAAGAACACTTCCATACAATTAATCATCAAAGTACCTTAACAGATATTCTTTGATCTGCTGTAACTGCTGAATGCGACGCAAAAGTATACCACGGAATAAAATTGTTGTATTCATGAGTTATTAAAGAAACGAGAACTAAATTATTAATTTTCTAATTATTTATGATAAAATACCGCGGCATTAGGTGACAAATATTAGACCCGGTTGGTCTGATATTTGTCACCTAATGCCGCGGTATTTTAAAATCTTATTTTCTCTTTAATTTGTACAGAAAATACTAAAATGTTTGTGGGAAGAAATGGTTGCAATTGCGACCGGGACCAACGACTTAACGTGCCTTGTGTGCCTTCGAGATTACAAAGTTTTGGTCACCCATCATTTGGTTGGTTTTCGATCGAAAGCTAAAGTGTACTAACCATGCCACCGAGCTCCTCACTATACTAGTTTTCTTAAAACTCAAATTACCATAATCGGACTAACTACCACTTCGCACACATACGCTGAGAATTAGGTATTACATTTAGATGTTACATTCTAAGAGCAGAATAGGGTCAAAGTGGTGCACAATGAGCCGATTAGTTCGTAAACGAAGCCACGAGCGGAGAAATAGCGGACTCAGGAGCTTACGTTTCGCTCTCTGCCTCCGGACGATCGACGCGGGCGATTACAATTGGATGGCCTGGCACTTAGTTTGTTTTAAGCCATGAATGTGTATGGGTTTTTAATTTGAGATTTATCGTTTCTTCAATTTTTTTTTTAATTTTTTTTCAATTTTTTTTAATTTTTTTGCTGGTGCATCTTTAAAAAATATATTTTGTGAATGTACTGGCGTTTTGACTAAGTATATAAAACAAAAAGCAATAAATATATCCAATTTTCGACTATCGGGAAAGTTTAAATTAATTTTGTAACCAGAAGGTTTACCTTAAGGTAGATATTATGTACTACCTGTGCCCGCGACGTCGTTCGCGTGGCTATTGATTTACGTTTACAAAAAGTTTGATTGTTAACATTGTTTTTTTAAAAAGTGCTCAACATTACATTCCTACCTCTTATTAGCAAAATGTTGATTGTTAATAGTCGAACTAAAACCTCTAATTATTTAAATAATGAAAATAACATATCTTGTGAGTGTCATCTGATGAATTTTTGTCATGGTGATTTTTGTCATTTTTTGTCTGTGTTGTCGTTTTATTCGTCGTTTTTTTACGTTGTCGTTTTTTTATAATTTTTTTTATTATTTTACAACGTCGAGAAATTTTAAAATTCTAAATGTAATTACATTTTGACGGAATAATAAGTCACATAATACTCGTTCGAGCAGATATTGCTAACCACAGTTGCATCCGCGCGGTACCAGTTTCCATGGGAATATCGGGATAAAAAGTAGCCTATGTCCTTTCTCATGCTTTGGACTATCTGTGCACTGAATTTAAATTGAATCGGTTCAGTAGTTTTGACGTGAAAGCAAGACAGACAGACAAACAGACAGAGTTACTTTCACATTTATGTATGGATAATTATTATACTATTAATAATTAATTATCGTATTTTGACATTTGATATTTTTAACAAGTAATGTAATCGGTAATGTGGGCTTGCTCCCTCTTACAAGAAGGCCCAACAATTTTACTGGCGGAAAATGGGTGTATACAAGCAGAGGTGCTTTGGGAATACATGAGGTCTTAAATTATGTGATGAATATAATGAAATCAGTTAATTTTAGATAAATATTTATTACTGTTAGGAAAAAGAATGGTTGACTTTATCAATTGGGTTTAAAGAATTTATTTCTGATACAAACACAGGGTTTACTTATAATGAGATGTACAATTTTCTTTGTTAGTATTTAGATGTATCTGGTACCGCACTGGTGGTCTAGGTTAGACTAATAATAAAACATATTCTTTTAAAAAAATCTTTTGTATTGCAAAGTTTCAAGTCATCCGGTAGGTTATTAAACAACTGTACTCCCTCAAAAAGTATCGTTTTTTTCCCATAGTTAGTGCGTGCGGAAGAAAGTAGTAATTTGTTAGTGTTTCTCAGATTATATTTCGTCTCTTTTTTATGAAACACGATATTAGATTGGATGGAATCAGTATATTTTAACTAACAGACTGGTGCAGTATGTATATATTTGTTTTAAATTGAATTTGCTTTTAAAATATCTCCAACAAATGTTAACGACAAACTTAGAAAGAACATAATATTGCGTTATTGTGTTGTCCCCACAGAGATAAAATGCTAGCCCTAATTTTAGTCTAACATGTAGTAGAACAGATTATCAATGTTAAGTTAAGCGTAGCTGTTTCAGATCAAGCGACTGCAACACATATATTAATAGTTGCATATGCAGTGTCGCAGCGATACGCCAAGTCCCTCATGATATATGCGCCGGGTCGCATGTTCGCCTTCTTACTACACACCGCGGATGCTCCAAGCATAAATTACGACCACCACACTACTTCACTAGAAATGAGAAATTCACAGAATGAACTTTTTACAACTCCACGAGCGTTCCAACTCCTTAAATTATTACGTTTCACTGCTTCTTCACGTGGATATAGCCAAGATTTAGTTATGAATGAAACTTTCGGTTCGTAATTAGAACACAATGGATCTAGCTCGGTTTCGATTCTAACTGACCAGTATTACGCCGCGAATTCTTGAGTGCACTCTCTGATTAAAATTTTAACAAGCACTCTCTAGCTTAAATTCGGATCCATGCACCATTCCAACTCAAATCCAGATAGCGGTATTCAAACTTATTCAAATATTAAAAAATTGAAAAATAATTGATTAAGGGCCACTTGCAGGAAATTTTAAACCCAGTTTAAATCCCGATTTAGTAATTTTTTTACAAATCTCGATTTAAATTTCGTGCAAGTGGGCCTAATCATAAAGATTTATTCACTAAAAATATTAACTCTACAAAAAAAAACCTCTAATACACCCATTTAATCGTGAGCATGGTTAGTTCAAGAAGTATTAAATTATTCAGATATTTCTGCGAGTATTCACAATTTAAAATGGCAGTACCACAGATCGTTGCACGTGTAGCGCTGATTAAAAAATCGAGCAAGATTTTTTAATAAATTCCTGAAGGCACGATTAAAAGTGAAGATTGCCGAGGTGAGTAGTCGGCGGTAGGGAGTTGGGGTACCGAGGGGTATCACGAAACGAAGGCGCAATATCAGAAGCGGTGGGGCATGGTCGGCATCGCGACATTTGCATCTCGGTAAATTAGGGCTGCCAATCACAGCGAACTATTTATTTTTATTCTTCATGTTTGTTCACCGGGAAAAAGGTATAATTTTCCTAGGACTTAATGTGACAATGTAGCTTGTGAAGTCACAAAAGACAAATTCAAATAGGAAAACAGGAATACAATCACTTAGGCAGGAAATTATAAGATCATTAGAAGACAGCCAATGACTCAGTGAAAAAATTGTGAAAAAAAATTAAAAATATTTGTATTGCACTCAACGCCAGCTTAAACAACAATTCGTGTCTACCTATAGACAATATCAAGGAAATTATCGTCAGCCTATGTTAGTCCACTGCTGGATATAGGTCTCCTCAAATGCACGCCACCGCTTTTTATTGTCGGCCGTTCTCACCCAACTCACACCAGCCAACTTACGAATATCGTCATCCCATCTTGTCACAGGGCGTCCCACACTTTTACCGAGTCGGTCTCCACTCAAGAACTTTACGACTCCAACGGCTGTCAGTTCTACGACAGACGTGACTAGCCCACTGCCACTTCAGTTTGCTAATTCGGTGGGCTATGTCAGTAACTTAAGTTCTCTGTCGGATCACATCACTCCTTCATACATACAATCCTTCATAGAAACTCCGAGCACAGAAATAGAAACCCTTTCTATTAAAAATATTCCTTCCTCAAATATATTCATTTCCTCCGTGCAATTCGACCTAGTTCTGTACCATCCATTCTCTTACATCTCCATCTTAGATGTAATCGCAATTCGCCTCAGTAAATCCTTTGGCTTGAAGAGGTTATAGCCTGCTAAGAACGGCAATAAGTAAAATGATATTCCTGAAACACGCTTCCAATTTGTTTTATGTTTATGATCCTCGCTGTATAATATCTAACAAAATAAATTCTGCTCAATTGTCAACCCTATTCCAAATGAAACCGTATTATCGGTGTTGTGGCGCACTTATAGGAGAATTATTGTGATAATAGCGTGCGATATCGTCTTGTGCTAACGAACGAGACCAGCTGAGCCTGTTATCTGGTCAAATAAAGATTGGTTTTGCAAATAGTGACACTTTTGATGAGTTATTCAGTGCACTTGGAGCAGAAACGTGGAATCTGAAAAGAGATAATTGCTGAGAACCTGTAATTTTACCATTTCATTGGCATTGGTTTTTGAACTAGTACAATATTTTATAAACATCGCTTAAGTAGGTTTATGTTTCAAATTTGGCAATAGGCTACAATTATAAATTTCTACACCTATAACGCGAAAATTTTATTCTAATTCTTCAAACTTTGATAGCTCACCTAGTTGAGTACTGTCTTTTAAATCAAGAGATGCCCAGTTTGAATTCCAGTGGAGGTAAATGATTTTGTGACAAATCACTGCCTATTAAAAAAAAATTATATTTTAGCTCTTATATAATAATTATAGCAGTGGCGTGCATCAGGGACGTGCTTAGGTTGTTGATGATGATAATTTTAAAGGTAACATACGTAATAGGTAAGTGTGTATGTCTTACCCGTCACCTTATACCTTATTAGGTCACGCCTGTATAATATATCCCCCGTCATCCATAACACAAACGGGTAAGCTGCTTACTTTGGGATATCCGATAGGTGTGAGTATAGGGATTACATTATTTATTCATTTGTATAATCTTTATTAAGCCAAACTTTATTGCAACCTGAGTAAAATAAAAGCTTTACGTCAATATTGTAAAAATTTTCAGTTTTTTATCAATGTTTACACAATGATTAACACGTGAAAAAAAATTCTTTCGTTTATTCCCTGTTCAAAAGTTTCAACTTGGCCCAATGGTTGATGTTTTAAGGTGGTTTCATAGGTACTCTGGCTGCCATCGCCGGCCACGCGCGCGCTTTCTTAATTACATGGAACTACTAACATCGTTTCACAGCCACACGCTGACAGCCAACGCCAGCCACGCGCGTGCTTTAGATACGAGTACATCAAATATAAAACGTCCTCTATTCGTTAAACACGTTATAAGATCCAATTGCATTTAATGATTTTATTATTATTATTTATTTAATAAACAATACTCTTACAAAAAAGGACATATCTCAACAGTGTAATATAAACCAACTCTGCATTTTTAAGTCAGGATATTACATGATACATAATTTTAGGTACATTTATAATAAACCACTGTGCCAGTACTGTGCTGTGTTTTTTATCAAAATAAAACCACCCCTGAAAATTTATGTTGTGAACTCGCTGCAGACAGCATTATGCAAGTTACACTCAACGTTTCACAGCATTTGACTCGTCGATAAGTTACGAAAATGTTCCACATCATCTGATTACAGGCGGGAACTGGTAATGACCCTAATGTCAAGCAATAAAAACGAATGACACCACAACGATATTCCTTACACGTATTCGATTCTTGCGTCTACTCTAAGACGCTTCCTCGGCAAGTTTGGTGCTCGCACCGCAATATGTATGATAAATAAATTGCTATCCAATATGATACGAGCCGTGCCGGTGAAATGTACAAAGCTCCATATTATATGCATGCCAATGAATGATTGCCGATATAGATAATTCGTTTATTTCTGGTTTCAACAATTTGAGTATTTTCGAAAGTTATCAAAACTGCGGACGCTCTGATTTTAAATCATGTAGCCGTGAATTTTATATTTCGAAATAACGGTGCGAAATCATAAACGTATTTTCATGAGTAAGTGGAAAATTATGTGGTTGAAACTGAATTATAGTAAAGTATTTCTCAAATTACAGTAATATGGACATATTTTTCATAATATGTACATAGTACTATAATAGATGACCACCATTGTTGACGAGCACACTGAAAAAAGGACTTGCTTGAGCAACTATCTTTTATTGAACTGAGTAAAATTGTAAATGACATATAAAAATATATTTTTTTATAAAAAAGTATGAAAACGTCACTAGAATTTGGAGGTTTCATTTAATTTAAGGGAAAGTGGACGTAGCACTGCTTGTCGCCAACAACCATGATCTTGTAATTGTATGACCACCTTTGTAAACATTTTGAAGCCAATAAATTATGGAGAATTGAGGAGACAACGTAGGTTTATTTTTTTAAACAGTACAGCAACTGACTAAACGCCACCTGATGGTAAGCAGTTGGGTCCATTTGCGGAGATAGCTAGGGCCACCGAAAATAACAATCCCCACCCTGCTGGCTGGCTGGCATTGTAAACGAAACAATATTACACAATCGAATTCGATCGGTTCTATACCACCGCCTGTACCACTGAGTTTGAATAATGCTTGTGTACAGTTGATTTTGAATATCGCTTGCCTCACAGTGTGCCCGGTGCATGGCAACAGTCTCGCCACTTGTTGCTGTTAAATACATGGAAACTTAACATATCTAGCGAAATGTGAGTTTAACACCTCTGCCTACCCCTCTGGGAACAAGGCGTGATGATATGTGTGTGTGTGTGTGTATGTGTGTGTGTGTTTATTACACAAGTGTTATTTAAACTAAGTGGTCCCGGCGGGGCTCGAACCGGTCGACGACCTGAACGAGTAGCGCCGATTTTCCTTACTATCGCTGCTTAGCTAGAACTTATTCTCTACTTTTATCACATCACAAAAGCATTACATATAATTCTTCCAATAAAACAATGCTTTGACAACTTCGCCTATGCAGTAATCCACTCAATTCGTATTGAGATATGGGATAGCTTATAACAAAACTCGGCAAAAAACACATAGACATAGTTCCCCTACAAATGAAACAAAGCAAATAAGAAATATTAGACGTGACTCGACTTTCTCGGTCGTTTCCATACAAAGAGCAACGTCTGAGCCATCACACGTTGAATATGCGCGGATATCATCTATGATAGCAGCAATTGTGAAAGTACGACAGGAATTCGTGATAAATGGCACGGAATTACGCTGTTCATTTGACAGAAATACGACGAGGACCTCCAGATAATTCAAGGGCGAATTCAAGCCAGGACAGTTTTGAAGGAATGTTTTAGAAGTGGGAAACTAAAGTTAACCTCACTTGAACACCTCGGCTTTACAAACATACTTTATCCTAACAATGTCACAACATTACAGAAGTCTAGTGCTAGTAACATAATTTTTTAAAGCAATATCAATCAAAAAATCTTTAACTAGCATTGAACACAAGCACAATTTATTTTTCACAGATATTCTGATTAGTTTGCTCTCTCGCGTTCACCATCCATACAGTAATATGCTAAATGTGCAAGCGAATATGACTCTTCAGGTAGGAATGGACTTTTTTTTACATACGACAGGTAAGCACTTGACCTTCATCTCACCTGATGGTAAGTGACGATAAGGCCGAAGGTGGAAGCGAGCTTCACCTGTAATCCTCAACAACTGAGGACGTTTAACTACACTTTCTTTATATCCCTATGCTAACCTGGAAGTGGAATTTGTTGTCGGATCAATGAGTGTATCTTGTGTAGCAAATTCAATACATTTCGACGTGTAGAAACGCTTTCTTGCACACACCACCAAGAATGTCATAATTAGTGAATTGTGGGTTTGCTAGTTCAAATATGCAACTCTTGAACTTTATTTCCATTTCAGATTTCTCTTTAATTAACTACTAATCCACGCATGGCAAATTTTTACAGGTTGTACAAAACCAAAGAACTACTTAGAAGTTAATATATTTTCTAGATTGCGACATGCCTTTTTTACCGCGCTTCCTTCTTC
Source organism: Parapoynx stratiotata (assembly GCA_910589355.1). Lineage (NCBI taxonomy): Eukaryota > Metazoa > Arthropoda > Insecta > Lepidoptera > Crambidae > Parapoynx > Parapoynx stratiotata. Next base: position 11,750,768 of record OU342461.1, read on the forward strand.
ACGAAATATTAATATAAAGAACAATATATTTATTATGACAATAAAATTTGTTTATGAGGTATGTTGACGCAGTAGAAACCAAATTATTATATATTATATATATTCAGGATATTTAATGTATTTATCTATTAAATATCTTTATCCGTCATCTAGTGTCCGTAACACAAGCAGCATTAGTTGCATAAAATGGGGCTAGTTGATAAGTGTGAATGTTTAAAGATCTTTATTTATTTTATTGAACTAACGGGACAATCACAATAAGAACATTTTTAGGAAAATAATTTTTCTATTGTTAGAGCATAGAGTTTTTTTTACTGAATGTGACGATAAATCGCGGTTTAACGTAGGTTCGGAAATGTAAACCTTGATAGTACACTTTTTAACCCTTTCTATTATAAAAGAAATAAAAAGTACAATTTACCTAAAATAATACTTTTGCGAACCAGCCGTATAATGTTCTTTTTATTACCGTATTTACTACGCTATTCTTTAGTTTTTATACTGACTTTGCTACACTACTTTCTTTACGAGTATTATTGTGTACTTTTATATCTAGCTTGATTTAATGCATTTTGTTATATGGTTCCTTAAATTTCTAGTAAATAAAGATTTTAAAGATGATAATTATTACGTGAAAAGTTTCAGGAATAAATTCTTAAATGATCTTTTTACTAAATGTTGTGGTTAAAATATAAAACAAATTAAAAAACTAAACCAATCACACATAACTAAATCAATTCCATTACGCGTAAAGAATTTCTTTCAAGTAACTTTTCATCGTAAAATTAACGAGATTCTAAATTTCCCAGATGGTCGTACCAAAACAAGCGGTAGTGGAAATTCCAACGATTTAGCGGGCGTAGAATTTTCCAAAACATTGGCTTTAAAGCTTAATAGTATCAACGGCCCAAAGTTTTCCTGGGATATGCTGAAATTACGCCGACACTTCCGTGCCTCCTTGTAACTTGTGAAACAACAAAACGCTCCTTCGCTAGATAATGCGGGTAATTAAACTGCGAAATTGTGTAAACTGAGGAGATTTCCAACATTAGTAAATGCTGCAGTTTTGTTGTTTGGTTTCGGAACGAACCGTATTGTTGCACTGCCTGATACGTGAGTTGTGCTTAAAATAATTGAAAAGGGGAATAAAAATTATATAAAACTAGCTGTGCCCGCGACGTTGTTCGCGTGGCTATTGATTTAACGCCCACAAAAGTTTTCCAAACAGTTTTTGTGTGTTTTTTAACACTGCATTGTCTTTTTTACAAAGTGCTCAACATTATATTCCTACCTTTTATTTGCAAAATGTTGATTGTTAACAGTTGAACTAAAACCTTATTGTCACTGTCATCTGTTAATTGTTGTCATGGTGATAAATCTCTGTTGTCGTATCATCATTTTACAATTCCGAGAAATTTTAAAATTCGAAATGAAATTACATTTTGACGGAATAAGTCGCATAATACTCGGTCGAGCTGATATTGATAACCACGGTTACACCCGCGCGGTACCCGTTCCCATGGGAATATCGGGATGAAAAGAAGCCTATGTCCTTTCTCAGTCTCTATTTTATCTGTGTACCAAATTCAAATTGAATCGGTTCAGTAGTTTTTACGTGAAAGAAAGACAGACAGACAGAGTTACTTTCGCATTTATAATATTAGTATGGATATTCAAGACATAGAAGCTAAGTTATATATAATTCTTAGCCTACATTATGATAATGCTTGCAGCAGTTGCTATCTAAGGACCCACATATGAACCAAAATAGCAAATATCTTGAACATGCTCAAGTTGAGCATTAAGACCGGCTGCTTTCACAAGATAGCTGTATAAACAAACACATCTTAGAAGTCTAGGACATACTACCGATAGGTAAGAGATGGACATTTACCTACCTTAATCAGAGGAATAACTCTTAACAAACTATTTTCAAATGAACAAATATATTCTGTTTCAATAGCATTGTTCTTAATTACCAGTAACAAGAAAATTAAAAAGGTGTGTCTGTCATTAATAAATATTCGTTAAGAACAATGTTCATGTTATTTTTAATTGTCCTACCTAGTAACACTGTACGGAAAAATATTATTAATAAAAAAAAATACAATAAGTATGAAACGATGGCAATAAGACAACGTAACTACATACATGGTAGATTATATAAGAACAGACATTGTAACATATTATTTCGAAAATAAACATTAGAAGCTATTCTCAGCAATAAAGATTAAAATCGAATAATCAAATCGGCTTGAATAAAACCTCGAACACGGCTCGTTTGAGGTCACTTAAAAGTCCGTAATAGATCAGGCCAGAGCCAGTATTTTGCTCAAACTAAAACACACGAGAACCATACGTTAACTTTAAACTCTGCAATATACAGACTAAAACTAACCCAAGTTAAAAAACCAGCTAGACAGAAAGCAAAACGTTAACTCAGTTTGCAACTGGAATCTCTGGGGTGTTCTGTTTTTAAGCTGCACAAAACGTAAATTTTACAGCCAGTTTAAGTTTAGCTCATTATTTCATTATTCGTATTAACCTAGAGCTGTTTGACGTCGTTATAAAGCGGGCCAGTCTTGTGAACCATTAAATTTACCACTTTATGTATTCTTTAATCATTTTGTCCCCAAAAGTTAACGTGTGTCATATTATTTCTGATTTGGGATTTACTGAAACCATTTTGTTACGTTGTTTTTTAATAAAAAACAACGTAATATACCATCACGCCTCTTTCCCGGTAGGGGTAGGCAGAGGTGTGTAACACCAACATTTCGACAGAAATGTTAATGTTAATAAGGCCCCATGAAAACAGGTAACAACAACATATCATTCATTCCCCGTAAGGGTAAGAGGTGTTCAGCACCCATATTTCGTTAGATTTAAGTCCCCATGTAACAGGTGGCGAGCCTGTTGCCGTGCATCGGGCAAAATGTGAGGCAAGCGATACTCACAATCAACTGTACATAAGTTTTATTCATAAGCTTAAGTGATTTCAGTCACCCAGAATACATGTACACCTGTGAGAAAAGCATCTGCTTGCAACTAACAAGGTTAATGTATGTTATTAACGTGTGTATCACCTGGGCTTCTAGATACAATAGAAAATCTATTCTGTCTCGTCCATAACAGGATTAGTGTCAGTCCAGGGGATAAGAAGAACAAGTCAATTAGGTAAATAAAGATTAAAATGTATAAATAACAAAAGTCACTAAACATTTTTAAAAATCGGTCAAAAGCCGGACTCAGAACGTCAAAGTTATATAACACAAAGTCAGGTTAAAAAATATTATTGTAAAGTACTGAAATAAAACATAAAATTCGTCCCTTATAACACTATTTGTCAATTCCACGAGCATAATGGATGTGTATAACTTCATAAGTCATTTAACCCTTAAGCTGCCAACGTGGGACGTTTTTATACCGTAATAAATAAAATGTTCCGGTGATAGTCGTTTTTCAAAATTATTCCGCGGCCAATCTAATAATGTGTGCAGCCACTCGGTGACTCACCTATTATTTACCTTGGAGTTTCTGCATCTGACGGGTTTAATGATCAAGTGAGTTTTTAATATTTAATTTCTCTAGCTTTTAATGTAAAATCACAAGCGCTTCCCTTCGATTTTGCCAGCCATTGCGGTTTTCCGGAACGAAAACTATCCCGTGTACGAAATAGAAACTCTACGAGAGTTAAATTTGGTAACGATGCATCGTTCAGTTGCGAAGTTACAAGATAATGAACCGTCTACTATCGGTTTACTGTTGGGTATTGTTATAAATATCCAATATCCTACTACTCTAATATAAAGATTTTATATTGGCCATCACAAATTATACAAATTAATGTCAGCAAGTCAAGTCGTTTCTAAAATGGGACCATGCCTAAAAGCATATTGTGTCACTGTCAAATTAATATCTCCAGATTATAGTCTGTCGAAAAAATTTTGAGTTGTAACCTTTTGTAACGTCTGCTCTCAATTTAATGTTTCCGTTTGATTATAATTTATCGTAATCTAAAGTCAAGTTGTGTTAACACTTGTGGCTGAATATAATTATGTGACCTTTTTATTGTAATTAATCCGAATTTTTCTCTCTTTCTTTATCCATTACAACTAAACCTTCTGCTCGAACAATTTACTTCAAATTAGGCATCGCAACGAAAACCTTTTTTCTGTTCTAGATCAATGAGACAGACTGATACGATCTAGACGTCTCAGCCTGTAGGTAGCTGATTATCGTGGTAGGGCGCAGAGTAACCGAGGGTGGAACAAACAGAACGATTTATTGTTAATGGCCTTCAGCCAGACGTTAAACGCGATGAATTCCTACACAAACAACTGGAGAAATACTGGGTTACGATAAATTCACATATAAATTCAAAACCCGCAAGATAAAGAGTATAATATACTCCAGTTTCTCTTCTGTTTACGTTTTAATTTCTATAATAAAACGAGCGAAAGCTTTAACTTCTATAATCAAACTGGAATGTCTTGGAACTCTTCAAGTTATTACTGGAGCCACAATTGTAGTCTTTGACTTGTGTGATAACAGTATTCAGGGTATCCATGCAGCGCTACACGGACTTTTATGAAGCAAGTATTCGCCGCTTGCTAATGTGCTCCAAAATTACTCCAATATTTTCAAAGTTCAAGTGATACTCACTGGGAACCGTGTTGATATGTAGTATTAAGAAAATAAAATGTTCCTTCCTTCTCAAAACTCTTATCAGCAAAATTATATGTAATGTGTTAGGTTACGTTCATAATTTATAATTTTATTTCTGGTCAAATATGGTGAAATAAAAGTAAAAAAATATTCAATATTTTCTATACGTTCTAGTTACCTTTTAAGTTAATAGTAAATATTTATCGAGATGCATGTAAAACAACCTTTTCTTGCTTTCACGCTACTTACTTTAATTCCGAAATTAAGCACAGACGAAGTGAGGAAATTACAAGCGGAACGTCAACTTGAACAACTTCATACATGCTTAAGAGTGTCGTCCACGTCTGCCGAACTTCCGAGACGATAAGTCAACACCACGCAAAGTTCACTCGACTATCAACGAATCTACTGAATTGACTTGAATACCGATAAGAAATTGAATATTTTTATACGCTTTCATGTTTTCAAAGTTTTCAAACGGATCTCTTCAATTTTATTGCTTGTAAAATAGTCGTTAACTTACGTTGTTTCAGACACAGAGTGTAGTATTAGACGAAAAGTAGAGAAAATGTTTTAACGGCTAGTTAATTGTTAACAGGGCTTATGTTTTTGACGTTCCGTACATTTTGTGGTCTTTATTAACTTTTATATGTACAGGGGAGAGTTTAATCAAGCTGCGATAATAACGGTATATTGGAAACGTAAATCAGCAATCACTGCCCCTCGATCCGGTTCTCCAAAGATTAGAAAACACGTTTTCAAGAGCTCCTGAACAATTTTCCGTTTACGTAGCGGTAATTGTCTTAGATCAGGTAGGAATAGCTATGCGCCGGTCGGCGGCGAGCGCAGTGCGGCGCCGCCCTGCCCGCTGCCTCCACGCAATCCTCCGATACGGAACGTGCACCGAATCCTAATTCAACCTGTACTGATTTTATTTTTGCCTCCCTCGGCCTTGATTCGACTAATAGTTATCTCCGGGCGGCCAATGATTCAGCTTACGTCCGCCCATAAAAACGGATAACCGTCTTAAAAGTTTAAAATCTCAATTTTCGCCGGAGTAATTTCTAAAAGGATAATACAATCAGACGCGGTTTTATTGCCGTTTTTACGTTTTAGTGTCGAACGTTTCCTTTGTGTAAATTATGCAGAAATCAATTCGGCCTTGTAAGCTGGGCCCGGTAAATAATTCAGCACCATTGTAACGAGGGTCCGGAGCGGCACTAAATGTTCCTTTGGTATCTTGAGGTCGACAAACAAGGCTTGTTTTGCTTATCTCTGTGTGGGAATCTTCTCTTACGTCGCACTTTTGTAGAGACCTGGATTTTTTGTGATAGCCATATCGACCGACCTATCTTAACGAATTCAATGAGGGCCGCTCCTTGAGAACAAAGAGTAGAACACTAGTTAATAAAATTGAAGTTCCACGTGTTCTAAAGAAGATGCTCGTTGGCTTCCAAATGAAATCATTGTGCGGGCCCGCTCCCTGCTCTAGATTCTGTTGGCGTCCACTGTCCACCGTACTCCTACTAATTTAATTATTTCATTAAAATAATAGCCAAAGACTGCGTGGTCTGCTGTCTGCGCTGTATTGGATAATATTATCACGATTTGAGCGAGTTGAACAACTTCATACGATTAAGCAGAATCCACAGAGCTTGCCAATTTTCACGGATGCGATTACCTGTTAGATGTTATTCATGATAATATTACTTAAGATAATCCAGGATTTATCGTGGAGGACATTAAGTCCATACTGCCACTTCAAACAGTACAAATAGCCTTAAAATTTAATCGCTTCCCGCAAAGATTTCTCCATGAAAAGTTTTCCACTTCAAACTTTGCCACTTCGCCGAAGCCAGGACGCGTTTAACAAAGCTTTTTCATACTTACATTTTTATATCGGAATGGAACGTCACGCTCGGTTTCATCGGCGCTCGTCCGCCCGACCGCGAAAAGAACGCGCTTGGACCGGTAATAGGTGACGGTTCGTACGATATTCGAGTCACGTTTAGAATTCCTTATATTTCATCTTTTTCTACGGCCCCGAAAAATGTCATCGAATACACATTTTCCCGTAATCCTCATAAGTCTCTGGCCTCGGCGGCGCTGGAGCTCCCTCGCGCTCCCCGCTCCGCCCTCACCGCCCCGCTACCAACAAGTTCGCGGAGTCATGACACGCATCTCAATGAGCCCCTAAAGAACAGCGACAAGCCAATCTTCAATTAATAGCTTTGAATATTACTTATTCGAAATATTATAGTTTAGACGACTTATCACTAAGAGGTGAGTACGAGCCAAGTTCCATCCATTCCTTTATTTACTTAAAAACTCCCTAATTTATTACCAAAAGCTTTCAACACTCCAGTACAACTTCAATAAATAAAGCAATAAATTAATTATGTTTCCAATCTTTCTCGAAATTTGTGGACTCTGTGGCATCGTTAAACTTAATAAGTTTCTCTTAAACAAACTTTAGTCGAACTGAAGCGATTATTAACCATTCGGTTTAATTAGTATTGGAAGAATTGAAGGAAATTTATTTGTTCTGAGGTCTTTGGAGGAAATGAAGGTTGTCGTCTGTGAGCAGTTGCTGTAGGTAATCACTGGTTTCACGTGGCTGATGAAGTTCCCAAACTAGTTGGCCCGCTGTCGGAACTTTCGCTGCAAGGTGCAAGCTCCGACCACCTCCGATAAGGAACATCCTACATACTCCTATCACGTACCGCCATCTGTCTGGACTAAGACCACGTGATACTTTACATTAGACATTGTTGCCAATTAAAACTTTTTAAAGTACAAAGTTACTATAACGTACTTTAAATGGTCATTGCTCATGATATCGACAACGAACTGTTTCAATCGACGTCAGAAGCTCAATTGTATGTGTTAGTTTTAATATGTTTCCTTTTTTTCTATTTCTGGTAATATATTTTCTCATATCGCATAACATACTTCCACATTATTTTTTGTATCCAATACATTAATATTAACATTAAATGTAATGGACGTGTAAGTAAACAATGAAAATAATTTGCAATTGTATTTTCTATGGCGTCATTTTTCATGTAAAGACTACTTTAAATAGCTTACAGAGTCGGAACTCTGTAAGCTATTTAAAGTAGTCTTTATAGTGAATTATTGCCTAGGGACTTTCACTACAAGGTATAAAATCCGGCTTTGTTATCTTATTATATGGGTGACTTTTATTTATGACCAAACTTCAATGTTGAGAACGCAGCCGCTCTCATTTGCTCAGGAATATTGTTATCTGTTATTTTTATCTCATTGAAAATTACTGTTTTAGTTTAATTCAATTATATTGTGTTTGCTTGTAAATAAACCTTTATTAATATTATCCGGAGTTTCTGTCTGCAACGTTCAATATAGTAGTTTTACAGCAATGTGATCTTAGCTTAAAATCTAAAATTATGTTTATGTACATTATGTTTGTGGATTTTGTATTGTGTATTAATGTTTTAACCACGTATCGAGGGTTGAATGACTCGGTGCTCAGTCAAACCTAAATTGATTTTTGTTGCACTGAATTTAATTTGTAAGATTAGTAAAAGATCTTTGTATTTTTAAATAAATAAAATGACTAATAAATAAAATCCAATCTTTAAATCGATTCCAAAAAGGCAACACGTTAAACCTTTCCAGAAAATATGTCCAGTGGCTCCGTTTAATCACCCCTGCCAAGTCCCAGCTACGAACTTGTTGGTACGTTGTCGGAACTTCGGCTGCGGTGCAAGGTGCATGTTCCGGCCTGTTCCGATGAGCGAATCCAACATAATCCGAACACGTGCCCCATCTGTCTATATTAGTGCGAGACATTACGCTGTTAGCAATTAAAACTTCGTCCGAACGAAGTTCCCTATACCTTTTGATACTAGCAACTAGAATAGGTTTTCAGATTGTATTTAATATAAAATGTATAAAAATACCACCCTTATAAGATCATGCACGTGGTTCAATACAGTTTTGCGTATTTCTTTTTAGGTCAACATTTCAATGTTTATAACAGTTCTCACGTAAACCCCTTCTTGAATACCAGTATTAATTTCGGTAAGCAAGTTCCAATTTTTCCGAGAAAATTTCATTTAAAAACTTAAATTCTTCATAAAACTTCCAGTTAAGAAAAATGTCTTTTATTTTACATTTAGAGAAAATCCCGCAAGCTTAAACAAGACAGCCTCAGCAAAATAAATGTCTGTACAGAAGGTTCTTGGCTGACTCAGATTCTTGAAGGCAATTAACGGTCAGTATAAATTAGAGTGTCCGGGGGTGTCCGGGTGTGTCCGGGGTGTCCGTGCTCATTCTGGATGCGGGCCGCGTGAGGACGCGGCTCGGAACATTGTCGCTGCACCGCAGCCCAGCTGCGTCCACAGAAACACTGCCAACGACGCCACCGACCCACTTAGTCAATTTATAGACTACACAACTTGAAGATGGCTATATATAGAGCTAATTCCATTAATGCAAGCAGATCATCAGACTATAAATAAGTTTCTTTGGCTTACAGTCCTACGTCAGCCAAGACAGTGACGTAAGCTATGATAATGGCTTTTCTGATGACGTACGATAATTTTTGTAAGTATAGACAACAATAGATCCCGCACTGTTTTCCTAACTGTAGACTAGATAATTTAAAACTAGTCTTTCCTTCTATTATTGTTCTAAATACTTCAAGTTTAAAAAATAATGCAGCCTTGGTATGGTAGTTAATGGTTCGTGTTCAGAGTCCTGGTTGAGGATTATGTTTGATGAGTACTTTTACTCCTGTTATCCTAGTGTACATTTCTCAGACAACTTCTTCGTGAGATTTTCGCTCTTTTACTTTCGAATTTGCACGATTTTTTCTGTCTTTACGACTTGCTCTTAAAGAGCAAAGTCTGACTTGCAGCCAATGAACATAAAACTTGTATAAGGCACGCCGTTGAACAACAACACCTGAACTATGAACGAATTTCTAGAAACATCTGGGTTGTTATTTATTTATTTTTAACTATACCGGTTGATTATTTGACTAATCAGAAAATGAATAATGGCGGTCGGATTCACTTTAATCCAAAGATCAAGAGTAATTAATACAGGTCGATTCTTTTATTATAATGAGTGATTCCTATCCTTCTATATTGAAACTATCATTAATAATAATAATAATAAGTCCTTTATGTTCAGAATAAAAATTTCCATAAATGTATTAGTATCATGTTAGAAACAATTTAACTTAAAATTATGTTAGTAGTGTTAATAAAAAAAATTAATAAAATTAATATAAAGGTTGACTCGTCTGAATCTGAAATGCAATGTTGATGTTTAGTTTTTATTTGCGTACTTTAGTTTATGTCCATCCAAAGACTGACAATTCTTCCATTTTGTTTTACTAAGACTTTTTTCCAGAGCTGCTGTACTTTTGAAAAGGCTTTCTACATTGTAGACAGAATATAATACTCTTCTTTATTAGTACAAATTAAAGAACAAAATTCTGAGAATTTCACATTTCTTTAAACAGTAGTTAATAAGGTTTTTTTAAACATTCCCGAAGTCATATTATATTAAAGCATTGATAAATTTATTAATTAAAATTCTCGGAGGTCGCTTCTTGTTTGTTTTGCATTTGTCCCTTTGCCGACATTAATTAATATGCGAAATGTGTATCGAGATGAATAGTATGAAAAGTTGAGACTGTTTACGATACTTTGATTAAGACTTTATATTCATAATTCATATTTCACATTTAATTATTATGTTAACGAAACCTCCTTTTGAATAAAATATCAGAAACGTCAAAGAGAATTATACCTTTATTATTCGACGTACACAAGCGTAGGTAATCAAAAAATTTGCTTGATGAACTTTAAAAATGAATGCGAGGAAAAGGTATATTCACTTTCATTCGGCAGAGCGTACATGTGGTTATAAAAGATGCATTTATTCCAGCGAAAGTAGTAAAATACAAACGAATGTTTTGTTTTTAGTGCTACAGAGGTCTCTGGGAGGTGTTTTCGTTGCTAAATTATGCAGAAATCAATTCCTTTTCCCCCGGACGAGGCCCCGCTCCACCGTCTGATAAATAATACATTTGTAATTGTAACCAGGTCTTGGACTTGAGGATATTCAGAGATATGAGACGGCCGCCCATTGCCACGAATTATTGAGGGATTGCTACTCTTGTAAATGTTAAGCAAAATTTATTTTTTCTAGGGCTATAGATGAAACTGGCCGACGCCAACCGTTTCATGAATTTTGAGATGAAGTTTATGATCTTATTTTTTACATGCGCATGTCAACGATATTCAAAATGGTTATTTATTCCGTTTATGGTTATACGAAAAGATGTTATGTTTTGGATAAAGAAGTGAAGCTAGGAGAGAGAGAACTGTAAAATATATTGACTCAAGAGAAGACAATTTTTTTCTTAGTATCAAGCCTTAATGTTAAAAACTAAAATTTTCACAAATTAACTGACAAGTTGTTTTCATATCACCGTATCTCTATAAATTTTCACCTGAATCCCTTAAATTTACCTTACTATCATACAACACAAAATGATAAGTCACCATAATGGGTAGCTGATAATTATGAGCACACCGTGTGGGACTACGATCCTTAACAAATTACCATGCAAGCTCGTAATGTACAGCACTTAGTATCGGATCTTGCAGATACTGCGCCAATATGTGAACTGTGTATTCATGAATTTGTTCTCCAAACAATCTTCGTGCTTCCACGCTTTTGGTGAGCGGTTTAAGAGGTTTCGGTGAGAATATCATGTCGAGAGTTCAAAATTTCATGAAATCTTACGTCAGAGTTTGGCTTCAACTTCTTTTATTAATTCTCTTATAGATTTAAAAAAAATAAAGCCAGAGTGATCATATGAGTTTTTAAATATGAAACAAAATGTAGCGCAAAACCTCAACATTTTGCCTAATCGTCTATTAGCCAGATTATGAAGGTGGCTTAGTGGGTCAACATACCGTGTCAAAATTTCTCTTTTAATTCTCTGGTTACTTAAAATATACTATGAGTAATTGACACTTAAGCACAGTGTCCTTTTTAAAACCATAATGAATAATATAATAATAATATCAGTAAAAATCAAAAATTTAAAAATACTTTTTCGGTATCATCCCGCCACGTCCAAGCCATTTCGCGGGTTATCTTTATCCGGTGTAATATGACTGTGGCCGATATTTTTTGTACCCTCCGAAACGTGAAGTGACGTTAGAATTGGTGCCAATATCGAAATCCAATCAACGTGGTCTGATTGACAGTCAAAGCCGGGGATCCCGGACACACATCCGAGCTGTTCAAGTGTTCATTGGCCTTTAACGGATCACACATCTCGACTTAGGATACCCTACGCTAGTTAGACTATTCATTAATGTAGGACCAATTTTATTATACCCATTGGCAGAAATTACTAAAGAGGGGTAATAAAATTTTCCCTATCCCATTAGTGTCAGTACAATCCATAATATGTCCCCTCCAAATTCCTAGGTTGTTCACTAGCTTTACATTTAGTTCGTTCTTCAGGTTCGTTCCCATCAGATTTCACTTAATCCACAATCTTAAATTTTAAAAACAATTGAACTTTGTAATACGTGTGGCTATACTATAGACCGTAAAGAGAATTGCTGAACCAAAGACGCATTATTAACGATGAAGGTATTAGCAATGACTAAAACATTTCATTAAACATTACAGTAGATCCAGTGCAACCGATAGGTTTTATTTCTTATTTCATTCAATTTATTACCCGTATTAATTAAGTGACATATATAACAACCTATTCACTCTGACTAGCATAACCACGAGTACGGATTCAATCTAATAATAGTCATCCCAATACTACGTATCTCAATCAAACTTAGGGGTGTGCGAAATTCAATTTTGTTGCATTCAAAATAAAGACTATTAGATACACCACATCCCTTTGTGTAGATTAACACAGCGCATTGAAACTCATCTTCGTGGACATTATTATTCTGGACAAGGCATGCAGTCGCAGAATGCGTCCACAATCTGTTTTGTATAATCAACGCGGACCTTTGTGCATTAGTCGCCACTCGGTCCGACCTCAAGCCTGTAGCGGCTATTGTCCAACTTTTTAACAGTTGTTTTTGTTAAATTTAGATAAAACGAATGCTGTGTTCCCTCAATAATAATTTCAGTTTATTCTCCTTTGTTGTCGTGAAAAATTTGCGTAGGAATGAAATAATCGTAACTAATATTGTTGCGGAAATAACCACGCCTTTTTTCTTTTCTACGGAGCCTGTGTCGTTCTTTATTACTCTTGGGTACTTTTTATCATCATCTGTCAACTAATTTACTAGTATAACCTTATACACGCTTTGTTGTTTTGAACATTGCGATGAACAATCACTAGAAATTCGAAAAATCTTAAAAACAATTTTTCTCCTGGAGTAAACTTCGACAAATAAAAACAATATCGTTGTGACAACCCTAATGTTGACGAATTCAAATAAAATTTACTGGGAAACGTGAACCCCATTGCATACGAACTTGTATGCCGACTCGGTTCAGCTTATAACTAAATAAACTCTTTTTCGAAGATAACGAACTATCAATTAAGCCGGAGTTTGTACTCTGCATGTGAATATTGATATTTTTAAATACGTTGTGTTTTCGATACCTTTGGAATTGCAATACTTTATTTTTTTAATATCAAAGATAGAAAAACCTTTATTGACCACGTACACATGCAAAACAAAAGAAGAGAAAAAAAAGAAGACACAGGATACAATGAAAAATAAACAAAAATTATAAATTAGGACCCGATCTCAGCATATACTGCATCAGTACAAACTAATGCATCGCTGGTGTTCTGACCGGACCTATTTCAATATATATAAAATTAAACAAAAACACAGCACAACAAAAGACAATATAATAAACACTACAATACAATTTAATATAAAACAAATTACAGTGAGACATACTAAATAAAAATATATAGATATTTTTTAAATTTTCCCACAATTTCTATCCACCGATATCAATGTGGTTTTATTTTCCACACTTCTGTGCTAGAAGGCCATTGCCGCATCGGATTTATATTTAATTTTATTTTCAACAACTATCGGTAATGTTTATTGTTTAACTGTAGGTATAATATTGTGAAGTTGTCTACCGCTATTATTATGGGTACAAAACTTGATATAGAAATATTAAACAAAATAAGTCGATGAGAAAGTTGATACCGAAACAGATGAAAACCAAATATTACTTTTGCTATTTCTACAATTGGAAGGTAAGCCAATATCACGACAGACACAAACATGAGTTGAGGTCCGCCGTTGTAAATACGAGTGTAACATTCGGTGGTAACGAGAACCCTTTTTCCAATAAGTATGATCGAACGGCGGAGTTTCTCGTCGGATCTGGAAATTCTTGGGCAGTTGAGAACAAGTTGGTGGCCGCGGCAATATCGGAGTTCGGCCACAGCTGCACCGATGTCTCAATAATCCTCAAGGTACCCTCCTAATCGACTCTGCCTTAGTTCGACGCAAGTGTGACTAACTGATTAATTCTGGTGTACGTGCCTACGGTATTATTGTTTGCCCACTTTCGTCCAGTGTCCCATTATTGGACGATATTTGGACTATTATTGGGAAAGTCCAGCGTCGATTTGCGCGTTGAAGGACGGTCGTTACGCTCTATTGCTTAGTTTGGGAATGTAATTGCAGCTATTTTGCTGGATTTGATCGGAGCTCGGCCACTCAGTGCAAATGTTTCTTTAAGATGTGGGGACGAGTGAAGACGATGTATTTTCGTATGACTGCACTAATTAGTTAGAGTGCTCGCTCTATGTACCTAGAGTAGTACCCGAGTTCTGTTTGCGCCAAGATTAATAGCGACATCTGTCTCTGGTGATACTTTGGACAACCCAAACTAAATTCAGTTGTAGCTTAAATTAGTTACTTACAAATTATTTCGACTACAATAATCAATTAATGGCATTCATCCTACAATAAAAATTTGGTACACATAGTTAGAATTTTCTACTTAGTCAATCCAAATAATTGGGCAAATAGATGTGCACCCATTAGTTTTAAAAAGTATAAAAATCAAGCGTTTTTGTACGCTTAATTAACAAATACATTTTCTTCTTTTTCATTTAAAATAAAACAAAATATCTAAATACACTTGTGTATTCAGAATCGAAACAGCGTACAACTCTAGAATGAGACCATAAAGTGTGAAGTGCGGTCGTTAAATAAAATGATTATGGCCTAATGAATTGCCTAGAACATACCTCAACTGTGCCTCATTTCAAGTTTATTGCGTCGAGTAGGATAGTATGACGAATTACCCAAATGCACATAAACCGTCTCAAAGTGAAATGCTTGAAGACCAGTTGAAGACTCACTAATCGAGGATCGTTTTGACAATTCTTATAAATTAGAATTCGTTCTAAATTTTTTACTAAAATATACTGTAAATTGTGTTAATTTAAACACATAAACAAATAGCGAATTAAAATGCGTTAGGCATTTATTATTACAACTATGACACCCTTATTTATAAGCGCCATTTGAGTTTTAAGCAATAGGCTAGTTGACTCATATGAGTCAAAAGTAATGAACATAATGTGTCTTTCAAATAGTATTTAGTACAAGGGTCCGAAATATACCAAGTTCGAGAAATATAAATAAAGGATTGCTGTAGAAATTCAATTTAAACATGTTTTATTTTTACTTCTTTTTTCATCTCCCAAAAACGGTATCTACCATATTCGTGAAAATTGTTGAGTAATGCTTTATGTAAACAATTTCTACGCATGGTCAAAATCCGTAAAACGTCAGTCGCAACCAATCAAGCATCACTGCCGGCTATGCCACGCATGCGTATTGAATTGTTTACAATAATCGTGACGCTACGGCACAGATAATTCATAGACCACCATGACGTTTTTGACATTTAAGCAAAAACATAATTTATAGTTTAAAATTTATTGTGTTAAAGGCTTCAGAATTTTTTTTTAATTATTTTTTATGGTGATATCTGTCAGTAATTAATCGTTGGGGGCCCAATAAAAACTAGCCATTTGTTTAATCATAGTAAAGTTGTTTCAAACTTAAAAAGCGTTTATGAATAAGAAGGTTAGTAATGGAAAATGTTCGGACGAGCCTTTAATATCAGATCGAAAGCCCATAGTGCATATTCTAAGACTCCAATATTACGGTCTTCGACGCATTTATTGCTTCGGTTTACAATGCTATAGCCAGATAAAGTACCCAATAAAAAAAGATGCAAAAAAATCATTGCTCTAAAATTTGCAGTAAAAATTCTAATACCAGATAAGATAATGAAGCAATGACGTAATTTATTCGGAAGAAAAAATCATTATTTTTTAACGTTCTCCCTTGCAAAACATTTGTTGTGAATATTAATGTTAAAAATAATAAAGATTTTTATTTATTTATCAATGATTGATTTGCCTATGAGCTATTGAATATGTATTGCCACATAAAAAATAAATCTTAAAAAGTAGGTACAGTAGGTTAAATATGTGTATAATGCGTCTAGGAAAATATCGAAATGGAAAATGTATCACGGCATTTAAGTAATAAGTTGTTTATAAAGTTTATAAACCTCTGTATATGTGCGAAAACCAGTTAAAAGATTGGAATATTTCAAAAAACATATCATCATGCCTCTCTATTCCCTAAGGGTTGGGTAGATGTGTAAACACCCACTTTTCGCTACATATGTTTAAGTGTCCATGCAAGGGAGCAAGCGAAGGGGCGGGGGACAGCTCCTTGAGAGGAAAAACAGAGTGATAGTAGAATCAATTGAAGTAGAAGAAAAAAAACACCAAATGTATGAAACAATTGAATGCTGATGCGATCACATATTATTATCGCCTCGTAGCATCGCAACACAATCAGATGCAAATATTCTAGTTATTTGTGGTTTTATCATGAAATTGCTAAATCTTTCCTCGTCACAATTATTAATAGTTCGCCCACTAATTTAGCACTAATGAGTAATTGGCCATTGGCAAAGAGCTCCAGTGAACAGGCAGCTAATTCAAACGCGACGCGACATAAATTAAAACAACACCGGGCGAGTTTAATTTTGAACGTCACGCGTAAATGACTGTGTTCTACTGCATTTAACAGCTACCAAATTAAAAATTACCTCTTAGTAAGAGAAATAATTGACAGTGACTGCTTCGTCAACTGTGACTAATTGTGTAATTTGAATACATTTTCCGTTGAAACGGTAAATAAATAATATTGTTTGGCACACTAATAAAAGCTTCTGAATTAAGCAATTACAATAACGCAAAGTAAAGTAAATAATTAATTATTTTATTTATTTTTAAGGAAACAAATAGTATACAAATACTTAAATAAAGCAAAAAAAATAATAAACAATAGCAAATATCTCAGATTACTGACAAATCTTCCGTTTCTTACAAAGTAACGGTCCATTTTTTAAGGTTAATAATTTCACGGGGCTAACATATTAATATCACATATTAACATATTATTAACTTATTACTAACATATTACTTCATTTTGCATCTACCTACCAAATGTTTCTAATATTTGCTAAAAGCATAGTTTGTTTCTTTAATTGGCTTATGTTTTAGTAGTATATTTTGTATTCGTTTATCATGTACAAGAATTATGCTGTAGAAACATTGTTTACTTAATAAAATAAATAAATAAAATAATAAATACACTAGGTATATTACGAGTGGTGTTGACAGTTACAAATTGGTAAGACTACACCTATAAATTTTTGTAACAAAATTATTAAATGAATTTTGTTTACATTAACAAATAAAATATTGTAATATTTTATTTGTTAATGTAAAACCGAACTTAATATCTTATTTCCTTTGTCTACTAAAAAGGATAACTCATTGAAAGTTAAAAGCCGAAAGTGTTCAAATTCTGTCGGTTCAATGAACGGAGGTGGCGCCCTGAGCCATGATGTTTTACATCCATTATACAAAACTGTTTACCGGGTATCGCATTGTTGTTAACTTCTTGCCTGTGTTAATTGGTATATTCTTGTTCCCTCCAAGCTTTTTCCGATAAAGTGAAGATTGCTCCACTTGTTGGGCCCGCTGTAGGGTTGCCAGGCATTTAGCTAGTCTCCAAATTGCGAGTAGACCAGAAACAGAGAAACTAATAATTTATACTTTTTTGTTTTAACGAAGATTGACGCCGTCAATATTAAACAGACAGCGGACGGTTAAACGGGTAAATATAATTATCTAGCTGTTGTTATTTGGAATAACTTTAGAAAAATTCAAAGATGAATTGTTAAATCTATTCATCTTAAAATGCCCGGTGCATGGCAACAGGCTCGCCATCTGTTACATATCATATCTGGCGAAAAGTGGGTGTTTAACACCTTTGCCTACCCCTTCGGGGAAGGAGGCGTGATGATATGTTATGTTATCTTAAATATTTTAAGGACTGTTCTTATCGATGGAGTAACTGAATACAAAACACAAAACTAGACAGGTTCCACTAGAGGGTTCCTTTTTGAAAGCGTAAAATGTTGAATAAAATTTGGAAAGACTTTTTAGTGAGAGACCAAAATTTTTACATAAATGCTGTTAAAAGTCAATATAAAGCACCTATTTGTGAGTCCCAGTTGTTTGATATCGCATATGTCAACCCTACAAAAGGTCGGGGAGTCAGGCGGGGGTGGGTCTAGATAAAAGGGGGGTAGATCACCAATAACTCGCTCCATTGTTTGTTGGCGGCGGACTTAATAAGTTCTCCGAATTTATTATGATTTGTAGTCTCCCTTGTCGTCTTATTACGAGCCTTTTAGCCATAGAAGAGTCAACTATTGGAGTGGTATTGCGAATATGAGTCTGTGGGCTCTTTATGCCCCTCCTAAAAAGGTCATAGTGTTCGTGCCTTTGATTACGGCGGGGAAAAAATAGAGCCTTTTATTTCGCTTCATATGATCAATTACGGTTACTAACATCGGAATAGTCGGCTTTGACGCAAGAATAGTTATTATGTAAACAACTGAATTCGTGTTACAACCGGAGCTGAGAAGAAAAACTTTTACGATCGCCTGTGATCTCTATTTGATTTATTCCGCGTGAGTTATTGAAGGCAGTAAGATTTTTCTTATTGCTAATTATGTTAGACGTTCTCCTTGAAACCAAATGATATATTTTTTGCAATTTGTATTCATGAAACATTTGTTTGCATTAACCTTGTTCGCATCTTACACAGACTATTCTAGATGCAATTTTCAATATGATAATATTTAATTATTTCCTTTAAAATTGGATTATGTTGATAATGCAACTGCAAAGGAAATATTTATTATATTTCCTGGAAAATTTCAATTACAATTATTGAGAGTTCATTCAACATAAAGTTTTATCAGGGCTCTAATTATACTGCAGATGCTTCAGAAATTTAGAAAAGGCTACTGAGAAGCTTATAAGAAGAATTTATATTACTAGACTTATTAAACAACGCGCAATAAATGTTGTTTACGGAAGATAATCTATTTTTGCTGTCCAGAACTACTGTAAAGATTTACCGATTGCTAACAATGTAACGCGGCAATAAAAAGCTGTGCAAGCTAGAGTTATTCATTGTCTTTCAATACCTATTTTATTATACTCTTTATTGCATTTGAAAAAATATACAAAACATATATGTTATAATATTGTTTACCATGGCGGACTTATCCCTAAAACTCTCGAACAATCTGTAACAATGGGAATCATCTTAAGATATAAATTTGTAGATATTTGTAGGTGTAGATTATTTTGTTTTAACTGCATTTATGAAAGGTCTCCATAATAATTAGCTATTATACACATTTATACAAACAATCGTCGTCCAATAGCGTGGAAACTCATTAAATGAATACTACCAACCTATTTCTTTCCTTGAGTGTCGTAAAAGGCGACTAATGGACATAGAACTGCAAAACCATCCAAGGGCTCACCATGTCACGCAGAGCACATGTGCAGTCATTGCTCGGTGAAGCGCGGACTATGGACTGCCATTAGCAGTATACTGATACTGCTTATGCGGTGCTTTTGCCTAGTCTCTGACCAACCTTTGGGGGATAACAGTCATCATTATATGTATGTATACAGACAATCAGGACTTTAAAACCAGGTTTGCTGCACACTTTTACTGGTAGTGGGATCTCCTAGAGATGCCTATCTGAAATATACGATAGGGTTGCGGGCGTCTGAGAGTAACAGTAAGACTTAAAAAAATTAAACATAAAAATAATAAATACCAATCAGCTTCATGATAGTAGCTAGTGTGTTAGATTTGAGACGTTCGGATTCGTAGTTATGTCTGTTCACACTTACATTTCTGCAAGCCCTTAAAGATTAAATTATATTTATGAAGCCATATTTGAAATGGCGCTGTCTAAAAGTTCCACCAGTGATTGAGAAATTGAGAAAATGGTGGCGAATGTTGATATCGCGTGGGATGGAGGAGAATGAAGGAGGAAGACACGTTGCCCCGACCCCAAACGTTGTTAAAAGGCAAGATTTAAATGGTAGCTGTTAAATATTTGGCTAAATTAAAACGCAACAGTTGAAGCATAATTTGACTATTCTATGCATCATTATCACTGATCGGTAGAGCTATTTAGGTTCATTGCCCGCAAATATTGAAGTTAATATGGATATTCCTCGGGATGATTGCTGATTTTTGTATAAATATAATTGTTTCATATCCATACTATTCTCCATATGATAGAATAACAAGTACATAAAATAGCTATACCTACTCCGATCACTGATCATCATTCAATCACAAAATTAATTAGAACTAAAGGCTTCTAATCTAATTGTTCCTTACTTTACAAGAAATTAGAAAAGAAAAAGTTACCAAGTCGTTCTTGATTGATTTACTATACAAACCGCCGCCATGCTTGACATCCATCAGCAAAATTAATGAAAGTCGATGGGACGGAAATCCAGACATCGGGTAAATTGATGTTATTAATAAATTACCTCGAAAAAATATGCCATCGATTCTACTCGTGCCGACTTAGACATGTTTTTGGTCACATCGAAATGTCCGTGTGAATTTTTCAAGGATACTTATTTACGCCAAAGCTCTTCTACTCTATGGTGTAGAAGACCAAGCAGGCTGAAGTGTCATCATCGTCATTGTTAATCAACCTGTAATGTATACTGTCTTATTTATTTTCATCTAGTAAATAAACGAAAGAATTCCTGTATTTTGTGATTAATTTGCTACATACATACCTACATACATATTTCGTTTTCACCACTAATTTATATATTTTACTAAAACATTTGTATTTTAGGAAATGATCAACTATATATATATATATATCAACATTTTTTAAGTTACTTAAAATATGTTTATTCCATACACTTAGATTAATTGGTTTTCGAAAACTGTTTTTCAAACAACCTCTATTTCTTATTTATTTCACGCTTTACAATGTTTTTACAATATTATAATTTATAGAGTTATTAAAGCAGCATTTTACGCGCTTGGCAAAGATCGTGTAGTTCTAGAAATACCATTAACTATTGGTTTGATATGACGTAAGATTAATAAATCTAAAACTCCAAGGGTAACATGAAGGTTTAATCAAATTAGATGGCATAGCATAACATTTGGAATTATGTGATAAATATATAAATAAATATAAATATCTCAAACATTCACACCTATCAACTAGCCCCATTTAAAGCAACTACGAGTAATGCTGTTTGTGTCACGGACACTAGATGACGGATAAATATATTTAATAGATAAATAAACATAAATATCCTGAATATATATAAACATCCAAGACTGGAGAACAAAAGCCCTAAAAAAATTCATCAACCAAACATTTGCCCCCACCGCTGATCAAACCCAGAACCTCTCGAGATGGCGACGCCTTGAGACCGGCGTACAAACCACGGAGGTCATCAAGATATCATCCTAAGCGCACATTACCCACCAATCCGCACTGGGCCAGCTGGCGGTGTTACGGGCTATACTCCTCATGTTCTCCATAAGGAAGGCCTGTGCCCAACAGTGGCACGTATATAGGCTGAGGACGAGGTGCACACTTATTCCCATCACTTAAGTCTCGTGTCTTTCCTTACTTACCATTTTTGATACCGACACCAATAGGCCTAGCTTGACCAACGAACCACGATGCAATAATGGAATTTATCGCTATGACATGAAAATATTCCCCATGACTCCACTGACTAAGAAACTAAAAAAATGATTAAAATCATTATTTATTTACTATAATTCTATAAAAGACCGCCGATTTCATAAATTCTCATATGCAGTTGCCTCGTGAAAATTCAAACGACTACGAGTATCGCCAAAGGATCATGGGCAAAATGAGCGTAGAACCGACAGAAATATATTGCGTTGTAATTTAATCTATTGCACTTCCTAATAACCCCTAGATACTTTTTTACCCTAAAATGCACCAGGTATCCGGGAAAAAAATCCCAAAGATAGTCTGTTGGCAAGAACAGTAATGCTCCACTATCTCATTTCTAACGATTTGGTCTCTACCAAACAAAATTCAAAAGTGAGATCTGAAATGCCTTTATTTTAATTTGAAGTTTTGAAGCGATTGTTGGAGTGGTTTTGAAGTTTGAGGCTAGCATCAGGAATTTCGGAGCTACTGGAATTGTAGGCCGTTTCTTAAAGGGTTTTGTCCATAATCACCACGTACAAACCCCATGCCCAGGGTTTGTGAGCGTAGATAGGTCTACTGATCCAATGACGCTGCTGCCAGTCATTGATCAGGCACTTACCTAACACTATTGGATATTTCGCCATCAGTCGTCGCTAGAGCCTCGTCGTTTATTCTGTAGGACGTACCGTGAGCAGGTGGGGTTGGCATTTCAGCCAGCTACCGCTTCCCCCTTACACCGCCACCCCAAAAACTTATGCAATAATAGCCTTTAATAAATCCTTTGAATTAAAATACGCATAATTAATTAGTAGGAAGTTGTGCCTAAATAGTTTCAGTTTTGTAAATTTTAAGGTTAGTACAGCACGATCCATTCATTGCACGCGCAGAATATTTATTAGACAATATAGTAAATATTTCAATAAAAGTTCATAGTAGTTTTTCACAAAAATATTTGTTTTATGTAACCAATGTTTGGGATTTTTTTCCGAGATACCCGGTCCATTTGAGGGTTAAAAAGTATTTAGATAGAGGGTGTTTCGAAGAACAGTAGAGTAAATTACAACATATTTTATTTTTGTTGGTTTTACGTTCAGATCCCACACAAAAGGGCCCCATGATCCAAATTTTGGGATTGACGCAAAACAAAATTATCGATGGCCCAGTTTAATTTTGAACACTGCTAAAAAAATAAAACAGACCCACGAAGCTACCATTTAATACTCTCACATCACAAACGTAATAACATTAATACAAATTTAGAGTCTGACGAGTTCCCAAAAACAGGTTTGAAAATGAGAATCAACCCTTGTTACTTCAACAGGCTAGGAGCAAAATGACATCGATAAATCTATGTATAAAATATCGAGGTCTTCAGCAGTCATTAAACCTGACTACTGCTCGTGCTGACACGATCGTAAATCACGACAAAGTGACACAGGAGACTAGTTTCAGGTGCATTTTATTTTGTTCTAGTAACTGATTCAGTTTCGATGGACGCTGGGGAATAATTTTTAATTGTCTGACAAACAGTTAGTAGATCGAATACCTAATCATTTTGAGTTTTTCAAATAGATTTGGCTTTTCATGTAATAGATTAAGAGCTCGGTGGCGTATTGATTCGTATGGTTTCGATTTCGGAGTCAAAGCAACTCTGGCTGACTAAACATTGTGATCAGGCAGTTCCCGCATCGTTCAAATAGCACGTTCCACCAGTGTTCCTGATTTGTACTGTTTCAGCAGTCTACATTGAGCCCGCATAGCGGTGTTACGGTGTTCGTCCTCATAAGTTTCCCCATGTAACATGGCCTGTTCCCTTAAGAGTGGGACGCAAGGCTTATCCCTAGACCTTGGAAGGGTCACCGAATCATTGTGACCTCAATCCGTATTAGGCCTGCCTGGCGGTGTTATCGCCCACCACACTCCACTCCCCTTGTGTTACTCCTGCAAGGCCTGTGCCCAGCAGTGTCATATTAGCTGGAGACTACATTTAATACTTATGACAGATAGATATTCTTACACCTAATTCCTCTTTATTAAATTCAGCAATTTGGCAAGTTTCTCGTGTTCACTGATCAAAGCAGCTTTGAAGTCAAATCAAATTTGAATAAATGTCTTGGCTAGTTTTGTAATTGAATTTAGTTTGGATATCACACATCATATATTTTGTATGATAAACGGTATTTTTTTACATGGATTTCAACACAGTTTATTATGATATAAATGTTTCCTGTCTGAAATTTTAAGTGTTTATCTGTTAAAATTTAGTTATTTTAAATTGTCTTAGACTTTTAGGAATTAAACTAGCGAACTCTTAAACTAAAATATTATTATTGATTAAATATACACTTCCCACTTGGCTATTCAATCAAATATTTATACAGTCTTGATGTTGCTTAATTGTATACACAATTAGGCATTGTAATCAAAATCTTAACAACCTATGTTTCGAAAGAAACCTAGTACGTACAAAAAGTCTAATTTACCCCATCGTAATACTTTGAGTCTAGTCGAGCCGTACTTCCAGTCGTGTTATAGCGGCTCATTAAAATAATACTACCAACCCATCTCTGCCCTTGGGTGTCGTAAAAGGCGACTAATGGACTTACAACTGCACAACCATCTAATAGCTTATAGCGGCGACGGGCTCACCACCTGTCACGCTGAGGACATGTGCAGTCACTGCTTGGTAAAGCGCGGACTATGGCAGTATACTGCTTTTGCGGTGCTTTTGCCTAGTCTCTGACTATCCCTTAGGTGATTACATGTATATATGTAATACTAAAATACCCGATCATCATCATCATCATCATCAGCCTACTCCTGTCCACTGCTGGACATAAGCCTCCCCTAATGCACGCCACCACTCGCGATTTTCGACCGTTCTCATCCAGCTCACTCCAGCCAACCGACGAATGTCGTCACCCCATCTGGTCGCAGGACATCCTACACTACGTTTACCGAGACGCGGTCTCCACTCAAGAACTTTACGGCCCAAACGGCGATCAGTTCTACGGCTAATATGACCAGCCCACTGCCACTTCAGTTTGCTAATCTGGTGAGCTATGTCGGTGATTTTAGTTCTTGTCGGATCTCATCATTCCTGATGCGGTCTTTTAGAGATACTTCGAACATAGCCCTTTCCATAGCTCGCCCGATATTTATGGTTATATATTGATTTATCTATTTCATTTTGAATTATCTAAGATTATTCAAACAACTATTATTAAAATCGAATGTAAAATTCAATTTTTTTATTATTCAAATTGAAAAGTTTTGTTTGAAATGCCACTATGCTTTTCATATTTCAAACTGGCTAAGGCTAAATGGCACTTCAAACGGTCAAATCACTTTAACTAATCTAATAATTTACTATATTATTAAAATTTCTTAAAAGGCATTTTATGGGCCAGCAAAGTAGAGATTTCAATATATGGACTATCTTCTACTTAACTTAAAGAGGAGAAATCATTACTCTATACATAGACGGTAGTCAATCATACTATGCTTATAGAGCTCGACCGCACAGATGATCCGAGATACTCACGACGACCTATTTATTATAATTACTCGCCGAAGTAAACAAAATACAACGAACATTTAACACTGTCACTCGAAATTGCCGTCGCAACTTCTAATATAACTACATCCAAATTATTCTTGTGAAACATAAGATTTATAAACCACCTGGTCTCTAAATTAGTTCAAGGTCTGACACAAAAATCTTGATCGTCACGATAATCCACTTGAAATGTAGAGGCGACGTTGAGAATTAGCTGCTAACAATTTTAATATGAACTGCGTAATTCTGAACTCAATATAGATTCGAATATTTATACTCTTCTCAAATTGTCTTCTTTCTTTGTTGCCGCAGTAATGATCGTAATATTTTCAATCTTCCATTTGACATATAGTATGCAACCGCTGTCATTGGGTTGCGTTGGTGTGACAATAAATGTCACCGAGACGTCTCTGTTAGTGATGGCTTAAGACCGCTTGAGATATTTATATGACCGCCTCAACTTCAGCTGCAAAATCAACTCGTTAGTTAACTGCATTTGTTATAAATATGTACCTAAGCTTCGATGTCGTATATCTTTGACGCATCGGAATTTTCACTGCCCTTTAAATCTAGTCTCTTTGATCTGAATGGTGGTCTTGCACAAAGGAAAGATTACATTCTCTTTGCCGAGCGAGTAAGGAAACATTAATCGCACTATGCAACCGTGTCGAGAAAAGTAGGATATAGCTGCGTTTCAGTGAAGGGCTTACTTTACGTATATGTCTTTGTAATACTATCTGTATCCGAAAATCCTTTCTGTGTCCTTTGACCATTGTGTTGGTCAGACACCTGAGGTTTTCTTAATATTTTGGTATACAGTTTTTGAGTATTTTTCTTTTGCAGCAATTTAAATTTTATTAATATAGTACAATTGTAAAATAAAGATAAAGAAGTATTAGGGATTATGAACAATAGAACTTTTTAATAAATGAAAGGAGAATGGTCACGGCCCATACAAAATTTACCCAGACCCGACAAGTATGAGACCTATCAAATATGTTATGTTCAGTGTAACATAAAAATGTAATTTTCATATTGAATATTAGTGACCACATTTATGTATGAAAAGGATAATGGGAAACTATTTTTCTGTATGGTTTCAGGTCTGGATGTTTTAAGATGATGACGGTTAGAAGTTATCATCTGGAACTCACACTACAGCCCAACCAACAAAAATTAACATTATATATTTTTTTATACTGCACCTGTGGAAAAAATTTTGCTCTGTTAAATAATGAAGTTTTGCTATTTTGGATCTAATGTGAGCACCAAATGATAACTTCTTACCGTAAGCATAGTCCCAAAACCTTCAGACATGAAACAATCAAGAAAAAACCGTTTTTCCTTTATCTTTTTCATGCAACGCCTGAGGAAAATACAAAGCAAAATATTTATATGTCAGACACTAATATTGAATGTAAATTTTACATATATTATTTATATACATATTACATATATAAGTTACATTAAACATTCCAAAAAAATGAAATAGGTCTCATTCGTGTCGGGCCTGGGTCACAGATGAACATTCTCCTTTAAACCTTAAAATTATAATGAAGAATGTAGGACAACCTTTTTGTAAATTTTTCAATAGAAATAGGGACAAAATGAAAGCTTTTCGAGAAATTAAGGTTCCCTCCAACAAAATGTAATATTGTTGATTTCCGAATGTAAAGCTATTTGCTACCGCGACACCGAGTTAAGTACGAGACAGGGGATTATTTAATTAACAGAAGCGCGAAAGATTACACCACTGCGTTGTTCAGCTTATAAATCTTTGAAGGAATCGGAACTGTACCTATATTACATAATCTATGATAATGGGTCAACAGGCCTAATTACATGAGTGTTTTTGATATACCTAAATAACTTTTTTACTGTGAAATAACACCACTGTGCCAATAAGTTTAGCTTAAACTGCATACCTATGGAGATAAACACATCAATCTGAACCCCTTTGTCCCCGAAGGTGTGCGTGATTTATTTTAATACTAAACAAAATTCTTCAACTAGGCCGAAACATCTTTGAGAGTGAAGGCAATAGAGGAATTCAGTTACGCTGGGCAGCATTTGGTTGGCTTCGTAAAGTCTTCTGGTCACCCATCCCTTAGTCTTAAGTCGAATGTTTTCGACACTAGTCCACCAGTTTAAAGTCGCTCAGCGAGCTATGGAAAGGGCTATGCTCGGAGTATCTCTGTAGGACGGTATTGGGAATGATGTGATCCGACAGAGAACTTAAGTCACCGACATAGCCTAACGTATTAGCTAACTGAAGTGGCAGTGGTCACATTAGCCGCAGAACTGACGGCCGCTGGAGTCGTTAAGTTCTTGAGAGGAGATCGCGACTCGGTAAACGCAGTGTGGTACACCCGTCGCCCTGTGACAAGATGGGATGTCGATATTCGTAGGCTGGCTGGAGTGGGCTGGATGAGAAAGGCCTAAAATCGAAGGCGGTGGCGTGCGTTAGGGGAGACCTACTCGTATGTCAAGCATAGCATCGTTGATTCTTGCTAACTTTAAAACCCGAAAATTCTGTTCTATTTGGACCTGGGCATCATTTGCAATCATATTATTATTATTGCAAGTTTGTCAACTTTGTTAGTTCTACAGTAGTTATTTAATTTATCAGAGTCCGTTGGAATCGAAGCAATTTCCAACGAATCCTTGGGAAATCAAATACATTTGACGCTTCAGCCAACACTAGTATTATTTTGGGAATACAATATTAGACACCTAGGACAGAAATAGATAACATTTACATCAATAAATTATTAACGAAATACATAGGTAAGTTACTTAATACTCAGAACCGCGATCATAGAAAGAAAGTTATTATTTAGAACCCAATTTATTTATTTCTTTGCTTAACTAACCTCGCAATTGGACAAGGGATGACACCTATCGTCCTAAGTGGCCAGTCAAACCTCGTATGATTTTGACATGGTCCGCGCGAAGGATAAATGGAACATGTCCTTTACAATGTGTAGATATTTAAACGTCCAGAAGAACGGCAATAAAAGCAAGCAATCGCTCGGGAGACACAATACTGGCACCGGGCCTGTTCCGAACCTAGTGCAATTTCCCCCTCTCCGTATCGCGCGCGACGTACAAAAATTGCTTTTAGAGAAAAAAAAGAGATGCAAATTTTTGTAAAGTCATTCGGAGGCGTGCGTTTGTATTTCTCGGGTGAGGGTAAGGAACGATTGTCGTCGGGAATTCCTTTATTTTGCTGGATATTGCGCGTCGGCTGCAGGCACCAGCTGCCGCTGTTTACCGGGCTATACGGCCCGCATTGAACTCCGATGCACCGCTCTTATTAAACACAGCCGCGGGGATAGAGTGCTATGCTCTATACGAATCGGTCTAATCGATATGCTCGTTGCTCTTTTTCTGTCTTTTAAAAAAAATTATATTATTCATTTGCAAATCACGCAGAATAAGCGCCCCGTGGCAACAAACTCCTAATAATTATAAATGCGAAAATAACTCTGTCTGTCTCGTTTTCACGTGAAAACTATTGAATTGAACCAATTTAAACGAAATTTGGTACACGGGTGAATG
Organism: Parapoynx stratiotata; assembly: GCA_910589355.1. Lineage (NCBI taxonomy): Eukaryota > Metazoa > Arthropoda > Insecta > Lepidoptera > Crambidae > Parapoynx > Parapoynx stratiotata. The sequence goes on from OU342461.1 coordinate 11,779,740, forward strand.
TTAAAAAATTTAAATAACGTCTCCCAGAAAAATGAAGGACAAATTTACGCCACTATGAACTCTGCTTCTAATAATAGAGTAGGAGTAAATTTTTAATTCCACCAATTGAGGCTACTGTTCCAATTTGAAAAAATATTTCAATGTTGAATAGCCTATTTATTCAGGAAGACATACGATGGCCTATAGCCTTCAACAACAATATCTCAAAGTAACTTTTCTACGCGGACGAAGTTGCGGGCAAAAGCTAGTATTGAATATTCTGTTAAAGAAAAAGGAATGGAATCTTATCGCACTAATCTAACAAAACATTCTACGTTTTTACGTTTTTGGTCTAAATATTTTATAGACAAAACATAAATTACCAAATTTTCTTGAAAATCAAATCACGATGGTTCTATTCAATTATTTTAGTTTCTAAGTTAATCACAAGGACACGATAAAGGAAATTGCGCAGTTGAGGAAGTTTTCTTGACATTGTCGGCCTGTTCCGGTACAGACAACAACAAAGGTTAGTGATCGCAATCGACTGTCAAAACTCGTGCAAAAATAATAAAGTTATATATAATATATAAGCCGCAAAACAAACTCGTTCTAATTGGGATCTTTGATTTTTTTACACTTACTGGTGTTCTCTGAAGGTTCATACCTCTCGATAGCAGCAATAATGATAATATTTATGAAATGAATCAGCATAGTAAACCTACAAACTTGAATGAATTTTATGCATAGATAAATGAAAAAAAAACGGTCATTTACAAACCCTTACATACACACATATATTTAATCACGATTATCCCCTAAGGGTTCATCAAAGATTAGGCAAAAGCACTGCAAAAGCAGTCCACTGCCATAGTCCGCGCTTCACCAAGCAGTGACTTCACATGTGCTCAAGTGACAGGTGGTGAGCCCGTCGCCGCTATAAGCTATTGGATGTTTGTGCAGTTCCAAGTCCATCAGTCGCCTTTTACGACACCCAAGAGAGGAGATAGTATTGATAGTATTATTTTAATGAGCCGCTACCACACGATAATCATACATTTATACATAAAATCACGCCTGTAATCCCCGAAGGGGTAGGCAGAGTCCAAGGAGCACTGTGTTCCTTAAGATCACATTTAGCCATACAGAAATTGGGTTTGGTCAGATGAAATCGTGAAAGAGTAGTAACAAGTGGCTAGCTTATCGCCTACACAATCACAGACCCAGTACCCAATAACATAGTAATCTATCAATGCACAGCCCAAACCACTGGTCGGATCGGGCTGAAATTTGGCATGCAGGTAGATGTTATGACGTAGGCATCTGCTAAGAAAGGATTTTGATTAATTCTACCCCAAGGGGATAAAATAGAGAATGAAACTTTTTATGAAACTTTGTCAATTTTAAACCGATCGTGCTGAGACTTTGAGAGAAAATAAAAGGGTTCCCGTGGGATAGTTAAAAAAACCATAGTAAACGCGGACGAAGTCGTGGGCAACAGCTAGTTGGCTTATACGCAACTTTAGTGGTCCACTAGCCGTGCGTTAACTCCGTTCAGTGACGAATAGTACGACGCGTTGACCCTCAAACACATACATCACCCCCATATAGACCCCCAACAACCAATAACCCCCTCATTTCTTTATAATATATTTGGAGGTTCACTTAGTGCATTTCTTTTGAATTGATTATAACTCCAATTCACGAAAAGTAGACGAATTTATATTAGTGGAATTAATAACTTTCTTGTCCTTCGTCGTATAGTTCTTTTCAAAGCATTTTCGTTCACGATTGACTCAATCACGTCAGTAGAAAATGCAGTCACAGCTTTGCAAAACATCAACTCATAAAATTAATTTATCTTTATTTCTAGTTTAAAAAACGTCACAAATACATGAAGACAATCTTTTGAATACCAACATTCAGGCAAGTTGACGTCTGGATTTTACATGTATTGTTTATGTTACAATACGAGAAAATCCATAAAATTGAAAAAGATTGGGCACCGCTGGCATAAGCTCATGAATAACCCAACACATACGTCCATGTACGAGTACCTATAGCATTGTTGCGTTTCTGTTTACAATATTGGGTGATCTTGAAAATTTGATTATGCTTACCAATAACCATTAAGCGTCTTGATAGATTGATGAAAGGCCCCTATACTAACGGCGAGCAAGGTAAATGCTGATGAATCTCTATTCAGCCAATAAGCCGACCTGAAGATTGGATGGGTATAAACAACCCATATTTTGTAACTGGACATACTAATATATTTTGAAAAAAAATATTATATAAAATTGTCAGTTGTTTTGTGTTCTTAACGTAATACTTAATTTGGTTTCGATTTTAAAAAAAGAACTTTAACTGAACGGTAAAAACTTTGTGATCTAATATAATTAACAAGGCAATATAAAACAATCAACAGCTAGGACTTCAGTATTGTTCCTATTAGCAGTTCCTAGAAAAAGTATTCGTAAAAGGCAGGTAAAAAATATAATACTCTTTATTGCACACATAAAGTTTATTTTTCTTATAAAGCTCAGTGTGTAACAATGTTGATTATCAGTTTCAAATACACACATAATCCTCGACCCAAAACTTTCATAGAGTCGCCCTTATCCCTTAACCCTTAGAAAATATAAATATTTTAGCTAGTCACTACGGAGCCCGGCCTTTGGACGAGTCACACGTTGGGCGCCAGTAAGACGTGGTGATGAAAGGAAAGGCACCGGCTTGTCATTTCAATAAATGGTAATTAATCCCCTAACGTGGCTTTGAAATGGCTTGTATTTGTTATTTCAGAATAGAATAAACATTAAAATATTGAAATCGGAAAGTAAGAATTTTACTGAGTGCAAGAATCAGGCTGGTTTCATAGCCACGCCGGCTGCCAGCGCCGGCGTGGCCATATTAAAACACAACAAATTTTAAGGGAAAATTTTAAAATGATAAGCATAGACAAAAAGGGGAACAAACAAAGAGAGCAACTAGTCGCTAATACAAATATAGCGCCTCGTTACAAGCTTGGTCATGGTCGGATAGAAATAAATTTATACAAATGTGATGCTATACATTGACGAGTGCTATACATATTTTACGATTTCGCAAACTACAATTTAATGTTTGCAATAATTCGGACAAGTTATATTACTGTTCTCATTACGCCCTCTCTATGACTTTGTATGATTTCGAGTTAATATAAATTGTTTGATTATTAATCTGCATTCAATTATAAACAGTGTAACATTAATGATATAGCTGTTTGCATGATTATTGCCAAATAGTTTTAAGATTAGAATAATTTGACCGTACTTTATACACGATGCTGTTGCATCGCCAGCTGAAATGTAAATAAATTTACAAAATTTATATTGCATTTTATTAAATTGCCCGTTTTGATTTTTTAAAGCACAACATTTTATGCGACTTTCAATCCCTGCCTGTACCATTGAGTTAGAATAAAACTAAAATGCAGATTAATATAAAATATCATGTAAGTAGGTATATCTAATTCAAGCTTTTTAACCGCTATTAAAATTAATAAACAATTTAATTAATGCAAAAGTTTTATTCAGTATGACAAGTAGCAAACTAATGTCCTTAATAGCATCAATCTTCCTTAATGTTAGGTAATCAATATTCTCAAACTATAAATAGTTCCTACTTCCTTACCATCCTTCAGTACATTGTTCTCAAAATAGACTCTGAATTTGTATATTAACAAACCTACTTAACCATCTTAACATTTCCCCTTCTATTTTTGTTTCATTTGTCTTTTGTTCGAAACGCTGAAATATTAGAGGCTAATCTTAAATCATTGATAATTTGCGGACGATATTCTTGACAAATTAAACAGTTCCTATTAAACATCCTTTTGTTTGAATATTTCGTCTTAAATCGGTATAACTATATTCAATATTTCATTGATAATTATTGTTTTAATATTAAAAACTGTAACCATGTGAGCAAAGTAAAATTTGCAAATCCAAATAAACCACAACAAAATTATATGACCTTTATCTTGTGTGACGGTCATTCTTTGCAATAATTTGGAAAAAACGATATTTTCTAACAGCCCTGCTATCTAACCAAATTTAAATGGATATAAATTGTATTGAAAAAAAAGGGTTCGAAATGTTGACGATTTGTTCACAAGTGGGCACAATTTCGAACACCTTTTTTTTAAATTACCAAAAACTTGTAGGGAGAGAGAGTAAAGTAGGGCAGCAGATCTTAGATCAACTAAATATCGCTCTTTATTGGAAAATAAATAAAAATAGTTTAAACAACGAGTTTTCTTCCTTTTTCTCGTCTTATTATAGATGGAACGGTGTGCCCGATTTTACCAAATGTTCGTACGTGTCAGATTCCTCTCGCTCGCCAGATCTTATTACATCTTCCATTTCGATAATGACAGCTATACCATTCAACGATATTGTCCCAATCCTCTAAAAACAAGATTTGCTCGTACAAACTAAAAGAATAACACTTTGTTTTCAGGTGACGTGTCACCTCGCCAACAGCCTACTTCATTTGCAGAGCGGTAAGTACTAATTATAATATCTGTAATTGTTAATGTTTTCGAATACATCTAAGCAAAGATGAAATTAAAAACTTTTTAAATAATTTACCTACATTATTTAAAAATGGATCTGCTGTAAGGATTTAGTACAATCCTTATACCAGTAGATACATGAATATAGTTAATTTCAAATTTTCAATTTACTTTCTAATTGCAATATTTTCTCTTCTCATTGATTATGTTTTTTTATTTCAACGGCATGATTTATCTATTTATCATGTTCACAGTACTTAATTGAAAATCAGCCGACAATCGTCGAAATATTTATAATCAGGTGTTCATTGAAACCCATAGCTTGCTAAGTATAGAGATTGATTAGGAACGTTCTCCGCCGTTTAAACTGTATTATAGAAAATTGCGAATTATGATACCCAATGAAACAATAAACGTTTCAAAGCCCAATGCCGCTATTACTACTAATAAAGTTTTAGTGCGTACTGTTTCCTAGAACAAGGCCATAGAAAATACGCAAGGGAAAATAAAATAACTGGAAAAATTAGGTCGTGCCCAGAAAGTGATGTAAAAATATTGAATTTAAATAACTGTTCCCGCAGGTTCATCCTACCCATTACCACCATTAGACCCATCCTAATTACAAAGAGTATCCTTAAAAAACTTGCTATATCCGTCAGCGATGTATACAACATACGCGATATTTTCTCAGCCAAGAATCCATGAGTGAATATAACCCTCCGCAAATATCACCATGCCAATTGGTGCTGCACTGCTCGCATCCAGTAGCTCTCTTCGCTAGGTCATCGAAATTTTATTCCCAAATCTTATCCGCGCTTTGTGGCAACTAAAACCTTAAGATATAGACCTGAAGTATACGCCATAACATCACCACCCTGGCCCTACATGGATCGGTGTCGGTGGATGGGTTGCATTAGGAAACAGGATCAACAGCTTAACGTGCCTTCTGGGTCATCGTGGTCGCCCATCAAGAAATCAACTATGAAGAGGGCTTTGCTTCCATTATCAAAACCAAACCGTTTGAACCAATACCTCCTGAACCTGCAGCTTAAGATAAAAAATCTATCTCCCGGAATAGTCAATTTCTATTGAATAGATCGTTCCCATTTCTTGTGGAATAGCCCTAATAATATGCCACAACTCATTCTGATTTATTCGGTCTCGTTATAATTGTGCGCTCCGCTGCCGCACCGCTATTGCCTGCTGTTGCAATTTTCATGCAACCGATCCGCGAGAATGGATTTATTCTTTCTGGCAATTTGCTCTCCCCTGTTATTGTAGAGATAATTCAATTTTGAGACTACACTAGCTTATTTCGAGGCTAATTTGCTTGCGGCTCTGACTTTGTTCTTTCCCAAAATGAACAGGCATTACCAAAAGCTGCGCCGAGAAGAATGTATTATGCAAATGGTGAGAATTCTAGGTTAATATCGGCACGGGCGATTTCCAGTCGTGTTAACGGTCTCCGAAATCGTGCGAAGGACGTCTTAATATAGTGGAGCTATTTATTGTGGGTGATTCAGAGCATGTTTTTCATGATACCTGGCGGCCTAGTGTTGTCATAACACCAATGTTGCTTTTTCGAAATGCTACAAACTTTTTACTAAGCCTCTTTGTGTTCACGTACTGCTCTTTCCAAGAAATGATAGCATCAGCTCTGGATATTTGTCTATCCTTAGCTAAATCGTTTTGTTAATTAAAATCATAAAATTTCAAAACGGTTACATAATTTATACACTGCTATAAAAGGAATACATAAATGTCAATTTTTTATAGCTCAGAAATAAAATTATGAGATATGAATAGCACGACAATATAACTTCAGTAAAACATAAATTAATAGCTGCGTCTATTTACAATGCGAACAGTAACGACCAATAAAACTCTATTTGACGACTGCTATGTCAAACTTCGACAGTTTAGGTCCGTGGCATCATGCGCTCTGCGCTCTATCCAGTACAATCAATCGTCAACTTTTATTTGACTTATCAAGAAAATAAAAAACAAGAAAGCGCGTGTTAGCTTGGATTCCGGGAAAGTTTGAAGGTGAACCAACGACCGTCTCCCTAATAGAGAAGAAAAATACGTTAATGTACCCTCAGATCCCGAAGACAAATAAACCGACACGGACAGGGACGAAATAAAAGCGGGGAGGCTCCGAGATAAATAACAATGATCCGGGACAAGTCACCCGGCCCGCCCGGAACACTACTTACACATTTTTATGCCTTGAGACTTCGAGTTTTGAACCACTCTTTTATTAAGAAATATTAAGATTACTAACCAAATAAAAATAAATGAATATTCTGACTTTTCAGTGCTTATTTACCAACATGATTTACGATTCAAACTCGCTTGATTCAATGTTCTGTCATGCGAGCCAACTCATTTTATAAAAATATATTGACTTGCGCAATACACACGCTATTTTATAAGAAAACGCAGATATAAACTCCAATGCTTACTTTACAAAATATGTTCCGTAAATACCTGCAAAGCTCCCTTGAAATTATTACCTAATAACAGAAACGTACCAACGTTAATGCTCAAAAACAAACAAGGGTATAATCCTGCAATCCCATCACAAATGAGGGTGTTTAATTCCTCGCCGCTAACAATAGGTTTTCTTTTAACACTCTAACAACATTGCATAAATATACTGATCAAAAATCACGCTTCCGTATCGCTCTTTTCAACCCTTTCATTCAAACAGATTACTGCAAATCTGTTTCGTTTTTCCTGGTTTTTCCTCTTCTTTACAAAGAAGAATTTTTGATTTTTTTTTTCTATTTGTCTCTTTTAGCTGCTGCTGTCGCAACGATGTTTGTCGTATTTAATATTTAGATAGAATATAATATGATAATTGAAGTAGTATTTTTTTTAAATACATATTACTATATCTATATTGTGGTATTAAGATATTAACTTTCACGAGAAAGTAATCCCTTTATTGTTTGTAAAACAAATAAAACAGCAAAAAGGCGTAATTTAAACAAACGTTGCCAAATTAAAAAGCCGCTCCGCTCCATATAATCCATCAACCGCAGACTTATCTTGAAATAAAAAAGCATCGTACAAATTAGCAGTTGTTTCCCTGGCCGTAACTTAATATTTCAGTTTTAAAACAAGTGGGCCGCATGGCACAAAATCGGATCAGGGCTAACGAGCTCAGCGCAATTAACTCGGCCCGCACATCCCCTCGTTGCTTCCACTATTGTCTTTTCCACTTTATTTACTGCACTCCTTACACTGTGCACGTCTAGCGGACTAATCTTTTGTACTACAAGCTGTAATAAACGCTAATGTAAAGCTAAATTAATTTAAAAGTTTCCGTAAAGGTTAAGATTTCTTAGTGTGCCTTTTAGCTTTAACATCTTCTACGTTAAGTGTATCGGTTCGCTTTAGTTCACGAGAAGTCCATGTCGCACTTTCATTAATCTTCAGAATCCAGATTCGAAATCTACACCTGTCGCGTTATCAATTAGCAATCGATTTGTCTTAGATTTATCAATCCCGAAGCCTGATTGATTTGTGACTTTATAAATTATTAAAAATCCTTAGAGGAATGTAGAAAAATGATTTTTTATTGCAGTTAGGTATTCATTTAAAAAAATGTGAAAATTAGAGTGGATGGTAATGCAGGGAGTGGAATCAAGACTAAAAAAAAGATGAATAGATTGTGAAACCAGGATTAGACAAAAGTTTCAAAAGATTTAAAGGTGACCGTTTAAAAAGACCGTAAATTTAACCAACACTTCTTTTATTAATTCAGTATTGCAGTCAAACAGGGATTGTCCAAAATTCTAAGCTCCTTTAAAGTTAGGCCTTCAGTATTCAGGCGTTCTATTCATTTTTGGCTTTTTGTCGACCGCCATTGTTTTAGCATTGACAGAGCATGCTAGCAAGAATAATAAAATAAGGATATAAAACGGATTCATATGATAGAACTGCAAACATTAAAACAATAAAAAGTGGGCGATTAATTAGTTCTCTCTTTTTTCTAATCCATTTTGGTATGAGCCTACTTCAGAATACGTCATTGCGCTATCCGTATCAGTCTTGGGGTGAGAAGGGACATAGAGGAAGACCACAAATGCGTTGGGAAGACGAGGCCAAGAAACTTGCAGAGATGAAATGGATTGAAAATAAAATACGCAGTTGAAAGACGTAGATGATTGGAAAAACACAGTAAAAAAAATAACCAGAGGCGCTTGCCAATTCCAACCTTGGAAATGTATTCAACATTTTTTTAATAAGCACAAATTGTTTTGAATGTCAATGTCCTAAATTCACCCGCTGCATGGCAACCAAGTCTCTCCTTTTTATTGGCACCTCTGCCGTCCTCCACAGACTCCAAAACTGGGGATATGAACGGTTCGATGTTAATGAAAAACAAATCAAATCTTCCCTGAAATAGTCTTTGATATTTTGAACTAATAAATAAGACACTCGCAAATCTGCACTTAATACGATCCTAGCCCATATTCTTCGCTTAAAAAAATTTGCATAAAGATCACCGACCGAACAACAGATGAAACATATAAATCATGTAGAATTAAAGCTGTCATCCCTAGTATCTAAGATAAGGAGTCGACAAACGGTGGCATGAATTAGAAACCGCAATAACACTACTCAACAGATATTACATTCCTGACCCACCCGTGGACCAGACGCCATGAAGTCCCGTCCCCTCCCATCGCTCCAAAAGTCCACCATCCAACGACCTATAAAAATTTAGGACGCAATCAAATACCTTAATCACCTCATGAATTCATTAAAAACATTTTCAGTACCCGTGACAATATGAGAATTTATTAAAATAATTTCAACTGAAATCTCTCTCACCTATCACTTCCGAAAATTTACACGGCACTATTAATAATTGCAAGTAATAATTTGCATTTACGCAGCAGCTCGGCGCTTGATCTCATTTAATATTGCTATTATAGACATAATTTGTTTCACGAGTAACGTGCTGCTACGAAAATCAATACAAAAATAAGTAGGGCTGGACTGAGACCAAGAAAAGACCATTAGGATACCAAAGGACCACGCTCTAGGAAAACTTGTGAAAACAGTAGTGTTTTACATTAAAAATGTTATTTACATGATCTAATATTCCATAGGCCATAACAATATATTATTGTGAATTATTTTATGTAATATATAGTAATTCTGCGCCCTCATACTCACAGAGCAGACAACCTCACCACTCTACGCTGACCTTCCACGAGCTCTCAAACATAACAAAACGCGAGGCATTTGCAAACTGCGACAGGTCTCTCAAAACTGGCCCTTTATAATAGCGAAAGCGTGTCCCATAAAGAACATTCCATGTTTTGTACATCTGGCTTATTTCATTACAAGCCTACAGCTTGTTCGAATATATTGAGCTGAGGTATAATAAATTGCTTATGTAATATAATGTTACCAATTTTTAGAAAACAGGGGAGATGTGCGCCTAGTATATAAAATATTTAGAAATGTGAAGCAAAATAATACTACGAATAACAATTGATGTCTGGCTTTCTTTCTACCCTGCCCTTTATAAATGTTAGGGAGAATTCGACCACATTTCAACACCGGTATAGTAATACCAAAATGATTTAGTTCACAGATGCGTAGATGGTCAAAAATCGGCCGTGTACGCAGGACTTCGCCATCAAAGCGGATTCAACCAATGAAATTTAATCATTTATTGGTATCCTCGTGTAACACGGAATTTGGTAAAATTCTACCTTACTAGGTATATAATGAAGTGCTTTGACACGGCTAGTAACTGATTATTTAAAGACTGATGAAGTCATCAAGTTTTATAAAAAGATAATTATACAAAACAGGTGAGATGAAAAGTGTATGTAGTTAAGTAAACACACAACCGAGACAAAAGAGAAAAGACTATTTTCAAAGTCGTTGATCAAACAGCAGACAAACAAGAGTTATCAGACAGTAACAATTAACGTATTTCATGTCAATGTTCCTGCGTACGGGCATTTGTTTGCGAAGTAGGACCGGCTTTTAGGATGTTTATACCCTTTACGTTATAGCTATTTCAGATGATTCAAACTCCCTAAATAAAGGCTTGAGAACTAAAATTTATTAAAAGATTTTAATACGAGAATTACTAAAATTTTTATAGAACCCAAATTCTTCTGTAGTTAATCTAAAAAAAAATTACTTGAGAAAATTCATTGCTAATTAGGTACAAATGGTACATCTGCATAGAGTTTTGATTTGAACACAAATGCCGAGTTGGTATTTCAATAACAAGGAGCTAATAGAGTTCGGAACCTACATTGGAAAATGGAGCTAAAACAGTCCAATTGTACGTACCAAGTAAGTCGTTCGTTATGGTCTCAACGTGGCAGTAGTTGATATTGTATTCAAATGCTCGTGAATTATGCAATGGCTCGCCGGAATCGGCTGGAAACAAATTCAATGCCAGTACGTCGAATCGCTTCATACTCGTAAACTTTTGCCTGACTTCCCAAGTTCGTTGTTTCATCTATTCATTTTTAAACCAGTCATTTAGATTCTGAAATGTATTGCTTAAGCACTACTCTTTGCCGCGGTGCACGACTACCCACTGTTGGCATATGCCAATATGAGACAGAAAGAAGTAGATGACTAGTCAGCACTAGTGAGGAAATTCTTCTTCTTGCCCTTTTCTCATTTAAGGTGGGGTCGGCACAACATGTCTTCTTCTTCCATTCGTTTCTGTCACTGGTGAGCTCAGCATTCTTTTCGTGGAATCTTGGCATCTTTACTTACATCATAACTCGTAATATAAAGCGGTGGATAAAAGCGGTGATATGTTATTGTTGCTCTAACCGTCAACACAACGCAGTTAACCAAAGTTTCAAGCACTCGAAAGAGTAGCCAACAATGTCTCAAAAAATATATAAAACATATACATTGCCGGAACGGGAGCGGAGGCGTTGATGTAGCGACTAATCTTTTAGCGCGTCACCGGCGCACGCACATAAATCGTGGCTGAAATACGAGCCGCCCCTGGCCGGCCGACGCCTCACCTTCTCCCACTAGTCCAACTTGGTCGCTTGAAATTTTATAGGCTCACGTGGTTTCGTGTCAATTGTATCAGTTTTTATGTTACTGGACTTACGTGTGGTGGAGAAAAGAAACCTCTTTTCACAAAATAAGACAAACTGAGGCAAGTATTTGTAAATAACTCTAAATAAGGATGTAAAAGAAAAATCAAATACAGCGAAAACGAATCACTAATTTCGGAAAAGACAAATAAACAATCCACAGTTTGAATTTGGTATTCGAATGATCAATATGGCCAGTAAACATTTGCAGACGCTCAGTTTTTCGGTCCGAACTGAAAATTTTACAATAATTTCACTGCAATTCCGTAACTGAAGCTCATTATTCATATTCAGAACAATTAGCATTTCAGAAAGTCAGCAACTCCGTTTTAGTTCGTATTCGTGGATGTATCATCTATTCTATTAAAAAAATCTTGCTGTTATGAACGGAAAGAAACGAATTAATCTACAGCCAACCTCATGGCCGAAGTAAGTTCTTCATTATTCTATTTCTCTGTTTCCGGTCGACAGATTTTGATTTATGACTTTAATTTGGCAAGGTTGGCGACGACAGGCCGAGACATGTCGGAGTGTTTTCAAGAAGCCATCGTGCAATTGTTTAATTAATCTTAAGCTACGGAAGCGCTGCGGGTGCACTACACTTGGCCCAACTTTAAACTCGTTAAAAGTTCCTTTGAAACATTTGGCGCCAGATAAGCCGCAGTCAGACTTCGGTTTCGAGATTGTTAACTTATCTAGTGTTAAAATTAAACAGCATTTCATATTTCATTTCTCGCCTTCTTGTACTTCTATTTTACATTTTAATCCTTAATTAATGAAAACTTCAAAATTGCGCCGTTCATGTTAAAGATTTCAGAATCTGTAAAAGTCTCTCTGCTTTATTATAATCTTTTTCAATCAACATAGACCCTTAGACGATAAGTGCAAACATGAGTATAAATTCATGTAGTAGAATACAATGAAGTGTTTGTACGGCCATTGAAGACACTCGGGGCACTGTCGCTGCGATCGCCGAAAGCATGTACATAACAGGCGGCATTGAGCGAACAAGGCTCATTCCACGCGCACAAGATGGCCGACAATGGCCCTTAGCGGATAATTACTCAAATAGATTGCCCATTGGGGCATTGTCTCTGTGTTTCCAGAGCGATATGAAACACGTTACCGAATAATCCACCAATTAAAAGAACACAGCAGTTGCAGCTAACACATGTTTTGATGTATTTTAAGTTGCACAGTTCATGGAAACTGTTATAAAAATAGGGTAAAAACGTCCGTTTGGTCGAATTGGCCCAAAATTTAAAACAATCACCGTAGCTTAATGCTTGCACTTAAAAGCGGTCTCATTAAATTAAAAAAAAAAGAAATAATTTCAGTTTGAATTGCCATCGTCATAATTTCCCTTTCAATTTTGGAAAGCAGAACTCTCAAAGCGTTTCCATCACATCAAATTGGCACGTAATTTTAGTGGAGGTAAAAGAATCGCTCAATTTCCATTCGGGCGTCGGAGCGGCATAATTTTTCTCGTTTCGCATCAGGGGCATTTAATCAGAGGTTTGATCAACACGTCCTCACTGGGTAATATAATTACAGTTAACAGCAGTGCGGCGACGTTATCGCGCGTATAAATTAGAGCGATTTACATTTACGGTCGCGACATGGGCTCGGCCATTATCCTGAATGATGCGGGATAGGTGCGGGTTGGGATCATCGACGTTACTACTCACCTTGTAGGCTCTATGATCTTACGTCATAGTGAAAAAAAATTCAATAAAAAGGTATTGAATTTAAAATAGTACTTACTACCTACATTTCGACGAAGCATTATGTCTTCCCGACCCAAAATTGTAGGCCAGGCGTCAACAGCCATTTTTCAGTTGATAAAGTTAGATCTCTTAACTCTTTTGTGCTTATGTTCTCTGCTTTTATTTACAGTTTCCTATTGGTACACTGTACCTTGATAGCGAGCGGAATAAATGTCCAGCAGTAGACAGGCAAGGGTTGATGATGATGATGATCATTAAAAAAAATTACATTTTGTTTCCATGAGCATCTTGTGAATGAAATAACCAAATAATTATATTATAAATTTGATTAACCATTTCCTGGATACATGTGAAATTGCTAGTAATTAAAATCTGACACGTTTAAATCATGTGAATACACAACCCCCTAAGCAATGTGGCAATAAAATAATTCAATTGAATTCAAATAACAAGATCCACTCATGTTGGCGTTAAATCAAATTGGAGTTACCTAGTCATTAAGTTTCCTCAAATTATATCCGCCATACCGCGTGTAAATTTAATTCGCATATTCGTAGCAAAACCTCAGCAAATTAGTCTTAATTTACTCAAAACGTATAGCCTTAACGATAAGCATATAAGCAATATCACTTTAACACAGTGGGTGGGGGAATCCCAACGTGTGTACGGGATGACTCCTAAACAACTTCTCCTGTATAATATTATTTATTACTCTTCGAGACAATCCCCAGTGGTGCAACGTGACACAGACATAATACGAAAGGTAATGTTGAAATACTAATAAATTACACTAATAACGTATCTCATGTATCCTCACTAGGAGCGCTTGCCTCAATTTATGTTTCTAACTAATGATAGTCGGAGAATGAATCTTTTAGAATAGGGTACGGCCGGTAGCAAGACCAATTTATTTGTTTTATTAGGTTCTTGTTTTATTGACTGAAAGTATTCCTTATTGCTCGCATCATGTTCTTCTTCATTCGATAGGACTAAAATCCGCGATTCGACGTCTTTATTTTTTAAATTATGGTCTACACCATTTATCCGAGCTCCGCCAGATCTCCCAACGCTTGTTAGTCGCTGAAAGAAAAAAAATGATTTATTAGCATAGCAAAAGTAAATACATAATTATTATAATTATGACACCAAGTCACTAACTCAGTATATGTCACAACGATAAAAGTGATGCGAAACTGGCAGATATCACACTCTAATAAGACTTGAACGTTTCCTCCACCCTTATAATGGACCGCCACTAACATCTATATTGAAAATATTTCTGCTAAATGTTATAAGACGCAACCTGAATTTATTCATATTTATGCCCTGCATAGACATGGTTTAACTTGTGGCAGTACAAGTCTCGCATGCAGCAATTTTTCAGGCTGTTCCAATACTCATTGTGTAGAAATTATGTGGATAAAAATACCCACATTACCGCAGCAGGTTAAAGAATATTTTAGTGTAGCTGATATTATGCGATGCTACTTCATTTTTTTTAGATATTAAATGTAACACGTTTTTTGTCCATTTTTTTTCTATCTTACAGTTACATACCTAATCGCCAAACTACATGTTCGGGTTTGCAGTTCTTTAGCAGAAATATTAAATGGAAATAAACAAATCACAGTAACACAACAAAGATTTTGTTTCAAAACTTTCTTTGCGTTCCGTTTTAAGTCGACTTAACAATTTCTTACGAATGTTTTCTTACGAAGTTTCTAGTTTATTCTATTGTTTAACTACTTAGAGATACTTAGCCGTACCATCTAATTCTAGATAAATCTTCTATTTTGTAATGCTTGCGAACAATTGTTTGCCCTCTTCAAAACAAAAAAATGACTGAAGTCTCAAGCCATTAACTGTCGTTCAATCGATCTTATCGCTTAACGAGTAATTTGCGAGGGGTTCGGTGCCAAGGTTGTACCTACAATTTGATTTAGACTTGAATAATTTAAAGATGGATCATTAAGGTGACGACGCGACGGCATGCCCCGCATCAGCGCACCACAATAAACACCCTCGTGTTCCAAAAGCACATTCCTGAACAGCCTTTACACGTATCATTTGCTCCATCAATTTCAATATCCATTTCTCCTTGGACTTTCTTTTTGCATTTAATTCTTTTACTACATAATATATGCTTTATTTCATGTAGTATTGACATCACATTCTAAGAATTCTGCTAATTAAATTGTTCTTAATACCTTTAGTACGCAGTATAACCTACACGTTAATTAAAATTACCATAACAAAAGATAATTATCTTCCAGAGCTCTAAGATAATTATCTCCTAGAGCTCTCAGGAAATAAATATGTAACTCAAACGTAACCATAAGCCCTCTGTTTGACGCAGCTAATATCACCGGTAAGAAAATTCTCCGTCATTTTTTCCAACATAGTCGGCGATCCTCAAAGCTTACTACATATTAGATTCATTATTGGAAGATATCCATGAAAATCTCCAACATCCAATCTCGCGAGGTTCGTGGGTGGCCCGCGTATTCTTGTAATTTCTGAGGCATAATTTTATTTATTAGGGAGTGCCCTCACCCAGCGGCGAGAGCACCCCATTTGCCGCTTCATTGACTTACAACGGCACTCCATAACACTTCGCACATATTTCTGTAGCGCCTCCCAGATGCTAGATCCCTCGCACCTCATTATATTGCGGATGACATTTAATAAAACATTATGGGCATATCTCGAACGTTTTTCGATAAACGTGCGCGCTGCGAACGGCAATTTTAACATAGATTCGGGGCAACATGCATATTTACATAATCATAGACCGCTTGTAATGGAAAAATATCATTATTTATATCTTACAATCACGCCTGTAATGCCCGAAAGGGTAGACAGAGTCCAAGGAGAACTGTGTTCCTTAAGACCACATTTAGCCATACAAAAATTGGGTTTGGTCAGATGAAAAATCGTGAAAGAGTAGTAACAAGTGGCTAGCTTATCGCCTACACATTCACAGACCCAGTACCCAATACGCCCTTAGTCGCCTTTTACGACATGCTAGGCAAGAAAAGCAGTTGGTATATTCTTTACACAACACAACCACAACAAATACATAATTGAAATTAATATTGTAACGACAACGTACGAAAGAGTAATAAACATGAAACTTAACAAGAGACTTATAAAATATGAGTTTCATGAACATTGCAACTGACGACAAACATAAAGAAGTAGAACAAACAGAAAAGGTTCGAAAATGGTGCTAATATGATTCCCGTTTAAAACGCGAAAAACGAAAGGAGTTGTGCACAAAGCTTGTAGCAAAACCACATTCTAGTTCGGGCAGCACCCGAATTAAGGACTGCACGGGCCACGCTATTGTTTTATTTAACCGATCCCTCGCAGTTGTTTTGTAATCAGTACTCACACGCCCAATGGACAGTTGACAAATTGCAGGTCATTCCGATTTACCGCACAATTAGTTTTAGCATGTTCCAATACTACATTTGTATTAAACAAATATTGAACACTCACATAATAATCAAGCAATAAATTACTGCACTGATACTATTTTAGTTATCGTCCGTTTAAATTGAGCTTAAACTATTTTAAAACAAAAGTAATTTAGATAGTAAATTATTCTTCAACTGTTGAAGCACCAAAGCAATAAAAGACAAAATCGACTAGATCGACAGCATTGTATCAAAAGAGATTCCCCTTAAAACTATCAAATGGAAGCTCTTGGCCTTCTCTCTCACCTGATGGTAAATGACGGTAAAGCCGAAGGTGCAAGCGAGCTTTACCTGTATTCCACAACAACTGAGGAACTGGCTATCTTACCACTAATTGCCAGAACACAACAATGCTTAAAACATTGTTATTATGGCGACATATTGGGCTTTGTGAAGCACTAGCACCAAACAAACCTAGCAGAAATACTTCTGCCCCCATGGGGAATCGAACCCCGAACTTCCCGATCAACACCCTGTTTTGTGAACCACTAGACCAGGGAGGCGGTTAGAATGTAGAGAAAAATTTTAGCGATGAATTACAACATAACCTAATCAATAAATTAGAACACGTCAGCGGTTTCAAAAAGGGTATTAAATAAACAGAATAAAAATTTGTCGAACCGCAACGTAATTTTTAAAAGAAAGCCTTAGAATATAAATGGCGTTCTCTATAGCTGCTATAATTTCTCCATCTCCGATCTTCAGCGGGAGCATTACCATAGAATCTGTTTAATTTTCATCCGGAAACAACCGACTGCTTAGTGCAAAATGAGATATTCATTTTTATTCTTTACAATTTCTACTGTATAATATCAGCATTATCTCTCGCGGCAGGTTCCTGAATGAAATGATTAAATCGCGCCAATTTTTAAACTGTGCTCATTAATTCTAAGAGGAAACAAAAGAGGTCTCATTTTAAACTGACTTTTGTTTTTTTTAAATTGATCTAATGGGATGTTGCATCAGATTATTTTGTATTGCGAAAACTTTCAAATAAATAGCTAAAGATAATAATATCGTTTATCATTATTTGCTTATCAGAATTGACTCCTAGCGGAACTAAACTCGTCTAAGTTTTCTAATACTTTATTAACAAAATCCTGTTATTCTTAACCACAACATTTGACATCTTATATAGTAACGATTCTTAACATGCGAAAGCCATCATGTTGCAATCTTTGAAAGCTCGCCGCTATCAAAACTTTTGACTTAATAAATTATCTTAAACAGTTCATACTAATGCGATATTATTTAATCACAATAATATAACTGATATAAATATTATATCAGAGACAGAAATACTGAAACTGACCACAAAACAGAAGACCTTACAACACAGAGCCCTTAATCTAACCATGACTCCTTAGAACCACTGACGGATTTTGATTTATCATTTTAATTTGGCAAGCGACGACGGCCGAGGTGTGCCCTAAACCCCGCGGGGCCAGGACCCCTGGCTTAAATTTAAATCCACTGTATTAAATAATTATTACATTGGTAGGTAACGAAAAGGATCGTGACATGAATCCTGTATTACTAATCCCGAAATTCAAACTATTGTTGTGAACGCTTTGTCGGAATATTGTAGATTGGTTAGTAGTTTGCAGTTTATTAGATTTTCATCGTCGTAATTGTGAATATTCACATAGCCAGTGGAAAGAATTGGTGTAACTGGCAATAACTCTTGAATTTTTTATTCTTGTTGAGGGAGGAATCCATTGTATATAATTGAAAAATTTTGTCGACTTTCCATATTATCAATTCATATAACTTAGAATACAGACGTAATGTAGAAAAACTTATATTTAGAATTGCCAACGGTATTGCGTGTAAATTACCAGACTTAATGTTAATTTATATTTGTTGTATGTATCTGTGCCTCATTCGATAAATTAGATACAAATGTTCAGTAACTAGGTACACCATTTATTAACCAATGTAATCCACGTATGGTAAATTGCTTGCTCCAAAATTAGTTTCAATTATAACCTATTGGCAATTTCGAAAAGTTGTATTACATTACAATTAAACTGTTGTTTCTGAGATCGCCTGAATTTGGCAAAAGTTTTCATATTTTTTGTAAAAAATTACCCTAAATAAAAATTTTACCTATTTGGACTATGAAAGTATGATCATCTATAGCTTGGACAAAGTCATTGTTGATGATGAGATGATGAGTGATCATGAGTCCAAAAAGATCTTCATCGTAATATTGTTTAACATCTATAGAACACTTGCATTATTATTACACTCAGAGTAAAGTTAATTTTCCAATAATTTTGTTACAAACTTTTTGTATGTACAAGATATAAAGGCGCATTAAAATTTATAAAGGTAAGCCTCCTAATAATTTGAAGACTTGTTGAGTTATACCCATACAAAGAAATTGGAGCCAATAGAAATCTGTTGTCTCTAATTTATACTGTAATCAAGTAGGTCTAAGATAAATATCAAAGATAAACTTTCTCATCAAAAGTTTAATGTTACCAATACCAAAGTTCCTTAAAAGGGCTTAAAGTAAATAGCTTTTACCAGTTCCGATCGTGTGACATCAATCGTAAACATTTCATAACAAAATATGGTAGAATTCAAATTTCGAAATTTTGAAATCAGCATCAATGGATTTACCAGGCAGTGACCAGGCAGAGGCAGTGACTCCAATGTGAGGTAGTAGAAAACCTTATATCCAAGAAACTACGATTGCTACACTGTAATAAAAATGCCGTCTTGTTTGTACGTACTAAACTATAATAAAGCTATCATCAGAATAGTTATTCGTATATAAAACTTCATTCTTCATTTGAAACTGCTCGATTCTGCAGTTGTTACGTTTTGGTGTCTTTGCTCATAGTATTTATACCATTTGTATATATTTTATTACTTCTCTGATATAAGCTGTTACTATTAGTAAAGTAATTCCATTTCAAGAGCCTACTTTCGAAACAATGTAGATGTTTTTAACTTTATTTAAACAACGCGACCTGCCAAGGCTTGCTAACGCACCGAATTAAAGCCACACCTCGTGGCAAACTGAGTCAGTGATTCCATAGGGAGCTAAATAAGGTCACAGTACACGTTTAATTAGTAGATTTTGTTTCTTCTGATAACGTCGAAAAAGTCTTATTGTAATGTAATTGTTTTCAAAATAGGTCACCGATGTCAGTTTAATCCCAAATGTAATTTGCCTGCATAGATTAAAAAAATTCTCTCTTTTCGTAAAATTACATGCGTAATGTATAACAAATTTATGCATGTAAATCTATTAGCAGTAACATCAGAATTGCTGTAAACGAAACGTGTAACATGCTTTTACATATTCTACTGATCTGTTTAATACGTTGGGCCGGTGAAGGGACGAGGCGCGATGACGTCACGCACCCGCCCGTCGCGACGTTCCGCCCGCCTTCATTTGTTTTCTGGTGTCACTTCTTATCTCGTCTCGCAATTATTACAATTTGTCCGCTCCTCCCCTTATCTTACGGTCGCTACTTCAGCATAAAGACAGCGGACTTCAGCAGATTCATGAAATCATATTGAGGTTCAGCCGTTTCTTTTTTCTAATTTCATCTGGAGGGGATTTTGAAAAGTTTGAATTATGACAACCCCATAAATTGCAAAGGTGGCCGCAGAGTCCTGCTTGTTGTCGTATTGTTCCGTGTTAAATCGTCTCTTATTTTGATGAGGCTTCTCTCAACGTGGATTTTTGTTTTCATGGTCTCAACCGCATCCTCAAGTTTGTTATTGAAAAATTTTATCCTCTTACGGATGTTTACGTAGCAATCATTCTGGAACATGATTAAATTTCCAATTTGCTTCATAATCGATGTGCTTCTCTAAATTGCGTTTTCCCTATCTTCCAATAACGTGTGTAGATATGTTATTTTATCGCTCCTAATATTTTGGGTTCGTTGTTTGAAATTTTTCAAAAATTGATTTTTCGATTTAAATAGTTTTTTTTTTGCATTGGGTACTTTTAAAAAAGAAACATCATTGTTGGAATACGTTTGCATTGTATAAAAAAAAAAAAAAAAAGTTATCTGTCACTGTGTATTTCCGTTTCTTTCTCTCTGTTAAAATCTCTTGGCTGTAACTGATGTCGATCGGTGTTATAATATGTAACTAATAAATCTATTCATAAATAGGCTAGTCTTCTTATTTGCATTCTGCAATATTTCGATAGGTTATGGGCCCAGAAGCCTATGTCAGCCAGATTGGCAAAGAATAGATTGTTAAATAAAGTAAAAAAGTGTAAGTGGAAAAATGGCGTCGTCCACGCCGGTTCCTATTTTCAATGGAGAGAATTTCAGCAATTGGTTATTCAGAATGCAGTGTCTGTTAGATGAAAAGCACTGCAAGGATGTGTTGTATACGGATGTAACACCTGATAATAAAAAGGATTTCAGAGAAAAAGATGTAAAGGCTAGAAACCTTATAGTGCAAGGCTTGCCAGATAAATACATTGAGTACGTGAAGAGAGCAAATACAGCCAAGGAAATGATAAATAATTTAGAAAAGGTATTTATGAGAAAAAGCGCTCTATCACAACTTTACATAAGAAAAAAGTTGCTGACGTTAAAATGTGAAGGGAACGAAGACCTAAACGAGCACTTTAATAAATTTGATACGTTGATAAACGACATGGATGGACTCACTGAGGACGATAAAGTGTGTCATTTGCTACTTTCGGTACCAGAAATATATGAGCCTACTATAACGGCCATGGAGGCAACTAACATTACACTAAGCTTAGACTATGTGAAAAATAAATTACTTGATGCGGAACTAAAGAACAAAAATAGTAGGAAGTCAGATACAAGTCATACAGATGTCAGTTACACCTTTACAGGTAGTCAACTAAAGTGTTTCAACTGTAATGAAAGTGGTCATTTTGCTAGAGAATGCCCAAAGCAACCATTTAATCAGTTACGAAGTAGAGGAAGAGGAAACCGAGGAAGAAGTTTCAGACCAAGATATCGAGGTCATAGAGGTAATGGAAAAGCTGCAGTAGCCACAAACAACTTTAGTGTACTCGCCTATGCAGGTAGTGCTTCAACAACAGTTAATGAAGAAAGTATAGTGTTTGCTATCGACTCAGGGGCTACATTTAATATGGTAAACAGTAAATACGAAAAGTATATGAACAGTGTAAAGGATATAAATAATATTAAAATAAAAGTTGCAAATGGAGAAATAATAACAGTAAATAAAAAAGGTATTCTTACACTTATATCAAAAGAAGGACATTCGGTGACTATTAATGCACTGGTAGTAGACAATCTTGCTCAAAATTTAATATCAGTGAAAGAATTAAATGACAAAAATTTAGAGGTTATTTTTAAGAAAAGTATTGCAAGAATTAGAAAACAAAATGGAGCAATATTGGAAGCGAAATGCAGCGGGGGCTTATTTATTATTGAACTAAAACTGAAAGAGGGAAGTGCATATAGTACATCTACAGAAGACAAAAGTAACTTATGGCATAGAAGATTCAGTCATCTGAACCATCAGGGATTAAGAATATTAGGACTTCCAGCAAGTAATAACAAATGTGGAATCTGCATGAAAGCAAAAGCAACAAGGAACCCATTCACAGACGCAAGGAAGCCAAGATCTTCCAAAATAGGGGAACTCATTCATAGTGACATAGGAGGACCTGTCACAGAAGAGACATACAGAGGAGAAAGATATTTTCTTACAATAATAGACGACTACTCCCATTTTACAGAAGTTGCTTTATTGAAAAATAAAAGTGAAGCAGGAGGAAAACTAATAGAATATATACAAAGAATGAAAACAAGGGGAATAAATGTACAGAAAATAAGAACAGATAATGGAACAGAATTTAAAGGAAACTTAAAAAAGTACTGTTTGGATAATGGAATAAGACAGGAACTAACATGCGGCTACACTCCTCAGCAAAACGGAGTCGCAGAGAGGATGAACAAGACTTTGATGGATAGAGTAAGGGCTCTGTTACTGGAAAGTAACTTACCTAAAAACCTATGGGGCGAAGCATTGATGTGTTCAACATATACACTCAATAGATCACCAACCAGAGTACTTTATGGAGAGACACCAGCCAGTATATACTTAGGGAAACATGACATAAATAGAATGAGGATATTTGGAAGTAAAGCTTATGTTGTAAACCTACCTAAACAAGGAAAATTAGAACCCAGAGCTACAGAAACAAGAATGATTGGATATGGAGGTGCAGGATACAGGTTGTGGAATCCTTCAACAAAGGAAGTAATGATATCTAGGGATGTAAAATTTGATGAAATGGACTATAAATATGAACCATTACAAGAGAGACTACCAGAGATTCAAGCAAGGAGCATAGGAATATCAGAAGATAGTAGCAATGAAGAAGAAATAGATACAGAAGTAAAATATGAAGAAAAGAAAGAGAAGAGAAAATCACGAATTCCTCCAAAATATGATGATTATGAAGTTTACTTAGGATATGCTCTAATAACAGAAGAAGAACCTCAAAGTTATGAAGAAGCCATTAGGAAAGATAAAGATTGGGAAACAGCAATAGAAAAGGAGATAAAATCATTACAAGATTTAGACACTTGGATTGAGTGTGACTTACCAATAGGTAAGAAACCTATAGACACAAGATGGATCTTTAAAACAAAAGGAGATGGGTCAAAGAAAGCTCGTCTAGTTGCACGAGGGTACCAACAAGAAACTGATATGAATGTGTACTCTCCAGTGGCAAAGATGTCAACCATAAGGATGGGATTATCTCAAGCTCTACAAAATAATTGGGATATACAGCAACTGGACATACCTACAGCATTTTTAAATGGAGAAGTTGAATCAGAAGTGTACATAAAGATACCACAAGGAATAAAACAAAGAAGTGAGAATAAAGTACTTAGACTACAAAAAGCTCTTTATGGACTCAAAGAATCTCCAAGATGCTGGAACAGAAAGTTCAATGAATTCTGTGAGAAAATTTATTTAAAAAGATCAGAGTATGATGTTTGTCTATATATAGGACAAAATGTGTGGTTACTACTTTTTGTTGATGATATTTTACTCATTGGCAAAGAAAAAGAAATCAAAGAAATTACCTTAAAATTGAAGAAAGAATTTAAAGCTAAAAGTTTGGGAAGAGTTAGTCATTTCTTAGGAACTGAAATAAAATATGAAAATAAAACACTAATAATATCACAAGAAAATTTTATTGAAAAATTATTGAAACAGTTTAACATGACAGAGTGTAAGGACAGCAGAACACCAATGGAGACCAACTTCGAAGTACCTGAAACAGAAAAAGCAATTGAAGTACCTTATAGAAATTTAATTGGAAGCTTAAACTACATATCTATGATTAGCAGACCAGATATAACATATGCTACATCTTACCTTAGTAGATACCTGGAGAATCCAACTCGAACAGCATGGACAGCAGCTAAAAGAATCCTGAGATACCTAAAAGGAACAAAAGAAAAAGTACTTACCTATAAGAAGACAGAGAACAATAACATTGTTTCAGCTTTTTCAGATGCGGACTGGGCAGCAGACAAAAAGACCCGAAAGAGTGTGAGTGGTCTTACCGCCTACCATGATGGTAACCTGATCTCATGGTCATCCAGAAAGCAGCAGTCAGTTGCTTTGTCGACAGCAGAGGCAGAGTACGTTGCAGCATCAAATTGTGTCACTGAACTTTTATTTCTGAAAGGACTTGCAAGTGAGTTTTGTGTAGTGAAAGATACTGTGTTATTAGTGGACAATCAGAGTGCGATCAAGATGATACACAACTGTGAAAACACGAAACGTTCAAAGCATATAGACATTCGATATAATTTTGTTAAAGACATTGTTGATAAAGGTTATGTGATTGTGAAATATGTAAGAAGTGAAGAAAATGTCGCGGACATTATGACAAAACCATTGTGTCAACTTAAGTTTAACTATTTAAGAGAGAAGATGTTAATTTTGTAAGTAATAATTTAATATTTAGTTCGTTAAAAATTTCTAGATTGTTTATGTATGACATATGTCAGTTGGATTGTCAATGTCAGAGTCACAGATAATTTATACTATAAAATAATGTTGCCATTTAAAAATTGTTGCCAATTTCAAGTAGATTGTAATTGTAGTAGAAAAATATTTTAAATATTGTTTAGAAGACTTGAAATTGAGCGGGGGTGTTGGAATACGTTTGCATTGTATAAAAAAAAAAAAAAAAAGTTATCTGTCACTGTGTATTTCCGTTTCTTTCTCTCTGTTAAAATCTCTTGGCTGTAACTGATGTCGATCGGTGTTATAATATGTAACTAATAAATCTATTCATAAATAGGCTAGTCTTCTTATTTGCATTCTGCAATATTTCGATAATCATTCATCCTTAATTCAATGTAAGATGATTCGAGTAACGACGCACTCGATGCTTGTATACGAATTAGCGATGGAGTTATCGTTAGTGCGCGTGATTGCGCCCAAGCTCGTATTTTTATCGCTCCTTCTGCAAGGGGAGGCGCACGCGCTCGTTGTCGCGACAAAATGTTCAATTTTGATACAAATAAAAAAGGTCGGACGCGACGCGCAGAATATTAACGGCGCACAATATGAACGTAGGCATCCGGAATACGCGTCAAAAGTGCCAAAAACGTTGTTATTCTTTTCCGTACGGAGGTAATAAGGGAGCCGGGACCGTGGCGCGGATATGAAATCCAGAAATGTTTATGGCGCGTGATAATGGGCATGCTCCGTATCCGATCGGGGTTTACGGATGAAAGCATCCACTCGTAATTAGAATCCTTAAGGTCTTTTGTAATAGCGTAATTGTTTCCCGTTGTCGCCTCGGAGCAAGCCGTTATCTCTATGAATGGAACGACTCAAACACAAAGAGGACAGTGCAACCATGAAACGGGGAGCTTCTGTGCGTTCGTGTACTTGTCACTTTGTGTTTTATTGTAGTCTGAGTAGAGTTCAGTTTCGTAATGGGCGCTTTGGGACGCATGAAAGCGGAGCACGTGTCGCGGCGAGAGTGATTGAGGGCCGTCAGATGCACCGTTCCGCTTGCATGCCTCCGCCGATGCCGACCTGTGCCCTGCTTTACTCGCCAACCATCGTCACTTCTAATTGCATACGTAATTCACTAATGCATCTTAATACAATGTGACTGCCAGCTGTCGAGCAGCAAAAACAGACCAAACGAATATCGCAGCGTCGAATTAGAACTAGATTTACAACACAGATCCACACACCATTACTAATGCGATTCTACAGCCTATATGGGCTAATTCACCCTATCAAGTAGCTTAATCATGGAACAATACTATGTACGATACATATGTACCGGTAACTCTCAATTCCTACAATACTGACTATAATAGACATTAGATATATAGATGTTCACTACACAGACACATGGATCGGTACACCGCAATAACCCCGGAGCCATGTTAACACGCTTAGAGCAGATTTGCCTATGAATTGTTCAATTCTGCAATTGGATTGAGTTATTGCTGACGAGCCATCTTTAGTCAAGATGTATAATTATCATTACTGACTTATTAACTCATATAGTCAACCCCCGACCTCACTTATTTTAGCAGTAATAGTCTGCGGGGAATCGTAGTCCGAAAATTTCCCGTGAATTTCGTATAATGTCAAAGGATCTTGGGTGAGATCTCTTATTACGGTCCCCGTAGCTACGACTGTAGTACGCTCCTACTTGTGCTCAATACGTGAGTTCGGAGTGGTCCTTCAATAGACTCCTGTAATAATATTTGCATACAAAGACGATCCCACCAGTGCTTTGCGCTTTGTACGCAAATTTGTAAATTTTCTAGGTACTGTTACTACCTCGAGCACAGTGTCGGAGTATTCTCAAGTAATTTCGTGAATTGCTTACGCTTTGTGATGTTTCGACGGACTATATTTTATTTTAATAATGGTGTCTAATTCAAACAATTGTCGGCTAATGCTACCCACGTGGTAGATTAATTGCCACAACTTTCGCTGAGCCGAAACCTAGGATTGTGGGCGTCGGAGAGAGAGGGCTCGGCTCGTGAGCGGAACAGAACGGATTAAATTGCAAGTGCGCTGATGTATTTATAGCCTGGCCGAAGACAAACGAGCGAGCGCGTGATGGACCTACCTCGTTATGGGAATTAATCGAAGTTGCAGCAACCGTACACCTGCATCTAACTGAAATATACTCATTGTCACTCTCAAACTAGATTACCATAAAAATATGCCTCAAAAGATAAATCATTAAACCTATTTACATGTTTCAGGCCAACAAAACAGAAGCAATATGGCTTAGAAAATTAAATAAGGCGCCCATTCAGACTAACAATGACTTCCTTGTCTTTGCTCGGAAGTAAGACATTAATTTCCATTTCAGGAGAAAGTAAAACCAATTTAAAAAGGAGAATACATAAGCAGAATTTGCATGACAATTTGGACTTTCCCAAATTTTTGTACGTTGAAGCTCTTGAGTGGAGCAGCATTGTGTCGGCGTACAACCGACGCCAGCCTTAGGGAAATCACTTTAATCAATTTGCGATAAACTCCTTCCGATAAATGCACGTATTTAAATATATTTAAAACATTTCACATTGATAAAATTGACAGCATATCAATGGAGTGGCGTGTTCGCGGAGAAAATAAAATGACATTGGGTTTCTTTATTGTATAGGTTTGAACTAGGATAATGCCAAAGGAGATGATTAAAGATTTAAACGAATACTAGTATATCAAAATGAAACAGTACCTCTAGTGTATGTTATCATTGTAAAAAACTTCACTCTTATAGTTGCGCTTAGAATGTAATTTTTCCATGGAAAACGTTAAAAGCGCCCCTAGCGGAATGTAGCTGAAATCACGCTTCTCATAGAAATTAACATTCTTAACGGGGGTATATATAGATAGAAAAAATATATGAAAGTGAGAGTGATAGCAGGTGATATTTTTAGATAAAATAAAATTAACTAAGTAATCAACGGGTAGAAAACGAGACACAATAGAAACATCTATTGTTTGCGAACCTATTGGATCGCGGTGCCCGCCAAGGTAAAATACGATATCAACTATTAGTTATTAATAAAAGAGAAGAGCCGTGTGGTAGCGGCTCATTAAAAAAATACTACCAACCCATCTCTTCCCATAGGTGACGTAAAAGGCGACTAATGGACTTAGAACTGGACAACCATCCATAGCGGCCACGGGCTCACCACCTGTCACGCTGAGTGCAGTCACTGCTTGGTCAATAGCGGACTATGGCAATGGACTGCTTTTGTCTAGCCTATCTAAATAGGGGATAATAGTCGTGATTATACGTATGTATGTATTAATA
Source organism: Parapoynx stratiotata (assembly GCA_910589355.1). Taxonomy (NCBI): domain Eukaryota; kingdom Metazoa; phylum Arthropoda; class Insecta; order Lepidoptera; family Crambidae; genus Parapoynx; species Parapoynx stratiotata. The sequence continues at coordinate 11,807,915 of OU342461.1, forward strand.
AAAAAGCGTGTTAAATAGAAAAGGTTACAATGTTCACTATTATTATTGAATACTTAAAATTTATAAAACCTATACTCTCTTGTTATTTGCTCAAGATTAAAGAAGTCTACTTTTAGCACAGTAGTTCTTTTGCGGCGAATGAAATCTCCAGAGGACCCTCAGAATAAACGTTGTTACTTATTGAGAGAGAGAGAGAGATCGATCAGAGAACTTGATAAACAATTTAATCTTACAGACGTTTTTTAGTTTGAGAGGCTTTAAATATACAGGCTATTACAAAATTACGACATAAAACATGAAGGTTTTTTATCTATTCCATGTAAAAATTACTAACTATAAAAAGTGCCCAGCGAAAATACCCTTTTTGGGCCAAACCTATTTAATTTGTATTTTTTCTATTTCCTCTCTGGAAGACTGTAAAATTTCTGTGTTCTTAATTTTATTTACCGTACTTCCTGCCCGTCCGCGAAGCATATTTAGTACTAGTTCAATATTTTTATTTTTCATACCAAATTCTTTGGCATTCTAAATAGAAATTTATTACAGAACAAAATAGCACATCAAAAAACAGAAATCCATCTTGAAAATGCTAGGTATAGCATTAAAAGTTATTATTATTTGATATTAGTCTTATTTATTGTGATCTAAATCGAAGAGTGGGGGGTGGGTTTTTTGCACACAAGTGTGTAACGAGGCGCTAGACCAGTATTAGCGAGTCTTTGCTGATATTGCTCTGCTCTGACCATCTACCTATTTGTTTCTTTTTAAAAAAAATGAACCATCTGTCTGTCCGTTCTGTCTCCTCATAGTCTTGGTCTCGAACATAATAATTGATTAAATTATATTTATAAATTTAAATCGATCTATTGGATTGAAAAAGTCTTGTCGTTGTAGGTAATTGAATTCATCATTTGTATTTTATGTGAAGAGAATTGTTTCCAAAGGCACTATTGTAAGTAGCCCTACTTTTATTATTATCTCTTAGTATTTACGCTCTGTGTTTTTGTAATTTACCTTTTATAAAATTTGTTCCAGAGTGCCTTATTTTTTATATAACTATACCACTAAGTGACGACAAACCTAGCCTAATTATTTTACTTTATCTTTGAAAAATAGGACACATTAGCAACAAAATGTAGGGCCAATGTAGGGCAATCTCATCACATTCTCAATCTGTGTACATATATTTAGGAGAGCATCGAATTGTTCGATGATTATGACCGCCAGGCCTCGACCACCTGCGTCCTGCCTACACGAGCTAAAATGACCGCGAAATCGCATTATTGAGCGGATCGCGACCATTCAATACTACGAACACCGATTGGCATTCCCACCGGTTGACCAAATACAGTCCCAGCCATTGAATCACTTATAATTGCTAAATAAAGTAGCTGTTTGAATTGCTTTCGATTGTTTGTTTTATTTTTGATTCAATTGTTTCGAATGTTTGAAAGGTGCATTTTTTATTAAAGAGATCCCCTTATCCATGCAAAAGATTCTCAAGGTGAATAGTGATTATCGCTGCCCATAGATATCTACCCCATTCAAAACCGTTGGTACTGCAAATGCGTTATACAAACATTTACATTTTTTTTTGGTTACAAACATTGAATGCAGCAGATTTTAAACTGCTTAATAAGTATTGTAAATGGAAAAAGAAATTGATTCCCAATTCCAACCAAATAACGGAATTGGTAAAAACATTTACATTGGCAAATAAAAATACCATACTGTATAGCATAAACATGTCAAATATTTAAAACAATTTGAAAGCATTTTTCAGTGCAGTTATCCTAGCAAATATATTAGAGTTACTCGTTTAATTAGATTAATAGTTTGGCTGGATACACAGACGTGTGTGGATCCATATAAACCCCTTAAGGTAAAGCAACCCTAATGCAGCGTATAATAAGATTTAATTTCTAATATCCTTTCACTGTATTTTAATGTTATTTTTCAGTGTCACATTTTCTCCTACCCTTTTTTCGAGAGAGGTATTTATATCACTTTAGTTTCTCTAATTCAATAAAAAGTTTCATATTCCTCTCGTTGCTGAAAGTCAAGTTCACATTCATGTCAAAGACCTTTATTAATGATTAATAAAACGAAAGCTTTCTCTGTGTGACTTACAGCTCGCCTTTCTGATGATAAACCTGTGACTATTTGTTATGATCATAAAGGTTTAAATTAGTTTGCACCTTATAAGACACTTTAATATTTAGTAAATTTATTATTGCTATTAGAAATTTAATCTAGTGCGAATCTAGTGTAATCTAGTGCAAATGCGCTGTAGCGATAGTGTTCGCTTCAGAAACCAATGGACTGTGTAGAAATAATGAATCAACGAATGTAATAAATGTTATACATACATACATATAATCACAAATATTATCCCCTAAGGGTTAGTCAGAGACTAGGCAAAAGGACCGCAACAGCAGTCCACTGCCATAATCCGCGCTTCACCAAGTAGCGACTGCACGTCATGTGCTCAGTGTGAAGCGTGGTGAGCCCGTCGCCGCTATCAGCTATTGGATGGCTGTGCAGTTCTAAGTCCATTAGTCGCCTTTTACGACACCCAAGGCATGAGATTATTTTAATGAGTCGCTACCACACGACTCACGTATGTTATGAATAACCTAAACTATAGAAAAGACAACGTCTTATAAGAAAACTATAAAACTTTTAAAAAATATACAAAAATACAAATAAACCTTTAAAGAGGTTGGATTCGCAGCAGCTTCGCTTATTAATAGAATCATACATAATTCCTACCATATGGACGGACGCTTTGATATTACACACACATGGCTAGCACCACTCCCTATTATTACGAATAAGATATAATATGAAGGGAGACAATGAAATTATTAAGCCGATAAGGTTGACGTTTTACATGCACTCGGTCACAATGGAGATCCTACGGAAAACTGGCGAAAATTTGGTCTTCAATAGTTTCCAATATTTTTTCCTTTATGAAAATGCCGTAAGTCAGTTTTGTAACAAGCACGGGAAGTAAAGATTTCAATGGTATACTTAAAGCAAGTTTCATAACTATACTAAACTATTGGTCACACAAACTCCGTTCAATAAGCAGCAACAAAATCAGAATCCAGTGTAGTACAAAGAGTTTGATTCGTGCACAATGCAGCGCGCAGCCATTCGCTACATCGAATATTTATGGCGTCGCCAAACAAAACTTGAAGAAGCTAAGTGGTCTAAGTTGGCGCTAATTTAAGAGTTGGCGGGTAGGCCCCGCGCGGCTCACTTTGTCATAACTTGCGCGGTATTGCCACGCACACATACGCTTGTTAATTTAACGGGGCTTTTGTTATTAGTTCACGATTAGGGTTGGCAAAAGTCAAAACATTTGTTCACAACCATTCATTGTTGCTTAGTAGTCGTTATTGGAAATAAAGCATCTTTTGCTATAGAAGGAGTTTGGATGGATGACCAAAACTTTGTGATTTCAAGTTTTGTGCATCGGATGGCAAGTCGGCCGCTTGACCCGTTTGCGGTTACATATCCCGGAGATTGGAGAGCGTTAGCACAAAATAATTCATTAATACAAATCTTTGTGTACAATACCTAGCAGAAAATAAATAAAATTAATGAAATAACAAACTCATCACTACTACATCACCACTAGAATATACAATAGAGTGAACGATTATCCATTCATCCATCAGCCTATAGACGTCCACTGCTGGACATTGGCCTTCCCAAATGATCTCCACAACGACCGGTCCTGCGCCGACTGTCGGTCCACCTCGATGGGGGCCTTCCCATGTAGCGCCTCCCAGTACGTGGTCGCCACTCGAGAATCTTTCCGGCTCAACGGTTGCCAGTTCTACGAGCGCGACGTTTTTATAATTCATAAATTAAAAAATTACGCTGGATAAATAAGAAGGCTAATTTTCTCCTTTGTCCTATGCCACCCCTAACTCTGTCGCCTAATCGTGACTTATTATAGTGTAGTGTCGGGACTGCAGTGCCCCTGGTTCGAGTTTCATAGTAAACTATATGACAGTCGTAGAATTTTTTACTACGAGGACCCCTACCAGCAAATCTAAAGAACTAAAGTAAATGTATGGAGAAAAAAGGCTTGAATAACTTACTATGACAACTTAACATATCCTTTATTCATTCGCTTTCTCTTTTTCTCTCGGGTGATTTGTACTTGATTAGGATTTTTCGCTCCCACGCTTCATGTATCTTATTGGCGTAGCTAAAAAAAATATATATCTATGACTCAAACATGGAAAAATCTACTGCGATTCTCGTATAATTTACTATGGAAAACACAAACAGCGAAGCAAGCATGATCGTAGCCTCTTTGTATCCACTATGACCGAGACTGATCTTCAGTTATTGAAGCAATGAGATTAAAAATAATAAATGACACATACTCAAGCTATATTTGGAAAATCTTTGGACAATCTTTGATCTTTCAAATGATTTTTAGGCTGACCTTTTTGTTGGTGACCAAATAATTAAATGGCCGTCCAATTAATTACTTCCCATTAGTTAATTATTGTGCTACAGAACACCACTACGACATGTATGTATTGATATGTATTGAACATATATATTATTATCATCACATGTAACACAGCATATCACAACGCCTTTACCCAAAGAAACACCAGAGGTAACGATTAACAGTTTTACACATTAATGATTTTCTTTGTTTATAATATTAATATAATTCATATAAGTGCAAAATCTGCAATTCGCCAAAACACAATTAATATTTTTTGTAATAAAAAAATCACTGCGGTGGATCTTGTAAAAAAAGCGGATAGAAATAATAAATAGCGGTATAATGGCGATCTTCACGCGAAAGATTAGCCACAAAGCCAAGGATTACCAGTATTTATAAGGAGTGTTAACGGCACGCCACGGGGCAGGCGGGTTTAGTGCCCACCGCCTTCGGAGGACCCGTGTTTCACGGAAAAAATGTATTAAATCAGTTTTACTACTATTTTCCTTCTGAATTTGGGAAAAGAGCATGAAATTTATATTTGTAGCCTTCAAAATCTCAGGAACTATTACAACTACTTAACCAGAATTTTTGGTCATTTTGGATATGAGAAATCTTGAAGCATTAAATCTGGAATAATCAATTACGAGTAGGGACGTAGGTTAATAAATAATAATAAATAAATAATTATACTCAGACATTCACACCTATCGACTAGCTCCATTTTAAACAATTAATGCTGCTTGTGTTACGGATACCACATGACGAATAAAGATATTTAGTAGAAAAATATTCAGAAAATATGCAAGACTTATATAAACATCCAAAACTGGTGAACAATTGCCTGTATTCATCACACAAACATTTGCCCCCGCTGGGGATTGAACCCAGAACCTCTCTACATGGCTCTGAATTGAGACTGGCGTACACACCACTCGACCACGAAGGTTAGAAATGACGGTTATAAATCTTCTTAAACATATCAAATTTATTTTATCTATCTAAATTCTAAAACTTATCGTAGCACGCCATAGTGTGGGGTGATCTCAATCAAGAAAGGATGACGAAATTCGTAGCTTGTCTGGAGTAACCTGGATGAGAGCGACAGAGGACGGATAGCCGTGGTGTGCGTGAGGGATGAGGGACCATGTCCAATTGTCCAGCAATGAACTAGTCTTGGTTATTGATGACAGTCGTAGTAATTTATTTTGAGTTTCATGTCAGTCTAAGCTTCGCCAATGGTATTGTTAGCTTGCCGGATATTCTTTCGCAGTGTTCTGCTAAACAATCGCTTTTAACTATTCAATCAACATGTGACTAACACAGACATTCTTTACGTTCCGGGTCTTTTTGTTTGATAAAGAATCTAACAAAGAATATTGCCCGTATCAAACCTCAAGAACAAAAAGTATACAATACCACATTCGAAGCGTATTTCTAAATCAGACTGTACAGCTTGTAATGGGACAAATTACACGCTCATTAGTTATACGCATGCCTTCATGAATCGGGCAATGTCTCGTTTTAAGTGGTATAGAAATTTCATTTCATTGGAACGAATTTATTCGAATATAATTTGGAAATCTAATTTAATTATTTTCTACTTTACTTTGATTTTGATAATACACACGGGGCCGGATTAACCATCTCAGGGCCCCTAGGCACAGCTCGTTTTGCCCCCCCCACCCTTTTTTTCATCTTCTTCTTCCTGCTGCCTTCACCATGGTCAGGCCGCGGATGGGTGACCAAATATTTGTGATCTCGAGCTCCTCCGCGCTTCGGAAGGCACGTTAAGCCGTTGGTTCCGGTCGCTAGTGGACAATTTCTACCCACCAACCCGCATTCGGCCAGCGTGGCGGTGTTACGGTCCATCCTCATGTGTTTCCTCATGAGGAAGGCCTGTGCCCAACAGTGGGACGTATATAGGCTGAGTACGAAGCCAATATAACCCCATATCCTAAATATGGGCTTACTTCGTTGGTCAGTTAGTTTCCTTAATTACCAATTCATTAAATTTGTTTGGAAAGCTGCTATTAAGATCTCAATTGTCTAACTAAGTTATAATTTTTAGCTCAGTATACTCCCACATCGTTAAAAAAATAATGTATCTTAACAAGAACATTAAAGGAGTATTTGTGAATAAATTGCAGCTGTTAGTATCAATTTTACGAAAGGATAACAAAGTAATGTTGTATTGCTTATGTTATTCATAACAGTTGTCCCGCTCGTATAGTCTCAAGTTAATTAACAGTAATTGTAGCAAATATCGGGTATTAGAGTGATAAACCTTACTATGTCTGTTATTATGCAACCTTCTCGCATTTCGTTCAACTAATAGGAGTAGTTGGGTGTAAGGGCTGTAATTTTAATCACTTTATATTTTGTTGCCCGCGACTTCGTCCGCGGTAACTGGTTTTTTAACTATCCCACGAGAACCCTTTAATTTTCCGGAATAAAAAATATCTAAGATGAAGAAAATCGCCATGAAAGTTTTTATTGAAATCGGTCCAGCCATTTCGAAGATTAGCCCGTACAAACAGATAAACAAAAAAAATTTGGTATTTTCCCTCTTTTTACATCCCCCTGACTTGTTTTAAAGCATTTTTTTTTTCTATGTACAGAGATTCGACCTCTTATGTTTTATTATTAATATATATTAGTATAGATAGATTATGGTTCGTGGTTACGACCAAGTTATGACAGTGGTCAGACAGATTTTGTGCGAGTGACACCTGTCACCACGATGCCACAGTCTGTCCACGATCACGGTTCATTTCGGAACTCAACTACCTATTGGAACCAAAATTACAACTTTGATATTATAATACATCGGCCAATAAGAGAAGCTTTGAAAACTATACTGTCGAATATGTTTTTGTCGTGAAAAATCAGCATAATGCATAGTGTGCTTAGTTTGAAGAGTACGGAAAAGAATTTCACAATTTGGCATTTAAATAAAAAATGTTTAAGTATATCAAAACCAATAACACTGGTTTCTTAGAGGGTTGGAAATTGCATTGCAAACTCACGTTATTGTAACTTTTACGAACATAGCGCGCTAACTTCATTAGTGTTTGTATCTTTAGCGACTGCCCGTATTAGGCGCAATGTGTATCCTGTCCCGTTGCGGGCGGCAACTCCGCCATAACTCGTTTACTCTGGACCACCTAATTTGCTTGCCGGCTAACAGTCAGCCTGTCAGTTTAATTTATTAGGACATCTTTGCGCTGCTGGTGTAATATTCATTTGTTAGCTATTAAGTCAACTGTTTGTCGAAGTTCTCGTGGAGACGTCTAACTTGCGGTCTCAATATGAATAATTGTGCGACGACGAATTGTTCCTGAAGATTATACTTGCAATGGTTTATTAATATTTGAAAAATGACGGTGAGGTTTGCTTTAGATTTGCGTTATTGTTTTACTTTATAATAAGTAGGTACGTATTTCTACAGTCTGGGGTTTTACTTACATCTTTTTAATAAATCAGTTCCTAAAACTGTCTGGATTCCGTGAGACTATTCAAAATTCAGACTCAGGTGAGCCGTCCCCCGTTAGCCCCATTTAAAAAAAGACAGTAGATGATCAATTAGACAAATAACAAAAATAAAGAGATTATTAAAAAATGTCAGAAAGAATCACTTGTTTTGAATGAATCTACATTCTTTCCTTTCGTAGCTTAAAAAAAGCACTACAATAGCAGTCCATTGCCATAGTCCGCGCTTCACCAAGCAGTGACTGCACTCAGCGTGGCAGGTGGTGAGCTCGTCGCCGCTATAAGCTATCGCATTGTTTTTTTCTTCTTAGTCCATTAGTCGCCTTTGACGACGCCCAAGGGAAGAGATGGGTTGTAAGTATTATTTTAATGAGCCGCTACCACACGACTCATTTACTTACGTCATAGCTATAATCTTACAATACAAAATCAGAAAACACTACCTAATATAAATAATAAACGTGAAATATTTATTTCGAGGTTATGTGTGTCTGATGTTCTCAATCATAGCTAGTTTCCCTAAAACAGTTCTCTCTATTCACCACATGTCTATGTCTACGGCAGAAAGTCACACAAATGTGTAGTTTGGAAGCTTCTGCAAATTCACGGACGCGGGTTCTGACCGCAACTTCCAACTTACCAAAATACACAGGCCAATTATGTCATCGTGCACCGAAAAGAGCAATCTGACCGTCCGCGCCAGGACCGTAACTAGGACGTCACATTAATCGTATTTAGGAGGGTCTCTGGAACGTTTGCATATCTTAGCCTATCTTAAAGTATAGGTAATTTAAGCTATCTAATCAATATTTTCTCTGGGCTTTTTGGTGGACTATTTATAATAATTTTCATGTTTGGGAGAACTGAGGTATTGGGCTTTTAATATGATTCAATCAATATCGTCAATGTATTTAGTTAAAAGCATTAGACTTTAAGGCCCACTTGCAGGAAATTTAAATCGAGATTTAAAACTAGAGTTAGTAATTTTTTAACATTTCGGCCATAGTAAAAATGTCAAAAACTTGCTTAATCCAGTTTTAAATCGAGAATAGATTCTAGATTTAGTAATTCTATGACAATTTTAATATTGATGAAATGTCAAAATATGACAAAATCGAGTTTTAAATTTCGTTTTTGTCACTGTTTGACAATTTTACTATGGCTCTTATGTCAAAAATTAACAAAATCGAGATTTAAACCAGGTTTCCCTGCAAGTGGGCCTAAGGGCCACTTAAGGGTTAAATAAAAGCATATACCTTAAAATTCAAATTTAAATCTTAGTAATTAACAGTAGGTACCTTCTAAACAAGCCCTAACCACGGCCCTGAAAACTGCTCATGCTCGAGCCGTTTTAAGTTTGCGGCGATTCGACACAAGCCAACTTGTCCCATAACTCGGGCCATAAATTGTCTTAATATTTTTTCGTGTTTGTGAATTTTGTCGTCTATTTTATTTGTCACTAGTTGCCAAAGCTAGTGTATTGCGTTACCGTATTTTCATTTTATTGGGTTTTCGTAGAAAACTTACGACTTTCCCAAAAACAAAGTTTCATCATAATTCTCCAATATTTAATGCTTGAAGAGTATCTGTCGTTGACGGTAATCGACATTTCCTCTTTATTAAATGTTATTGTTTTCGGTATTGATTGTTCGCCATTGAAATTCATTTACAAACCGTAGTTATTATTGGTAATAGCAGTCAATTTCATGACAAAAGTTAGTTTGAGTTTTATGTCTAATAACTTTATTGATTAATTTTACGTTTGATAAGTAACTTATCAGATTAACATTTTTGGAGACTAAGCTTTATTGGGTTTAGAAATTATTTTCTAACATTTCGAAAGGTTAAATAAAAAACTTATTGTAGTAATTCACTAATTTGAAAAAAAAAATTTCAACAAAGACAAAGTTACAACAGGGTCTGACCGACTCGATTGGCTTAAAAGTATAATAAAATCTAATATAATACAAACCCAATTCCAAGTTTCTATTATTCCGCGGAATCAGTTCTCTCAAGCCCTAACCAAAATTTCGAGCAAAAGCAACCGAATCAACATAATTCTAGCCGTAGACGGTTGTCTTGATGTCCAATTGCCAGATGAGTATGGTTCTTATGCAGATGCTATAAGGTAAGAGAGTTCATTGAAAGCTAACGTCTGCAAAGATATCCAGGTGGGCAATAAATACAAACTGCGGGCCGCTTGTTAAATTAAGGCCGAAGCGCGCGTCGAACATCGCAGCTATTGAAAGATTTTTGACTTTCCTCAGGGAATCTAAATGCTTAATGAAACAAGCGCGTTTCATTGTCCGCGTTACGCCGACGTGTAATCTGTACCTATTTACAAATGTATTTAATAATCCTTTTATAACAATGGCACATCAGTATATTTTTATGTTACTTAAATTATAATATGGTTGTGTTTGTTTTAATCTTTTTTACGCAATTTACGTTAACAGCATTTATTTTACTCTTGTCCTTCACCCAAGTTTTCCACATAGAAAATTCAGTGCGATTGAGCTTTTCATGTGTAAAAGTTGTAAGTAATCATTTAGTAATCGTCGTAGTAGTAATCAATTCGTTAGTTTTATTTTTCGTCTAATGCAACTAAGCATGGTTGAGGATGTTTGCATTTACATGTCTTATAAGACTGTATAATTGTCGTTTTACTTTATAACTAAAATAACATACTATAAAATAGAACCAGCACATCTATTTTATGGAATGTCATTTCAGTTATAAAGAATCAATCGCGAACTTCCTAATATACCTTTATACCCTAATATACCCTAATATAATTATAATTAACAAAATTTAAACGTCGCCGTACTTTTTCAGTTTCTTTTATTGGAATGGAAATCAAATATCATTTTGGCATTCCATTCCAATACCCATGAAATATACCAGCCGAATACAAAAACAAAACCGTTCCATGCGTTACTTTATGAATATATAATTCAGCTCCCTTAAATATTAAAGATAAAAAAATTCACAAGCTTTCGCTTTTGACTGTACTCTTATCAATTTGAATGTATCTGAAAGTGCCGAATCTGATAATTTATTGATAGACAATTAAAACAGCTTACGTTGCTTAACTCAGTATATTTGCTTTTAGTTTTCTATTGAGTGGGTTGCGTTCTAGATAAAAATTATCCGTTACTTTCTACTTATCTTTAACTTTAGTTGTCTGTAGTCATTTAGATTGATACTAAAGCAGCATGCTCTATTTCAAATAAAATATACTACTTTTTCACATAGTAAAGAATGACTTTACAAAGATAGAAACACATTTAAAAAGTACAATTGGTTAAAATGTATGTCCCTTTTTCCAAACTTATAATAACATTCAGGGTCTATATACCAAATTTAATGGCCTGTAAATATGTATACCTACCTATATACTTCGACCACTAGATCTGCAAGAATCCAGGTGGGCAATAAATACAAAGTGCGGGCCGTTCGCTAAATTAAGGAGCGGATTCGGAAGCTGCGAACTTCGAGTCAAATGTTTCCCCGGGGAGTCAAGTCGGGCCACTATTTGTTTTTCTTCAAATATTAATTTTCCTGGCGAGCAACTGAACAACTAGATACAGTGTCTATCGAAGTTATTTTCGCTTTTCCAAATGCAGATAGATTAGGAGAAGAATTAAGTATACCTATTACAGATGCTAGACGTAAAAAAAAATTGGTAAATAGAATAGAGTAATGGAATAATTGAATCACAAAAAAATAAAGAGTTAAAATTAATATAAAGTATCTTCAGACGTGCCAGAATCTTTCGTGACCACTGTTGTTGAAAGGTGTTACGATACATCCAAGTCGGACACGAAACGTTACATAAGCTTTTATTAAGCGGGACGTATAGCAATTAAATTTATTTCAATTCCAAAAGCTCAAGGTTTCTGATTAGAAGACTATGAAGACACTGTATTTTAACACACAGTGTTTATTTTGTATTTAATCACAAATCTCTTCATGAAGTTGAGTTGAGTGGTCAATAGACGAGAACACAACATGTATTATCTACATAATATTTCTACAAGATTAAAAATGAGTTGAAGCCCAAAATTAGAGCCCGAATATTCTAAACAATTTGAAATTAACAATTTTGTCCTATAAGTTGAATAGGCGCAGGACTTTAAATTCCTTTAAATAACCTTTCATTTATTATAAATTTAATAAAACTATCAAACACTCAAACATACATACTCATTGATGTATATGATAAATTGCTTACCATATCCTTATTGATAAAATAACTGCAATCAATCTATATTTTGATAATATTTAGATAAATAAATTTAATATAAACTAGTAAACAGAAAGGATGAGCATTCCTTAGAATTCAATTACTTCTAAAGCCGATAAATGCCAGTCTTCTGGAGGGTACTAATATTAAATTTCTCAATGATCGTAATGACAGGGTATAAAGGGGTAATCTGTTCTACGGCACCACATTAAAATTTAAGATAGTAATGGTTTCATAAAGCATTGTGTATGCCACTCAATTTGCAATTGCGTCAGTTCGTGGAATGGACAAATCGATAGGGGTCATCGGCACCATAGGTACCATCTATGGGAACCCTTGGTAGGGCGTTCGCCACATTATACCTCCCTTCAACCCTCAATTGGATTCCAGGAAAACATTGCATCGCCTCTATATTTTTCACCTGGGGTGAAGTGCAACTTAGACATTGCAATTATTTACCAGTTAGGGATTTTCATGTGCCACGAATTGCCAGAGGAATTCGTAATGTTTTATTCCAAGAACATTTTGTTCTATGAATTGAAAAACAAAATTATATATTTCGATTTTTCGAACGATTACGGTAACCGTTTTATTTTCATTTGTTCCGTAGAAATCGAACAAATTTTTTATAAACCGTCTAAAGAAAAGCCAGCGTAATTCGTTCAGACCCGTTGTTTAAACTTGATACAACCTAAACTGTTTCCTTCCTCCAGAAATAGAAACGTGCGCATGAAACTTCTTTTCCAATTTCCTCTCAATGGCCATTAGGATGAGAAATGTAAAGTAGATTCCGGACGGAGTCGAGATATGTGTTGGAAAAGAATGAAATTTCGAACTAGACTGGCGCCGTTATAGAGCTGCAACCCCTCACCCGGTGAAACGACTCAGGATGCAGTTTCCGAAATTATTTGCATGTATCACGTGTCTGTATAGTGCAGTTATCGTGTTCAAAGAAAATGTTGTGCGAGTCATCCTTTGATAAGATCGCGCCATTTTCTTCTAAGCTTAGTCTTTGCTGAGCACTCCGCTTTATGTGATTTAAATTTCAAACAAACTGAATACCATATTTTAAATTAGAGCAGAGCAACCCTAAAGATGATAGCTCCAGTATTTGAACAAGTATAAATATCACTTCAAAGTTGTTAGCTTAAAAGATACTGTGGAGTTGCTGCACACCTTATGTGACTCGACATAATGAGAGTACAAGTTGTGTGCAAAGCAAACAGGCCTCTGAAGCCATGACTTAACACAGTGTCAACAGGTTACTTGAGTAGAGTTGACAGTCTGTAATTTAACAGTACTGGACCGTGTTGTAGATGCTTATTTGCAAGTCCACAAATAACGTTACCCTACTCTTCCTGGTAAATAGGTATTATAATTTAACTTTCTTTTAGCTTTACCATACAAAGTTCTCTTCCAACAAATATTTCTATAGATATCTAGAAAACTTTCTAGGAGAAATGATTTACAAGAAATATTGTGATTACAGTAGTAATTAAAATTAATAGCATGCAGCTAACTACGCCGCGCAAAATCTGTACCTAGGCAAGCTTTATAGCACGAACGACCAGACTAATGCAAATTAAATGGACGATTCTTTGTAGTAAGCCATATTTTCATATTAAGAGCAAGGGCCCCCGCTGGCAAACACAATTTCTTCTTAGAAAGCGGCAGGCGGGCGAGTGGGGTGGGCTGGCCAATGCATTTTTAACCTTCCAGCGTCACGTCCGTCCAAGATGTTGCATCGGCTGCGACGACCTTAATTAGCGGTTGCACGTCGCAACAACCTATCTTAATCTATTTTCGTAGATAAATTTAAGTAACGACTCACGGAAACCATTCATCATTTTAATTCTCTTTGCTTTATACACGATATTTCTTGCAACTAATTATGGTAGAGATTAACCCTCTCAACTATTAGGAAAATAAACAGCATCTTAGGTTTTCCTCTTCGCTCTGAATTCAGCCAGCTCAATAATCCTCAAGACAATCCACGGCACTAATAGTTCAAAGGAATCGCATTTTTAAGTTTATACTTTCAAATTTTCGTGGTGCACTTGAAGTGCCTTGTAATTTGCTCTGCATCTCAGAGAGAAACGCTTCGTTCAGGTATGTGTTTGTTTAGTGGAGTAAAGAAAACGTTGGATAAGAACTAGTAATCAGATTTCTTTCAAAGCTCAAATGAAAAACTTAGGTATTTTTTTCTATACAGTACATTTAACTAAAATTACATGTATATTATTGTAATAAATACAATGTCAGTGTAAGTTTTCAAGGTCATTAATAGTATTTGGTAAGTCTTGATCCACATTGCGAAAATTGTTCTGGTAAATATCAATTAATTGTTAAGTGCTGTTCTTAGTTGTATCCAAGGAGAAATGAGAAAAAAATAATGTTTAACAGAGAATGTACCTTATTTATTCTTTATTTGATCTATGGCAAAAAGTAGTGAGTTTTCACCGTTATTTCTTTAGCTGAGAATCCCTCAAATAAGTTTAGTTAGGAATTCCGTACACCTATCTTCGTATCGCGCCACATATCTTGTAGGCGGAAGATGGGGGAGCTTTTCCTTGTGAAAATTTCTTGTAATCTACTTCTCAGGCACGGGAAAACAAAAATAATTTTGATATGTCAGATTTAAGATTAGAACTACAATAAATACACAAAACTAATAAACTCGTATCTAGTTTTTGATGGAACTTTACTTTAAACTTCACTTAAAACTGAAATAGGTACTTAACTGCGTTCGAAGGTTTGCTGAAAAATCTTAACGACTGGGGTAAGTCTGGCTATTAAGGAAAACCGAGTAAATTTTAAAACTCAACTCTCGAGCAAATTCATCAAGCAAGTGTTTTCCTAGTCTAGATGAATGTGCGCAAGCATGCGTAAACAAATTTCCAAGGGTTGTATACGAGTACGTCGCGAATACCTCTCCGGTGTAATATTGGGAAAAAGTTGCAGGCGGTGGATAGTTGAGGGGTCAAGTTAATGATATCGCCGCCATTTGTGGACGAGTCCCCGCTCAGAATTGCGCCCGGGCACGTTAATGGGTTCAGCTACAGCGCTCTGAATATTTTAAAGGACATTCGCCGAAATTACTACAAAAATAATGTCGCTTTGCTTGTACCGAATTACCCGAGAAACGGTTTAGAGACCGGCAATAAATATGCACGGAATCCTCGTCCTATTGCCTCTTTTGAGATTGCTTTTTTGGATTAAACAATTCCTATGAACCAAATGAAGTCCAATGCTGCTAGTATAACAAATCTCGACGGCAGAGAGCCGATCCGTCATAGAGGGGTAGAGTATCACTTTGGGCTTCGCGTGTGCCGCTGAGTAGGTTTCAGAACAGTGAGCCGTTAAATAATAAATGAGGTTCAGTGATAAAAGAGCGCGGCGGTTCGCGTTGCCGACGGAATATTGGACGGCGCTGCCGCCGCGCAGACAGCGCGCTACGTGCGCCGCATAATGCACCGCCCCGTGCAAAATTCACAACTACCCTCTAGCAAAATAAATTTGCCGGAGCTATCTTATTTGCTCTAATTCGCGTTTTGAAAACTTCAGCCATTCGAAACTTTGTTCAGTGTTGCGTAATGACCGTGGAGCACAGTAAGCGAATTAGATGAATGTGTTCCATAGGAATTTAATAACACCAGTGCAAGGGAAAAATCGCTAAATTCTTAAAAACTGTCGACTCCCAAGCTGAATGTTTCGAACTTCTTATGCATTTTGCAAAGTGCAAAAGTTTCCTACACACGGCGGTGTGCCGGGGCACGCGATGCATGCGAACGCGAAACGACCTCCCCTAACTTTTTCGCTTTGAAAAATCTTCATTTAAATAATGTTCCCTCAAATAAACGCGTATCGTGTAATTTCTTGTTCGACAACTTCCTATCCGCCTCTGACGGATTTTTTTCTTTCTTTGATGATAACTTCGTAACAAAATTTTACAGTCTTTTTACTTAATATTTGATATCAGTGAAAGTTAATGGTTAGTTGCCCAGGACCGTACGAAAACATAAATTATTTAAATTTCATCTAGAATATTGTAGGCAATAGCCCATAGTTTTGTTTATATGTAGTGGAAGTTTGTTATTTATTCTGAAAGTTCATAAATAGCGCATAGAGCCACCTGGTCCGCCTCCTCCTTTCAAGATTATTTTCTTGGACGATTTGTGAAACAAAGCGCGATGTAATTTAGGGAAATCGGTGGGTTGCGGCCCATCTCAGCCCTGGCATTCCCTCGTTCTTTCACCCCTTTTGAAAACATAGCTTCCGTTATTAGATTTAAATAAAGTCGAGACCTTTTGTCGTGTGTCCCCTGATCCCCTTGGAGGTCTAGGTCGGCACATAATGGTGTTATAGACATTGTTATTGCGATGGCTTTTTATAAGTTATTTTGTGTTTTTGTTTTTTTTTATCTAGTGTAGTCAAAATAAGAATTTTAACTCTGACTTAAGTTTATTTTATTCTAAACTATGTTATAAAGAAACCGGCCAGGAATTCTTATGCCGATTTTTCTTATCATTACTCTTTATACCTCTTACTGCGTGAGCAGAGGCCTTCTTTTATGAAGAACTCACGAGGAGTATAAGCCATTACACCCTCACGCTATCACATGACCGCTTATCGTGCTTTCCGAAACATGAATCAGAAGATAAACTCTATTTATTAAAAAAAAAACTAAGAATACGAGCCACTACGGCAATTGACAAACCAAAAACACCTTATTTAATTGTTAACATAAATTACTCTATTCGCCACCTATCAAGTACTCTGGTACTCTGGGTTACATGATACAAGAGTACTGTCTTGTATTGGCCTGGCTACTTGATAGGTGGCTGGTAGTCGTGTACACAATACTTATTTCCATCCATCCATCAACCTATTGAAGTCCATTGCTGGACATAGGCCTCTACCAATGAACTCCACAACGACCGGTCCTGTCCCGCCCTTGTCTAGTGACTACCTGCGACCTTCGTCAGATCATCTCTTTCCCACTTTCCGCTTCCGAACCTTTCCGTCCCATCGACCTTCAGTCCGCACTTATTTAGTCAATCATTTACAAAATCAAATACCTACTTAAATTATATTATTGGTTGATTATGTAAAGTAAGACGTACCTATCTTAGGTAACAACTTACTTTTCCTACTTAATTGTATTAGGATAAGGTGTAAATCATGCACCTCTAATTAACAACCATATCTAAATGTAAGCCAACATGCACACAAATATAAGCTATTATTACACAATCCATTACAAACCATCTGGTATTATTCGCAATATTAACACTTCTGTCCATATGCTACGCCTTAAACCCATATTCCTTGGGCATGTTTGTTTTTAATAGTCTGCGCAACGCATAGCAGCCAGTGTTCACATTATTTGTTGGTTATTTTGTTTTTTCTGTAGGTACTAACATTCTCTAAAAAGCTAAGTAAGAGTGTAGGCAGATACAATATTTTGTGATCGAAACATTGTATCTGAACTGGACAGTATCAGCTGCAAAAATATTAGGTATATCAACCGCCCTCTCCTTGTCAGCTTGCATACTACCAAACACTGTGTGACCTGCCTGAATGTTTGTACTGACGAGCACAATGAAAAAGATTTGCTTGGCTAACTATCTTTTATTGAACTGTGTAATACAATTGTAAATGACATATATAAAATACATTTGTTTTAATATAAAAAAGTATGAAGATGTCACTAGAATTTGAAGGTTTTATTTAGCTAAAAGGAAAGAGGCCGTAGCACTGCTTGTCGCTAAAAGTATGTGTATTTTGTCCAGTAGCTGCATTCCACTTCTGCATTCTTCTTCTTCTTAACATCAGGTGACCCGTATGCTCGTTTGCCCCCTATCCCATAAAAAATAAAGAATTTAACCCCTTGGCGGATACCACGAACACTGGTGTTTGCAAACAATAGTAATTTCTATTGTGTCTCGTTTTGTGCCCGTTGACTAGTTAATCTAAAACACAGCGTACACTCTTCTTGCACTCAATTCTCAAATACCTCTACCAATTAGACTAGTCTTAAAAATTTCACTTCACTGTAATCTCACAATGGTGTTCTATTCAATACTCTCTGTGCAAATCGCATAAACCGTTGCTTATCCTTAATTAACTCGACCAACTTTGATTATAAAACAAAATGATGGCTCTATTAACGTTGAAAGCCTGGTCACCCAAAGTCATTTAGAAGATATATCACTGAAATTTTATGGTTTAATGGAATAGTCAGGGCTAAACAATGACCATAATGATAGGAAACATTTAAAACAATGGAAATCATAAGTCTCATAAACACCAATAGGGTGCTTTACAGTAATCTTGACAGAAACTTGCTGGGTTGTGCATGTAACTGTATCCTTAATACCAGAAATATCTAAATATCCTTCTTTATCTCTTTAGGCTCCATATTCAGGACTTTATTACGCAAATTCATTTAAAATTAATTTGTAATACTTACGTTTAAATAAAGCGGTTTCATCATAAAATATATTACTAAAATCCAAATTTACAACTCCAAATAACATAGTTAGGTAATATTCCAAAAAGAAAACATAATATGATTGATTCTCAACATTCAATTTGCTGAACTTCGTTCAAATTCTTGCTGTCAAAGTCAAAATTAAATGTAATTTACTTCAAATAAATTTCACTAGGTCTAAAGCTTGTGTTAGCAGACAGTAAAAACGATGCCTAAAAATAAACTTAACTTAATAAAGTTGAATCACATAATATTTTCTTTCGTCTTCTTTGCCTAGTACATTTATTTGTAGTTGGTTTTACTATGAAGTTAACCGTTGATTGGTCGGTTGGGTTTGTAACCCAATGAGCATTTAAAATTTCAAACAATGTATTCGATTATCCAAACCCTAAAATAGAGCGTATAAAAATTCAAATTTATATAATTTATGTTTAGAAGACTATTCTGCTATACTTGACTGCCAAACTCTAGATAAATCTCTTTGTTTGGTTCTCAATTGATTTCGGATGATAAGTAGGATTTAAATCTGAGAAAACTGTAAGTTCAGTTTTTTCGGCTAGTCCTATGACAAATGGTTGGTCGACAAAAAAATTTATGGGTTAATTGGAGACTTTTTGCACTTTAAAACAGCAATAGTCTTAAAATAAACATTGTTTAATTTCTGACATAACGACACATCTAAAAATATTTTACATTTTATAAAGTACAGAAATAAATTTTGTAGAGTGAATTGTTCACTGCGTATGCGCAACAACCTACAATCCCGAAGAAAAGACATTTGCATCGCCCAGTATTTAATAGGTGAGACACTGAATACGAGGGAACAAACACGAAATAATACATATGATATGCCCCTGCGCAGGTGATTAAGCTCCCATCAATACTTCAAGTACAATCTGTCCCGCTAACTGATACTGACATGAAAGCAGATAATTAAATTGTGACTGCGGGTAAAAAATATACCAACTAATCTAGACACAAGATTTTCTTCTAAATAGAAATACGTATACTAAATTCATTAAAGATTAAAACAGACTATTGCTCTTCCGATAAAATTAATATGCTGTCGTCTCCTAACTATGAGCGACAGGTTTACTTGATTGATTGGTTTCGAAACAACTGAAGGCATTGAGGTTCCTCACATTTCAGCTAGCTAATCGATTACGGAACAGAAAAAGGAACAGTGTAACACAGGAGGGATTGAAAGGAACAGTTTTGTAACCTGATATTTTCCAGTGATTTATCACGTTACTAAGTACACTCGCACACATAAAGCTATAGGTAAAGTAGGCTGTCTGGAGCTCGGCTTCTTATTAACGCGCATAAATATCAAACCCCACCGCCTCCCCCCAATTTTGTGCACGAGCGTCGTTCAGAACAAATCAACCTGCTCTCATATACGAAATTTGCATTATTTATCACAGATTTTTAGTTCCTTTTTGCAACATGATGTGATGTCTATGTTAGGATTTTTATTGATCGTATGCTGGGTAAATGAAAGCTGTGTCTGCTCCGTAGTAGGTATATTTTTTTTTTTTAGGAGAAGGTTTCGTCTTCAACCTAAGCTGGTTTTCCCTGGTCTGTGATACTGCAAACATTAATTGATGAGAGAGAGATTCATGAATGGAATACAGTCAGGAATCTGCGTCCGTCTGCAATATTACAGACCGTGGGAACGTCCAACTGCTGGCACAGAACTTCCTCACGGAGAAACACATGAGGAGTATGGGCCGTAACACCACCACGCTGGCCCAATGCGGGTTGGTTAGGAGTAGGTTTAGATCTACAGAACTTTTATTATCCTAAAGACATTACATATAATTGATTTATTTAATATACTAGTCAGTTCAAATAGATAAAAATTTTTAAATACCTATTGGCACCCCTACACGGTTCCAAATTCGTTCGTTCAAAATCTTTTCTATTTGTTAAAAAAAGTCAAAATATATTTTTTTTAATTTCCAAGAAAATAGTCTCTATTCACAAAACATTTATTCTCTTATGAAGTTATGAGCAATATTGAGCTAAGGAAGATTTTTAATCACATTAAAATATTGTATTGCAGTACGTACGTATGACACCCTTACAACCTTTTCCCTTTTCCCACGCTAGGTGGGGTCGGCACAACGCGTATTGTTCTTCCATTCTCCTCATTCCCTCGTCAGCTTAGTAACCACTTCTTTTATTCTCATATCATTCTTCACGCATTCAAGCCATCCATCCACCTCTTCCTAGGTCTTCCTCTCACTCTAGGTCCGTCCAAATCCATTCTCAGCATACTTCTTGCAATGTGACATTTATCCATCGTCATTAGATGTCTATATTTTCTGTCACTGGCGCTACTTGCAAACTTCCTCTAATATACTCATTCCTGATCTTGTCCATTCTTGAGACTCCACACATCCATTCTCATAATTATCTGCTGAGTGCAGTTTTCTTTCATCCATCGCTTTCGTTGCCCAACACTCAGATCTTTACATTACGACAGGTCTAAAAACGTATTTATAGATATAAGCTCGTATAACTATAAAAATAATAAAAATATTCAAACTTTATTATTTTTTCATGCTCCTTTGAGACATGGTGGATGCCGATGTTAAATGAAAGAAATAAATATAATTTATATAATTAATTAAAAAAAAAAGGAAAAGTTATATAAGTTCTTTGAAAAAACTGTTCAAATATATTTTCAACTTTACCAGGATAAAGTTATAAATATAATATTACTTAATTATAAATTAGGAATAAAAATTGCAGACCAAAACAATAGGAAAGAGACAGATGCTTGGTTTAAAAACAAAAACAAAGAAAAAACGGCTAGAGAAGCGTAATAACAGTATTGAATAATGAAAAAAGTTTATTAACATTATTTCATCTATCCAATAGGTCTGCTTATTGTTAGCAGTAGGTGAAATTGTATTGAATTATATAAACTTCCAATAGTATTTTACTAGATTTTATTATCCGAAACGGGTAATTTGCCCAACACAAACACTCGGCAGTGTTCATTCGAGAGCCCCTGAGCGCGCTAAATTTGAATTCATGTTACGAACGAGCAACATAAACCAATTACTGAGCAGAGCCAATGGCGGGCGGCGGCACGCGGAGAATCGATAACTCACAATACGCCCGCTAGAGGGCAACGCTTTCGACGCCGGTGCGCGCCCACACCACTCCTCCACGTTGCGCAGCTATGCAAGTAACTTTGCCGCGGCGTGCACTTTTAATATTTTCAATGTCATCGCATTTTGTGTTCGGATATTTTTTAAATTTTTGATCGAATTACGGTACAATATATTTTATTAGAAGAACAAATAATAAGGATTAATTTAAATTGCTTCGAATGTGATAACAATATCCACTATATTCTCTGATTTTTGATAGGTGACCCAAGGTTTTAAGTAATGCAGTAAAAAAAAATTTATTACTATTATTTATAACATAAATTTATAGATAAAATGATATTAACTTAAATCGCCAAATCTACTTAGTATTATAATAATATGCACACAATTATTGGCTAGAAACAAAAATAATAATTCTCATTTCGTTACGTTTTTAAAATTCGCCGCTAAATACACACCGCTAGTGCAAAGTCACATCTGTCACTCAGTTGTAGTCAGCTGCTACTTAGCTTGCCGTTTCGTGTCGCGCTTCTTATCCGCTTTCAATGTTTTCCGTTCTATTTTGTTATTTCTGTGATGCAAGCATATAATTTAACTAATATTTATATTGTTGCATTGGTGTGAAATAAATCGTGCGGTATTACAGTGATATAGCCTCCGGACAGCAGACTTACAAAGGTAAACGCCTTAAATATTTTTGTTTGTCGTGAACATAACCTCTCTGACATCACGTACGATGCTCAATTACAGTCTTTTAGCTCTTACTGTGAATTGTAGAGGCATATAACGACGTATTATAACCTAGTATCTATACTGTAATTGTGTTTTGTACATATATTTATGTTTTAAGTTAGGAAATTGGTTGATTTTTGTAAAGGCACATGATTGCCAATGATATTCTCACCAAAACTGGATGTCTTTGTTCCATAAACGTGTTCTGGTTCGAAAATGCGAGTGTTTCTATGAAATAATAGTGTGGAGCATATAATTTCTAGTACGTGATATAGATTTATACAATATTGCGGTTTTAATTTTGTTGCTGAAAATGAATCACCATGACAATACGTGCTTGATAAAACAATGGTTTTCATTGAATCACCCTAGGGGGCGTTGCAAATACTGATTGTGCGAAGTAAGTTCATGGGCATTGAGAGAATTTACATGATTTTTAGCAACTCTCTTGTGAAGTTCTTGTATTGATAAGTGTTTGTTTACGTTGTGTATACGTAGCTAATTGATAATTTATATTTGATACATACCTACTCGTATCAGACCCGATAACATTTTAATCTAACTATTAATTTGGAAGCTCGTTTGTGTAGTGGTTCATACGCTTTGACTTTCGGCATAGAAAACAAAGCTACTTTCGTTATGTTTAGTTTTTGGATAGGTGACCAAAACATTGTGATCTTCAGTTCCTTTATGCTTCGGAAGCACGTTAAGCCGTTGGTCCCGGTGGCTATTACAACCGTTTCTACTCAACAATCCACATTGGACCAGGGTAGATTCTTCTCATGTAGAAAGCCTATGCCCAACAGTGAGACATAATGCTATTTATAAACTTCCAATTTTGTTTTGAATTAGGTATAGGGATTATATTGCCTACATACAATCCTTTTTATTCTTACTTAGAAATCCACTTCATAGTTTTATTTGGAACCTACCTATTTAGAAATGTTTACTTTTACAGAAGATTAATAAATATATGATGTTGCTAATAAATATAAGGTAAGGTAAAAATTTTTTAGTAAAAAAATATTTCGATAATGTCAGTATTGACGCATATCTTTAACTTATTGATATTTCATTGGGTTTAAGTTAAGTTTCCTTTCTATCTTTTCTCTGGCTACCGTTACACCTTAGTTAATTTGAAATGTCTAAGGCTGAAGGGCGTTTCAAATCGAATATTTCACTTTGAATAATTAAAAATGGATTTGAAGTTAGATTTTAAAATAATAGCCTTTTTAGCCTTATATATTTAAAATTAAAGGTAAATGACATTTAAAACTGTCAAATGAATTTGAGTTATTAAAAAATGGAATAGCAAATGTTACATGCACTCCTGGCTTTCTCCACATTTACAAAGGTACAGTGAAATACGAATAATGCTTTGTTACTGTATGTAATGTTTCATCTTATAATATGTCTGATAATGCTTTGGGTACGATTTGACGATGATCTCTGCAATAATTATAACATAATTGTTAGTTTAGTTTAGTTCGTTAAAAGTACTTAATAATTGGCAATATTAGCTGAAACTGAAGTATAAATCTGCGATTTGCAAATTATTTGCATTATCATTCTTTATCAGTCTGTAGCCACAGCCAGTAATAGGATGCGTAAGCGCATGCCTTTCACGAAACACGAGGAGTATGGACCAGCACGCTGGCCGGTCGGAGTAAAAACAGTTGCACAGTAAACGGGAACCAACTGATAAATGTGCGTTCCGAAGCACATATAAAGAAATTAGATTAGATCACGAAATTTTCACGAATCCCAGGACCAATCTTAGCGAAAGTTGATTTGTTGTCAATATCGAAATCAAGGTGTTCGCAACACTGCGTTACCTAGCTCCTCTAAAATAATAGTTGTATAAAAAAATATCCTCAGAAATTCACAACTATCGACTAGCGCCATTTACTTATACTTAATACTTATATAAACATATAGGTATTGTGAACTGGAACCCGGACTGGTGAACACACCGTGGATCGAACCTCTCGATATGGTGACGCCTGAGACCGGGCGTACAGACCACTCGACCACGGAAGTCGTCAAAGTATGTATATTGGACTGCGAATTCCGCCACTGAGATAAGGTTATTTCAGGGCCTGAACAATTTCATTTTGTCCATTCCTAGACTTATCTGTGTCGTAAACTCGGAAAGTCTTATTAAGCTTGAAGACAGCTTGCTTTAGCTCCCACTAAGTTTCGAAATACTTTAATGAGAACACGACACGAGGAAGAAACCATTAGCATGAATCCACTGCTAGACACAGTCAGGGTTGCTGGCTCACAGAACTTCTGTGTTAGTTAATGCATTCCCAATGAGAAACCATTGTGATCAGATTAACTTTTTGATAGGCTTGGCGACCTAAACTTAATCTTCAAGTCATGAACTGAGTCTGAATCGACTATACAGAAGTAATTAAAAGCTCGCAGTGATCGTGTGGGAGACAAAATTAACCTTTTAGCCAATAATACTCGATTCACTTTTGACACAAGACATCGCCTTTCTAATTAATAACTTGATAGGTACAATTAATTATTAATTTATTAAAATCTCCCAACTGAACAACCAAACGAACGTCATTAATAAATAAACAAAGCGGTGCGTTTGTTTTTAATGATTAAATTTTTATTCCCTTACATGTCAAAGTAATGTTATAACACTTAAAAATATTGCGTTTTAAGTAACGAATTGGCCGTCGATCGTGTAAACCTGTTAATAGCACATAAAAATCTAAATGACTTTTCTATCCTTTTTCATATGTAGAGTAAATTACTTGAGGTGTCATCCTTATTCGTGCGAAGAACTTGACTCAACTGCTAATTAACTTTTGCTTCAATAAACAACTGTTACCGTATAATTATTTCTGCTCTTGGTTAGGACACTTAGGTGTTCTGGATTAGGCATTTTAGGCAACTTTGTATCGTGATGTTCCCATTAAAGTTAAGAAACTTCAACTAGAGAAGGTATGGTTACATGAAAGTGAGTAATTTTGTGAGATACATAAAATAATGATTATTCTTAAGTGTTACAAAACATGCGCATCTGAAATTTTTTTTTTTTTTTTAATATATGGGGTGAAACCTATGAAATTCTCCCTTAGTATTTAGTCCGTAACTATTAAGTTTCAGAATATTCTTTTAAAATAATTACCTCTTCTAAAAATAGATCATGTTTTTGAGCTCTTATGATTTGCTTTAATAATTTTTATATGTTTGACTGTGTTAAAATTAGACACAAAGACAACTCTTATTTGATTTAAACTATAAATAATTTTTATGAAGTGTGATATTACACATATTGCTAAAGTTTGTTGAATGATACACGCCAAATATTATTTTCTCCGGATTTGTCGCTGTGAATGAAACGGAAAAACAATTTGAATGGAAAAAGACTTCCCCAAAATCTCCATACAAAGAACTTATATTTAGCCCTGTCGTGATTTTCTACTTTGTACAATTATTGGCAGTTGCAGTTTGTCCAGAGGTAAATTGAATTATTCAAATATCAACATACTGGTGATAGGGTGAAAAGCATCCAAAGGAAATGCACAAATGTGAAGCGAGGTTAAAAGTACGTAAGTTATGGCCACTTGTAGAGAAATTAAATCTAGATTGAAACTAGGTATCGTGTTTTTTTACTATGGGTAAAACGTCAAAATAATTACAAAATCGAGTTCTTAAGTAGATTTAAAATTTCCAGCAAGTGGTTTTAGTACCTTTCTCATAGTGTATGAGATTAAACTAATGCTATATTTAGCAAGAATCTTTAGAGTATGTATCAACGTCTTTAAGCTCCTGAATTGTAGAAAAATACTAACATTTCAATGTGAGATTAGGTAATTAGTTAGGTTACCAACCCGCATTAGGCCAGTAGTGGTGTTACTTCCCATACACTGCATGTGTTATGTGTTTCTCCATAAGGAAGGCCTGTGCCCAGCAGTGGGACGTATATAGGCTGAGGACGATAGGTACTACCTATCTAAGGTACTACTTAGTCACGATAGACTCATCTTCTGACTCAATCTAGTTGTTTTGTATCTTCCAATAAACCACAGACTGTGTTGTAATGTTTGTCGTGAAAACGATAAAATTTAGGCGTTAATAATCGACGGCTTACCTAAAGTTGTTAATTACTTCTGTACGGTTTTAGAGGGTCATAAAGTAATACGACAATACTCATAATACTGTAAAGTAATAAAATACATATGCTGGATACATTTGTGGTAGAAAATCTACGATTGAATCATACCAAAACTTTAATATAAGAACTTTATTATAAACCCAGAAGAACGTGTGTGAGAGTGCTTCATAATACGAAGGAATAGATTGTCTATTTTAGTTAATGAACTAGTTTGCGGCTTCGTTGACCTACTCTTAGATGTAATTGCAGAGTGAAATATACATGTGTTTCTCCATTTTCAGTCACCACAGTTCACTCGTGGTGGTGCTTTTGTTGTAATTTGGTCTCTACATAGGTTACATTTACAGAAGCCATAATTAGACTCAGATATTTTAGAAGACCTTTTAAATCTCATTTAAGTTAAGAAATCTGTGCTCCAGACTTGTTGGATGTCCAAAAACGCTGTTAAATGCAGATGAGTGCCTGCATAACGTTTGCAAATGTCGACTTTTGTCCAAAATGTTCGTCTCGTCGGCCATATTCCGTTTAATGTCGCAATATTGTGAGCGGCGGGGTTCCGCGGCCGGTCGCATGCATTTACATACATTAATGCCGACGCCGCACATGCATGCACCTCGCTCGAATGTGTGTGCGCTGCGAATTAACTGTAATTGAGCCATTCGGACAGCGGCGAGCCGCGCTCTGCTGCCTCTCAGTTTACCTATTCGGCCGACACTTGGTGCGCTCTTAGCAGCCTAACATAGCGCATATCCAGTACCCATATTAAAATCTTATACTTAATCGTATTAATCCGCCAAACAAGGCTTATTTTGTCTCTTTAAGGGAGCGTTCTTCAAACTTAAAACGACCAAGATATAAATCTTAACAGCGGATTTGGTTTCCATCGTTTGACCAACTTTAGACGGGACTTTTCTAAACAATGCAGAGAACGTAAACAAAACAGCCTTAATTGTTTTTGAGATTTCCAGCTAAGATTAAAACATTCGTCCTTTTTCGCGATGGAACGACTAACCAATGGCAACGCACTCTGATATTCATCTTCACCCCTTCTGGAGAAACAAACAGAGGCGTCGGAATTTTGTTATTAGCGTTACTGAGGGGGTACCGCCGCCGCACCGTCGCGCACCTGACTGATTGATAGCACTTCTTTCCACCTCGGGTCGAGCTTGTAATCGAGCCATTAATAAACTTTACTGCCGCCAAGTTTATCCTGCGGACTCGTTATTTGCTTAATGGGCTGGCAAACGGCGCGAGCACGAGACACCTGTGCTGGCCGCCGTCGCTCTCTGAACTAATTGACATATTGATGAAAATGTTTCGTCGACGTTAAAGTTGCCCTTCCATGTTCAATCTTGCGAAGAAATGACGAGTTTTCATACTATTATGTTTGTATTCAAAGCGACAAACCTTTCGTAAATAAAGAAATATTGCGTGCTGTCAATAAAAGCTTACAACTTTCCCGGTTATTGGCGTTCGAATAACTAAGATATCTTGTTTCAGTAACTTTTTCCATAAAAGTATAGAATAAGTTATTTTGAATTGAAGTTTCAATTTATGAAGGGCAAAATCAGGAAATAAATAAGTAGAGTTGGGTATAATTTTATTTGGTTTCCAAATTATCTGACAGTGGGTCGAGCTAATGTCACTCGACGCTTGACAAAGCGACTGTTGGCACGGAGAGGCTTTACTCGCAGCTACGTAAACAAAGAGGGCAAAAGGTCGAAACAAAAAGTAATAAAAGTTTTATTTATATTCCAGTTTATGTTTAAAAAGATGGAACTGCTTTAATATTATAATATGAAGGTATTACTCGAGTTTAAACATTATTGCAGTAAATTATTATAAATTCTGAGTGCCAACTTCAGTAAAAAATTATTACTCTTCAGATTTTTCTTTCGTTTACACTTACAATTTTACTGATGATGCTATTTCTGCTCCTACTAGTTGATTATTTGACTAAGAGGGACTAACAAAAAGGAATGGTAAAGATCCTTGGGGTAGGCGACTCTCGGCAAAGATTTTAACTAACGAATTTTACTGAGGCTTGCTAAGGTAGCGTTCACCACAAAAAACATTTGATTAGTATTAAATAGCTACGAATTAATATTTGTAGAAGAATGCTTTACTCAGAAAAATACCACTGTGGTAAACGTAGGACCTCTCATAGCTGTGAATAAGTGATAATTCAATAGTCATTATGATGGTCCTCGATTCACTCCCCTGAGCTAAGTGTATTAATGTCAACCGCAGCAGGGAGAATGTCGCTACTTTGTCAGGCCGCACTCGGCACCGAGAGGCTTAACTTGACAGAATGTAAACGACAAGGAGACAAGGGAGGCGCGGCGTCGTAAAAAAGGGCAAAGCAATAATTGCGGTGTTGTGCGGTATCGTCGAAGCCGGCCGCTTCCTTCCGCCCGCCCCGTGATTGAAAGTTGACATTGAGCGGCGCGGGGCGGCGCCAGGTACGGCCCTCGCTATTTTTGACCCCGCGACCTATCGCGCCGGCGATCGGCCTCGCCAGAAACTTGCCGTTTTAATCGCGTGAATGTGCCGCACCATTTCGCAAATGCGCACAATTCCTTTCGTGCTTCACCGCAAATTAGCATCGGAATATTCCTCAGGTGCAATTAAGCAATTACCTAATGCCGAAAATTTTTGTTTTGTTTATTATTATGTCTATGTAGGAAACTGATTTGAACGAAACACTGTTAGGAATAGATGTACAGTGAATGGAACAAGTATCATGGCCAACAAGTAACAACATTTGGGTAACCAAATCATCTGTCTGAAGATGGCGCAGCGTTAACACGGCCGCGGACGGGCCCCACTCGAATTGGGTCAACGCCTACCGACAAAAGGTGCGGCGTCAGATAAGCGACATTTCCCGCCGTCCAGCTGCCGCCCTGCCCTTCTAAAACAAAGAACAATGAAATATCTCTCATTTATTTACGTTTACCGCGTTTCTTTTTTCGTTTGCACGCCAAATGTATAAGAGAGATAATCATTAGGCGTCGTTTGCTCGGCGCCCTTTAATGTGTTTGCATGCTCGACAATTTGATACCACGCCTGTTTGTATTGTTGCCGTTTTGCCTTCCCGATTAGGGTCGCATTCGAGCTCCATATTTATTAGAGCGTAGGACTCGCGACACGACTTTCATTTTATACGGATCCGACGCGTCGCTATATTACAAAATATGTGAAGGCGGTATGCTTTCCCTTTCAAGGGATTAATGGCAATATGAGAACAATGACGTCATGAAAACAAAATTTGGTTTTATTGAACAGGAATATCCTTGAGCTTAGAATGCAGCGAAAAGTTTTTCATTCTAAGTGATGTGACAAGTCGGAATTAACTGGAGGTAACTGGATAGTGGTAGTGGAAGGACATATAAAGAGCTCGTCGGCGGAAGGACGTGTCACTCACGGGCGGCTGCCGTCTGGTGCTTTCAGTAGCGCGTCGAGCCCGCTTCCGACCTGCTCTCTGACACCGGCGCTGTGCCACATACACAACGTTCGCTGTGCCACCAATTAAATAGGCTGGTCTGGTATTCCTGTCTTTATTCCTAGCTTGCTTGTGTAGACTACTATATTGATGGAAACTTTTACCTAGGTAACTAATTGAAACTAGAATTATAAATGTTAAAATATTTGCTTCATTGGCAGACATAGGCGATTGCGCAAAACTTCGTCGACTACACCATTGAAATTAAAACCTATAAGCAGTAAGTCGGGGTTGACTGGATTATTATGGTCTTAGCATGGTTCGCTTATCATATTAGGAGAAATGTGTTTTTCTGACAGAGCATACCTTTGTCAGGTTATCTATAAATCCACATTTCTGTGGTGATGTGTAACGTTAGTTTACTAAAATAGTCGATTTAATACTGCCTATACTATACCTGAATTGTGTATCGGGTTTTAATGAACTGTTGATTGATGAGCTGCTAGTGAACGCAACACTAACTGTTGGATCATACAAAGCTAAAATATATATTTTTAGAATTATTATTTTTTGAATTGTGTACTACCTAGTTCTTATTTTGTTAAAAAAGGATAGTCAAATAGTGCGATACGACACACATTTGTAGAGCTTGTGGAAGTAGACGGAAATAAATGCAACATTTATTAGGCCAACATTCTCTACCTAGAAAATGAGCCTTTTGGGAATGGTGCATCCAATGCCATTAGATTACAGGCTTTTTATCCTTAACTGTAACGTGAAGCTAACGACAACTATTCTTCAAGCATAGGAAGAGTGAATAGGGGAGACACAAAAGAACCCGGGGGGTTAAAGTACTCTGTAAGCAAACTTATAGCCCCATGATAAGATAAGCATTCCTGCTTGTTGTAAGCGATTAATGTAACCTGCGAGACTTCGAAGTGACGATAACTTAGAGACAATGCAATGTAAAGTACCATTGACAAAAGTATTACCTATGTCTGGTTTTGATTAAATAAATCCTCAAAGGTTGCCTAAAATCTAAAATATTGTAAAGCTGCTACAATACTCCTGGATGAAATACAATAGTAGCGGGTGATGGATTGCCTCCGTTGGAATTTCACTGTAATTATTAAAACGGTTTTGATGTGAGACTGTTTTATATCGTTCTTTTATGCTGCAATTTGTACAAGTTTTGAATATTTTTCTGAAATATTTTGATGAATAAAAATTAATTAATTATTAATTTTGGAAAATGCTCATGTAGTCGGAAACATCCTTTCGACGCTTAATGCCCAAAATTGCCCAAAATGCAATCCGCCATAAACATAGGTATCACATACAAACTTTTCAATACGTAGCTAAGCAAAACACACTACCAGGTTCAATCTCCGAAGCCATTACCCAGCAAAATTTTTTGTATTGACTAAAATTAAGGAAAGATCATAAAAAGCTGCCTTCAGTCGGACATTCTGTCTGGGAGGGAAGCTACACGACTATATGAGGCAGTTTATCACGTGCGAAGCGCGGCCGGCGCGGGCCCGCCGTAACGTGCGCGACGCCATAATGCGCCTTATCACGCGACATAGACACGCCAGAGATATTTATTCCTCACTATAATTTTGTTTGCTCAACTTTAACGCTCGTTATTTGCATTTTCGCAAACTAACCTATTTTAATCCAATGAAAAATTGAGGATATTCGCATGCTTATAAAGTTGCGGATTGCTGGCTATGTTAATAGGAATTTAGTGCAAATTCAAACAACAGTACCTAATGTTTTCACGGGCTCCACAAACAATTGAAATATCCATGGATTTGAATTCACGTATATTAAAACTTTTATGAGAAACTACTTTAGATTTATGTGAAATTAATACATGCTCATAATTTATTAATGGGATATTGATTTGGATATTGTGTAAATCTGCAACATGTTTTAAGATTTGTAGATTAAAATTGAAAAAATATATCTCGTTTGATAGGTACAAACAAAATCTATTTTTTTTTCAATAAAATAAAATAAGAAGAGTTCTTTCTTGCATGTTAAACGTGTAACGTTTACAAGCCTGCACTGCTGTCTGCAAACAAAATTGTACGCTTTTAATACCAGTTTATACCTACTTATTAACATTTCACATGTAAAATCTATTTCCCCTTAAAGCCCATAAAAACCTGTAAAAACAGTGACTGAAAAGGTTAGGAGCAATAGGTTGCCATTATCGGTCGTATGAAAGTCACATAGCTAAAAAAGTAAAAATAGGTATGATGGGTGTAGATAGTAATGGAAATCCGAGGCTTAGGGGTAAATGCAAGCTTAAAAAAATGCCCCTAGAGAAGCCACGCCCAATTGCCCATGTCCCTGTTATTAATCTTATAAAGATGCTATATTACTTTCAAAAGCGAAGTGAACACTAACATCAAAGTCTGCTTAGCAAATAGTATTTTTTTTTAGAAGTTGAAGTAATTTATTGGAAACTATGATTATTCTTTGAATTCTTTAAAAAGTATTAAATGGAATACCGTATTATTGCGATTATCTTGGAGACTGGTCACCAATACCGCCAAAGCTTACTCATGGAATCTGCATAGCAATTCTTTTTTGTGATATCCTTGCACAATATTCAAAACACAATATCAGTAAAAAGCTATTTTATTATGAGTGATATGTTACTATAGAAACGAAACGTAAATTTACTGCCCTTTTCGGTAATTTCGTTAATCACTAATGTGTGGTAGCGTCCACAAATTAAACCGTTTGTTTGAACTAATGACTGTATAGTTATTGTATCAGTTCCAAAAGGGTACTAGTATTGTAGTGAATGTTTGATCTAATTATGTGATGTCTCATTCGCAGTTCAGCACCCTTGCATTAACTGACTGGACTATATTTATGAAACCGGTTAAAGAACGTGCTTATTGGAAAATGCGTCATGTGTATTGTTTTTTAAAAGTTAACCGATAGTGAACTTCCTATATCATATACAATTTGTTTGATTTATTTATAAAGCATTATGAAAATCCAAAATATTTTATTAATAATTTTTTCATGTGAATTTCCGTTATTCAATTAACTTTTAAGTGATTAAGCTTGCTGTAATGTTTTCTACAGGTATGTAAAAAGATCATAAATAGTATTTTCATAAATATGTTAATATTTTATCTAGCTTAAAACTCCTGGTAGCCAGGTAAAGCACTTTTACTTTATATAATAAAGACATTGTTATACCTTGTCGCGTTTATTTCCCCTAAAATTGGATGCTTTAATAAATTTTAATGTATTGTATTATGCATGCATAATATAGTATATTTACTCGTACTTATTGTTACACTATAGGCAATATTTTTACCCATTTATCAAAGACTTGGTGTGGTGGTTTCATTTCGTGAGTGGTATTTTCAATTATAGATGAGTATTCACTTCTCTCTATTCTAATGTATCCAAGTACAATATATCGACTTTGCGAAACGGAAACCCAAAAACTGGATTTCTCTGACCTCGTGACAATGTCTGAAAACTTGTTTGTTATTGAGATAATTCTGCGGAATAAATCAATGCTTTATTTTTTTCTTCCTACAATGTTGTTGTTTCCCGCAATTTATTCTCGCAAGTTGCTAATTATTAAACAGTATTTTTACATAGTTGCAAACCTACGCTTCCCTTATAGTAGGTACCTAAGTGGAATTCTACATGTATTTTTAATGCTTATCAAATTATCGATTCTAACACTATTGTTTCAAAAAATAAGTATATCTCTAATATTGAATTGCAATGAAATATCCAAGCAGCGCGAGACTATACCGATGTATATTCATTTTGCGTTACAATATCTGCTTCGTTTCGCTCTGTTATATGTTTCGAAATGTTTTTGCGCGACGTATATTTGGGCAAATAGTTTTATGTCCGCCATTTTGACTTTTATTTTATTTTTCGTTTATTTTCCCTTGCGCGGCCGTAAAACGTACCTGGGCGCTCGCGGGGATAACAGAGCAGGCTTACGAAAAATTTATTATTGAGACCTTTTCGCCCGGTCTCCATCGACAGACATTGCGAAGGTGAAAGTTATGAATGACACATGTTTTGAAATATTACCTGCAGTGAAGTGCTTCCCGGGAAGAAAATTTCATAGGATGAGAAGTTTATTTGTCGTAGAATATGTGGGAGTTTTATGAGAGTGGGCGACTTTTACAATGCTACGAATCAAACAATTTTCTTACTTTCTTGTTTGTATTGCAGAGCAATAAGGCTGAAAGATGCAGGTATTCTAGAGATAAAAGTACGAGGTGCGACAAATTGGATGAGAAAAGTTCCTTATTCAGACCTTGAACGCTTATTTACTCCGTAGTCAACGAGAGTTTCCGTGCCAATAAAAGCGTATTGGAAATATTATTAAGAGTCAATTTCAAGTACATACTTAAGAAAATATTTGCTTCTTCAGATTACCACTAAAATTATTTGTTTAGTAATAGTTTCAGTACAGTGTCTACTTTCCTCGGGGTAATTAATGTATCACGATTGGTACAAACACTCGGAAAGGAAAAATAGAATATAGGTATCTTAACTTCTGTCTCGATAAAAGTAATAAATATCCTTGTCCTTGAAAATGTTCTCAAATCAAAGATGAATATGATAGTAAAACTCATTCATGCTATTAACTGACTACCTATCAGCTTATTAACGATTCGATGAATAGAAATTTCGATACGCAATAAAGACACATTTATTTATGGATGGTTTATCTTAAAACAGATGTGCTCAATTCATCACACTATTTATAATGAACTAATTATTATAAATAAAATATTGGTTGTTCTGTCTTTACGGACACCAGATGCAAATATAGCCAAGCAGTATTGGCATGTGTTTTACAGATGCGAACTCCACTCTGGCTTCTATTGAAAAGGCAGCAATCGGTTCACACAATACACAATTATACTTATTACGTAAAACACCTTCCATGTGTTTGTTGAAAATAATTCATTTGAAAATGTCACAAGCCGCCGGGGGTTTATGTACAACTCTGTCATCACTCGTTCCGAATCGTTGTCGGTCGAAATTAGCGCGAACCCGCTCGGCCCAAGCCGCTGTTTTATTCAGACTCTTGGGAGTTCCGCCACAATGAAAAAATGTTGTATGGAATGTTGACGTTTTATATTTTTTCCAACAATTATGGAAATTCGCGAGCATCGCGCGCCACCTGCTGGTCCCGCTGCGCTCTCCGGAGACCGCACTTTGTTCCTGTTTCACGACTAGAAAGTTGCTAATTTCACTTTTAGTGGCAGTCTCGCCCGCTATAATAGACTTAGCACTTTTATGAAATACCCAAGGTTATCCAATCATTTTCGCGATTTGGCTTTAGTTATCACTGGGCACATGTTAATTATCTTCTTATGTGTGCTGTCCCGTGTCCACATTACATCACCGTGATGGTCATTCTGAGTAGCGTGTTATCGGTTAAGGTTAAAAATATATACTTATTTTTTACAAATAATACATACTACTATACAATTAACATGATACATAGGTGCATATCATCACGTCCGTATCCCTAAGGGGTATTTTACAGTCAGTCGGGCATTTTACAGTCAGTGATGCATTGAATTGGGGAACAGCTCCACCAACCGCGACCGACCAAGTATTCGAGAAACCGCGGAAATCGCTAAACATTGAAGCTACTTACTTACCGTGTTTAAATCGTTTTAAATAAAGCTTGTGTAAACAAGGAATATTGTAAGAGGATCTTGACTGGTAGGTAATTGGATAATGTACACATACACAGACGTACCTCTGCAACAAGTGTGTTTAAGTATCTTCTGAGCCATTAAATCTTCCACTTACTCAGTTTATTTCTTCTTAAGTTCTATTTAGTATTGAATAACGTAAATGCCTTTGATCGCGTAGTAGTGTTCGTGTTTAATAACGCAGAAAGTTATCAGTCGCAATTTTTATGGGGTGATTTGACTATCGATCCATAGTGCATCGCGGGGCAGGCAATCATATCGGATCGAAAGCGGTTATCGAGTGCGCGATCGGCAACGGCGCCAGAAGCCTGAGTCACCGGCGGGCGGCCGCGCGCGATTCGCGGAAACAACCCTTCGCAGGGGTGCATTTGCTAATAACCTTCGGACAATGACCACCGGCCAAAATGCAACCAGCCGCGTACGAATCTGCACCCTCCAAACCACAACGGTAAACTCCGATTCCGCGGGCTGCACGCCACCATTCTGCAATTCAATGCGTGTTTATATGCAGCCTTTCAATCGGCCACGTTATTTTGATAAATATGCATGAAGTAGCGAAACCAGCGGCGCGGGTAACATAAAACGCCATCGTGAAAATTTAATGACATTTCCTGGTAGCCGCGTAATGACTCACATCCGCGGAAGGGTTAATTTTAACGCCATATCGCAACTAAAAATCATCAACTTCCTATCTCTTTTTTAAGGTCCTCGTAGGGGGTTGTCATATGCCGTACATTGAAAATTACACAACAGCTGCCAATATTTGAAGTTCAGCATAAAATAAAACAATTCTGTTTAATTTACCTATGTTCTAAAAATGCACCCACTCAGTATTACGATGCGAAGATTGCCCTGAAACTGGTCTTCGGCGAGTGCTATAAGTTAGGATGAAAAATATGCATTTCTGGCATAGACTTTAACAAAAAATAAGTTTGCGTCCTTATTATTACAGATAGATAACAGTATTATTGATTAGCATCCCTAACTGTGTCGATAGATGTAAAATATGCGTCTGAGTGGATGAAGCGTTAGCGAGCTTTGTACTCAAGTTCTGCGTGTCAGGCGCACACTAACATTCACTCATGAATACGTACGCTCTACTGAATTTGCCTTGTCTCTCATCTCAATTCAGTACAAAATGTATCAGTAATATCAGAAGGTATACCTAATAATCAATTTCCATTACGAGCCGAATATTGAGCAAGCTTATACAATTAATTATTTATTATGCCTTTTAGTATACAAAGAAACGTCATGGAATTATTTTGTATATGTTGAGCGTTTTTTAACGATCCAAAACTTGATTTATTAGAAAAATGTTAAGATATTGTAATAGTATGGTGACCATGACATTTTATTGAGGATTAGACAAATGATTCCACCTAAGCTTGTGTTAAGTAACAGAACAAATAAAGAACTAACTGGCTTAGTTTGTATGACGATGAATGTTCTGTTGAATAAATGTAAGCGGCTTTTTCCATTAGACTTGTTATTATTTGCTGGTTTTGTATGGTTCTTTTATTCTATAATAAATTAAAGAAAGCACAAGTATTTCTTGTGTTTGACCTTATGTCCCAACCCAACATAGGTTATCTGAACTTAGAAAGTGGTGAGCTTTCAGTATTCCCTCATTTCTTTATCAAGTTTTAGATGAGTTACTGATGCTGTGACTGTTACTGTGTGGTGAACCAATTCACATTCGATAAAATGATACAACAATCGGGCATTTTACATTCACTTACCGGTCACCTTGGCCCACGCAAGGTGATTCAGTGATATTATAACGTTATATCCACCAATGACAGAATCGAAAGTACCTAGGCGTTCACTTTTGGCTCCAGTTAAAACTTTTGAGTCATGAATGAAAAGATGTGCCCGTTTTAGTACTTTGTCATTCTAAGATATGTTGTGCGGCTCTGGTCATAAGTAGCGATGTAGCGATCAAAATGACAAAGTTATAAAATTGTAACATATTTTGATGTGACTGTAAGAAAAAACTTTAATTAACAATAATTTTAATCACTAGATAATACCTACTCGAAAGTTAAAAGTGTAGCCAAAATTGTAATCACATTAGAATAATGCCAAATTTTTTTGGCAATATCTTTATTTAGAGGTTTCAAAAATGAGTTCCATTACTCTCCATTCCCAAACCGGATAAAACTTGAAATTATAAAAACAGCGCCCGCCGACGACAGTACGAGCTCATTTCCTGCAACATAAAACACCGACGTCATAACAAATAGAGTAATAAGACAGTCGTGCCACATCACATGCACAAAACTGGTTCCGTCGCGAAACAATGTGCTGTGTCTGGCCTATCCGAGATTTATAAACTCCGAGACTGCGAAATTGAGCACACTTAATTTAGTAAAAACTCTCGTAAAACCTTCATACCTATCTCTTTTTTTAAAGATCAGACTGCCCACCTGATTGTGATTACAGTCAATGTAGATGTGTGTATCTGTATGTAAAAATTGCAGTTGTGACATCCGAAGTTAAGTCACAATTGTAACACAGCGATGCAAGCATTAATAAATTCCAAATTTATAAAATCTGCCTCCGGTAATAGTGCAATATCTTCTGGTACAACATTTCTATCAAACACCAATCCCAACGTTGAGGTTTTAGCTAATTTTTTATCTCCAATTTCTAAGAAATGCCTCAAAAAGATACAGAATAATGTATGATAATTAACAGAAAAAATGTAACTTTGACATCATTCAAATGAAAAAGGTTCACCAAGCAATAACGATTTGAAATACGTGTTACTCAACTAAAATCTTTCATTCCTTAGTACATTGTGGCTTAATGCCGTTGATTTACCGTAAGAATTGACTTTTCGGTAACCTTCAAATTCAAACTCGCAAAATACGTCTTACCTGAAAACAGATTGAAAACCGGCCTTTTCGCTTCTTTGAGTTGTGTCTTAAGATATAAATTGTTGGATTAACAAAATAGGTAGTCCTTTGTTCCAACCAAAAAATTCTACAGTATTTTTAACCTTAAAATCTTTTTAACATTCACTACAAGAATGTTTCTGTTGAAGATATATTTCTTATTTAACTCATAAAACATCGCTGAGTCATCGTCTGATAGACCGTTACTTTCTTTTCTGCATTCGAGAATCATTTTAACAACTTTGTGGTTGTAATGGACTGGCCAAATCCGAGTTTGATGCACCATGCGCTGATGACCCATCTAATGGAGCGGCCCTCGGGCAGACTTCGACAAAGGGCTTTCGCAAACCGGTTCCGAGTGCCGCCCCCGCCGCCGTCGCCGTCGCCACTCTCGGCTTGCACGCTTAAGGCAAAGTTGGCTTTGCTATTACAAAATATTAATAAAACTCTTTCGGGTTCTTTCTTCAGGGATATAGTGGAATCTAACAGCTATATAACAAAAGAGATTGTGCGAAAGGTTAGACTGTAGTTTTTATTTTATTCTAGATATATTCGGAACGTATTTGTCCACTTCGAAACTGATTAGAGTTAATTATTCCTATCCACCTCCGTGCACCTGAACTTATTGAGTTTATTCACCGTTCAAGTTAGGTGTCTAGACTCTTGTTTGCTTCGCATGCACTTGACACAATAATATTACAGTTGCCTAAATTTAAAACCATGCCTAAAACTTTTCAGAGACAATGGAGAATGTTCACGATTGTACATATCGCTCATCCAAAAGAATAATGACATAATTACCAAAAAGTCGAAAATGAGTTTTTGAGACCATAACTTCATGTTTTGCACGTTTTATCTACGGTAAAAACGACAGAATTGTTGTTCCATTAGTTTCCGAAAGAGAGAGTCATTGCCGTCATGGTGTTGGCCTATACTTCGAAAGGATACGCGGAAACATCGACAAAGTTTATAAAATGTAGACAGATTTATAAAAATAAAACTAAAATTGAATATAATGTTGTTTAAATTCATGATTTATTCCCATATCCAAACCTAGTTTAATGTCATAATTGTATTATTTGATGTATAAAATGTCATAAATGTACGTCTGGTTTGTTTTATTTCGTTTTTTCAAATAGTTATCTTAAGTTTTCTCGCAAACTTTTTATGTTATATTATTGGTAGTAAAGTAACACAACATAACTATTAAAATATATCAATAGAATGATTGGAAATACACAATATTTTCGATGTCAAACTTTTAAAACGCTCTCCTGAAAAATCGCAGAAACGTAATTACGTCAATATTCTTTTGGATGAGCGAATATATTCTACGTTTAAAAAAAATCGTGTGAAAAAATTATATTGATATCATTTATACTTTCCGAGATATGGAGTTTCGAAACAGCGCTAGAAGCGGATTTCCATCGGCTCCGCGTTCATAGTGTGACGTCACACTTATCTTATACGTACGGCCCGGTTAGGAGTACGTATACATGTTTGCACTTACGATATCTTTCGAATGGAAAGTCCGAATAGAATAATTCAAAAAGTTATATGAAGGTATAGAACCAGTTTTGAACATGCAGTAATTAAAAAAATTAGGGATCCTTGGGAACCCAGGGTGTAAAAAATTTACCAAAAATATTCTTTCCATCACGAGCGCTGCAAAAAAATATTGATGATTGAATAAAAAATTTTTCTTTGTCTCTGTAGAACACATCATTATTTACGAAAAATGTCGCGACAGCATATGTCTGTTATACCTAGTTTAGTTACCTTAATTGTTTTTTTTTTATTTTAAAATCTCGCCGCTAGAACAGGTTCTTTATTTGCATCTTATTATTAATCCATATTAAAATAAATTACTGCATGTGCAAAACTGGTTCAATACTAATTTATATAACTTTTTGACTTATTCAATTCCTACATTCCATTTTAAACAACATATCGTGAATTTAAAAATGTATACGATGTTTCGCGCTCGCAAGGGGAACTAGAATTTTAGGGAAGCTTTAGATATGAACTACTGGCTCTTTTTGAATAAAACAATAACTAGTATAGGTACGTATATTCATACAATCTATACAGTAAAAAAAATTAAGTCAGTTTTTCGGACTTAGTAACATTCTTAATTAAAAAAGGCTCTCATCATACTCATGTCACAAAAATAAAGTAGCTTAACTAACTAGCTTAAGTAGCTTAAATAACTGTAAAGTTATTTGACTTATTTGAGTTCCGCGTGTGCCTAGGACGCGAGAAAAACTTTATAACAATAATGGAAGTCTGAAAAAAAGTATACCAATTACGTTCCATTACCAAAGGCTTATTATTAATTTAAAATCAACCGAGCATGTGATATTCAGATCAGAGAAACAGCAGTGTATTGCAATATACGTAGATTAAAGCGCAAACTTCTTTAACAAGTTGATCGCATTTCATAAAGATTATCGGTGATACTTAGACACACAGACTGATAAAGACTAGTTTAATCGTTTAGTTTGAAGAATTAGTAACATTTATCTTATCAAATATTTTGCACTATATTTTGGTACAGTTTGATATTTGCTAGTACTTCAGACTGCATTGACCTTAAGTAAACTTGTTTTTATCGCATTCGGCTCTTGCGCAGAAAAGAGTGTAAGGCCGTTTGATTATTAAGATTTGGTATTTGTTACGATAAATAATAAGACGAATTATAATTATTAGAAATAAAATTGTCCCGTCCGGTTTTTGAAAAATTCCTTCTGCAAATATCTAAGGTTCGGGGGTTTAGGTTAATCAGGGAGATTCAAATGTTTCAATTTATAGATAAATTACGAAAGAGTTTATTCGACTACTCTGCACCTATCTTGCCTAGTTAAATGGTATATAACCTTAGCGGCTACAAGCACGTCCAACCGATACAAGGATGAATTGGTGTTGTCAGTATCCTGTGCCCGGTGCACAGTGATAACTTGAAAAGTTACCACAATAGTTAAAATCTAGACCAAATAGCGTCAATGGAAACGTCAAAATGTACGACGTCAGCTTTACCAATTTTTTAATTGAAGCAATAATTATTAGCTGTGCCGCCTGCCGACATTTCACTAATCCCAGCATCGTGTTGTTGTTAAATTGTCTATGATTATTTAACTTTATACTTATATTTGAAAATTCGACTATTGGACAAGCTGTCATCATACGTTTTCGCCATTGGTCCATATTTTAACGTACTGGTCAACCTAACCACATATCAAGGTGTAGCTTGATTAGTAGAAAGTATTTCATTGCCAGAACAATAACACTTAGGGTCAGTGTTTTGATGTGTGGTAAGGTTGACCAGTAGGTTAAAATATGGAGCTTATAATACCACTAGTAAAAATGTTTGATCTACGAGTATTTCACCGTGAGAATCAGAACACCATACATGTGATCGTGTAAGTTCTACGCCTGCTTGCCATATTCAGACCATTTTATTGCATATGCTCAATTCGCGTCTTTAAGAGTTCTACGAGTAAAAATGAGTAATTGGTCTAGCAGAATACTCTGAACCAAGATTACGGGGCGCGTGCGCTGTCTGTTCTCTCGGGAGAAAGTGCAACAGCCGCGCTACTTTCTGAAGACATAAGTAATGCCTCGATACAGTTAGGCGAACATATATATTTTAAAATAGATGTAGTCATGACTACAATTAGACAAGCAAACGCCGTAAACGCAATCTCGTCGTCTGACGTATTGCTGGATTATTTATTCACTTTATAGGTAGTATTAATATAACCAGGCAATTCATT
The DNA here is from genome assembly GCA_910589355.1 of Parapoynx stratiotata. NCBI lineage: Eukaryota > Metazoa > Arthropoda > Insecta > Lepidoptera > Crambidae > Parapoynx > Parapoynx stratiotata. The sequence continues at coordinate 11,850,477 of OU342461.1, forward strand.
AGCTTAATTTTGCTTCATATCAATTTGATATGGATTGTTATATATGTTCATGTTTCAGTTTCTGTCTATTACACTTACCTATATAGCAAAGGTGTCTATATTGCTTTATTGTATACGGACATTGCATCTAATACCTTCATGTCATTTAATGCTAATGTATCATATTCTTTCTTGTATTCCTTGGCTCTGGTCTAATAAATACAAATGTAACTATATACAAAAGTATAGAAGCTTCGTGAAATATTGAACTTGAATTATAAACCCATATTTTTTATTATATCATAAAATGTTAAGTTTAATTTATTCTTCAGTGTTCTCCCTGTAATGAAAGAAGGTGAAGCGAATTAATGAATGAAATTTAAGGATCGTAGCAAATAAAAAGTACCTAAACTCTACTCGTTGACTTTATGTCTGTATGTTCTGATTCTCCTTCTCTTGTAATAACTTTATAAGACATTTTGACGACCTCCGTGGTCGTGTGGTCTGTACGCCGGTCTCAAGGCGTCGCCATCTCGAGAGGTTCTGGGTTCGATCCCCGGTGGGGGCAAATGTTTGGGTGATAAATTTTCAAGCATTTGTCCTCTAGTCTTCGATGTTTATAATAGGTTGGGGAAAAAGTTTCTTCGCATTTTTTAAGAAAATTCAAAACATTTTTTAAAATAGTTTATTAACATTTAACTAAAGTATGTAGGTACCATTTTGTTCGATAACTTTTTGCCATCTTGTAAGTAGGGACATGATCCCATTGCTATAGAAATTTTGGGACTTCTGGTCAAAATACCGCGACAAGTGGTTTTGGCAGTCCTCTCGTGATGTTAACCTGACACTGCCTAAAGACTTCTGAAGAGACCGAAACAGGTGGAAATCTGAAGGTGCAAGGTCAGGACTATACGGCGGATGCATTAACACCTCCCAGCCAAACTCCCTTAATTTTTACTGAGTGGCTAAAGATGTGTGAGGTCTAGCGTTATCATGATGAAAAACCACACCCCTTCTGTTGATTAATTCCGGCCGCTTTCTATGAACTTCTTGCTTTAATCTCATCAGTTGTTCGCAGTAGAGTTCAGAATCGATGGTCCTGACTAGTGGTAACAGCTCATAATGAATAATGCCCTTTCAATCCCACCACACACACAGCATCACCTTGTTGCGAGTTAACCCGGGTTTCGCCACAGTCTGTGAAGCCTGACCGGCCTTTGACCACGACCTTTTTCGCACGTTCTTATCGTACGTAATCCACTTTTCATCACCAGTTATCAGCTTCTTCAAAAATGGTTCGGTTTCATTACGTCGTAATAAAGAATCACAAATGAGTACACGGTTCATTAGGTTTCTTTCAGTGAGCTCGTGAGGTACCCAAATGTCGAGCTTTTTTGTGTACCCAGTTTTTTTTAAATGCGCCAAAACTGTTTTGTGGTCAATTCCCAGTTGTGGTCAAATTTGTGCTACTCTCACAGACACTGCACTAGGTCCATAAACATCGCAAATTTTTTTCGCGGCTTGCGTTGCATTTTTACGTTTTTTGTAGTAAAATTTTAAAATGTATCGAATTTCTTCATTAGATTCACTCATCTTGGCGGTACGAAAAACAAATGAAAATCACTCATTTTCCTAATTTGAATTTGGAATTATGTTCTTTAAAATTTAAACTTTCAATGATACCAAAACCAGCCAGATACAAATAGTATAGCCAAAGAGATTTTATTACAAGTTTATACATACTATAATGCGAAAAGACTTTTTCCCCAACCTAATATACATTTATATATGTATATTCAGGATATTCATATGTATTTATCAATTAAATATATTTATCCGTCATCTAGTGTCCGTAACACAAGCAGCATTAGTTGCTTTAAATGGGCCTAGTTGAAAGGTAATGCTTTTGAATGTTTAAACATATTTATTTATTTAAGACACAATAGCTCGTAGCATCCATAAATGCTATCCGGGATTTAAAGGGTTTAACAATACATAACATGTAAGTATTACACTATATACTATTATTCCAATATAAATAGAGATTACAAAGTTTTAGTAACTATTTGTCATCTTAAAAACAAAGAGAAAAGTATATCCCAATTGTATGATAAAATATGGAAGCTCCTCCGTAATAAGTTGACCTAAAATATTAAAACAATGGGATTTCTAGACTTATCCAGTAATCTTGGTACGCATGGCGCCTAAAGTCTGCCGCGTAGGCGAAACAGAGAACTGAACCACTAGTTTTATTACTTCCATGCAATTCCTTTATATGTTAAGACATAAATTCCTGTGTCCCGACATAATAATATTACATTCCAATGTTATATATTCGCTTAGTATTATACTAGAGTTCGTGTAGTTTTAAGAAGTGAAAATAGCACTAATTGACGTGCTAGCTAGTAATGCCTCGAAAGATTATAAGACTTACATCAATGTACATACACCTACTCCTGCTGACTAGGTTCTCTGACAACCAAAAGATAGCGGATAACTTATTCAAAATGCCAGTCTTCCTTAGACCCTCAAGCCGGTAACGAGTTAACGCGTTACCGGTCTGAGTGGTTTTTGAAGGCATTTCCCAAGATGTATATTCGAATTCTTTCCTACATATACGAGCACATAACTACATACTCTATGACATATGTATAGTTCTGACGTTTGCGATTATGCGCTTGGATTACCCAATGCTTTTCAATGATGTAGTTCTAATCCTTATTGTTATTACTTCATATCATTTGTCAGCATATTATTATTATAGTAGCCTAAACTATACAAAGTTCGTGGTTTTGTGTGGGTGAGCCAGCATTAGGGTCATCTAGCATTACATCAGCCTTCCGTCCGCAGGCACATTAATTACTTATGGTATATGTTTATGATTATTACCTCATCCTAAACTTAGACATTTTACTATAAAAGGTAACATGAAGAAATCTACAGCTTTAGCTGTTAACCAACATGACCCTCCTAAAACTTGTGAATATGTTGCATACATACAATATGAAAGATTCATTCAAGTGAATAGCAATTAGACATTGGACAGTGCTGTAACTGTCGTAATGTCCTATATTTGGAGTACTTACATCCAGCATGATTCAGGAACTAGTGCTCTGAATTCATAACTCAAATAATATGCCTCAAAATACTTATGCAATTGCGTATGTGATTGTGTTTTCATTTAGAACAAACATCGACAGAATATAAAATTCAAATGAAAGTAATGGACCCCAAACCGTTTCATATTATGGAGATGTTTATTTGAGTCCACTAAAGGGTGAATGAGTCATATCATTAATTAGACAGTGAATTATTAATGTTTATTTCTGTTGCTATTTTCATTGAATTTTAATGTTAGTTGACACGTTTCTGTTATTCAAACTTCGTTTTAGTTAGCGAGGTAGTTTTGGTTTGAAATCCAAAGAAGAATTAAGTGCACAGTGGTCTTCAAGTGTTTTGGTTAGAGTTCGGGTTAATTTTCCTGGTGGGATCAGCGCAGGCACTTCGCTTCAATAGAGCCATTTGCATGCGGTTCGTGGGCGAGGTCCGTCTACCCACGGTTACACTGATCGTAAATTTTGTCCTTTTACTTCTAAGGAGGGATTTTTTCCAGAGGAGCAGATGTCCATTTTTCCTTAAAGGGCTAATTTATTGCATGTTGCGGCAAAAGCTATAAAATAAGTCTTTGAATTTAAAGACACTCCCGGAAATATGAAAATTGGCCTGTTTCCAAAAGCACAAAAAATATTTGAATACCTTGATAAACTTGGTGTTTCGCCTGGAGACTATGACAGGTGTCCCATAATGTTCTATAAGGCTTGCTGTTGGCTTTTACTTTTTTTTTCTTTAAAAAAGTTTAACAATAATAATGTTTTTATTTTGAGGGATATTTACAGTTACTATATTTGACGTATTGGTCATAATGGGGTCCACACTATGACAACAAGAATACGTATAAGGCAATGTTTTGATTGAAGAATTACTGGAAACGTTAAATTGAGGATATTATCGGGTAAGAAATTGCGTCAAAATGGTTAAAGAAATAAAATCGCCTTATTGTGATTGAGAGAATAATGAACGGGGTAACGAACCCAAGATCGATACGATCGGAAAGACCATTCGTGGTACCAGCTCGATTCACTTTCTAGTTAGCGAGCGCTATTGTAATCCGCCTCTAATTTATCTAATGTAAAAGTCATTCCTAAAGTCTGTTCATCCGAACTTGTCCTATTTGGTACACAATCGTGACACTACTTTTTAAAGAAATCGCTCATTTAAAAGTAATATAATAACAAAATTAACGTCATTACAGACTAAAACCTTTTGAATTTAAATAGCGGTTCTATTGTTCCATTTGAATAAAAATTAATGCCAAGATTGTTTACCAAATAAGTCAAGTTAGGATGAACAGACTTTACGTCTAAAATGTTTGCTTGTCTATTAGAGAGATTTCGGTAAGATTATGTAAAACAGTAGTGTTAAAAAAGTATTTTTATGTGGATAATAGTGGATAATTCGTTTACCTTCCTTAAATTATTATCTAAACAGTATTTGTTTTCGAGACAAGCTTACTTCTCAGAAAAGACCACTGTGTGTTTGCTGTGCCGCTGTTGCAAAAGCCGCGGTGAGTCATTCTTCGGGCTATTACTAACCCGAAGGCCAGCTAAACCGTATTGCAATATTAGACTATTGGAACAGTTTCCACTGCAATCGCTCTTGTCCATTATACAAATTCGATTGTACCATTTACACGTGGGCGTCCCTAATAGGACATTTGCACGATCCATCAAGTCTTTGTTTGTAATCTCCGTGATTGATGGTCGAGTGACTTGTAATTCGACATGACCCCTCGATAAATGAATAATTAATAGCAGCGGAAATCAACAAACTATTCCAAATATAGAGCAATACATTACAAATTAAAAACTTACATTGTGAATCAGTAAGTCTGACATCAATAAAAAATGGCGCCCATAAAACGAAATCATCCAGCGAAACGAGTAGCAGACTCACCCGATTACTCAGCGTGTAATTTCGTCCTACCAAGTAGTTGGAGCTTAGCTTGAGAAATAAATCTATCAATAAATATTTACAGAAACATTGTCAGACGATACGCAACATTGCTCACAATAAGACGGTAAATTGGGATTGGGATCGGTAAGGATTGGGGTAAATAATTGGCGTGCATGAAATTTTAAAGCATCATTTTAAACGTTACCAGAAGCGTCATTGTGTTTGTGATTAACATCCGCAAGCCAATTATTTACCCCAATCCTTGGATATTTGGGTTATGGATTCCAAATTTCAGATATTAGTTGATTGGTTGGTGATAGTATAAAAACACGGCAAAAAACGAGACTGCGAAAACCAAAACTTTATGTATGTTATCTTGAGTTTACTTCGTTTGTAAATCAAAGAAACGCTTACAAATAATTGCTCCTAGCTTCTCGTGAATCTTAAGGCAATATTTGCATTATTTTAACGAACTGTTGGCGTTCTGCTTTAAAGTGCATACTAAATATTTAGAAACAACAACAACAACGAAAACAGGAGGTACCTTTAAGCAAATGCCGCGCCTCGCAAACTCCAAAGGGTTTTGTTCGGGATAAGTCCTTGGAAAAGTTTTCTTTTAAAACGTCAATCACATTTTCCGCTTTCTGGACATGAATATCATTAACGGAGCGTTCTGGTTCCTAGACTTTAGCAAATAAGGATTGGTGGCTATTGTTATGTAGGTATACCACACATGTCTTGTTTGTATAGCTACTGATAATCTGCCATTTACTTTAAATAATGCCATTGCTGCTGTACGGCACTTACATATCTATTACTATGGTTCTTTATTGTCTATTTGTATTTGTTTTATATTTTCATTAATGTAGTGCTGCTAAGTGAGGAAGTCTCTGAAAATTATCCAAACCTTAATCATAATAGACCCTTCTCAAAATTTACATTTAACATGTAATAAAGGTAAAACAATAATGTTTTGACAAACAATAATGTTTTAAAACCAAGCATTGCGGTGACTAGGGTCGTCATCTGATTTTATTGTAATCGCGCGACCTGTAAGAACCTTGTCTATATTGCATACAGCAATATTGCGTTACTTTCTTTCTCTATAATTTCAACGTTATAGAACGAATTCGTTTGTTATTAATTTATACTGCTTTGATTACTTACTAAACTCTAATAGGTTTAAATGAACAAATAGTACAGACTTCTTGCGGCGCCATGATTACACTACACTTAAATAAAATATTAAACACAAAACGTCGCTGTAAATGTTTAAGTTGCGTGCTTTGCCTTTTCAAGGTTGTTACCAAAATTGAATTGTCAGCAATGGAATGTAGTGGTTATTGTAGGAACACCTAATATAAGTAACTTTGTCGACTGTAACTGCCGCTTAAAAATTATTCCATCTCAAACTACGCTTTAGTTGAATATATCCAATGTTCACCTACTTTTCTTGTGAGCTAAAATATTGAAACGATTTGTGGCTAGAAGCGAACGTACATCACGTATTTTTTGTGTACCTTCGGCTAAGGCTTCTTTTTGATTCTGTACAAACGACTTAATTTAAGGCCAAAAACGGTAATTCGATGCGTTTGCAACGCAAACAGATTAGTTGGTGCGCAATTAGCGTACAGAGCTTGCGGCGCGCGCTAAGTGCCGCCCGACGGATTACGCCTTCATGTTTGCCAGTCCGAAGTGCACCTTTAGTGATCGCCTCACTAATGCTCTAACGTTCATCGATCTTTGAATCATTGATTGGTCGTTTAGAAACCCGAGAATTTCACACCAATTTTTAATTTTGGCATCTCTAGATGTGTTCTTTATCGGCGAGGAAAAAATATATATCAGCCTACATTTGATCGATTGCAAGGCAGTAGTTGGCCATATCGGGACTCCACTCTTATTTAACATCAGGAGGAAGCCATTTTTCTAACCCTATAAAAAAACAAAATGAAACTACTCCTTTACTTGAACATACTAGTTAATCTTTAAATTCTAAGAACACCCGAACATTTCCTGTGCATTGTTCGCTTAGCAAAATATAAAACTTAATAGACAGTTTGCGCTAAATGAGTCTCGTAAAAGACATTGACTGCATCGTTCGACATCGCAGACATCTAATTACTCACATACCCATACAAGACGTCATTAAGATTGTAGAGTCAGTCACCTTGTGCGGCGGGGGCGAGCACGTGGGATCGCCAATGAACTTGACTGCGAATACTTATCCTGCGACATGTCTCGCATAACGGACAATTAATCTATTTTCAAACGCAGCCTCTTATTATGCAGAGCAATGTTGAATGAATCACTCCACGATTTAAATAAAGAACGATCAAGTGAATAAGTTGATTATAACAAACAGTTAATGTACAAACACATTTGCTTGAAGCGAATTGAAACTTTAATCCGATTTTCTGAGTCTACAAAGTTAACGTTCAGCCTAAATATCAATGGACTCCAATGAAGTTGACTACGACAAATTTTTGTAATCCTTTTAGGGCCCATTCTTTATTTGAGTTATAAAACAGTTTTCTCTTCGATAAAGTTAAAGCTTATAACCTAGTTGAAAAAGCGCCTAAGTAAAAAAATGATTTATACTTTTTAAACTAACCGGAAACGCCAGACGGCAAATGAATATATACCGGTGTAGCAAACTCGCAAAAGTTAAATGCGCAAGAAATATGTCCAGTTACCCATAATGTTCATAATTCAAGGCCACGATAATAAGCTGAAAATTTACACCACATTCGTACGCATCCATTTTCAGCGGCTCGCACATTTTATGGCAGTTATGAACACGCACTCCATATAGTAAAATGTGAAATTATTAAAATTAAGGCTCTTTACGAACCTCCAACTTGGGTCGGAACATGAAAATTGGAAAAGTTTCGCCATGCATGATATATTTATGTTGCGACTTTTCTTCCTCTGCGGCACTTAATGTGCACTAATAGTGAAACAATTACATCAATAACGTGTATCGGTAGGTATTTCTTATCATACTTCATACATTTATAATTTATAATTGCGAAGAGCTTCAACACAGAGTAATTTCAAAATGGCATATTTTTCACATTTACAATTTATCCCACCATTCATAGTAGTTAATTTATCTATTTTTGAACCAAACTCCATAAATTCCCGGTAATATGCTCCTAGAGAGCAGTCATTTACAAATATTTCAACTTTGTTTCTCGAGGATTACTTGAAAAGGCTTCATGAGAATTTAAAGACAAAATAACAACATAGCTTCATACCTTTATTAAAATAGTCTTAGATACTCGTAGCTACTAGTAAAAGGCTTCTTCATTAAGTTGCATATCCTCGAAAGACCTCGCCGTTTGTTTTGGTGTTCAGCATTCAATTTGATTTTTTTATGGAAACATGACCAAACTGGGTGACGAGTTAATAGCTTAGCGTGGGTGCCGTGATTCGACAATTCGGATTTTCATCCATTCCGTCTTGTTTATCGATTAGTCAAGAATCCGCGCCCATGGGCCAACTTATGTCATTTGGCCGGGAGTCAAGGACGAAGCCGCCCGGCTCGACAATGCCGCGCCGAGCTGGCCTTATTTGGCAATTGGTGGGCGCCAGTTTTACGACTTTGCCTTTTTTCCTATGCCCTGTTTCCATGTTTGCTACACTCGTGATAATACGTGTTCATTTGTGTGCTGTACGCACACGAAGCGTTGACCTTTCTCAGTTTTGTCCTGTTCATAAAGTCTCAAGGACGGCGGGCGATCCAGACTCAAATCTTATCACGTATAATACAAGATATCTCGTTTTGGCATTACACGTGTTGTACTTCTATAATTTTATTTGACGGTAACATTACCACTACAAAAGTAAATGATAAATAAGAAAAGATAATATTTGGGTTTTCACAATTACGAGTAAATAAGAGGATCCGCAACAATCGAAAACATTAACCGTTCGGGTCGGTGACGGGCTCTGTTGGCTGGAAAAATGGAACGTGACATTTTAAATTTGGCGCAAAGCTCGCGACATTAATCTGGCGCGTCGCCGCCCTCGCCGTGCCGTGCGTGGCCTAATCCGCCTGCTCCCTCAACGACCCGGGAAGATGGAAAAATCTCGAAAGACTCACATCAAATTACCAGCTTTAAAGCGTAGTGAATTCCCTTGGGCTCAACACGACACACCTTGCCTTTCAGAAGTGTCCCTAAATAACATCGCGATGTCCTTCGGGAAGTTTGGAAGGTTGGGGCGCGCACGTGCTTTTGTCATAGTCATACTTTCATCGAGTTTTACGTACGACGTGCCGCGCACTTCGATTGAGTTTTGAAAGCGCGTGCTTATACAACTTTGCTAATTCTTGTTTTAAAGTTTTTACGAGAATACAAAAGTTTGCCTCTACCACCTACCTACGGCTCAAATACAAGGATCTCATAGTGCAAGGAAATATTCTTATTTCAGAAATCCCTTACACGAGACATTCTTCTTTAATATAATAAAATATTATTCTTCTTACCCAGAAAAACTGAAAATGAGAAGATGATTTAAAATATTTTAACCTCACACTCTACCTCGACTTTATTAGTCTTGTATATAAGGGAAAGTAGAACGTTATTATCTCTCTACGCACTAGAAATTCAATAAATGCATTTCGATCACTAATTAATACTGATATTCTATTGATACACCTGTACAAATATTGTACGCAAGGAAATACTCGTATACGTTTGTATTTCAGTATGACTTCGAGGTATTTATGTGAAAAGTAACAAAACATTATGAACTGATATATACTTTGAAAGTGAGGCCTTTAAACTGCGCGCGTCGAATGGAAATGGCTTAATGAAACAGATAAGGTAATTTCCAGCTTGTATACCCCTAGTGTGAAGTTTCTCTATTGTTGTATGGCAGCACCAACTCGGTAGCGATCTCGTGATGCCCTTATCACGGTTGTACCCTACATAAGCTCTAACTTATGACTCTTCGTAGTTTCATGAAATTGACGAGAAACTTGATACCATTTAACAACTAAAGGTATATATTATCATATCTTTGGTTATATTGTTATTAAACTAGTAAATTGTCATCGCAATTATACATCATCGTAGCAGAGTTGCTATTAAATAACTTTATTTTGATAAGGAGGAACCACTTTTAATACTCGACTATGGTCTCATCGTAGCGACATTGGGAATACCCACTCCCCAATATACCCATTGGAGCCCTTCCATGGAAGCGACTCGGGTTGTGGTCAAAGCAATTCTCCAAGCCCGTTTCCAGGGGTTTCCTAAAATGTTCTGCAAAACTCCTGACGTGGTAGCCGGTGGCCAAGGAGATTGGCGAACCTGTGCTCGCCTTCTTCCCTGCCCCCTACGCCGAAAGTCCGGCTAAAGTATCTTCTTACCGTTTCTTCTCTTCTTCTCTTTCAGCCTCTTCATGCAAGAACACTTGCTCATAGAAGTAGGCGGCAGTCTTTACTATGAATGACCAAAGCACCCAGAAACGGGCTTTATTACAATATTATTACAATAACAGTTACTAATGTATATCTCAATTATATCGATTTTGAAGTATCAAAAGATCTGTATCCTACGATCGTAAAAAGAATACTGTCAGACCGACTAAAAGTAAAATATGCTATTGTTCTTGCAATTGCATCTTACACGTCTGGCTCTTTGTGTGTCAGCACGCGACAGGCCGCGTGAAACTAGCTCGAGCCTTTGAATACCGTCTCGGGCACAGCCTAAAAAGACGTACGCCACTCTGCCGCCGGCGCAAAACTAGCACGCTTGCACCTTATGACTCAAAAGCTAACTTCAACTTAACCCGGCCTCTCAAGCCATTAAAGCTGTATGCAGGTAATAAGCGCTTTGAAATTCAGATAAGCTACCTATCCCAAGTTATTGCTACGTATTTCATGTAGGTACCCCTTGCAACGTATTAAACTGCAACTTGAAATCAAAATTTGTACTAAACTAATTACTTCAACTATTACCAACTTACTGAAACGAAACTTTATAGGGTCGAGCATATTAACTCGAAATCCAATCTTGCACATGTCGCTGCTCCGTAATGAATTCAACAATAATTAGAGTTACCGCGTGAGAGCGGTCACGGAGCTTACCGGCGGATGTCACAAATCCTAGCCAAGGGCCGGGACCGTGTAATGCAAATAACTGTGTTTACCTGGGACTCCAGAGCGCCGCAGACCGCCATCCTCGCGCGATTCATAATAACGGCTTTTATTTCCGTAACTAGCTACGCCAAGCTTTCATTTTGTAGGTTAACGCGTATTGTGTCACCACGAAACGAATGCCGCCCAGTAATGGAGTTTTTAAGCGTTGAGCTGCAAAAGCAAATGATGTAACTGGAATAACCGTGTGATTGCAGAGTAAACGGTCTGCTATTTAAACTGTTCCTAGTCCATACTGTCATCTTCAATTTTATTGGAACAGAGATAGTATCTTTATTTTCTAATACGTATTTAAGTTCTTGATAACTTACAACACCATGATGGTTTGTACTTGTGTTCCTTTTTTATTTTAGAAGAGTATTGGTAGTCGGGTGATGAGCAAATCACGATATTCTCAAATTATACAACAATAACCTTGAAACAAAAACAGGTAGGGTTGTTCCTAGCGGTAAGAGGGTTTTAGAGTAAACGTATTTTGTTTATATCCAAATTAACCGAGAAGGCTATTACGTTATAATTAATTCCTTCAATATCTTTATAAGGCGCGACCCTTGTCGCTGCTCAATTTGTTATGATAAAATTTATTATGAAAATAAGTATTGAAATTAAAAATGGTTTAATAACATTTTCGTAATTAATGTTCCTTAAAGTTTAAGCGTAATAATTAATGAAAAGGTATGTATAATACCTTTTATACTATAGTTGTTAAAATCAATACTTAAATTACGATCCGCTCTTGTATGATTAATTCCAATCTAAACATGTATGTTTTTTGTTAATATACCGCATTTCTTAATCCTCAAATACCGACAGAAATCACAAAAATTCGCTGCACCGTAAACATGTTCCAGACTTAACAATTCTACGAGAACTCTCAAGAAGCCACGTTGAGGGCTATTTCGAGTCTAACATTAGTATAATTTGCCGGGCATATTGGAAAACTTGTAATTGGTTTAGTTTTATATTCGTGTGGTATTGTGTGCAGAGTAAACTTAAATGATATCACTTAGCAATAGATCTGCCTCTAAAAACTATTATCTGTTATATTATTTCGGGTGCAATTGTCAAGAAATCGCTTTGGTGAAATTCCTTCACGATTTTTTCCTTTTTTTTCCTTTATTTATACTTGCTTTGGATCCATAATTTAAAATTGTGTTGGAGTCCTTATACTTATAAGTGTAATAATACATGTTTAATGTTTATCTCTTCTTGTTCCAGATTTTGGCTCGGAGTCATATATCATTGTAAAGAAGCTCTCTTAAAAGTAAGTACAAAACATCAAATAACTTGACCTTAATTTTCTCATTGGGTTCACTTCATATAACTCTATTTTGTCTAGCTGGAGAAATATTTTGTGCCTATTTTAATATCTTGCTGTGTCTGTGTCATATTTTTCATGATTACTCTCTTGGCAAAACACCAAGATCCTAGTCGCTTATCTTTCGTAACTTTTGCTGAGCAAAATAGCTCAATGTTCCTGGATATTTTTACCTAAAAAATCTTTGAAACAGTTTCATACTTCATCTTGAGTACTTAACCCAAATATTATTTGTTTAATTTGCCTTGTTGCGGCAAAATTCCTTGGGATTTTTTGAAAATAGTGTTTCTCTTTCTTAATATATTGGCCCCATTGTATTGTATCGTTATAATCTTCTGAATGTTGGCAGTGTGAGAAGAGCAATCAAAACTAACTTTCACTAGACTATTATAGTCGCACCAAAATGTTATAGTGATATTTTTGCGAATCCAGTCGCTTATCAATTTGCATAACTGGAACATTTCGTCGTAGTTTTCAATATTGGCGTAATATTAACCTATAAAAATATAATGACCTTGAAACACCGCGCTCACCAACTGTACAAATGGGCAATTTGTTTGGCAACTGTTTAGATTTTCACAAAAGTCGTTAACGTAGTCACTTTTGGTTTCTTTTGTACCATGAATTACTTATGGTGTCATTTGCCTAAGGTAATGTAACCATACGAGTTGGCGTGCCCAGGATCACCATAGCGGGAAACAATTGCGGAGAAACATGAGCCATTGTCTGGGCTTGCCGAGGCGATCCACATTAATAAATGCCAGATTGCCCTCCTAGAGCCCTATATATACAAAGTCAGCTTTGTACTGCACCTCAGTTTACATTATAACAAAGCTAGAAAGTTCAGCTCTTTTTAAATTCAATTCGAACCAAGTCGAATCGGGCAAAATCTCGTTGATGTTACAATGGACTCGGTGTTGTTTGAAGCTCACGATTTTCTGGACATTTTAGATTTAAAACTTAAGAGCATTTCTTTCATTGAAAAATAATCCCTTGAGTTATCTTAATGGTCGTAAGTCATAATCGGTGCGAGCGATCACAATAAAATGAGAAATTGCGGAAATGTGATTCTTCGAACACTTTTTAATTGTAATATTTATAGTTATTGATCTTGTTTTACTTCTGAGCTAGTTACTTTATATTACGCTGTATAATTCAATATTATATACGTGTATGATAGAAGCAAAAAGTACAGAATTTTCGTCTATAAATCGAAACTGTTTAATATTCTTTTGAGAAGACAAAAGACATGATGTCGTCCAAACTTCGTCAATTTTCGGGGAAACGTAAAGCCCCTTGGTGGCTCTTGTCCGCACTTGCTGCCAAAGTGGAGGTAACATCAAGAACTTTCCACTCGTAGTACAGTCGTACTTACCTTGTCTAGAAAGGGATCAAACTGCAGTGCATTCGCCGCAATGTATTATGCAGACCGGGGCGCACTACCTATGTAAGCGGCTCCGAATCACTCCCTCACTCGCTCTGGAACATTGCTAGTCCTTGGAAATTTTCTATTACTAAATTTTTGAGGAGAAATCGATTCTGATTGAACTTTTGTAAGTTACGAGTATCCATGGTGGTATCACAATAATAACGTTAATATTTAGTTGTATCTATACGAACAACTTAAAAGCTGATGACATTCCGAATCGTTCGTATGTGATTTAATTGATATCTTTTGAATATTTAAATAACGGATCTTTACTCCACGGATCTCTGAATGGTCTGCTTGTGTTATATAATATAGGTACACATAACAAATGTAAGCCAGCTGAGTAAGCTAAAGCTAATCGCGTCTCATTTCCTACGTGTCGCTCGTTCTAGTGGGAAACACAAATGAAATTGTGGGCTAACGTGTCGTTCCGGAGACTCGGCCGACACCATACGCAATACTAAACCGACACTTCATACTTTTGGCCTTTCGATTCTGATATATTGGGCCCTTACCTATGAAATTGGTGTTTTTATTCTGTCTTAGCAATTTGTCCGTAACTATTAAGTTTCAGAACATTCTTATAAAATAATTGCCTCTTCTGGTATTATTTAATTTGATAATATTTTGTTAGTTTAATTGTGTTAGAATTAGACACAAAGACAATTATTTTTAACTGCCTCCCGAATACATCATTTGATTTGCATTAACATAAAAACGATGAATAATTTTTATCAAGCGTGTTCACACACATATTGCTAGAGCTTGTCTAATGATACATGCCAAATATTATTATTTCTGGATTTGTCGTTGTGAAGAAAACTGATAAAATGTTAGTATGTAAAATGCAGACATTAGGTCCTCACCAATTTCATAGGTAAGGACCTAATATAAAACACCTACACATTTGCTGTCAGTGTAATTCAAACCAATTTCCTCGGCCGTTATCTTATAGACCTAAATATGTAGATCTCATCGCATTCATGTCATGCTTTACAAACCCAATCTATTTTCGTCTATTGTTTTCTTGCCGTCCGGACAATCTTTTCCTGACCGTTCGTCGACTGATTGATTGTTGGAAAATAACGCTTGTGACGTTTAAGCTCTGGCTTTTCTTTATATTGTTTTCTCTTATCTGAAGTAAACTTACTTATAATCAAATTTCACTAAACAATGCCATCAATTCTTGGGTGAATATAACCCAATGTATTAGTAGTTATGCCACACATCTTCAGAAGTTTCATACGTTCGCGCCTTAGGGTAAGTTTTGTGATCCGTATTAATAGTAACCTCAATTGTTAAAATCTAGACCAAGAGTGTCAATGGAAAAGCCAAAATGTATGACGTCAGGTTGATAATTGTTAAATTTGCGATGAAAAGTCGAAGTAATATACATCAGCTGTGCTGCCAACCGCCATTTTACTAATCCCAGCATCGTACATACATATAATCACGACTATTATCCCCTAAGGGTTAGTCATATACTTGGCAAAAGCACCGCAAAAGAAGTCCATTGCCATAGTCTGCGCTTCGCCAAGCAGTGACTGCACTCAGCGTGACAGGTGGTAAGTCGCCACTATAAGATATTGGATGGTTGTGCAGTTCTAAGTCCATTAGTCGCCTTTTACGACACCCGAGGGAGAAGATGGGTTGGTAGTATTCTTCCCAACATCGTGTTGTGGTTAAATTTTGATTATTTAACTTTAGTTATATTTGAAAATTCGACTATTGGACAAGCTGTCATATCACGACATCATACGTTTTCGCCATTGGTCCAATTTTAACCTACTGGTCAACCTGACCATGGATTAAAAAACTGACCCTTAGTCTGAGAAGTTTACAACAAGGGAAAGTCAATTTAGTTAAATCGAAATGAACGGCTTTCCGAACGAACACATAGGTCCTTTATCGCATTTCACGCAAGTTTCCTCGGGCAGCTCTCTACTTACACGATTAATTTGAGTCGATAAATCCACATTAAAAGCGGGGCAGGGGCAGCCAACCGCGCCGCTCTGTAAGTAGCCGCCATTTCGACCTTTTTGTTCTCGTTGAAACCGGCTCTCTAAACTCTTTTAAGTAATGTATTATCGTTTGATCTATAACAGTGACAAGTCCTCAGTGGTTCACGCTTGCGGATCGATCGGAAATTGGTAAGTCCAAGAATGAAATGGGGGTTTGTTGTGGCGCGGCGGCCAGGACGTCACGGCCGGCGAGACAGACAGGCAGCGCGCGCGGCGCCTGTGAGACCATTAGATGTCTGCCCGATGTGGAACGCTCGATAAACTTGTAAAAACGCCTTCTACCCATTTAATTTTATACCCTCGCTTAAGCTTTGCTATTGGCAGATTTCTTTTTTCTTTTTTTACGTCCCACATTAACTGTATCGCGCGTTATTATTGCGTCTTTATTTTTTAAATTCAATCCCCTCGTTATAAGTCTACAGACATACTGAATAAATTAATAACGATTCGTCTATTTAATGTTTTTAGGTGTGAAGGTACAACCTTGCCGCAAGGAAATTCTCAACCATATTAGACGCTCCTCTCGTGTCAACAGTAATTCGAGACACAGTGGAATCCAAACTTGTTTTCTATCCTAACATTGCAAACAACATTAGGTTGCCTTGCCTTACCTTACACCTTACAAATGTTAAGTATTATATAAACATGGAAATTAAATTGGAAGGCCAGCAAGTATTAAATGAAGAAAAAATTATAATAAACAAAAGGGCAACCTTTTTATTTATTTTTAACTTGTATTTCTCATAATATTTATAATTTTTTTACGAAACCTGAACTATTACATTACAATAGATATAGACAATTACCATTGTTATCAGAGGCAAATGTTCAAAAATTTAATGTCTTAAAGGTGTTAACTTCAAAGACTAGTCATTGATTTTTGCAAGAAAATTTAATCAATAGGAAACTGTTACTATTTTTTTTCTTTAAACATTAATAGAAGGAATAAACAAGTCAACACATTTAGTAATAAATAAGTAGACGTAACATTCTATCCTTTACGCTCTATATTTTTTTTTATAATTTTTTATTATAACATGAAATTTGATTAAAGTTATTACTAGTTGCCATACCACGTTGTGCTCGAACAAACATCAATATTAAAACTCGTCCCACCCCAAAGTCCATACATTACACAGAAGCGGGGGAATGATATTGAAACAAAATATTTATGACTTCAAGTGATAAACTTTATGTTGCGGTAAGAATTTTATTCTCCTCATGAAATAGGTAACTTCGTCTTTTTGTTAGGTATAAATAGGGAATGTATTGACCAATAAAACAAATGTCTCATACACCTTTAGGAGGGTAGGAGTAATTTTGGTATATTTGTTTCATATACTTTTACAAAGAAGTTATTTTTATTGTATAGACATCAATGTGTTTTTATATTACAATTTATTCAAGTTATCAAATGAAAATTCTTTTATTATCTCAGGTTATATTATTAGAACGCGTTACAAAGTTAGGTCATGGAGTGAATTCAAAGCAGCTATATAGTTCGCGATTTCGAGTAAACTCCTAATTAGAATGTAAAGGAAGCTCAATAAAGTCTATGTATTGCCAGTTTTCGGGGCACGTACACATTCCTACATGTATTAAACGAGTTCCTTTCCATTGTACTTAAACATTATTTCTTCCATCTACGCAAGTACGTAATTTTTACGTAAATTTTAATTTCCATATTAAAGTTTCTTCGTAATATTGTTGCCTATGCAATTATTATTATTTTTTAAATTCACACCTGCCCACTAGCCCCATTTTAAGCAACAAATTCTGTTTTGTTAGGAACATTGTATGACGGATTAATATATTTAATAGATAAATACATATAAATATCCTGAATAAACTAGAGAACAAATGCCTGGAAAATCGTCAGCCAAAATTTAGCCTCACCGGGTATCGAACCCAGAACCTCTCGAGATGGCGACGCCTTGAGACCAGCATACAGACCACTCGACCACGGAGGTCGTCAATTGAAATGTTTGTCGTGCGTGACATTTTTTTTAGTTTTATTAGAAGATATAGAGTTTGTTGTCAGTTGTCAGTTAATCCGTATACTATTTACCAATTTCAATCATTTTAAGCTTGACATCTGAAACTAAATGTCTACCGAATAAAAGACAAATTTGTATAAATTCAATGCCCACTCTCACTTAAATTCCGCTTAACCATGCCTAGCGTCATAAGAGCCATAACATTTGGCTGCCTTGAAAGTGCAGTTGCTTGACACAGATTTTCGTAGTATTTATTTCATTTGGCTCTAGCTCCTCACACCAAAGTAAGTAAGTCACTCAGTTGATATTTCTTCTGATGTAAATAAAATTGAGTTATATTTATTTTTTGTTCAATTGGTTGATTTAAATTTTTTATTTATCACACTATCTTGAGTCGGTTTCTATCAAAATATTTGAACCTTTTTATTAGTTCTTAGATCTTCTCCTGATATATCTTAATCTTTATATGTGTTAAATTTTCAGTCGTGAATATTACTTCAACTCTACGAAACGAACACGAAATATTCCCACTCTCTCTTAGTATGCAAACCCGTCTTAAAACGCGGGCGCGCAAAACGTGGGCGGTTCTCTCCACAGGGACTTAATTTGTTGCTCTCTTGGCTCCTCGCATCTCACTTTCAAACGGCGTAACGCGACCTTACCACTTCCCCCCAAAACCGTGTCGACGTCATGTCCGCCCTCGCCGAGACTAAATCGAAATCCCTTGCTCATTATAACGTAGTAGAAATGTTTAGGTTCAGTTTCAAGACAGTTCTGAGCAATGAATGAAACGGGATATTTGTGTTCGTTATAGTTCCGTAATATAACTTACGATTCCCGAAGTAGGCAGATGTGTGGCAGAAACACCAACATTTCGCCTGATATGAGGTCCCCATACCCCCCTGTTACCTGCCTGAGGCAAGCGACATTCACAACAAACTGTACTTAAGTTTTATTCATACTCTGGTGGCACAGTCCGCGAGGATCGCAAATTAATACATACATACAATCACGCCTGTAATCCCCGAAGGGGTCGGCAGAGTCCAAGGAGCACTGTGTTCCTTAAGACCACATGTAGCCATTTAAAAATTGGGTTTGGTCAGATGAAAAATCATGAAAGAGTAGTAATAAGTGGCTAGCTCATCGCCTACACAATCACAGACCCAGTACCCAATACGCCCTTAGTCGCCTTTTACGACATGCTAGGCAAGAAAAGGGCATTCTGTTTGTGTCCCGGACCAACACGGGGTATATCGCAAATTAAAGTATCAATAAATAATGTGATCTTATGCAAAATACTCGTAGATGGCATACGTTCTGCCTTATTAAAGGTTTGATGTGGGATCGATCCTCGTGGTGCTAGTCGCTAGGTGCGCGACAATCTAATCCCACCAAAAACATTTTGTAAAAAACTAGCCATGTCTCCATCGAGCTGCTTGTTTATCTCTAAAAAGTAATGAAATCTAGACAAAGTCGTGCCAAGTCTAAGGTTCCTTACTGCGATTTCTTCATTATTATAGTTAATGTTGTCTGACTTGGCCGTTGAACATTCTTTATACGTTAGTGGCTTTGTCAAGCCTACAATTGACTGGTTATTGAATCAGCGTTTTCCAAGTGGCAATTTTCCATCGTCAATGGGTAGCGGTTCTGGCGACAGACTGGTGCAATGGTGTCATGGAGCACTTGGTTTTGTACCCTTGTGTACCCTTCAACGGCCAAGTATAATACACGGCCAAGTACATACAATACACACAACATTAACTATAATAATGAAGAAATCGCAGTAAGGAACCTAAGACTTGGCACGACTTTGTCTAGATTTCATTACTTTTTAGAGATAAACAAGCAGCTCCATCGAGACATGGCTATTTTTACAGAATGTTTTTGGTGGGATTTCACTTCTTTTTATGTTTGATGTGGGATCGATCCTCGTGGCGCTAGTCGCTAGGTGCGCGACAATCTAATCACAATACCATAAAGGAGTGCAGTAAAATATTTATGGCGCTGGGAGCGGGCACGCCGCGGTACCCGCCGCCGTCGCTGAACCTCCCGGGCCATAGTTCCTTGAATTTTCAAGTGTACTTGTACAAGGAGGTATTGTTGTAATATTGTTCAATTCACATGATAATTGTGCACCTGTATAACAAGAAGTAGTAACTGGCATGGAAAATTAAAACACTGCGTAATTTTTAAATCGGATCTTACAAACGCGTGTGTTGGAACTAATACGATGTAAATATAAGAGATAATTCCGCTTAATTATTATCGTTCAGAAATTAATACTGTGTTGTGGTTAATCTTTTTTCTAGATTCGTAAAAGATAAAGTCATTTTAATATTTGATTCTGTACAAGATAGTGTAATTAGATCGGCCCAGCCACTTTTTTATTCAGAGCAAATAACGTAAGAATCTCACAAGTTTTCGTGCTCGCTACTGCAGTGTTCAAATATTTATTCAATGAATACTAATGACATGACATGTCGGTTAAACAGCTTTAGTGTGATGGAAAGGAGCTTTACAACACTTCCGTTGGGTTAATTAATTTTGATTGAATTGCTTTAGTTTTAGTCTCTTCACGCGACCGAGCTACATTAAGAATTCCGAATGAAAAATTAATTTGTGTAAAATTTTATTCATGGCTTGAAATTTCTAACGATCCCAGGTTAAATTAATTTAGACCACTGAGCTGTTACAGTAATGAATCTACCCGAGTCTGACCATACAACGTCAACCCTAAGGGACCTCTAAAAGCTTAGCAAAGTTTACACATTCATAAACTGTGCATCTTAGCTGCTTTAGTACCCAATTTAATGTACTAAGGCCCTTGATAGTTAAAAAATCCTAAATACCTAAATCTGTTGCCATAATATCAATGTTTAAAGCATTGTTGTGTTCCGGCAATCAGGGGTAAGCCAGCCAGTTCCTCAGTTGTTGAGGAATACAGGTGAAGCTCGCTTCCACTTATTGTCACTTACCATCAGGTGAGATGAAGGCCAAGAGATTGCCTGTCATATGTTAAAAAAATTTATATAATAGAAGCAGACACCTGCACGACACACGAGAAACTTCTTACGTTTACTGATCTCTTCTAAACTCATTCCAAAGTTTTTATGCACTGAAGTCTCGAATTAAATTGTTGGAAGTGAAAAATTTATTAAATTGTCTTGGCACGAGTTCTGATAAAGTACTACGTGCATTTCTAACAAACAACTCACACAGGTTGTGTCACACATGAAGAGGGGATTAGAGAAGTTTGAAACCGCGTATGCGAGTAGTTATACTGATGCCACTTGTAAGTATACTACTTGGTACTTAATGCTTTTTTCAGTACCATTAAATTGGTCGATAAAGTTCATGTGGTCGTCTACCGCGGCTATTAGAATATTCGATTTTGGAATTGGCTCGTAACTTGGCGGTTTTTGTGGCACATAAACAAGTAGCACGTGCGCTGACCACTTAACGATTGATTTGACTTAAAATGCATAGTTTTCGGGCTGACTGACGATCAGCCCGCCAAATGTTGCGCTGCGGGCGCTTGGCAACCACACGTGTGGCGAGCCACAATCACCCATACAAATTGGTAGCTTCACGAGGTACACTTGAACTCATAACTTTGATACAAGTCAATAAGCGTACTGGCGTGCAGAAAAATTTGCATTAGCCTATCATATGGAATCCTTTTAGAAAAGCTTTGGACTGCTTCGTTTAGTTGTAGACATTTTGACTCAGTTTCTCCGAAATATTTGCGAAATAAAATGTTGTTCTTTAAAACTCAATCTCTTTAGGATTAGAAGCAGACATTTTGTTTTTTACTACACTATTGACGTCAGACAAATATACGTTAGCAATAAGTTGTATCTGGGCTCATGTATCGGCTCATAATCGTAGCGCGCAATCGACCACTGAAAGCTTTTTGAAAGCTTACAGGCGGCGCGCGATGAAAGGTTCGCGCCGTGATTTCCACCGCGTCATTGCATCCCGAGTTAAAGTGACAACATTTTTTTTTCTTTACAGTTTGCATTTGAGTAATGGCTTGTGATTTAAAGCCAATGCATTGTTGGTTAATTAAATGTCTTTAATCTAGTACTTTGCTTACATTCATGACTCAGTTTGAAGACCCGGCGGACTTCACTTTTGCTATACAATGTTCTTAATATTGAGTGTACGCTTTTCCTTACTGACTGTTTTTGTTAAATAAGTTAGGTACTTTGAGAAAAGCGTATATTAATAATAATGTTTGTTTAGAATTCTAAGCGGAGTATTATCCTATGTCATTATATTGGTTATCATCAATCGCCAAAACAATAGCAACGTTATTTGACGTGAAAACCTACTCATATTCCTCCAGCTATCGGATACTTGATAAATCGCTAAATAATGCGCCCTCTGCCGTTCCTCGGCACCACCCCTAATGTCTTCTTAATGCTGCATGGAGATGTCACATTGCACATTCACAACTAACATTTGCCCTTTTCACTTCGCTCTGCGCCTTATTGCGCTCGAAAATCGTCTGGAAGCAGAAACGTATATTGATATTCATTGACGAATTAAATATGTATTAGTATTCGGAACGTAATGGTTATTAAAGTGACACCGGCGCGGCAGCGACGTTCCCGAGCTCTATAAGAGCACCGAGTTTGTTAAGTATGAAAAGCTCCATTTGAACGTAAGCTTTTTTAGCTCGTTTTGCCTCCGCCGGCTCGCCGAGCGCTCCTTTTGTTCCAGGAACGTGATCTGGCCGAGATAAAGCCGACCGACGTTATTGCTCCGTTCCTCTCTTCAATCGAGTTTGTTTCTACTCGTCACACTTGTGCTGCTTTGCGTATTATCATAGCTGAAATGATTTTCTGCTTCGGTGTAGACAATTTTTCCCGTCAGTTAGGAATATCTCCACGCCCATTTGTTTCCGTGTCAAGAACATTTTAACATTTTTGTAGCATTTCCGTCGCCGCCATATCTCATGGTACCATACGGCTTCGCTTCCAATATAACGCCTCAGGATGACAAACGTTACACAGTCAAATGTGATGTAAATATTTCTGAAATGCGGTTTAAATCGAGCACTCGGCGTTATTCGAATATTCAGTAGAGTTAGGACAAGCATCCTTCAAAAATTTTGATTTTAAACCGAACACCAGATACTACAAATTTTCCCGAAGATCTGACTTAAGTCATGTTTTAAGAAGTTTTTCGGGGCTTAAAGTATTTTTCTACGTTCCTGATTTCAAGCCCACCCGCACCCGTCCTTATCATAAATTATCCCTGCAAAAACTTTTAAAGCTATTATAACTCTGTTCTGTTGATATAAATCGTAGCGATCGTCGGCAATTCATTTTACTATATTACGTATGTATCCGTAAAATATTACAATATATTTTCACGGTCTAATATTATATTTTACTGTTTGTCGTATTTAATATTCGGAACGAGAACTCGCTCCTATAAAACAAAACAACTCTAACACCCACTCAAAAGCCAACAGGATAAATTTAGCTCGACTAATTAAACCGGGTGTGTATATGTGATGCCGCGTATTCGCATGTCACAGTTCGGAGTGGCGCCGGATTGTAGTAGGCGATATGCTGGAGCAGTTATCTCAGTATCGGCTGACTACGCCCGTTGTGGGCGCCATGTTTATTTTTAGTCTCGCGTGTAAATTCACTATTGCGATGAAATTTACAGCGATCACCGCGACTCGCCGGCCGCCGACGCCGCCCGCCCGTTCCCTCGCCGGCCGGACCGATACCGACGCTACAAATGACAAGCTAGCACTATTTAAAAAATGTCTACTATTTTACACTAGAATTCCCGCCTGGCTGTCGATGAGCAATAATTCTTTTGTTCAATGGGCGAGTTTCATAGGAATAGTTTTATGGGATTAGGGGGAGATTTTATTTGATTTTCCACCGTTTCTGCGAATTTCTTTTAAGAATTCTACAGAAAAGATATTGCCGACAAGTACTTTCATTGATTGGTATGCAAGAAAGCATCATTAATCAATCACTTACTTACAAGCTTATTATATGTAAAGATAAATATATCTTTAGCGTCATTCCACACTTCCACCTCATGATGAGTAGCTCGTAAAAGGATCGGTATTTTTGGGTTTACGCTCGTGTCGCAGCAGCTAATACCCTTGTTCGTCAAAATACCATTACCCACACGGCGCGGCCCCCTGTCAAGCCGAGATTTGGCGTAACTTAGTGACTGATTAGCAATTGCTTTGAACTGGCGGGTGCGACAGGTGGTCGGTGCGCGGGGCTGACCCGCGACTCCTGGCTGATTGATGGCCGCTCCTAGTTCCCTTCTCATTCCTATCTACTGCCTACTTTGTGGAACTAAATAACTCGCTTCAATTTGCTTCCATACCTAACAACGACAAGAATTAGGTAAATATCCTTACAATATTTCGTTACATTTTTCCTCATTCAAAGGCAATAAATTATTCTTGAATAAAGTCGAATTAAGGTAAGTATTACATATTAATTAGTTCAACGTTTAGTAACTGTCTAACTTGCCTCGGTATTTTCTGTGAGAGGGAAGACTTTGAAGCGTAAGAAATGCGAAATTCTATTGCGCTGAGGCTTCACGATGCCATGCCCTAGTACCTAATTAATACTGATTAGTATTCAGGTAAATTTTAAGCAGACTATTTGCATGTCAGTTTCTAAGACGTTAATAGCTGAGTGCTGTGGAAAATTTTACAAAGCTTATCTTGGGGAAGTGTTTAAGTAAATCAAATGTCAAATGTCGATTGTCTGAGTAGATGGGTCCCACGCTCGCGGCCGCGGTCTAATAACCGAGGTCAAGTCTGGCTCATGCATATTCACGGCTCAGCCGGCGGCGACTCATCTGTAACGGTCCCGCGACCGGTTGGGCCCATTGTTGCACGGCCACATGGTCGCCGGCGCCGGCAACACCCCGCCACTGACACCGAATTGCAACCAGACCGGAGCCTTACAATACAGCTCTATTTTATGACATCACAACCCTACGCAAATATGTAGGTATATTTTATTCCACGTTTATCAAGTTTAGACAATTAATTCTGCTAATCATCATGAATTCTTTGCCCTATTCGCAATTTTATTTGGGATAAAATAAATTCTGCTAATATGTTCATGCAAATATACCGCTGTTGGAACGTAGTTTACACACTGAGGGTAGTGCAAAAGAATCACTGCTCCTCATGATGCATTAGGTGGCACCACCTAATTTACATGCGCAAATATCAAGTGTGCAATTTTCGTGAGTCCTGATGCATTGCGCTGCACTCAGAACCCACTTTTTGCCTTTTAAGTACAATATTTTGCGAATTCACATACTATCGCCTTTTATTACAGAACAACGAGTTATTAAGATTACAAAGGTCGGGTCAGTTAAACGCCGGTAGATATTTATATTCTAATTAGGTGCCAGCGACAGCGGCTCGAGAGGGTGCATGTGTAATTTGGACACACTGTTTCTTTGCACGGCATATTATGACATTATTTTAATGAACTAAACAGCGTGCCGTAGGTGTCGAAAGACCCATTTTTACCTCACCTTTATTTTGAATCTCATGTTTATGCATTTAGTGTAATAGATTATTTGGTAAATATAAATTATTATTTTATTTTCTTAGTCTTGTATCGGGAACGTTATATTTGATAAGGAACTTCTGACGGTTCTGCCACCTGCTTTCATATTCCATTAAAATTACGTCAAAGTTTTAAAAACTATCATCTATTCGTCAAAATAACCGATATTACTAAGAACAATTCGAAAAGCAATCTCATAAAGTACACGTATCGCAGAGCCAATAAAAAAGTAATCTATTTTTTTTTTTGTGCCTAAATGTCATTTGACTGTGGAATTGTGATTGGTCATGTTTTTATAATTCCGTCATGTCTGCATATCGAATCGGCTCAATGTCGATTTAGAGCCGGAACAAAACAGAGCGCCGCGCCGAGCCAGACAAAACTGATTCAGTGTTATGTCTATTTCTGTGCCATTTAAACGAATTTATTTGTAAAGCCTGCACTTTTTTTGGCTTACTTTTGAATTGTGCACTGTGTATCTTTGCGTATTATTTCACTCCCTTTATTGTTGTCTTTTTGTGTCTAATCTTATTTCCTACTTCTAAATAACCTAGTCAAAAATTATTGTATATTTTATTAATGAAACACAATTATTTCACAAATTTTCAGATGATTGAACTCGTTATCGAACGAAGGATAGATTTATATCTATATCATAGGTTTCTTAACACATCAAAATGCTTAGTCTGATGATCTTTTGTAACACACAATTTTGTGAATGACGGGTGCTCTGGTTTGCCGACCCTAGATTAACGATGAATGGATTTTTTATTTAGTACAAGTAATAGTTGCATAACTTATATTCCAAAGTAGAAGAGATTCGAAATGCATGATGTTTTATGAAATAATTAAATTGTAGATGCCATAAAAATGTAAAATTTTATCTTTGATGTTGGGAAACGATATAATTTTATAGTATTCAGTGCAAGAGCCGTACACTTAGCGCGATCCTTCATAGAGAATAGTAAAATAAAGACGGTGCAGTAATGCATTTAACATTTTGAAGGATCGTTAAATTGCACATTACACGAACAGGCTGCGTCGAGTGCCAATTAAAAAAGAACTGCTAAGACGGAGATCGTAAAAATGAAGTCCCGTTCTCGCCTGATTAAAAAGTCTGCTCTAATCTTAATCCAAGCCTAAATTTTTCTCTATCTTTTTATATTACTTTGGAGCACGTGATTAGTCATAAGCCGTCATCAGCAGAAGATATTGCAGGATTTTTAATCGAAAATAGTCTTGCAGTGAAACTTAATATTTCGTTATCTATTATATATTTTTGACTGTTATTTGTTCTTGACGTTGTATTGCTAACTTTATAGAACATTGTTTTCCTACAGTTATTTGTATGAGATTCGAGGGTATTGAATGTTTTAATTACGCTTGTCGGTTTCGCACCGATTGGAAACGTAAACAAACACGCCCTTCAGCAGTCCGGGAATTCCGATTGGAATATTTTGTTACAATAAACATGTAAAGCTATTTCGATAACTTTGAATTGTTTCAAATTCGCTCTTACAGGAAGTTATATTAGAACTTACAGCGATTATCAATCATACAGTAATTAATCAGCTAGAGCTTTAAATGTTTATAGAACAAACTATATTTGATCCTCAAATACTCGAAGAGTGTCAAAATTAAATGTAGAAATAAATAACAAAGTACAGCCAACAAATGTACGAAATATTGATTCATTGCATATTTTATATACTAGGTAACTTACTCGTAACAACTTAAAAATCAATAATTAAACCTATTACAAAACCTATAACATATAAAATAATTAAACTCGACATTTCGATGAATTTTATTATACCATCTTTATCTTCTTTATTTGATATTATATAAATTATTGTTAATTTTATTTCATTATATGCATTATTCAAATTATTTTTCAATATGTAAGAATAATTTATTATTCATTGTTCATTTGACGAACATTTTTTTCATATTGCTTTTAAAATTATTTATCATGCAATTATGTCAAAATGAAATGAATAAATCTAAATTTATAAACGCTTGTTAAAACGAATTGCTTTATTTGCATTACCTTATTTAATATTGGGTCCTTACCTATGAATTTGGTGTTTTTCTTCTCTCTTAGTATTTTGTTCGTAACTATTAAGTTTCAGAGTATTCTTAAAAAAAAATTACCTCCCCTAAAAATAGACCATATTTTCGAACTCCTTTGATTTGTTTTGATAATTCGTTGTAAGTTTTATTGTGTTAAAATTGGACACGGAGACAACTCCTTTTCAGTGCCTTCCGAATACGTAATTGGATTTGCATTCACATAAAAAAGATAAATAAGTTTTAAGAAGTGTGATATCACACATATAGCTAAAGCTTGTCTAATGATACATGCCAAATATTATTATCTTTGGATTTTTAGTTGTGAAAAAAACTGAAAAAATAAAATGTATTTAATGTATAGTACCTGGGTTGGTAGTAAAATACCCACTAAAATAGTTATTTTTTGAAATTTCAAAAAGTTCTCTAAGCAGATTTCCAGAATCTAAAGTCATATGTAACGTATAGCCATTCTGTAGAGTGCATTGTGAAGGCGGATGAAAAATATGTATTCAAGAGATCTCCACAGTTTTATTCAAAGAAGTTGGCCAGTTATTTTCGTGGGGTAAAATTTTTTGTAAAACGCGGCTCCACAAAGCATGCATAATAAAGACGGACCGTTTAAAAGTGATGTGGCTTGTGGGCCTTAACATTGAGCATTCATTTTCACGTTTCCCATAGAAATTGACATTCTTAACGCAACTAAAAAAGTTGAGTTTTTTTGCAATGAAAACTTAAACTTGGGGTACAGTTCCTTTTACATCGATCGAACTTTTACTTGAGCAAACAAAACCTGTTAATTTCAATTTTCAGCTTGAATTACAAAAATTAGGTTATCAATTCAGTGGCGAAGTGGTTAGTACGCTTTGGCGTTCGATCGAAGACAAAGCTATCTTCGCCATGGTCAGGCCGTGGATGGGTGACTAAAACTTTGTGATCTCGAGCTACCCACTGTAGTCTTGTCTACCCACCAACCCGCATTGGGCCAGCGTGGTGGTGTTACGGCCCATACTCCTCATGTGTTTCTCCATGAGGAAGGCCTGTGTCCAGCAGGGGGACATATATAGGCTGAGGACGATATATTGTTGTATCGTATTTGTTGAGTATAATATACTGCTTGCAAACTACCTATTTCTGCTACATACATTTCTGTGTTCCGACTTGATGGCTAAGAATTTTGAACATCATGTGTTACAAGTTTTATATTGTCAATTGGATTCATGTAGAAGATTTATCTAGGCGATTGTAAATGGATCTAAAATTTTAATGCTATATATTTATATTTATACAAAGACAGTAGGTACAGTATCTGAAATGTTTGAAATATTTTTACCCTCGCTTTTTGAATTACATTCAAATAGTTTTCGAGACGAGAAAGGAATACAGTGTTAGAAAATGTTTTTGTTGTACGACAAACGTGGAGCAAACATTTAATTGTACAGCAACAAGTGAGTGTGCAAAAAGGTTAATTAGTAAGAAAATTACTTAGGTGCCGCCGTAAATAAGCGTTGTTGAGGAAACAAGAAAATATTGGGGACATAGGCTTTTTCGCAGTTCAATTTGGCTCTATTTGGCGCAGATTAAATTTGAAAGTACGAAAGTTATGGCCACCCTTATTTTGGACCGTAAATGAAAACAATAATTAGAAGAACCTGGCATTCTATTAGGTAATAAAGACTATCGTTATATAAGTATAGTGCGGACCGTACAGTCGACCTCAAATGTGATTTAACACTACAGTACCATATTTCATAAAGTGTTACCTTCGTAATAAAATCACACAACAATGGTGGCATGGTGTTAACGCGAAGGGCGAACCCAAATGTTTATGCATTTAATAATTATATATACCAGAGGAAAACGCAGAAACTATTAATAGGTATAGCTGGAGTGATTCCAGTGGACTGCTTTTGCGGTGCTCTTTCCTAGTCTCTGTGTTGAAATAATACTAGCCACCTATAAGGTTCCTTTTATAAATAACTTTGTAATCAAATTTAATTTTATATTTTGACATGTTTACCCGTCACTTATTACTTCAATATAAAATCTACACTGAACTACATGTGTTTTGCTCTTACTCGCCAATAATATCCAACATTCGTTATCAGCACGAAATAAAATACGCGTAGTCAATAAAAATAGTGTAGTGAAGTCAGCAAAATGGATGGAGAAACTATAAACATGGGTATGTCTGAGAATTTACATTCACGATCAAACTCATCCTCTATTCCGTCGTTCTTTCTTGAAGGTAGAGAAAGTTATCCTTTATGGAAATTTAAAATGAGAAGTTACCTCATTGACGTAGATTTATGGGAAACAATAGAAGGATACCCAGACAGGGATACTACTCCTATACATATTCGTTCGAGGTGTGACAGGAAAGCTCTTGCTAAAATATGCTTAACTCTTGGTAGTTCAGCTATCATACATGCCAGAAATGCAAAAACTGCAGCTGAAGCCTGGCAGTTACTGCAGGAAACCTTTGAAGATAAAGGTATGGGGCGCAGGTTAAGTTTAGAGAGAAGGTTATATAGACTTAATCTTCTTGATTTCCTTAACATAGAGGCATATATAAATGCTATACTCAGTACTGTACAGCAGTTGGCTGACATCGGGAAAACTATAGAGGATACATCTGTGGCAGCTATAATGCTTGGTGGACTTTCTTCAAAATTTGAGCCCTTAATCATGGCATTAGAAAATTCAAATGTTGAAGTAACCACAAAATTAGTCAAAGCCAAACTTCTTAATGAAATGAATAAGGATAAAATAGAAGCGGAGACTGCTATTGTTGCCCAAACTAAAAATTATATTCCCGTTCGTAAGTCCAGTAAACCTATAATATGCTACGACTGTAATGTTCCTGGTCATAAGCGTCCAGACTGTTCTTTACGTAAAAAGAGAACAAGGAAGTCAGCAAAGAATAAGGAGCCATCTTCTTCTTTGAAAGCCTTTGGAACTATAGTTCAGGAAGACGCAGACAAATGGTATGTTGACTCTGGTGCTACGCGACATATGACATCACGTAGAGACTTGTTTACAAATATGAAACCTATGTCTTTCCCTTGTAAGGTCACAGTTGCAAATGGCACAGAACTTTGTATTAATGGTATTGGTGACATTAATCTATATACCAATTCTGTAAATAGTAGTTGTAATTCTGTAAATACTTTGCAAGATGTTTTCTATGTTCCTGATTTACAATCTAACCTAGTTTCTGTTAAATTACCTCAAATTGCGGCTTATGATGTGCACTCTGACTCAATTAGTAGGTACGAGTTATGGCATAAGAGGTTAGGACATCTGTGTCGTATAGGTATGAGTAGTCTTAAGAATTGTAGTATAGGTATAGTTTTTAAGGACGTAGATAGAAAACCTTGTATTTCATGTATAAAAGGGAAACAGTCACGTAAAAGTTTTAAAACTATTGCTTTTGCCAGAGCAACTAGTAAATTGGAGTTAATCCATTCGGATCTCTGTGGACCATTTACTAATGAGTCATTTAATGGCAATAGATATATGTTATTATTTATAGATGATTTTTCTAGAATGATTTTTATTTATTTTATTTCTTCTAAGTCAGAAGTTAAAAGTAAGTTCTGTTCTTTCCAAAAGTATGTTGAAAGACAAACTGGTTTAGTTATTAAAAAGTTCAGAACTGATAATGGTACTGAATTTGTAAATAAAGATTTGTCAGATTATTTGATTTCTTTGGGTATTGAACATCAGACGACGACGCCGTATAGTCCTCAACAAAATGGAGTTGCGGAACGGACTAATCGTTCTCTCATTGAGAAAGCCAGAGCGATGATGGCCGATGGTAACCACCCTAAGTCATATTGGGAGGATGCAGTGCAAACTGCGGCATATCTTAAAAATAGGTCACCTCATCGGGCTTTAGGTAGGAATACTACACCTTTTGAGAGATGGTACGGCACAAAACCTGATCTATGTAATATTAGGGTATTCGGTTGTAGGGCTCTCATACAGATTCCGGGTTGTCAAAGAAAAAAAGCTGGATGATAAAGCAGAGGAAGTAATATTTGTTGGATATAGTGATGATCCAAATAGTTATTACTTTAGGGATCCTACTTGTCCTCGAAAACTAAAAAGGTCTAGGGATGTACATTTTTTTGAGAATACTTTTAAACCTTTAAATAATTGTTCAGAAAATGTATTGACTGATTCTTCTTCTCCCTTGGCTCCGGTGTTATCTTTTTCTAATGATTATTTACCTAGTACTTGTATTATTGTTGATCCTGGACTGAATGAGGCAAACGCTGATGTTGCTGATGAAATTGAGAACTCGAAGACAGCTGAAGAAACTGTGGAGGAACAAACGTCAGAATCTCGGCCTGAAATTGAGAACTCGGAGACAGCTGAAGAAACTGTGGAGGAACAAACGTCAGGTTCTTCAAATCCTGAACGTCGCTATCCTGAGAGAAATAGGAAGCCACCCGATTTCTTCACCTACATAGCTGCAGCAGAGGACTCAAATGAACCAAAGACATATGCTGAAGCCATGAAGTCGGCAGATTGTTCATTGTGGCAGGAAGCTATGAATCAAGAATATAAGTCACTAAAGAAACTGAAAACGTGGCAACTTGTCGATAGACCTAATAAGAAAATTGTACCTTGCAAGTGGGTCTACAAGGTGAAAAGAGACTCCGAGGGCAATATTATTAAATACAAAGCAAGGCTAGTGGCTAAAGGGTTTAGTCAAGTTCCAGGCGTCGATTATGACGAGACATTTGCCCCAGTAGTTCGACATTCTTCATTGCGAGTGTTATTTGCTTTGGCTGCTGAATTGGGTCTTAAAATGAGACATATGGACGTCGATACTGCATTCCTGAATGGAGAACTCGAAGAAGAAGTGTTCATGGAGCAACCTCTGGGATTTGTTCAAAAAGGAAATGCACAGAAGGTCTGCCTGCTACAAAAATCCCTGTATGGTTTAAAGCAAGCTCCTAGGGCCTGGAATATAAAGTTAAATGAAACTTTAAATAGAATTGGTTTCAAACAAACTCCTTCCGAGCCTTGTGTATATACAAAACTTTTTGAAAATGAGTTAATTATCTTGGCAGTTTTTGTCGATGATTTGATATTGTTTTATAAAAATGACAAAGCTTTTGACAGTGTCATGTCAAACTTACAAAAATATTTCTCATTAAAAGATTTGGGTGAATTAAAATGTTATCTAGGATTGAATATAAAGAGAAATAGTAACAATGATGTTATATGTGATCGAAAACCGTATATTGGAAATTTATTGAAGAAATTCGGCATGGATAATTGTAAGACTTGTTACACACCATTACCAAATACGAAGTTAGAGGTGAGTAAAGTTTTAGGTGACCAGTCTTATCCCTACCAACAGTTAATCGGTAGCTTAATGTTCCTTGCCGTAAATACACGCCCTGATATAGCATTTACAGTCAGCTACCTGAGTCAATTTAATACATGTCACGATAAAACGCATTGGTTAGCTGCGAAGCGTGTTTTACAATATTTAAAGGGCACTTTGGATCTTGCCATCAAATATTCGCGTACTGGTGCCGTCTTAAAAGGGTGTGCTGACGCTGATTGGGCGAATTGCAAAATTGATCGGCGTTCTTATACAGGCTATTGCTTCAAATTGGCAGGAGGTCCAGTGTCGTGGGCGGCTAGGAAGCAACCGACAGTGGCCCTTTCTTCTGCCGAAGCTGAATATATGGCCTTAACAGATGCCGTCAAGGAGGCAATATATCTGAAAAGATTTGTATCCGAAGTATTCGTTAATGCAAGTGAGTGTAAATTAGTTTCTGGTTCTGTAAATATATATAGTGACAGTCAGAGTGCACTCAACTTAGCTCAAAATCCTGTCCATCACAGTAGGACGAAACATATAGACACCAGGTATCATTTTGTGAGAGAAAAGGTGTCAGATAGGGCAGTTACTTTAAAATTCTTAGAATCTAGCCAAATGCCGGCTGATGTCTTAACCAAAGCTCTGGGGCACACAGCGCATGCTCGATGTATAGCTGGGTAAGGCCTTACTTAAGTTTTTTTTTGCACATTATGTTATAGTGATAACGGGTAGCATGTGTAGACATTATTATGAGATCTTAATTATATTTGATTAAGGGGCCGTGTTGAAATAATACTAGCCACCTATAAGGTTCCTTTTATAAATAACTTTGTAATCAAATTTAATTTTATATTTTGACATGTTTACCCGTCACTTATTACTTCAATATAAAATCTACACTGAACTACATGTGTTTTGCTCTTACTCGCCAATAATATCCAACACTCTGACTAACCTTTAGGGAATAATAGTCGTGATTATATGTATGTTTGTACTCGTAGATACGTTTATCAAATCTTAGATACTAACAGTCTCTTCTCATAAGATGAGTTCTGCATTTTCAAGTCCCATCGCTTATTAACGGCAGTAAATTTGAAAACCCCTCTAGACCACTAACGTTTTCTTATAGTTATATATTCCAGAACCAAGTTTAGCTGTCGGGATATATAATTAACACGTAAACTCCATTGGCGTTCGAGTGAACGTCAATTAATGTCGAATTGAGAGTGCTGTCGCGACTACGCCGCACTAGGGATCATACCGATCTGGAGAGCCACATAGTATGGACATTCCCGATATCAATATGTCTAACATTCCGATTCGATTCGCGAATTTAATACTAACAATATTTTATAGCTGTATTTTTAAATACTATTCTGATTTATAAATGCAAAATTATTTTGAATAGATTTAAGACATTTCATAATAAAGGATATAATTATGCAGAAATCCTTGAAAGAGGCCATAGCCGGAAGACATTATTTTTGAGTGTTTTAATGTCATCTTGTTTTTTTCAATTTAGATTTTAAACAATATTCCTAATAGGCAATCTGTTAACTGCAATGTACGTATTTAATGACATGACTGATTTAGATAAATACAACTAAACAGAAAATTCCAGCCCTTGAGGTAGGTACCTCTGTGATGCTGTAACAAAATTTTATCATGCAGTGCACTTCAATCTGGACAATATAAGAGGAACAGCTTTTAATTTTTAAATTAACACAAAGCGAACCAGCATTATCTGCTGCCTTTAACTAAATTTTAATTTATATGAATTGCATTTCTGTCATTTCGAACTCATTTTTTTTAATTATCAAAGTACATTACATTTGACGTTGCATTAAATCGATATTGATTTGTCAACATTACATTACAGAGTAGGGTAGCTGGTAAATTGTTAATTGAATTAGAAAATATTGATTTTTAGTAGTTATACTTTTTGTCTTTTACTTGCACGACTCTCATTCATACCAACATATATTAGAAGCCTTTGATGAAAAGTTTCCAATTTCAATTATTTTAAAAGTAAAACTGCATTCGCTATTATTACTATTTAGTATGTTGCATGTGAGATTCGAGACATGTTGATATGTTGCGAAATGTCGTCTGCGGTTACAATAATATCGCTTTGTACATATTTAGAAACCTGCGCGGGTAGGGCAATGTTATTCAATACGCAACCTATTTGCGGTCAGTCTCCTAGGCCCTAACCATGCTGATGCAATATTTACTGTATATTTATTAACAGATCAAATTTAGAATTTTCATATACAAAAATTTATTTTTAACGTTATACTAAGCTTGAAAATAACTTGCAGTAATAACTTGCAGTGCGCTTTTAGGGCTATGCAAATTGTTATGAGCGTTCTAACCTCGAGGGTTTTTACTTAAAATTTATTTTTGAATCGGTCAAGGCGTCTTCGAGTAATCGGGGAACATACATAAAAAAAACAAAAGTTTTCGTCGAATTGATAGCCTCCTCCTTTTTTTAAGTCGGTTGTAAAGCGTCCATTATGCGAAGAAGAAGAAGAGAAGATTTTATCACCTGTATCTGCCCATTCCTTATTTGACATCTTCTGGTATCAACATAGGCTTCGCTGATTGGAAGCTCTAGCGAACTTTATTCTCATTAGAATACAATATATTGTATACGGTAAGATATATTATCTTATGTGTAGTACTCGTAATTAATACCCAACCACATCCCAAGGTTTATAAATACAAATAAACAGTTCATTCCCGTATCTAAATGGTTTCACTAGCTTTATTGCAGATCATATAAAAGTAATGTGACTTCAAATAATGGTCACCGCTTATCTAGTTGATCTTATACGTGATCATGAGCTGCAATGAGTCATTATCTTAAGTACGTGGTTTAACAATATCCAGATTATCACTTGCAACATTTTATCTGTTTCTTTGTAGAAAACTATGTCGTGCATAAATTATAAAAAAAAAAAACCGCTTGAGGAAATATTAAAACATTTCTTCGTTTCTGCGCTTTTCCGGCTAAGAGACGGCGAGCGACGAGCTAATAAGTGGGTCAAGTAACCCTTTGCCGTGTAAAGGAGTGAGCAATCACACGCGCCGCCCGCCTAATTGAAGTCCAATGTCGCACCGCCCGCCCACGGTGATTGATACCGCCCGACGCACAGACTCTGTTTCTAATTCGATTGTGATATTGTTTGGACGCACGAACGTCAGCCGAATACCGACGTATTCGCTCGGCGCTGATGTCATCGAGACACGACCACCCCATTCACTCGGACTGCGAGTGCTCGAGCGAGATACCCGCCCGAGATTGATGGACCGCCGTCAAAGCGCGGTCATGTATCGCAGGAAAAAAAATGTTCGAGCAGGATAGCTGAAAGGTGGCAGGGGCTAATTAGTCGCGCCATCGCCATCAATATCCATTAGCGGCGCCACACGCGACGGCCGCCGCCCGCCGCATGTGACGATTACCGATAGGTACTCCATCTAGCCCCGATAAGGGTTTGCATTTCCGCCCCTGACCGCAAAATTCGAGGAAACCAGCCCGTTAGGTTCACACGACGTCAAAATGAACCTACAGTAATTACTACTTTTGCATCAGAACAATACCACACAACCTAAGTTCGTTACAAAAAAAGCCGGTCGTTTTATTGAAATTTTAAATTGTTCGTTTTATTAAAATGTGAAATTGTTTGAG
The DNA here is from genome assembly GCA_910589355.1 of Parapoynx stratiotata. Classification (NCBI taxonomy): domain Eukaryota; kingdom Metazoa; phylum Arthropoda; class Insecta; order Lepidoptera; family Crambidae; genus Parapoynx; species Parapoynx stratiotata. The sequence continues at coordinate 11,887,091 of OU342461.1, forward strand.
CGTGCATCGCGCCCTAGGGGTGATTTAACTTGAAACTTCTTCACCTCGCCGTGCGCCGCAAGTAAAGGGTTACCCTCTGCTCTAATCTTTGAACTATGACTTGACCGTTAATACGCATTTATAATTTGGTCTTCGATTATTTTGTACGTCGGTATGGTCGCTGAGATACGAATAAATTAGTTTCGTGTTTGGGAACAAAGCCGCCTCGAAGTTTTGAGTAACGGTCGCAGGATCGTTGTAAGAGTTAACTTATTCCACTATCGGTTTGAGTGTTGTTTATTGGACTCGCTCCTGTTTGTTTGCTTCTCTTGACAATTGGTGTAATTTAAAACGACAGAGGTCTCTTTATGGTAGTTTTATTAACGTTTCGACTTCTAATTATTACACTTATTTCTACATATTTAGTCATCGATTATTTATGAAACTCATTATCCTCTTGAAGAATCATCGTAGCATTTTTATCAACGTAATATCTTTCCCGAATGACTTTTATTAATACAATAGGGTGGGTTAGATATGTTTCTTCATTTGAAATGATGTGTTCCACCGTCAAACAAATTGAGATAATGCAATTGTTTAAATAAATGCGCGACATCTTTCTTAAAAAATAGATGCTATAACTCATTCAAAGTAAGGTCAAAGTAGTCGACACAGTGAACTGTGACTAGGGACCCGCCGCGTGCCGGCAGGTGCGAGAGCGAAGAGCTCCTCATCCCGACTATTCCCGACGCATCTCATTTACATATGCACGGTGTCTTATGCGCTCGGCGTGGCGCACTCATTCTTACTTTATAATTCAAATGACTCGCGCGGACGCCTCCCGAATCCGAGAAATTGTGAGAATTTATAACGGAATATATAGCTTTTTTCCCTCCAACCAATGTTTGGCTCTGTCATAGGAATTAAAAGTTTTATGAAAGTTTCACAAATATAACAGGTATTACTCATGTGGCATGGCAAGTAAAGTTATTAACTCTAGTTAGTTTCTCATTAACTCTAGTTAGTTTAATGATTTCGCATAAAGTCTTACGTATTGTTCCTCCTTGCCGAAAGTAGGCCTTTGTTGTCGGATTAATTTGTATTGCCATTCCCAAGCACACACACCTGAGAAAGTCTGTATACAAAAACGTTTACAGAAATATCTTGTAATTTTAATATACCAACTCATTAGCTTTATTACTCCTCCCAATTGCCATTTAGAATATCTTCATATCAATTAATTCCTGAAACAAATCTCTGTCATACATATAAGCAACACGGCCGCATCTGCTCTAGCGGCCTTTGTTCAAGTTTTGAGAGTTGTAAACTCTTTGAAGTTCCGTACAGGGGCACGATAAGTAAACTTCGGATATTTTATCTCGTTTTATCACCACGTGGTGTAAGCCTTGTTATATTTTGTCAGAGGTAATCTTAGGTGGTACTGGCGGTCGCGCGCGCATCGGTGCTAACCACAAAGACCTTGCCGCGATGTAATCTAATTAGATGCGTGACGTCATCTACTTCTTGCTCTGCTAATTAACGTAAGATGAAATATACACTTATATTTTTGACCTGATTTATGACGTGTCTTATTTTATAGTTTCTGCTGTTACTTAGACCTTTCAATTCTAAACTTATTACAGCAATTAATAATGTCAGGTAACTACTGTAATATATTCCTTCTAAGGTTAAATTTATGTCTTTTGACATTTAGCACAATATTACAACTGAATTCTACGGCAACAAGATCAATTTTCATGATGATTCGCCGATATGCTTTGGTAAGTTTAAACTTGTACTCAACGGCAAAGCCAGAGCGGAACATTATAATTTATGCGTCGGCTTGCTATTATTATGTTAATTTTGGAAACTAATTACGTAGCTACCAGACACGTTGACCCAAAAAAGATTTTTCAATGTTATGAATGTGTCTAGTGTCATTGCGTAGGCCGGCTCCAGGCAAGTGGTTGCTTCCTTCATGACATCACTCGTCTGAATCACTCCACCTGCTCCATTCTGTAAGACGCAGTTAGCGTCCGTGTCGGCATTGAATCTCGCCTCGAGACATCATCAATGTCCTTGTCACTCAACTCATCACACTTCCCCACTTCACAGCCCGTGTTTACTTTGTGTATGATAAATGGTGCCGCGATTTGTTCAAGCTCTACTAGCTTATCGCGCGCCCATTCGTCACGCTAATCTTTCAAACAAAACCTCTTGTTTTTATTTCGAAACGAAAATCTATTCCTCTGTTTAATGGCAACTGCGAAGCTCGCAACTATTATAGTACACTGATTGCAGGGAACATGGAATACAAATCCGAGCTCTGAACAATATTACGATTACGTCATTCATGAAGTAAATGCATTTATGTTTGTAGCGAGGGAAGCATCTTTGTGCGCCTCCGTGGCCCGCTGCTACTGATATGAAAAGCAGTTTTCCGAGGAGTAAATAATGGAGAGGCAGTCAGAAAGCCCCGCGCTAGCAGAGACAACGCGTGTCCTCTGTGACGATGCTATTCTTGCTACTTTATGTAATACCACCTATAACTTGGGCTGCTTCTCGCCGCCTACTTTATGTTTTATGGATTAGAAGATGCAGTGTTATTATTGTGTATATACAAATGGCAATACTGAGAATGTTATAAATAAATTGACACTTATTCACGAGGGTTTTTGGCGCCATTCAACTATGGCGGACGTGATTTTTATTTCAGTGATTGTAATTTTGTTTCGTAGTGGATCATGTTGCGTAAAATCAGTGTAGTTTTGTGTAATAATGATGAGCAATGTGGAGGATTATTGAAATAAGGGTCAAGTGGTGTTAAAAACGATGAGATTTTTATCCTAGTAATCCACCTCATCGAAGGAACACCACAGTATTTGCTATCGATCGTTTGACGCCAAACTCTCCCAAAATGCATTGAGATGATTACTGAAGACATAATTACGAAAGACATGGGCTGTTATGTATTTAAGCTAACTTTTAAATAACAAATCTGATTTCCGTGTATTATATTCTTTTTATAAAATTAACTAAGCCCATGTCTAACTATGTCTTCAGTTCAGTATCAAGCATTGAAAAGTCAAACTAATTTATTTGCCTTATTCATAATCCTCTTTTCCTGTTTCATCTGTGAACTCCTTCAGTGGGTGGTGGAATTCCGCACATAATTCAGGCAACATGATACCCTAAGTAAGTGTTCCCAGACGGCTAATGAAACTTTGCAAAGCCAACACGAGACCGCGCTTATTTAGAAACGGCGATGTCTCGCAGATGACGCTCTAACAAATCTCAATATCTGGCATATGGTATGAATATTTAGAGCGGGATAACGCATCGAGCGTTTCTCTGCACGGTTGTAAGACATCGAAAATAGATTGTGCAAACGGGGTTAGGCGCACCTGTTATTTGGGCTTATGGGCGAGTGCGGGGTGAGAGGTGGGGGCGGCAGATTCATTAATAATGGCTCGCAATGAGACGCCCTTATTTACGAGCTGCGGCGACGGAGTCAAACCGCATCGCACATAACGCAATACTGCGTGTCAGCAGCACTGCCTACCAACAACAGGGCTACCTTTCATTAGCTATGCATCACGCGCGCAACAAAAACTTATTACTAATAAGCCGAACATGTTTTTGTGGACACCAATTTGGATGGCATTCAATGAGATTAACGTTTACAATTGGCGACTTATTGACTTGATTCGATTTGTCTCATAAGTAACACGTATAAGGCAAGATCAAGTTGAGTTTAGGCAACAGCAGAGTTCAATATACTGTAATAATAGGTCCGTTACCACCTCCGTATGTTGCGGCTCTAAGGCAAAAAATCTTCTTTAATGTTGTTTTATACATTCCTCTGAAAACGTTCTAAACACACAATAAATATGCTCTTTAGTTACTTTACGAGCATCTTCAAGATTTTCCCAGTTACGAACCATTTTTTAGCTGCATTAAAATTACTTCCAACTTTTTCTTTTGCCAACTATAAGTTGTGTGCGTGACTCCATTTTTGATTTCACGGCAGCGGCGCTGTATTTATGATTCACTAAGTATTTGTCTATCTTTTCTATTTATGTACTGAAGCTATAGAAGACGATGATTGGCAGCTTCTTTAATGGTACAAAAAAAATTGTTTTTGTCTTCCTTGTCTTAAAAAATAATGGCTTTGCTATATAAATTCAATAACAAAGAGTAGCATTTGAAATTCTCGGTATGTAGTTTAATAAGTATGGAATTATAGTTACTATGGAAAAGGAAATGTTAAATTCTCCATTCTTGTTTTATTCAAAAGCAATGTATGAAATATATAATGGTACTGTACTAAATTCGTGCATGAACAGTCTCGACAGAGGTAAGTGACCTTAGAAGCCACTTAGCACGCTGTGCGCTTCGAGTTGGCACTGGCGTGTTCTTATTACTTCGGGTATTAACTTAATAACAAAATCGGTTAGATGATCTCAACTGACTACAGTGTTTATACATGCATACTTATAATCACGACTATTGTTTCCTAAGAGTTAGTCAAAGGCAAGAGCACCGCAAAAGCAGCCCACTGCCATAGTCCGCGCTCCACCAAGCAGTGACTGAAAATGTGCTCAGCGTGACAGGTGGTGAGCCCGTTGCCGCTATAAGCTATTGGATGGTTGTGCAGTTCTAAGATCATTAGTCGCCTTTTACGACACCCAAAGGAAATGGGTTGGTAGTATCCTTTTAATGAGCCGCTACCACACGACTCTGAACTGCTACCACACTACAGTGTAAGAAATCATATAATGTTGACTGAGACAGCCCGAAATATCTTTGACGTGTATAATCACACAATTAGAATGTGCCCTAAAATAAAACGAACTTGTACAGGAGATCGGAAATATAACAGTAGACGAAAATACCTAAGTGCTAGATTGGATAATAAAAAGTATTCCGCTAAGCAGTGTCTAAAGTCAAATAACAGCGGATTTTCGGTGGGAATAGTTACTGTGATCCAGTTGTAGTAGAGAAGGCGCCAAAGAAAGTTCCATCTACGTTACTCGATATCCCAGGCAGATCGAAAAAAAATGAACCAAGAACTATACTGGCAACATTCAAAATCATAATCTGCAAGCATTTCTGTAAACTATTAACAGAATACGGTTCTCATATTTGCACACTCAACGCTATTCAGTTCCAGGTCTAGAGTGGAAAGGATACAAGAACATCATGTGTTAGGCTTCGTTAGGCAAACCCAAACCCTGACAGAATTTCGATCAGTTTTAATTTTTGTAGGAGCTTATTTCGGACTTAAATTGTTCCCTAAATAGTAAAGTCGGCTTCAAGCTCCTTTCTACTTACAGAAGAGATGGTAATGCGCAATGGAGTGCTGCACAATTATGCAGCCAACCATGCAACGGTCAGCAACAAACTCATAGTGTAGCGATTATTTTAAATTAAGATTTTAAGTTTAAAAATGTAACTAGGCTGTTGAATAATACTAATTAGCGGTCTTGATTTTAATGACTTAAGTTTATGATCTGTGAATTAACATTATTTAGGCTTTAATAACGAAAATTCAAAAAGATCATATCCGTTTCCCATTTTCGATGTTCAGTCAACAGCACGTTAGGGAATACAATAATGATATGTTGAAATTTTTGAATTTATTTTCAATCTTAACACGTTAGACAAAGAGCACACATAGTCTACAGTATTCTGAAAAGCTGTACCTGCGTCAAGTAAGAGTAACTATACAAAAGCGTATTTTATATAGCAAAGGCAGCGGACGAATGTTCTCACAACAACAGAAGATATCAATGCCAATAGAAGTCTTTCATTTCCGCGCCCACGTCACGGATCCGGAACCCATTTCGGCACGTGGATCACCTCTAAACGTAGAAGATACATCCTCGCTGGAATACTCACGGAAATCGTCGACGATTCGCGATCAGAACGTTTACTATTTGAACATTCCCAGAGGATTATTAAATATATGATTGAAAGAGAAAATAATATTTACAATTTGAAAATCAACACCACAAAATTTATTTCGTTAAAGCTTGGTAAATTTTCCAAATTATTTCGGCAACATGACACATCGAGTACCTATTAGCTGTCACTGATACTCCAGAACCTTATTATCACTGCATTTTATTAATAAACATCCCGAAGGTATTATCAGAAGACCAAGAATTAAGTGAAAAATTTAGTGCCGACGTTAAATGAATTGGCGTCTGCTTATCCTCACAATAAAGTAGAATTACAATTGCCTTGTGTATAGCAATTTGTTTAGTCCCTTGTTGCTATAAACCAAGTTTTATCTAACGTTTACCTTAGCAGCTTGGCTAACATTATATTCATTCAAAGTCGGGTATCTTACCCACAAATGGGGTACTAGCCGGTCTCAGTAATTAAACACTCATATTTGATTCTGAACGCAACTAGTTAACTATTCAATGCATGGAATGTGTAAGCAATCAATATTTGATGTTATCACAGAGTCGTGTAATGGTTAGCTTAGCTGTTGACAATTTTAATTCGTAGTAAAGTAACATCGGATTAGAAATAACAAGATTTTATAATAGAACTGATGACGTAGACCTATGGAATCGACGCAACTGTTTTCTTGACTGTAAATACCCTAGAAAAGACAGTTTAAACAAAGCTGTAAATAGAACAAATGTTATTGACTAACTCCTTATGAATAACGGAGCCTGAAGTAGCAAACCAATGTTAACGTTAACTGAGCTGGTTAATTACCGTTTATGCACAGTCATCGAAGAGGCAGCGCGGGCGCCTTACCCGGCGGGCCCGCTCCTCTTTTAATTAAACCGGGACTGGTGTGAAATGCTCATCCAGAAACCACTCAAACCAGCATCCAAAATAAGTATGCCTACTTTTTTATTATATATATTAATTTCAATTCCAAAGAAACCATTTGCTGATATCTGAAACTTCAATAGATACCGTGAAGCTCAAGAAAACATGCTTCACAAAAATATTTTGTTACAAGCCCCAAGTAAGCAAAAGAATTAATGCCCACATTTTGCTGGAATCCATATAATTATATAGACTTGACATGAAGCACACTGTAGTAATAGGGCAAGTGATATTAAAAATTGTATTCAAACTGAATTGGTTGGTACCAACAGCTGAATTTCTCGTCCTCTGGTTATCTATATACGTCCCACTGTTGGGCTCAGAGTTTCTTCACGGAGAAGCACACGAGGAGTATGGGCTGTAACACCACTACGCTGGCCAAATCCGGGTTGGTGGGTGGAATCGGTTGCAATAGTGTCTTCCAAAGCACGGAGGAGTTCGAGATCACAATGTTTTGTCATCCAAGACCTGACTAGGGCGAAAGCAGCTTTGATTGCGATATCAAAAGCCAACGTACTAAACACTACGCCACCTCCAGGTGTATTGACGGGGATTAAACCCGTCGACCAGCACGAGTTGTGCTGTTTTCCATACTCAGCTATCGCTGCCTTATCTCAAGTATTTGTTCACGTCAGATATAAATTTCAATTCCAATGAAACAATCTGCAAATATCTAAAGCTTTAATAATCACCGTGAAACACAAGAGAACGTGTTTCAAGCACCAATTAATTGCGAAATTAATGCCGCTATTATATTAGTTAGTATCTAGTAACAAGCTTGTAAAATATTGAAGTGTATCTCGGTTGTTTTTGTATTAAAAATAGACAATAAATTGTATAATATGACAGTACTGCCTCCGTGCTCCTAGCGCGGGTTAGCCAATTACAGCGTTGCGCTTCAAGGAAGCTAACCAGTTTCTAAATTCTTCGTATATTTAATTTAGCTTAATTGGTGTGGATACACGAGCAAGCAGTCGACCGAGAATCTGTGCCTCTTTGTTGGCGAAATCGCTTTTGAAACGGTACCCTCGCGAAACATACATTTAACTCGCTTTTCCATCTTTTCATGAACGTTACATTTCGTTCAGTTCTTCGCTCTTTCAGTGGAATTTCAAGATACATTGAATATCCACATAATTCTTTACCGCGTTTATCATTTTTAATCAGTACTGCACTGCAGAGATACTATCGTTAATATTTTATGTTTAAGCTTCGTAAAATAAATATCCTTGCAAATTGCCATCCGTATATTAAATTCATTGTAATTTTATTAAATCATACAGTCTTGAGGTGTCAATGCGTGATGATGATGTCACGCTAGCTATTATCTTTGTTATAAATAAGCCTTCGCAAAAGGAAAGACGAATAGTGTTTGTAGGTGCTCAACTGCTATGTGTGATGTGAATGGTACAGGAAATACGGCGCGTGCGCAGTAATCTGATGTGGAGATGAGCTGCGTGGGCGCACCCCCGCTGGCTCATTTACTCAACAATTGGCTACTCAAACGTTTAAGGAGCACCAAGAAATTATATACATGTACACGAATAACTGGTTACACACACGCACGCGCCAAACTAAATGAATTTGGTCAAAGATTGGCCTATCCGTTTTACAACATCTAATTTTTCATGTCATGTGACTCACAAAAAAACCTTACCAATAATCATCAGAATTTATGTAGATAATCTGGTATTGTACTAAAATGCGTCAAGACATGATTGCTGGAAATAACCATAGTTAAGCAGAATCGTGCCCTAGTGCCAACAGACCTGAACATATTGTTTGCTCTTGGTCGGTAGTGGGGTCACTTTGTGTAATTTATTGGAAATGTCTCAGTAAGACATGCCGGCTATAAACGTTGTTCTCGAATTGTTCTCCGGTATCCGGACAAGGAGAGAGGTGAAGTGTACGGTTACATGTGCGGCGATTGGAAACACTGCTGCCAATGTGTGTATCAGCTGCTCACCGTTCGCGAGTGTGGGTTCTGCGTTTGGCGTGGGACGGGGCAGTGCATTTTTTTTGCGGGCGCGAGATGAACGCCAGGTTATTGAACTCAACGCTTGTCTCGGCACCGAATTTCGCAAAGAGAGCGCATCTTCCAGTTTTGTATCCGTTTGCATTTTAAGAAATCCGCTCGCATACTTGCTACACAATGACCCTGTATGACTTTTAGTTGTTGCAATCGAACATTGGTGATTACTTATTAGGTAACGTAACATATTCATTAGTAGTACGTTAATGGTTTTAAAGTTCGAATGTTAAATATCCAATTTGTAATTTTAGGACAAAAGAGAAAGGAATGGATAGAACTAAATTATTTTGGCAAGTATTATCAGCTTTGTGCTGTGTTGCGTGTTACCAGTCCGCCTGCGCCGGCACGCATCGTGAACATGGCGTCAGTGTGGCACAACTGCCGTACCTATAGTCTTGTAGACGCTGAAAAAATTGTTCGGAAACAATTAATTAGCCCCGCTTCGTGATCATTTCACGTCTTTCATTCGGGAAGAATGTGTGCCTTATGAATTTATGAAGTGCAATAATCTCACCGCCTGAGTGATGTGGAGCGTCTTCACACACCAAGATAATGTGTAATATAAATTCAGAACAGCGTTTGCATTCAAATGCAGTATAGGCTGAAAGAAAACTAACTGGCTAGCTAGAAGTTATATACATCTAATAGAAACGTAAGTCTGATTTTACAGATTACAATTACAAACACAATTGAAACAGTGAAAGTTTACATGACAAAATGAAATCGAAGAATATCGACCGTAGTATTCTAATATAATTTTGAATGATCGCTCAGTATTGTATTCACACGTAATAGGAAGTTATAAAACATCTGCCAGCAAGCGAAACCAAAAAAACTTAAAAATAGTTTGTGTAACATCTAAGTAAGATCTATCTATCTCGACTGCCTTCATAATAGACTTTTGACTGGAAGGTAACAATAAATTGGCCTTGTCTGGGCCATTGACACGCTGACAACAAATGATTTGCAGCTCTGCATTATTAAGATGATAGCTGGTTATAAAAAAGCGAGGTATTTTGAGTCAAACGTCTATAAGAAGCGTATAAACGAGCTTTTAGAAGTCACGGTTGGTGGAGTACGCCAGCAAAAAGCACACGTATTTGAGGCGGGCGCTGCGGGTAACGCTATGCGCCCGCGCAATCACTGCACGCCACGATGCATTATACTTCGCCATTGGTTTGGCAATAATATCATCTCAGCTTTCTGAACCAATAAAAAACTCACTGTCTTGATTGTGTTAGCTAAGATTTTTATTTTCGTGCAATTTTACGATTAGAGTTATTAGATTTGCTTTCATCCGAATTGAATCAACATTGTAGTGTCATAGATTACCTATACCTACCTACCTTCATAGTGACAATACCCATTACATATGATCTATGTTAGAAAATTTCAAGTTCATTTCAAGATTTTTTTAATGGGCAAGGTAGCTTGAGGTGACTCAAAATTATGAAGCTAGATAAATAACATGATTTTTTAGAAGAGCCGTGCCGTGCGTGACATTAGTCATCGAATATATTTATATCCCAAAATACTCGTACATGACCTTAACTAGATATAGTTAGATACCAACCTATAAGTACATTATTATATTAAAAATACATTGTATTGTGCGAATTTGTGTTATATTCTGATAAAACGAAATATTTACATTAGCAACAGTAAGTAATTAATTATAATTATTTGCAAACCATTAAATAATTATACGTTACGCTGACGATAAATTGTAGCTATTGTCGTTATGTAATATTGAGTTTGTCATTAAATTAATTTTAGATTGCTACCTGGCATATAAATTTTGGCTATTGATTCTCGATAGTGCCCGATACTGGTTCTCAGTTACAGTAGATTGCATGTTGCAGAGCGGTTAGCGAGGCTGTCCCCGGCGGGTCACGCGCCGCATTCAAACTCGTTTGGCGGCGCACTTTCGCCGCTCTTGGCTGCGCCCGCGTCTCGTGTTGCCTACCAGCTTACACGCCGTTCCCCGCGCCCCCTTTGAATTTTATTCAGTTTTGGCTAAGCTGTTTTCAAGTTTTATTGCCATGGGAACGCTGTAATTATTTGTGCATTCTTAAACAGTTCAATGTACGATAAATGATCGGAATTATTAATTGCTTACCGATGATGTCATACCACAAAAGTTTGAGCGCTAGGGAAATAAAAAGCTGCGTCTTCTGCTCAAAAGTGGAAATAATCGGTGCAACATTGACCGGTTAAAACTCTACACAATCGACGGGGCGGGCGGAAGTGTGGCAGTGGCGAAAAGCTCGCAACTGCATGAGGAGAAAGGAAGCGGCGCGCCGCGCGGTGTGATAAGGCGGCCGGCTGGCGTCAGGCGCGGGGTGGGGCGCGGGGCGCGGTGCGCGCGCATGAGCCCCCGCGCCGCGCCACTCGCCTCCCGTCAGTCGCCCGCCGACTCCGCTTGTGCTTGTGTGACTCGCGCCGCTCCGTGCACCGCACTCGTGCCCCGAACACGACGCGTGCCGCCCCGCTGTGGCCGCGAACGCGACCTCTACGCTACCGGCGAAAACGTTTCTCCTAACTTACGTGCAACTTGCTATGTTTTAACTTTTGGACGATTACATCCCTTACCCAGCTTGTTTACCTCTCATCATGTAAGTGTACCGCTAATTCTATTAAATGCGAAATTGTCGAATTCGGAACTCGCGTCGAAGTGTGTGAAAGTTTTGTGAATTCAAATCTAAAGGACTTAGTGTATTTTTGCGTGTCGATTTTAGTGATTATTGTTGGTGGACGGAATTGAATCGTCGACGATTTCCGAAATTCGACGACGGTAATGTTTCCAACATAAGGTCGCGGCACGTTATTACCGGGAAGTGCCTCTGCCCGTGCTGGACCCGTCGCATGGGAGCTTTGGGCTGGTGCAGCCGCCGCGCCTCACGCACGACAGCACCAACGTCAAAGCTTTCATCGATATTGCCCATAATGTAAAAGTTGCGCTAAGTAGACATCTTCCTAATCCCCAGACGAAACTTTCCTTCCTCATTACTCAACTCCTACTATGTTCCCTAACTTATTTACTTGTAGTTGTTTTTCATCTGCTCGAAAGGTATGATTCATTTAGTATTGTGTCACGTTCATAAGATAGTGGAGTTATATACTTACATCTATTCAGTTTTTACATCTAGTGCCAGTTGTGTTCGTTACAAGTTTTTCTTGAAAAAAATATTTTGTTTATTGAAAAAAAAATACTATATTAAGTTTTTCATCTATAACGATGGCCTTCATTCATAAAAGGTTTTCTATCTTGAGATGTTTTGATTATTTTATCTTATCATGAAAATTTTGATTTAAATCCCAAATAAATTCAGTGCTTGTGAGGATCGGTCTTCAAATGTGTTTGACAAATAATACGTTAGCAGGAAATGTATGAGTTATTTATGACTGTTTCATCAAGTCACAATTGTTTTTATAATTATTCACAGTGCAAATTTATGATGTCATTTATAAATGTGCTAATAGAGGGGGAATTGAAGTAACCTGTCTACTTACTCATCCGTAAGAATTTTTACTTATAATTCTTCTATCATATTATAGATAATTTCCTTTTAAACATTTTCAATTCTTAAAAATACCAACCTTGTCACATTTGGCATTGGAGTGGTAATTTCTTCTATTTGATTTAATTTCATAAGTCTCTGCTTTACTTATTGTGGTCAATCAAAATGTACCTATGATTTATTCAGCATAAGTTTCATATATTGGGTCCTTACCTATGAAATTGGTGTTTTTATTCTGTCTTAGTATTTTGTCTGTAACTATTAAGATTCAGAGTATTCCTAAAAAATAATTACCTCGTCTAAAAATAGACTATATTTTTGAGCTCTTTTGATTTGTTTTGATAATTTGTTTTAAGTTTAATTGTGTTAAAATTGGACACGGAGACAACTCTTTTTAAGTGCCTCCTGAATACATCATTTTATTTGCATTCACTTAAAAACGATAAATAATTTTTATGAAGTGTGATATTACACATAATTATTACTAAAGCTTGTCTAATGATAGATGCCAAATATTATTTTATTATCTTTGGATTTGTCGTTGTGAAGAAAACTGAAAAAATTTTAGTATGGAAAATTAACTTATATTTCGTGATACAAGATACAACTGTTTTACAGAAAAGACACGTTGTCTAAACAGTTAATTACTTGTGAACCGTTTTGCTGAAAAAAATCCTAACAAACCTCTTCCTGATGGCAATTGAAATACCAAAAATGTGTGTTATTCAACTCAGAATTGTAATATTTCAACAGTCTCCAGCAAAATAACATAAAATAAACTTGCGTGTTATTTTAAAAAATAACACCACACTTCATTGTAGACTGCACCATTTGTCGGTAGGGTAGCAGCTGCGGCACTACCTGATTCGAACAATACCCCGCTGTCAATAGTGAACACCGTAAATTATTATTATTACTACTGATAAACTAGTTATTAGTACATTTTGGACGCGACGGTGGCTTGGCAAAATTTTGTATTCATTAATACCATGTTTTGTTTTAAAAACCAATTTTGCTATGTATTTAAGATTTATAATTATGTTAGTTACTGTTAGACAAATAAAATGACAGTAGTATATTCTTGGGCAAAGTGAAATTTAAAAAAATACATTTTAAAATATGAAGCTAAACCAGATATCACTTTACGACGCAAACGTTAAAAAAACGTTGCTAGGTAAAAAATATTAGCCCCACGGACCCTTTCCTTTACCTTCTTTCCTTACGGAGATATTTTATAAATTTTAATATTGCTTGCTATGAAATTTCGATAGAACTCATAAAACCTCTGATTTTAATCATCTTTGTTTTGGTGCTATGAAATTTCTGTATATTTTTGATGGTTCGATTCATTATCCCAAAGGATTGTCTGTAAAATAATTTTAGGTTAAACTATTTTCAATCTTGTTCAGTGATAAATAATCCATGACCTTTCCTTGATTTTGAGTTTTGATCCATTGCTCTCTAAAATAATAACCAATGTTTTTTACCGCGTATTGTACACTACATTTATTTGTGGTCATCATAAAAATTATTATTTAAAATCCCGAGGTAAACAAGTATTTCATGACGTCCACAGTATTTCTTTAAATTTGAAAAATTACGGTGGCAATAAATATTAGGTCCTTACCTATGAAATTGGTGTTTTGTATGGAGATTTTGGGGAATTCTGCATTTTCCATACTAACATTTTATCAGTTTTCTTCACAACGACAAATCCAGAGATAATAATATTTGGCATGTATCATTAGACAAGCTTTGGTAATATGTGTAATATCACACTTCATAAAAATTAATTATCGTTTTTAAGTGAATGCAAATAAAATGATGTATTCGGGAGGCACTTAAAAAGAGTTGTCTCCGTGTCCAATTTTAAAACAATTAAACTTACAACAAATTATCAAAACGAATCAAAAGAGATCATAAATATAGTCTATTTTTAGACGAGGTAATTATTTTTTAGGAATACTCTGAATCTCAATAGTTTCAGACAAAAAAATAAGACAGAATAAAAACACTAATTTCATAGGTAAGGTAAAAATATTGGGTTATTTTGATTAAAGTTTTTGGGTGCACGTAAGTAATGCTTACTTTCTGTGACACATTGTCAATCCCGGCAAGCGAGTCATGTCAGAGAATACAAACTTATGGAGCACTTATATTTATTTTATTATTTAAGTAAAAACTTAAGCTGTAAGTCACATACACCCAGTTGCAGAAACGAACTTTAAAATTTAATGTCGGCATTATCCCTAATGCTCCATTAAATTTATTTATTGAAGTGTCAAAAGAACACCTTAGCGTAGTTTTTACGTTGCACAAAACGACATTAGCACCCTGTCAATGCTAAAGAGACATTAGCTAGAACTATTTTGTGTTCCAATTTTAAATTTAATGAACTTTAAAGTTTTAATGTCTCATTACTAAATGTCGTCTTTAAAAAATCATTGTGCAACTGAGCGATAGACTTGCAAAAATAAAGTTTAATAAAATATACGCAAGTTGTTTTGTAGTGATAATTTGTGATTTTCTAGCGTACATACTATTTGCATACTTTTTTGCGTAAATGTAGAATATTTCATAAAATATTCGAATCTATCGTAAGAGTGTTTAACCTTCAAATCAGGTACAGACCTATTTTTTTGGCTGCCGCTGCAAACACTTGATGACATAATTTTTTCAACTATAGAGAAATGTTAAAGTCATCTATAGAGAAATTTCAAAGTCAACTATAGAGCCATTTTCGTCCACTATCCAATATTTCCTGTTTGTCTATGTGTTCATTTGAATGTAATTTTAATGAATAAAACCAGCCATATTTTTTGTAATATCTTGACAGATGTACGTTTTACAGATTGTCTAATATGAATTTTCGGGTGTAATTATTCAGTTTCAGCTCACTTGATTTTCATTTTTGTTTAATTTGTTATTAATTTACTCGAACCTTAATTATTTGAACACTTGTCTTGTTCTGTGAACACTATTTGTTTAAGTGCAATTTTCTGTGTATTTGAGTAACTATCTCAACAATTGTAACTTGTTATATTCATTCGAAGTAAAAATTATAATTTCAATACTCTTCGTAACAAAATATAGCAAGTTAGAGTTATTAACTTTATAGCTATTATGTAAAATAAGACATTATTTTATCGATATTTCTTAGTTGTATTTTAAAATACCAGTTCTTAATAATCTTAAAAAACCTTGTTATTAACAATAACTGGTTAACAGACAATATTCACACGAAACTGAAATAATATGTTGCACTCGCCACTCCATTATCTTATCGGGAAATTTAAAAATATGTGGGTTCGTCACTTACAGATTACACGACCAAATTAATAGCCGATAACAAGAGTTTACATTGTGAACATTTTACAAGTGAACGCTTAAAAATTCTGTATGAAACTAAAGACTTGAGCAGATGATATTTTCCATTGAGCGCCCAATCGTTAAAGTAGGTGGTAGAGACTCTTAAAGTGTAAATGAACGGAGGGTTTCCATTTTTGTTTGTAAATTACAAGTGAACGACACGCGCCGTTTAAATTATTCTACGTTTTCAGTGGTGCTGGCGGCGCCATATCCAGTATTGTATTTTTGTACGTTTTGTTGATGCGATCAGTTAAATGTCGGCGCGGGCCCGCACCGCGTTCGATAAGGCGTGCACATAAACGGGCGAGCTGCAGCGATAGCGCCGGAATCGTGTAATTTGCGCCTCGTAAATTTAAGCCGTCGCAAATTTTTCGCCTCTCCTGCTAATTACCAGTCCACCGTCGTCCCCTGAGACTGCTAAATGTGCCTCGCGCATGTCCCGAATGCAAGAGTAGCTCTGTTCAGGCTTGCTACTGCTTTAAAGTGTTAAACACAATGGCCTTTGTTTTGGTCTACTGGCCAGGCTATGTATTTGGTTTGTGTAAATTATATATTAAAGCCATGCTTTAGGGATCTCTGTGCATTTATTAGCTTCGGTATTTTACTAACACTAGTCTAATTACTTGTTAAGGATAAATGCAGCAAAATCCAGCAACACCTTAATTTAGAATTACGAGATTTTTCCCCCCAATGGTTGGAGAAGTGAGTCAACCTTCGCCCCTGATCAACAAATACTGAGTGCGCGTAGAATAACAACCGGTGACATCACTTCGCGTGTACCGACTCCGCATACGAATAAAACACATAAATGTTCAATTTTCAACCAGCGCTTAGAGATTTATGACTGACGGTGCGCTGGCGATAGCTATCTAAAATGTATCCCTAAACGCGTACAAATTACAAACATGATTTAAACCCATGACTGTAAAATATCGTAAGGATGACTAAATAAAGTATTGCTCTGGAGTCGTTATTGAAGGAACAGAATTAGCGCTTATAATTTAATATGTTATTTCGTTTTTTACAGTGAAAAAACACCAAAAGGTGTCATGTTATCAGTGTAGTAGCGCGTGTAATGCGTAATTTGCTAAATCCGACAGTACCATTTGCTTGATATAAAAACATGTTGCGGCCAATATTAATGTAATGTCTGCACAAGAAACACTTTGGTGGTAATACTAGTCAATGAAGCATGTCGAAGGTCGACAAGGTGGTGGTTTTGTATCGTTGTCGCCAGCAGCGAAGCGCGACACCAGTCGCCAAGGTCGCTAGACTCGCTTTCCATCAGACTATGTGCGTCGGCCTTGCCGTTTCAGCAGTTTTTATCGGTCACCACTTTGCCGTTCTCTTTCATTACTGCAATCTCCGGTAACGATAAGCGCTTAACTGATAACGAAGGAGGACAAGCTCAGCCGCTTGTTTTAAAATTAACTGAACTCGTTATCTCCCCGTTACGGAGTCCTATTCTCTTACAACAAATTTTTGTGCAGTCAACTCTGAAGACTCAATTTTCTTTTAGGCTTTCATATACCTAACTCATAAGGATCATTCAAATTCCAAGTCATTTGATTTTCTTGTGGATTTTTCTGATGAGAATAAAACTGAAATGAGATTTAAATGACTGAAATTATTGTACCATTTATTTATTAATTAGATTATTATTTATTAAGAAATTATTGTACACACTGAAATTACTGCACACAAACCTAAGACTAGTGCGTGCCTGATATTCCGTTTCGTGGAATTTAAAATGAAGTAGAAAGTAAAGCCTCATCGATGAAAAGGTTTAGTTGATATTATACCTATTCGCAAAATGACTCGCTAAAAAAGGACCTATTCTTGAATTGACCTATTCTTCAAAGGACCTTTTCGCATATCACCTCATTCTGGAAAAGACTCATACCTATAATGGCTTATTCGTGTAATGACCTATTCTTAAAATGACTGATTTTTTTTTAAAGACCTTTTTAAGTTTAACTGCATATAGTTACTAATAATATTCGGCCAGTAATATTGACCTTAGCACAAAAGATGCCGTTAAAAGTACGACAGCTTTTGGATTATAATGTTTTATTTTTTATAGCAATGATAATGATAAGTAAATAAAATATGTCATACATAATAATAATTATATAAAATTCGCGAATACTTTCACAACAATTCCACTTATGGGTGACGTAGAAGCGAATAAGATCTCTTAGTTTTTTCTTATTTCTTATAAGATGCAGTATACAATTAAATGGGCTTAGACAAAAAAAATCTGTTAGGAACACTTAAAAATAGGTAATTTCAGTAATAACTTATTTTAAGAATAAGTCTTTCAGCGAATGAGTCCGAAGTATAATAGGGTATTTTACGAATTGGGGATTTCGTGAATGAGACCTAAAACGACTACAGATCATTTCGCGAATAGGTCCAATATAAACTAAACCGATGAAATTCAGTACATGTAGTTATTTTGCGTAATGCGAGTGCAAAAACATATGAGCAAATAACTTGGCTCAGCTCTAATGAAAACATTAAGTCGTTCTATCACATAATGTACATGTACAGCTATCGCTCTTATAATTTTATAATGTAATAGATATTGAAAGTTGTGTAACGAGAGCAAATGTCAAATTGTGAAGTGACAGGCAACATTATTGGTGAAGGTAACGCAAGCGCTCGAGTACCACGTGCACGACGGCCTTACCTGCCTGATTTCAGACGTATTGAATTCTATCCAATCTTGCAATAGACCTTCTATAGTTAACCTTTCAAATTGTTCAGTTTTCTATCGGCATGGATATTGTTATTTTGACGTGTAGGCTTTGATTCCATTTTAATTAACTATTAAAGGTATTGCAGAGACAGCACTGAATACCACGAGTAACTGGGTATATAATTATTTTTAGACTTTTGTCTACATACTTACATAGGAGCGACAAGAGAATAAATTACAGTGTCACACTGACACACAGAGTGTTCTTTATATTTGAATTCAGGGTACATTGACAGCAAGTAGTTTCAACAAAAAGAAACTTACCTGTAAGGGAAGTTCAATAGTAATTATACGAGCTGGTTCTTCCGAAAGATTATACCAGAAACCCACCCTTCCCAGGCCTGTTACTCATGCCTGGGTTGACAGGAGAGGTTGATGTTGAAATTTTTTTTAATATGCAAACAAACAAAGGGAACTCTAAATATGTGACAACGGTAGTACAAGGTCATACTACTACAAGTAAATAATCATTCGGAAGAACCAGTGAAGTATACAGGGCGTCCCACGGCCATGCCACATGGAGGGAAAGTATATTAAATATTGAAGATATGATGTTTTACTTAAAGAAGACATCATTTTATTTTTTATTTTATGTGGAACTGCATTCATAGATTTATTTAAAGTCGCCTGCCTCTAACGGGAATTGAACTCGCGAAATGTGAAAAAAAAAACTCCATGTTTTTTATGATAACCGTCGAAAGGGTTAATCACAAGGATTATTATTTCTTCAGGAACATAGCATCTTCAATGAAAGGAAAAAAAATTTCGTCAGGAAAATTTCGTCTGACTCTGCCGTGTTTCTTATAACTAACATGATCATTTCAAAGTATTTACTACATACTCACTTAAGAATACAAGATTTCCTTGTTATAAGTATGTCATAAAAATAACAATACGATACACATACCGTTTGTAATATTTGAATACTTTTTTTTTACTAATTTCAGCCAGCCACATTGTAATTGCATGCTCATAATGTTATAGGAAACACGGCAAAGTCAGACGAAATTTTCCTAACGAAAATTTTAATCAAATTTTAAATTTCATGATCTTCCTTTCATTGAAGATGCTATGTTCCTTAGGAAAAAATAATCCATGATTAACCCATTCGACGGTTATCATAAAATGCATGGTGATTTTTTTTCACATTTCGCGAGTTCGATTCCCGGTAGAGGCAGGCGATTTTAAATAAATCTATGAATGCATTTCCACTTCTTATAAAAAATAAAATGATGTCCACTTTCACTAAAATATCCTACCTTCAATATTTAATATACTTTCCCTCCATGTGGCATGGCCGTGGGACACACTGTATAATAAGTATCTGCAACTTAATGTTGTTAAGAGTACATTATCTCTCTAAAACAATCACTGTCACTCTTTCGAGAAATAATCTTTCAATTAGAACATGGCGACCTAATTAGATTAAAATTTGAAAGGAAGTTAGTAGTTTGAATTTAGCGCCAGTGAAAGAAAATATTAGGAGCAATAGGTTAGCGTGGTATGGACATGTGATGAAGAGGGATGAATGTCACATTACAAGAAGGATGCTGAGCATAGGACCTAGAGTGAGAGGAAGACCAAAGAAGCGAGGGTTTGAATGCATGAAGAATAATATGAGAATAAAAGAACGACTGACAGAGGAGAATGAAAGAAGACATTTTTGCCGACCACCTAGAGTTGGAAAAAGGGTAAGAACAAAAGTCTAATAAGATTCAAATGACATTTCTATTTCCATTTTAACTACGAAACTATAAATGTCGTGACATATCAATTCTCATAAATAAACCGATAGTGTGGTTGAGTGTAATTGTAAAAATAAATCAAGGATTGGACCGTAGCCAAATTTTTTTACAATTTTTATAGCATTTAAAATCTATACCATACATCCAGGTGAGCTCTTCGCATTCCGTTTGTCTTGATAGCTCAGTGGCAAGAGCGCCCTCCTGTTCGGTGGGAGACCCTGGTTCGAGTCCCGGTCAAGACCGTGGATGTTGACGAGCCATCTGGTCTGTAAGAGAAAATAATTTTCTGTTTTTATGCACTCAACCGCCCTTCCCAAGGGGTATCAGTTGAATTGACATGATAAATTCTTCGATGGTAACTTGATCGAATCGGCGATCGCACAAAGACCCGCGCTCAACTGTTTTTCTCCCCCCTTCCCCACCCCCGGCCCGACCGCTCTCACGAGATTCTTATTTAGATTCGCTTCCGTCTGATTGCTCTTGGTAATCTTTTCACTAGGTTATTGAATGTCTTCCCCGTGCGTGTCGAGCACTGAAGAATCCTCCGCCGGCGTCGTCGTGAATGAAATAAGTTCCTTTGAAGCCACCATTCTCAATTTATCGTTTAATGTTCGGTAGAACGATGTCCATTTGTTTTTCACGCCTAGTTGTTTATTGAGTTTTCAGTAGTTTTGGGTTCATGCGTATATGGTCATATTTGCATTGTTTATAAATATTTAGTTATTTTGAAATATTGTGTCTATTGATAGGTTTTACTGTGTGCATTTACGTAGTTCG
Organism: Parapoynx stratiotata; assembly: GCA_910589355.1. NCBI lineage: Eukaryota > Metazoa > Arthropoda > Insecta > Lepidoptera > Crambidae > Parapoynx > Parapoynx stratiotata. The sequence continues at coordinate 11,908,130 of OU342461.1, forward strand.
TGTGTTTACATGTTGTCCAAATTATACGTGGATGTTTAACTCATTAATGTTAAAACTAGTCACTAAATCCGTCGTTTAATACAACTTAATCCAATTTCACGGTAGTTTACGCCGGAATTTCCTCTGGTTTTATTATAATAGATTACATAAATATCAAGTGCCAGATTTTCAAGCATTGCAAAAAATTAGAACGAACGCTACATTCGTCATTTTCCAATTTTCTATGACGTCTGAACCAGAGGGACGCCCGGCCCCAATAAAACACCGTTGCATCCACGTCCAAAATAAAATTTAAAGATTTATGCACGATGGAGAGCGCGACGTTGCGTTGCCGCACACCGAGCTATTTTCATCCGAGTTATGCTTTAAATAGCACATTACGATAGGATTTGGTTTCACGAGTTTTTCCCTGTTCCCGCCGCGGACTGCGGCGTATCGCCACGATTATGTCGGCAGAGGCCGCTCTCAAAATGTTTCGAAACATTTGTAAAGGTTATTGGATTGAGTCAAATTTCGTGTTTTGCTGGCCATATTTCAATGCCCGTAATGTGAATCTCTCGTCTCACGTCGTATTGTTTACATTTTGCATCAAGTTCCTCGATAGTTCACTGTCAAGGGGACATTGGGTTTTGTCAAATCACATGAACGTTCAACGTGTTGTATTTGTTTAGATCAAACAAATCAAAACTTGTGTATTGAGGAAAAAGGATTAATATAAATTAACTAACCTACTTTAAGATTTACAGTGTGTTTTTATGTGACATCGTAACATACCTGTATAAATCAAGAACAAATTGGATAGGATTTATATTACTTTGGAATATTTATTATTGTTAAGTAATAATTAGTGTCATGGCAGCAGGTTCGGGGCTCCGAGCTTCAACGGTAAATGTATTAAAGTCAATACACGATCCAAAAATGAATCTTAACTGCTAATTTTTCTTGCGCACCTTCATAGTTTACGCTGCATCTATTGCTGGCAAATAACAATCATGGAAAGGAAATTCAAACCTAATACCTCGCCTTCAATCTGCTGCCTGTCAATGTGCCCCGGTGGGAAGACCGCGCGGCGCGAGGCGGCCTGAGAGCGGCCGTCGCTTGCTAACCCGGTAGCCGCTTGAGCTTGGCTCCGGGGCTACTGCCCGGAGAGTAACCAGTGTGTTTTGTTGTTCGCAGAGTTGAGCCCCGCACCGCACCGGCTTGCTCGCTGAACACCGAGCCGCTAATCTCGCTTTTTTCGCGCCCCACCGTCGCCCGCCCAGCCCGCACCGGCCGCCAACCATGCTCGCGCACCAAGCACCGCTCGCCCTCTACTAAACTCAACCGTCAACATCGACAAGAACGCGTGTGATAATAATAATAATTTAATACTTGCCTAAATAAGCTTGCAACGTCGGTGTCTTTAATTCTAACTTAATTGTAAGATAAAATTAATCATTTTAATAAGTAACTATTGTTGAACGCGTGAATCTCAGCGGTGCCGCGAGTCCGTGTGTGAAGTAGTGTGTGGTAGTGAAAGGTGCTCGGGTACCAACCGACTGCCGCGGCAGCGAAAGAAGTGCATGCTCAGAGCGCCAGGGCGCGCTCGCCCCCCGCCGCCTATGCGCCGCACTCGCTCGGCGTAACTGCGCGCGCGACTACCGCCCCCGTCTACTAGTGCCAACGATGGCCACCATGGTGAACATGAATAGCCTCTTAAACGGCAAGGACTCCCGCTGGCTGCAGCTCGAAGTGTGCCGCGAATTCCAACGGAATAAGTGCTCGCGACCGGACACCGAATGCAAGTTCGCGCATCCCCCAGCTACGGTTGAAGTGCAAAATGGAAGGGTCACCGCCTGCTACGACAGCATCAAGGTAATTTTTTTTCTTATACCTACTTATATGCATTTCTCTACGTATTGTAGCATTTATTCTTATACTTGTAGGTAAATTTTTCTACATAAACGACTCTACCGTCTATTGACTATAAAGAAGTCGTGAATGAACAAGCACATTTGCCTCTTTGGAAAAGTATTTATTGCGTAGGATTTTTCGGGTGAATGAGAGCAACCCCTCAAGGCGACTCGCCATTTCGCTGCCGTCATTCCGCGTGCCGACCTCAATCGCAAGGCTTGGAACTGGTGACGTCACCCGACCGCCGACACCATCCGTCGTCTGCATTGTATAGAAGTTGGCAACATAATGTACAGGACGATGACTCGACCCTTAAACTTATTCTAATTCGTTGTTTTGTCTCTGTTTGGCTCCGTAGTTTGAATTCTCATAATAATATGTTCATTTTATCTTATAAAGAGTAATTATTGCCAACAACAATATGCAATATACCGTATGGTGCATATTTCAAATTAATATTTCATTTTATTCCTTCATTTTATAATAATGGTTATCAAAATAAGATAGTGATATAATGTAACGGTCAGTTTACCGACAAGTTATTCGATACAACGTTATCAGCTCAGCGAAATGACGTGATAACGTGTAGGCATTTGAACGAACGAGCGTGCGATAAAAATTAAACCGGATATTTAAACGCAACAACGCCATTGCAATGCCCCGGGCTTACACTTATCACGATCACCCCTCCCTCTATCGGCTGGCACACAAATACCCTATAGCAATCAAAACCGTAAACAAACAAAAAGTTGTTCCACTCTTGGAAATAATTCAGCTGAACTGTAAAACTGTACCATCTATTCGGTTAATTCCTTCTCAGAAATTCACAATAGCAAAAATCATTTCCTAAACAAAGAAATTGAGATAAATAAAAGGCACTTTCCCAGTCTTATTTTCCTTTGATGCTCGGCTGAATAACGCGATCAAGAGATAAAACGCATTGGGATCGGGTCTGTGCCCGTTCGCTCGGCTAAGATTTCCACGGCGACAGCCTCTCATTTGCTATTCAATATCGATACTAACTTCTGGCGACACCGTCGGCGGTGACTTCGATTTTGCTTGTACGTGGGCGTAGAATGACATACGTCTGCCCTGAACGAAATGAACGCTGTTGAAACTTGTTGTGTATATTTTTACCGACGCCCACGGACTGCCGGCGATAACTCACGGTTTTTTCATATCGCGATTGGCAATATTCCATGTCTCCCCGTGTCAACAACGAATCAAAATACATTGTCATATCCCACCATTCCGTTGCAGGTCGTCTAAATGCAATGATTATTCGAGATAACCCGAGAATGTGTGTAAGGAACGATGTGGTAATTCGCTTAAAGCAAAGCATCGTGTAGTCAGAGATGCTAAACAATAGACTGGCGAACATTGTGCGGGCTTTGTGCATCGTGGTATCGCTCCATCGCGTTGGCATATACCGTATAATACTGCCGCGACATCTATGCTTCCGACACGACCACGCCAATGACGGGTTATCTGGTCCTCCCCCCTTTTCCCATTAAAATGCAGGTGGGTAACCTAGGAAGCACATACCAACACCGATGAAAATACATAGTCCTTCTCTTGATTGTGTAAAGGGTGGCTTAATACATCAAAGCGCTGTATTATATATGGGGACTGAAAATGCATGTGTCTAAAGAGGCTAGAGTCTGTCGATAGAACTGCATACAAACAGCGGCTCGAGAAAACTTTGAATAATCCCCTGGAGAATGTGAGATTGTGTGGCACTCGCCTCAGCGCCACTAATCTGCACGATAAAAAGCAGCAGTGTGGGGACGCTTATACTGTTGACCGTCGATGTAGCGTCCAGATATTTAACTGAGAGGATATAAAAGTAAACAAGGACGCTGGCGGGACGGTGTTTCTTTGAGGCAGCGCGGACCATCGTCCGCCTAATCGTGTAAAACGAAAGCTCCGTTATTTCACTTTTGAACATCGTATCTCTGTTTGCTTTGTCCTTAATCAAACTTCGTCCAATCGATTTTAAGAATGCGAAGGATCAATTTTAAATCCATGCCATATTTTCACGGTTTTGTTGCGTAATCATTTTATATTTTCGTTATTATTTATTAACTAAGAATTTATGCGACCGACATTAAATTTTTTATAATTGGATGTTGAATGAGCAAAATATTAGGACCGCGTTCATGGACTCAAAAAAGCTTGCAGATTACGATGCTGAATGTTGCCAGATTTCTTGGTTAATTTTTTTATATGACCCCCCTCGGCTATCGAGCACTATAGTATCTCTAGACATTTGCAAACAAGAAAACTCTATGGATGGCATCCATTTTCAGACCACTCCCAACCATCACTAAACTTGTCACCGTATCGTAATCGGTGTCTGATCAAAAAACTCGCAACTCGTCCTGCAGGCCGCTTTCCGTGTCTCCCCCGTGTCGCACGAACACCGTCGACTACGATTAAGCCTTCAATCGCGCGATATGACGAGGGGGTCATATTTGATTAGGCTACGCGTTGTGTTGATTAAACCGAGCTTATTACCTTATTCACTTACCTCACCCACACGAGTTATATCTGCCAATCATCCTACCATGTCAAACCGGATTTGGGAACAACTTGGCGTTACACGCCTATCAACATCAGTCGACATTAAAATGACCGTGAATGGCTCTGATAGATTTGCTAACATTCGAAAGTTATCGCATTCAACTAAATAATAGGACAATAAAACGAAAGGTAGTATTGCTTTTCTGTACACTTTAGAAGGCGGCGGTATAAAGACTGCACAATGGACCTGAGCGATTATGTCACGAATTTGACACGGTCTCGAAATCATCGTTGTGAAATCATCTAGTATGACGTCAGCCAGACAAGCATTTTATTTGGTTATTTTCGGTTTATCGCTATAATGCTTCGATAGACAGACCTCGCGGCTCGTCACAAGAACGACCGTCTTGATAAGCAGTTACTTATTTGAGTTACAAATTTTGTCATTTGCTATATTTTTACTTTGCAATCAATGTTTGCTTATCTTTTTATCATCAGTAGACCGGTATATAGGTATTTAAATATAAAATTTTACGAAAACAGTAATGAAGGAATAATGTTGTGAATGTACTGTATTACGTAACTAATTATATTATTATGAGTAATAAAAATTTAAAGCATCGCTTACCTATTTTATATTGTTGTCCTATAATCAAAGTATACATTTTAATTTACATTTATTTACCTACTGCTTAAATTTTATTGCGTATTTAAATTATTTACGTAACAATTCAATCTTATATTTATTGCTTATTATATTTGTTTTTAAATTAAAACAATACGTAACTTGAAGCAGAACCTTGACATCTTTCGTTTACATTTTTAGTCATTCTACTCCTACACTAGAAATATTATGTACTCGTATAATAATTACATAAGAAAAATGTTTACGTTTCTGTAACCAGGTGTTTGCTATGTTAGCTATATTTAATAGTACAGTCATACAACAGATATAACCAAAATAAGCCGGTTTACCTTATTCCTATTTAAACCAATAGAGGTTATTTACCCATTGATACTGCGAAGACTTACTAAAAATACGAAAATTTTGTCAACAATTTTTAGTGTAATAAAAACAGTCATTTTTATAATGAGGCTGCCTAATTAGTTATATCGTAGACTTAGTTTGATAATTTTGTGTTAATAATTGTTTAATGTCAAGACGCAACAAACTTCACTATGCTATAAAATATTTGATTGTATTTTTAACGAATTGTGGTGAAGATAATAGTGAAAGTGTGTCACATATAAACCTGTGGTTAACGTGGGTAGCTCAGTGATAGATGCACCGGCGACCAACTACTAGGAACACACGGGTCCGCCCGAGCCGTCCGCCCACTTAATCACTTTCATCGCATCGCAAACTTCTCCAGCATCTCGAGCTCAGATCAAAACATAAACCACGCCGTCGAGTTTATTACACCGGTACCGATGACGGTACGATAACATCGCAGTCTGAAAGGATTTTGTTTATCCACGCCTGGGCCAAAGTTCACAGTCAAAATTCAACATAATATATATTGCGTAACTGGCACAATACAAAATTAGCGAGAGCGGTGGCACGCCCGCCGCCATCCCTACTTCTCGGAAAGTGTAAATTGCTTCCAGCGATTCCCACAACCTTGCCGATATTGCTAAACTTGTGTTTAACGTTTTTTATTATTCCTTTTTAATGCACAATTCCATTCCTGTCGGAGTAGGTACAGAGTAAAATGAAATTGCCTTGTTTCTGAAAAATAAAAATCCTTTGACAAACTCTGATCGGCTGAACTTAGGCGGCCTCACAAATGAGCAAAACTGCGCTGCCGCTGCAAAGGCTATCGTTTTAGTGCCCTGAAGTATTTTCGAAAACCTTTCGCCAAGTGTTTGGCTATGGAACGTTTTGAATCGAAAAACCAGCAATAGGAATTTCTTCTTTTGCTTATTATGCATCTATGAATTCCAATTTTTACTAATGATGACCTATTTTTATTGGAGTACGGAAATAATGGTAAAAATAAGAACCAAGTGAACCTGTAATAACACCAGTCGATTAGATCATAGCGAAACGTTAAGAATTTGCGCAGCGTAATAAACAGTCACGTACTGCAAGCACAAGAAGTTGTGTAGACGTTGCCGAGACGGACCGAGCTACTTCCAAATCACCGTTATGTTATTTCATACACCTTCATTGGATAATTTACTTTTACTTCTTCGTACATAGACTAATGATGTAGGTAAATTACAAAAAGTTGATGTTTTAATGAGTTCATTATGACTCAGAAGAGCTTTGCAGTTCTTTCCAAAACTGACCTTTTGGTACCACACATTTCCCGATTAACTCGATCTCCCGCGATCATTTAAATCGTGGTAAAGTAAATAAATATTCCTACAGACAGTACTCGCACATAAAAACGTTTTGGTATCGAGACTATCGAGTGTTTTATTTCATTCTAAATTCGTGTAAATGCAAACACGGTATCTGAAGTGGAGTTGGTGTTTCGCCGTAGAGCGTTCATTAACTTCAGGTCCGGCCATCGGTGCGGCGCCGGCTCACTCGCGTGCTATCGTTTGCATTAGTTTTAAAAATCACTTAATCTGACCCAGATTGAACGGCAGCCTGCCTCAAGTAATTGCTGCATAAATTGTCGTTCTCCATTTTAATTGTGCCAGTTATTTGGTGTGGCTCAAAATTTTTGATGGCTATTGTTTTCGCACTAATGAACAATACACTCTATTCTCGTGTGATTGGAAGATTGAATAATTTGTTTATGATTGTTTTATCATAATTATTTATATAGAAATTTATATTACGATGTTAAAAGTTTGTCTCATCCCAATTTCTTGCGTGGTTATAAATAACTGAATTTAATAAGATGTCCAACTTTCACATCAGATGATAAGTGGGGTGTCACGTTCCGTTCGCTTTCGGATTTCGCCATCCGTCGTTCAAATTGCACTCCAACTTGCGTTTGTGCACACTTGTAGCAAACCAGTGTCAGATAGTTTGATAGATATTGCGGCAGCGCAGTGAAAGCAGCTTTTAATCATATAATTACTAGAGTACCAACTCTGCAACCCCTAGTTCTTTCGTTAAATGTTCTGTCCTACTTTAAAGTCAATGATGCCGAAATTCAGAGTTATAAAATGTTTTCCATGTGTTTCTACTGCAACAGCGCTTTCTAAAAACGTCAGCTTCTAAATTTAATCCTTCCACCGACCGCAGAGCGCAGATGAAAAATACTGTCGTGCCATGTCCATTAGGCAAAGTATATTTTTAGGTCTCTCAACTTCATAAACTTTCATTTCACTTCGTATTTTCTGCCTTAGCAGCGAACTGACTCAGTAGAGTAGTAATCAAGATTTCATTAATTGAATTTGAAGTCGTTACTTTTACCGCGGTCAAGCGGAATTGGGCCTATTTTTTGGCGTGAGTGTGGAGCAGAAATCAGATGGTCTATTTCTACTATAGCATTTCTAGAGTCGTCAATAAAAAATACCACGAATCGTTCGCGAATGAGGAGGGGTGGCGTGCGGCGCATTCCTACATGCCGCGCATTTCCATCCGATATTGCGCCGCCATTATGCCCTGCTGCCCCCTCCCTTCCTCTCTATAGGCCCCAACCCGCCGCCCTTTAATTAAACGGTGAGGCCCGAGAGACACGTCTCCACCGGCAACGTGGAAAATCACGTAAATAGCTCCCAAAGTTTCTCCGCATGCTTTAGTCCACTCCATGGATAAGAAACTTATTCCAACTCCACATTTTGCATTTCTTATTTCTTCAAGTTAGATCTGTGTGCTCATCCTCGCCCATGCATCAGGATTTACTCTACAGGTTCCCGAGGGCAACTTCGCATGTTGATGTATCGCCTCGTTTTGTCTCTACTATAAAACAAAGCGTGGTTCGATGTTATTAACCTCATTTCTCAACGGATCCATGTAATGAAATAAAGACGCGTCTTAATAACCCAGCCGTAACCGATCCCGCCGCCTCTGTATCGGTCGTAATAAGCCCGACTTATCTGTGCTAATTTACATGCGTCGTGTATCGGCCCCGACCTTGGCACCTTGCATCATGCTCTACACGTTGAATATCCAATTTTGTGTTCAAATATATTTCCTGCGTAATAGTAACATTTACGTGACAATAAACGTTAAATACGTTTTAGTTTTGACGGTTTTCCATAGCTGGCATATTCTGTATTATATTAAAGATCAAAATTATTAAGTTGATTAAAGGCCACAAAATTCTATGAGTATTCATTTATATAATGTTAACAATTGCAACATAGAACTATCCCAAAAAGCCGTTCGATATTATACCTATATTCGATATTTACCTGGAGATAAAAAGTTATCGTTTTATGTTTACTTAGATAGAACAATTTCATCGAACCAAAACTAGTCTTACTGAAATACTATTTCAAGACAAGAATCCGCTGAGGTGTATCGTCAGCATGATTCATATGAAGACCCGCTCTCGTTGGCACTAACTTTACCCTGATGTAATCTGCAAGCGTCTGTTACATTTGGTGCAGATTTGTTATCCGCACTTAGGTCGGCGCTCTGCCGTCTCGCTGAATAACTTAGATCGACAGGCAATCGCGTCGCAAAAGTGCATTTTCAGCCAGAGGCGATGCCCGGGCCCGATGTGGCACGCTTAGACCGGCAACGCTTTACATGACAATTGCTATGTCCCCCGGGCGGCAGACTGCGCCCAGCTGCTCCGGTGGCAGCTATATCGATGCAATATCGGAAAAAATAAGCACATTATATCGTCAACATATCTTTCCTTGACAAAGTGAAAGTTTGCATAATGCAACGTATTTTAATAGCCGAGAGAAAGCCGTGAATGTTTAATGTAAAATGTTGCTGTTATTGAGTGCTGAAAATTTGTTTCCATAGCTCCAAGCGGTCAATAAATTGGGAAAATGGGGAGACAGGGCTGTGCTTTCACGATTCCGTTTGCATAATTGAATACGTTCACTAGTCTCGTCACGCGCTTCTACCCGACTTAGCATCCTTAATTGGCCTACGTATTATTTGCCAATTAAAGTGAATTCTCATCGCGAACGTGACGCGAAACCTGTACGATCTCTGAACGAATAGATTATTTCAATACTTCAATATCACAATAATAATTTTTAAATCGTTTACAATTATTAAAATATCAAAAAAAACAGCAAATCAAATTCAATTAAAGGCGAACAAATAACGATGTAAGTTGAACGTGCATAACGTTCAACTTACATCATACATGCACACGGTGTTGGACATCATACATGCATGCATCGTGTTATACGATTAAATAAATACCCGAGTCTGCACATGCTTGTCGGTTTTCATTTTTGTTTAAACATTTCTTGGAAAACGATAAATATTGCACTGTAATGTAAAATAGATTCACTTGAGCAAACGGTGACGTAAGCTGTGTCTTATCTACTTAAAGCGGCTTCTCCATTAACAGAATCAAATTGTCGTTAACGCTGATCCAGCCGCATGCGACTCAGATCCCGATATTTTTACGTCTCGTGGAGATTCAAGGCCGATCGTGTCTTGTGGGGACTGTTCCTGATCTGTTCGGGATTGCCTCTCGCTCGCTCCTGCCCGACTGGAATGCGTGCAAAATAAACAAGCATAACCGGTTCTTGTTGCGTTTCATACGCGGCGCCGACTTGGAAACAGCCTTTTCACCTCTCCCATACATCCACCATATGTGGTACCAACATGCGAACGTGTCCAGTCATGTAAATTATTATTCCGCAAATTACCATGTTATAATAATTAAACTAAACACGGTGTGTATGTTGTAATACTGCTCATTAGCACGTGTTGTTTTGAATTCCTATATCCGGCGCGCCGACGTGATTGAAAACTAAGTTAAACCACCGGAGGCCAGGTGTCATAAAGTCATAATCGTCTTGTTCTCAAAACTTTAGAGAGACCGTACGTAGAAGTTCTGTTTTGTGAACCTACTTAAGTCATGCACATGGTCATTATTTACACAGCAAAAACTGTGCAAGCTGGTCACCAGCAAGATAAGGCAACAGCGGAGTTTTATGTCTCATGTTTATGTATGGTGGGATTATAAATGACACCGAAACAGTCTCAACTCCTTATAACAAAGAGGAACCAACCGCTGCCTCGGTGGCACACGTGTTTGTGTGGGACTCACTCATGAAAGGAATCTCCAAAATACCCAACAGTCCCTTCAGTGGGATCGACTCGGAAGCTGCGACAACAATTTTACGAACGGAGCCGCAAGTAGCCCTGAAGAATAACCAATCTATATATTTACCATATTTTTTATGCATAAATATTCTTAGGATCTCTTACGTATATTTGTTGAATTGTAATCAATTGCGTGATTTCACAAACAGAGGATCACTCTAGTACTCTACAAAACAAAAATGGAACGGTCTAACAGAATATTGGTTGCGTCATTTTTCTTACTTTGATTACAAATATTAATTAATTCATCACCATCATCGAGATTAGTTATCAATCAATTAATCATTTCTATTATACATATCATATAAATACAGCTAAAACAGCCCATCAACGTAACTACTTATTTTACTGTATTTTTTTAATATGGAGATTGATCACGGTTCACATAAAAAAATCGAATGATGTTGTCGGGTCATTAGGTGGTGTTCTTTCATAACCAAGGGTTTTCATTTAGTTTTTTGGAAAATCAGTACCGATCCCACAGAATAAAACGTCGTTGTTTCGTTATTTATTAACAGAATAAGTTTTCTTGTCCTGTGTCCCTTTTTACTGACGACTCTGCGATTGCTTCTAGAGCCGGCGTAAGCCGCTTATATCGTAAAAGAATAATCATGGCGTTTCAACCTCCACATAATTAGGAATATAATATTGGTAAATTAATATAGCTTTAATTGGTGTGCCTCTATAAGTACCCCTATTAAAATTTACGAGTAATTTGGGGGGCTTCTGCAAATTTCTATTTATTGCGTACGCATCTTTGTAAATTTTATTATCTAAAATGTTATTTAATTTCTTTTCAGTCATAATTATTTCTGTTGTTGGCAAAGAATAAGCAATAAATGCCATTGTTTATTTAATATTTGTTTACATGTTGGTATTAGCTTGTCGTTTAATTTTCTCTTCCTCATACTAGAAGTTTGTTTTATTATTTAACTTATATTTTGTTATGTTAAAGTTACTATAAACATCGTCTCCAAAATAAAAATATCCTGGTACTAATGTTTTCCCTTTTTTTCTATGTTAATTAATCATCTAAGTTCTAAACGCATGTACGTTAGGCACGTATCTCCAGCTTCCATAATTAGTTCAGACACATCAACTCGTTTTTTTTAAGAGTTATTGAACTTCATTTGAACGTACTTACGCGTGTTTTTGCGCGGTGACTAGTCACATTAAAAATACTTCACTGAATAAATGTCCGACATTATACCTTCAGGCGTAACCCGAATAATGTTAAACATAACAGATAAAGCAGCTACTTACTAATGGTACATAGAGATTGTTCATAGAAACGTACTTTTGAACGGCACACAATTGAGCAAGGTTTAATTTCATCATAAAGTGGTTTTAAAATCGTCGTTTATTTCACAATTTCCAGCAGTAACTGATCCTCCCTGTACCAATGATGCACGATGTATTAAAGTATCTGTGAGTAGGTACTTGATAATTTCGGTAATTACTTAATCATAAAGAAAATTCAAAACACTTTGATCGTAAGCGTAAATATGGGTACGTATGTATACTTATAGACTGCAATAAATTACTGAATTGAATAGATTGTACATCGTTAGCACTTGAATAATAATGAAAGTTGAATGGTACTCCCTCAATTGTTTTTTCTCCCGATTTCGCTCGCGATCTATTTTCCTCCTCTGGCTATGAAAGCTAAATATAGAATACGATCTTTTATAAATAGAACGTCCATTGTCAATTAACGTATTTTGAGACCTCCATTACCAGACGGAGTGGAAAATAGAATTTTACGGGATCATTATTTATGCCTGAGATCCTAATTTGGTTCCTGACCATTTTGATTTAAAATTTAACGTGTTAGTTCATAATAAATAATGTAATCTCTATTGTGGTTTGGAATCTTTTGTCAATCGAAATTGAGTAAATTATTCCGTTCATTTGGTGATATAATTTTAATAAAATTTCATACTTCGCCTTAAATATTTTCTAAAACAATATTGTGTCTCAATTTCAATAGTCAAATAAGTCAATCGCAATAGATGTACACTTAAACATTATATTAAACGTTTGATGTTAAAATAGATGACTTACTTACAGAGCGTACACAATGTATAGGTTTTATTCTAGTACAAAGCGAGTGCAATATAGAGGTAGGTCGTTTTGTCGGCAGGTTCGTTAGGCGCGAGGTGGCGCCACTGTACGTGCTCGTACTCAAGTGCGCTCCTCCAACTCTTTAACTGCCTACATGGAGGACACTTGACGGCGCACTCTCCTATTATAAACTGCGCTTTTAATGGTCCGCGCCGATTTTAATTACTCGCGCCATTTCGACGCTAGTTGGGCTCTACTATTTGCTTACTCTGTTGACTTCGGCTTGTTGCGCAGATCGCTGTGGAATTCAATAGTGTAATTGTCAAATCCGGCTACGAATTGCCAGCACGTCAAACGCTTCGTATCTGTGATGGTGGTTAACTATAAAATGGACTTAGAAGTCTTAACTTCTAAAGCAAAAGTTTTTTATTGACGTTCTTCAGTGATCATCACGTATGTCCAAGTTGATAAGTACCCAAAAAATTTCCATATGCTGTAAAAAGTGTAAGAGGAGGCACTTTTGTATATCTCTCAAATGTCTATGATAATTCAATGCACGATAATGAGAGACGGAAGCTGGCGACAAGAGCGCTGGCGACAAGAGCTCTTCAAAGGGCAAAACCTAGATCGGACCTCTAACGAAGACGTTCAAAGGTTTTCCTTTAACTTAAACCCAAGTCTTCAACGCTTGGGTTTACGGGTGCGACTGAACTAGATGATTCATAGTCTGGCGAAAAACGATGAATGGATTGCTCTCAGATTTTTCAGATTGTACTCAAAAACCATATCTTGATTGAAATATATAATTATATAGATTTTCCAGAGATAGCAATAAGAAAGACCACAATTAACAGTCTTGGTTAAGAAGTTCGCTATAAAAATGCTCGTAAAAGTCGACACGTGAGTCATCCGTACTAGTGTGCTTATTTTGGCGCCGGTCCCGCATTAAACTCAAAATCGAGCGATAATCCCGTTAGTTCGCAATAGACTGACTGCTCCGGACGCATCGGCAACAAAATCTATTAAGTGCGCCAGCTCGCTCCATCACGGTGCCCGATAATGCAGCCATTGTACCGTTCCCGCGGCTCGCGACTAAACGTTCGTATGTGCTCCACTGCCGCGGATTACCACACGCACAATATCCACCAAATTGGATAATACACTTAAAATACAATCGCGCTATGAACGCGCCGTAATCTAGTGACGCGGCTGCCGATGAGCATATTAATTTGTCGCGGGAATAGGATTAGCGGGGCCGGCGCGGGAGCATGATGCGATCACCGGCTTATATTGTTTACCACCGCTCTTTCAAGTTACATACACATATTTCTTAACGACAGTTTTAGTCGTTACGTTACATACTTAGCATATATTATCGATCAATAAAATTTACGATACGGAACTGCTTATTCGCTTATTCTGCCAGCAAATCGAACGAATGAAGTTAGGGATTCATTATTATCCGGCAATTTGGTGTCGGTGGACATGATCGGGGTCGCCGGAACAAGTAGGTGTATATAAGTGGTTTTTACGAACTCGGTCGCTCGATTCCGAACGCTTTCCCGAACGGCAATATTTCTTGGTTTGACAGCGGGATCGCGGCGAGCTCCCAACCCCGAACCGCCGCGCCGGCCGGGTTCGTCTTGCAACTTTCGAGGCGTCGCGTCACTGTTTCGTATTGGGAAAAGTTTCAAACTGTACACTTTGGATTCTCTATTGTCTTTTGTTGTAAAATTTAAACATTTACTCTTCTCGAAGAATAGTCGTGTGGGCAAAATTGCAAATCAGTCGTCTTGAACTCTGTTATTGAAACATTAAAGGGGTTTCTGATTTGTTTTATTTGACCATGTTAGTAGAAGGGCAGATGTTTGTATTTAATCTCTTAGTAACAACCGACCGTTACAATTCATGTGCTCTGTAGCCACGCTACTGGTTTTTCAGAAAGCTCCGCCCTTAGGCAGCCCTCTTGTCGCTCCTCCCTTTAGTTTCTTTTACTATCCTACTAACTTGTTGAACACACGTGAGCGTTTAAGAATTACGAATCGTTGATTCGCTACCCTCTTAGAAAAGGCGAACAATACCTCAAAAGGTATCTAAGTCACCATTATATAAATCTTTTTGAATCGATCTTGTAAAAGAGTGTCGCTGGGTAAAGCAGACTATTTTTTATTGAGTGGCCATTGGCCAACTTGGAAAATGTCCCAGGAAAGTCAACAGAAATCTCGCCTCGGTCGCTTTACCCTTACCCGTGTCAGCTTGAAACGAAATTTTGCCGTGGGCCGCGGCGGATAGCGCCAGTTAACTTGTAACTCACTTTTGATGTATCGTTGTTTTTGTAGAGTTTGATGCCTTGTAAACATCGCAGCTGGAAAGTTTTGGGTCAGACGTTCGCTGTTTTAGATTATTTCTCTAAAGATATTCTTTGAAGGAATTTTATTAAAATCTTAAAGTATTTCGGTTAATTAATGTCTAAATAAACGTCGACAAGACAAGTAATGTCATAGAATTTAGAACGACAGTTGGTCGGTGTAATGAATGCGACAGATTGTGTGGGGACACGAGCGTGCGGAATCACAACACCGGTCGATAATAAAACAATAGTCCATCCCGACGATTATGAGCCGATCCAACGGAGACAGACATCGTAGAGAATAAACAGCGCGTAAACTATTTGCTAAGTTCTTTGATGTGTGTAATTGTCTATTGTGATACAACCATATAGAATAATATTATTGCTAAACATTATTTATTTATCGTTGATCAAAGTTCGTAAGCGATGTTCATTCCGTGAAGTTCTTTGTATGTCCGTTTATGGTTAATTGCGTTGAAGATGTCAATAAATGTAGTTTTAATATAGTTTAAATACTGATTTAAAAGATATTATAAGAACACGTCAAGGCCCAGTAAAAACAAATTAAAAGTTGGTAGTCGAAGCGAAATCCGCGACATTATGAAGCGACCCGCTTCATCTCTTCCAAATTGATCTTGATTCAAATCTAATGGCGGCCATCGCGTCTCTCTCAACCGCGCTTGATTAGAAGTTAGACCAAATCTAATTTGTTTTCGATTACTCGTATGATCGCACTCGTGATAAAATTAATGCCTGTTCGTGCTTACTGTTGTGCCAATTCTTCTTTACAAATTAGACATTATATAGGCTTTCTCTTTCCTGTGGGCAGTAATCATCAACATATGATGATGACAATAACCGGGTGAGCGTGTTCGCCGGTCGCTCCTAGGGTTTTATGTAAATGGCCGCCGATAAACCGGCCTCCACCCGCGCGCTCATTTGCATTCATAGGCTCGTAACCCTTCCTCGCTCTTCCTTCGCTTATGCAGCCCCGTCCGTGGCACGACAGCGTAAAACTTGCTGCTTTGCCTTTTGCACGATAATTTACGACTCCCTGTGTAATACGTCCAGGCGATATGAGTTCGGCGTGTATCTACTGCGGAGCGTGAGGTCGCGAGCGTTGCCGTTCGATTTACATATTATATTAAACTCTGCGAAGACCCGGCCCCTTTCAACGTCGCCACCGGCCGTTACGCTCCAACTTTTCTCAATTTTTCTGCCCATAAAGCGCCCGAAACGAAAGTTTCCACTTGGTCTGCATGTCATGAGGCCGAGTGTAAATACACTTTTTATAATGTACTTAGTCATTCTGACGCCCTCTGAAATGGTTTCTCTTTAATACTCAAAATTAAGCTAAACCCTGTTTAGTTTAAAAAAACTGAACTCTTTTACATGCACTTTGATACTGAATAATAAAATGTTTCCGTAGTAAAATGTTTCCTTGATAGTTGGTAATAAATATGCTCGTTTGTACGCTAACACTGTGAGAAAATGTTAACTTCATCTGCAAGTAGTGCCCGCAATACGTAACTAAGAAGCTATCGCAATATTTTCGATGCGGCAGACGGCCGCGGCGGGTGGCGTCGCTCGCACCTGAGTCAGCGTCGCGCGACCTTGACTGGCCCGTCCACGGTCCACCATCTCATTGTATTCTGAACGTTACCCCCAACGCCCACATAAACAATAGCTGTAAACTTTACTACCTATTTCAACTAACTTGCTCATAAAAATTCAATGCTGTTTGCGTACACGGTCTAACTGCTTTACATACCTTGTTTACAAAAATACCACGAACAAAACAACAAATGAAAATAATTTACAGACTATTTACCAGACAAAAATAGTCTACTAAATTACAATACAAAGTGACGAAAGTTCGAAAAAGTTGACTATAATTCATATACTTATAAAAGTTTGTTCGAATATCAAAACATTACGGAGCAAACATGCAATGTCAACTAACAGTGACAGTTGAAAGCACATTGATGGAAGCTCGCGTGACACGCGCCCCTCCCGCTCTGTCGCTACTCGCCCTCTCGTTAAAACTTTCCGAAATACGACCCGCGTTTGCAACCCTTTGTGTTATTTTTCTACACTCCCATTACTCGGTTGCCCAGTGTCTTTGAATTTATCCCACTTCACTTTTATCTTAGGAGAATGACGCAGATTTCATACTTTGGTAGTGTTTTATCCAGCAGTTTTCCTTTTGTCAGTTGATCCTGTGATTTGGTCGCATTAGCGGGTGGGTCGGTGCGCGGGGCGCGACCGGGGCTGCTAGCTCTCTGACCCGATAGCGTCAATCTAACGCTCAATTAGCCGAATGCGATTATCCGATTCGGATCCAGAATCGCGTCTTCGCCGTGCCGCCCCGAGACAACCTCGCCAACTTTATTAATTAAGCCGTGTCTTATCTCTTGTTAGCACTCATTCTATTATTTGTCTTTACACCGCTCATTTCCATAATTTCATCGGCTAGTAATTACTTACCACTAACGCGAAGCGTTTCAGATTCTGTTTGCATATTTTGTCGTTTGCATAGTAAAGTTTTAGTGATACTGAATTGAATCGAGGAAAATTATCATTGATTGTCGTATCATGGCCAGTTTGCGATTGTTAGTAGTCGTATTTAGGTGTAAAAGCGTCGCACGCACGCATACACGAGCAGTCGTCGCGCCGCGTCATAAACATACACAGACGGTCAGCTGTGTAGTTCGGCCATTGTTTCCGCTTCTGTGAGAAATGGCTTTGTTGTTAAAATGATGCGTCAGTTAAAGGACGCGACAGGCCAGGCGGGGGAGGGGGGAGGCAGACCACTCTCCCCCACTGTGTTTAATTAGCTTAATTGACATCGCGAGGCGCGGTGTCCGAGCGTTTGTTTGAGCTATCGCGTTACCGGTAGTGTCGACGCGTCGCGACGGAGCCGATAACGATTCCGCCGTAATTTTTTTTTATAATAAATATTGTAAAATTGCCCGAAACACCCTGAAATATGCCCATGATAAACATCCAGTCACATTCAAATAGAGTTCCGCAATAAATCTTCCAATGTCTGTATCTTCAATTCAGACAAAAATGCCGTGTCAGCATCCACGGATAGGCTCATGTGGAGCGTGGCTAAACGCCGAGTCAGCATGGCGTCATACGGCACCTAGATACAGCCCGAGCTTGCTCTTCCGTCTCCCATCCGAAAAGGTAAAACTGCCGCGAAATTTATTTTATTCCTTAAATAGCTCGAATAAATTTTAGTTCGTACGTGAACCGACTTATAAAGGCCGTTTACGACTTGCAATTTTGCTATTTTGAATAATGTCCGTGTTTCTTTCTATAAAATGAAAATTCTTTGAATGGCTTTGTCGGAGTTCCATATATCGACGATGCTATATATCTTTTGTTGTCAAATCATGTGGGACTTAGCGGGAGTATCTGCTGGCAAATTCTGCAGCGTCTCTAATGAATATCTCCACCCGGTCCTCACACTTGTGTGTGATTAATCTCGCTTGAACAAAGGAGTCTTTCCGCGAGCCCTTCACACGATCGATCATTCACCTCCTCGAATAAAAATAATAATAAATAACAGGGCCGCCGCCATTGTCCAAATGAGGCGTGCGTGTCAGCGATAGTTTTGCCCATTCGAAATAATATTGACTGACTAGCAATGTGGTGGGAGGGTTTCTTTGTCCATGCTCCATTTACCCGTTTAGCTTTAATTGTATTGGACAAGGTCGGGCGGCGTTACCGCGTTACCCGACTATAAGTATAAAAATGGTGTTATAATTACGACTAGTAACTACCCGCGGCTTTCTCTCAGCTTAAAAATATATTCATACATAAGTGCTCTAAAATCAACAATTTTAATATAACTTAATGTTCCGTCATACAATAAAACATATACAACTTTTGCATTTTAAACGAAGTGTAAGTTTGTATAAAGTCATACACATAGACAACGTTATCCTTATTATGATAGTTTTCCTTGTGTTTGTTCGCCGTTGTATGGTCGTCCCCACTAGTATATAGGTTTTTTTGATGGATTACCACGCGATCGTTCAACACGCGCCACCCTATCCTGAAAGCTCGCCAAACGTCACTAATTCACCAATTTCGCCATACAATAAAAAAATCTTTTATTGATACCACTTCATGAGGGCTAACAAGATAAATAATTATTAGGTATTGCATATTGCGAAAATTTTGAGAATCTTTGCAAAAAATATAAGTATGGAAAGTAATAGAGTTCAACATAACAACTTCCTGAGAGACAATGATGCCGCGACCATCCTCGCGCAGTCGCGCTCTTCACATAAATAACTTTATATGACCGCTCTAAATCTCATTACGGCTACTGTAATAGCTTCCAAAGCTCCGGCGTCGGTTGTGACGGGAATATAAAGCAATCCCGATTTATTCCTCCAAATTAACCACATCGCTGAAAAGAACAACTGGAAAGAGCGAGACCCGGGTTGCGAGCGGATAAATAAATACCCGATATTCGATACTAGGCCATCAAATACGACTGAAGGGAAACATTCGCACGGGCGCGAATTCAGAATACCCGATACAAATGACCAACTATTTTTCACAATTTCGCCTAGACGCGCCGAGTGGCGTCTGCTGAAAAATCGAGCGGGCATAGAAACCAACGCCTCCGCCGCCATCGTGCTGCGAGCCGATAGCGTAATACCAAAACAAATGGCTTTCTTTGTCGCCTTTTTATTTTAGGTACGTGAGTTATGTCCGAAGACGACGCTACGTGCGTTATTCAGATACTTTCGGCCAATGCAAGATGCTCGCGCTTTTATTTATGACCTTAAGTAAAAGAGCTGCAACAAGATAACTTTCCGGAGGGGCACAAAGCTTAGAGTGATTATTTTTTAAATTCCCCTCGATATCGAAGCATCGCTTCCAATTGCCGTTTGATTAATTAGCGAGGATCGGGCTCGGTAAACAACCCGCATCTCCGCATCTTTTACACCACCGACAGCCTCGCTCGCTACGTCAAGGGATTTCTTTTAAGTACAGAATAAAGTTCCTATAACTTTTCCCACAAAATAGCTTCGTACATTACCAAGTCCCATTGTTGTAACTTCAGACGGTTCTATTTTCATTTTCACGCTGTTTCCACGGCTTTGTTATCGGTCTGTTATATCAGAATTTTTCGCCCCCCTCCCGTGCGTGCATTGAATGTGAATTATTGTATAAATACACTGTTAACGCAAAAATAATCTTTTGTATCATCTAATCGATGAATTCAATTTGGATCATCGGCTTTAACGGTATCGATCTGTTATCTTCGGAACAAAGGGAGAGATGAAATTTTAATCGGTCGTGATGTCTGCGATCGCAGAAGTTAGCCGCCGAGCCGGCGCCCGCCGCTCGCCGGCAGGCTGGCCGTATTGTAATGAGCGGGCGCGGCGCGAGTTACTCCACGTGAATAATACATGCGAGCCCTGGACCCGTCACCCGTGTGCCGCCGACTCGCCTACCAAACATGCTGAACAAAAATAGCTAGGTGAACTAAAAATTGCAGGAACTTCATCATTTTGGATACTCTTGTTGATTCGTCTTGGAGGGTTAAGAAAATCTTCAACTCAAAAATGTAATAATACTCATAAAAGCATTTTTTCTTGAGTAAACAAAACAAATAAACCGATGGAATTGGCTCATGATTTAATTAGTATGAATACTCTGTAATTGAAATTCGAGTCGTTTACCTGCCATATAGATAAAAGAAGCCAGTAAAGCCCCGTAATAAAGAAATGAAATATTTTGAAATTATACTTAGCTATTTGAACTCTCCTAATACATAGAACTAGTACGAGTGCAGAGTTTGAAGAATTCTAAAACTCAAATCCTAAAGTAGTTTCCAATATAGCAGCTAAAGTGCCTAAGTACTTTGAAACATTTAAAGTCAGAAGAAGTTAAGAGACCCCGAGGATGTCTTCATTCTTGTATTGTGTATCTTTGCCAGTTGCATAATAATATATAAAAATGCATCGTATGATTTTAATTTTCCAGGAGTATTACTCATTTTGATGTTTAAAATTCTTTATGCAAATTAGTGCGTTAATTAATGCAAATGTTTTAAACCACGCGCGTCGTTCGTCCTATTACGCGTATTCATTTTTTTTCGTTGATCTCCACAATGTCTTTTCAGTTTTATAATATATTCAGAACTGTAGTTAACCATTTAAAATTCTTGAATGGTCATAGTAATTCAATGATTATGTTAAATATATTGCTACGTGACAAGCTTTGTTATTTCCTATTTAATAAAATTTTGCTATATTCGATTATTAAATTAAGTTTAACGATTATCTTTTTACTGGTCCAATTTAAAACACTTTTACGTGAAGAGAATTACCCTGTATAAATAAAGCTTTAGCTTTTCTGTGACGCACACTATACAGCTGACGCATCACAGAAATTACAGAAAATCCGTTTCATCTGAGACATGGCATACTTATAATATGACTTTCGCAACAAATTGATGGTAACTTTTGGTGTTCATTTACAAAATGCCAAGTAACGACTTAGTTGTTTCTGTTGCGATAATCTCGAGTAATGAAGAGAAACTCAACAGCGATAAAATGAATTTAATTCTATATGTCTAATTTAAAATAGTGACATACCGAATGATAATGCAATTAGATTTTCGATCATTTGTAATAACTTTGCTATGAAATATACCACGTTAACCTTTGATATTGGAAATTGTTATATAATTAAGTTAAGTCCGGCTTTTCTCGCTTGGAATGGACGGACACGGATTATATTTGATGATTGCAAAATATATAATTCTAAGGTAAAACCTTTTTCCTTATTAGAGAACTACTATACGTAACTGCGTCTTGACTGAATTATCAAAGTTAAAGTATACCGAAAGAGGAAAAATGCAAAGTATTTTCCCTGGTTTTAATATCAAATCGGAGCGATCTCCTTTAATAAGTTGTAAACTTGTGTTGGAGGGTTTTCGCCGCAAGTTCGACGTGGTGCCTGTACTGCCGCCAATCTCGTTAAAATATACGACGAAACTCGGCAATAGCGTTTCACGAACGCTTATGAAATCACATACCACGACTAGGACAGTCAGTGCGCATGTAGTTAGATGCTTAATTAAGTTATTATTACCCTGCTTCTCTCCACTTTAGAAATTGAGATCATATTGACCAAACTTTCACTCAGTTTCTATTGCCGCGAACAAAGATTACATTCTTGCTTTTTCAATCAGCTTATGGGGTCAGTTTAGTGATTATTCGTTATTTTGACCACTTAAAAAGCCTTGGCAACTGACTTAGCTTTTCAATAATATGAGACTTTTGCTAATTTTGCATATCTCGAATCTAATTTGATAACAGGTTTCATATAGTACTATGTAAAATGACTTTTTTCTGTGACTCTGGCTGCGAGAGTTGTGGTTTTAAGTCTTTGAAAAATTTTACACGTAAAAACAATTTCTACGAAACGTTTAATTGCATTTAATGCATAACGATTTGTGCTTCCGTTTGGACTAAATTACAGTACCGTAATCGTGATGACCTTTCTGCTAATTGCCATGTACGTAACTGCAGCAACAGTGACTGTTAAGCGAGCAATCTCGAAGAAAACTAATATCTCACTTGCTAATATTTCGCGTGGAAATTTCCCAAGTTCGTTTTTCCATGGGTGGAAACGGCCCTGTGTCCACGTCGTTAGGACGTGCGACGCGGCCTGCGGCGGCCCTTATCGCGAGTAATGACGCCTTCGATCGACTCGACTATACTAATGGCCTCCGCGAGACCACTTAGATACGCAAATGAGCATCGACAAGTACGTGAACGTTGCGATTACTCGGCCACATTACCGACGGACGAGTAAATGCCGTTACATAGTTGCATCTTTGACCTACAGCAAAGTGGTCTCGTTTGATTATTCGAATTTTATCGAGTTTCACCAAAGGCGGCAATTTAGAAATGATTTGAGCCAATTAATTTATTGGAACTGCATTATCTAAATCGTTTCATGTTGTATGTTTAGAAATAGGTTCATTTTATTAGCAATATAAATAAACCAAGCGTTAAATTGATTACATTAGTTAATTAATTCATGTAATTATAATAAAAAACACATTACAAATACTACATTAATTTCATCTCGTTTAATGCGAGAAAAGACATCAACGCTTCTCTACTCGACACGCGACGTATCGTCTCTGTGAATGGAAGTAACCGATTTAATATTCAACTTTGTTGACAGTGCGTCACATGAATGCTTGCGAGATCTATTATTATCGATGCAATACTTGATAGATTAAACAATGTTGTTAATATTAACGTTCTCGGATTGGATCCAAACCTAATTGTGTGTCGTTTTATTCTTAAAAAAACAAAGGAAGTCGGGTTACGAAATTAAGAAGTGCAGCCAAGTATCAAGTTCTTGCGAAGGTCGCATTAACAAGGTAACTAGAGCGGTGAACGTTAAAATCGGTAAGTCGAGCGGAACTGGCGGCGCGCGCGCAAACGGCACCCCAGAGGGTGATTCCCAATTTCGCACTAATGATCTTAACTCTCGCGTCGTGACCAGCATACGTGACTGGGTCACGCGGGGAAACTGCTCAATATCACCTTTCACCCACTTATCTATCTCTATACCATGGTAATAAAAATTTATAACGTCTATGTTAGCAAACGACCAAACACAGTAGTTCCGTACTCAATATTGCGCCAATAGTAGACAATTTGGTATTTAGTGTCCGATCTTAACTATTCGTAGTATTTTTTTTGCTTTTTAAGACCACTAGTATATCTAGAGTATGCAAACGGAATTAAAAAATCCAATAAAAGCAATGGATTTGCCCGAACATTCACACCATTTTGCCCTTTTACTTTTAGTATTAAACAAATACAATTTTAAATATTAACTATTCTAAGGGCCTGTTTCACAATCGACTAGTAAGTTCTGAGTACCTTACTTGGCAGATCATTTGACAGTTGTAATATGAAATTTATGTCAATTGAACTGCCAAGTAGGCTATTCTGAACTTCCTCGTCGATTGTGAAACAGGCCCTAAAACATAAGTAATACTCGCTTCATTTAAGTATTACAAGTTTTTGAGAATTCATACTGGGTATTTAGTCCTTTTTTGTTTACATCCCTAATTAAAGTTAAATAAATGGCATATAGTTAAGAGAAAGTAATACGTTTTAGCTACGGAACCCTAAAGCAACACAGGCGCGCCGCGTCGGCGTCGGCGCCTAGCACCTACCTACTCTATTTAATTATTTTATTCATTCTAACTGCTACGATGACCACTCCGCATTCGCCTAATCGTAATCACGATAGTTCGAAATTTCCAAATCATGGCAAATGTATTAATGAAGTGGTTCTCTTGCGATGTTTATTACATTGTAACACCTATTTTTACTCATGAATGCAATAAAGAACTTTGACTTTATTTAATAAAATAGTCAAAATCATAGATTTTTTTTTACATACGACAGGTAAGCTCTTGACCTTCATCTCACCTGATGGTAAGTGACGTTAAGGCCGAAGGTGGAAGCGAGCTTCACCTGTAATCCTCAATAACTGAGGAACTGGCTATTTTACCTCTGATTGCCGGAACACAACAATGCTTAAAACATTGTTATTATGGCGACAAATTTAGGTAAGACGGTGGTAGCTAGCCAGGCGGGATTAGAAGCCCTACCACCAACCAAACCGAGCAGAAAAACTTCTGCCCCCATGGGGAATCGAACCCGGACGTCCCGATCAACACCCAGTGGTGTGAACCACTAGACCAGAGGCGATTTTTTTTGTAATAAGAAGTATTGCTTATCTACCTATGCTAACTGGCTCGCCCTCTGTTATATGAGGGCATAAACATAATTAGGGGAAATGTGTGTGTTAACACCTCTGCCTATCCCTTCGAGGATAGAGGCCTGACGATATTTTATGTTAATGGTTTTTAAAACTAGTCATTTTCTAAAAATAATTTTAGTCGTAGGTGGGTACCCAATATCAATTCAAACTAAGTAATGAAAATTTTCATTAGTTTGCCATTTATTAAATTAGCAAAACTGGACCATCGTGTCCCTCTTGGGTACAGTTGAAGCCATCCCTCCTCACGTCGCGACTGACACATGTCCACCAGGGCTTATTCGACGCTCTCCGCCGCGTCCGGTCCTCTACACATGGTGTAAAAAACGCTTCAGAACAACATGTGCTCTCGCCTTCTGTTCGTGTGAATTTTAGTACGAGTGTGTTTGAAAGATATGATCGATATGACGTAGGTATTTTTAATATGGCTGAATACTCAATCAAAAAAATACATTCGGTGCCTTGATATCAAATATATTAATAATTGAAATAATTTTCTTAGAATGGTCCAGATAATAAAGAAATTTAAACAAAGCTTTGGAAGAATCAGGCAAGCTAAGAATGTGGGTTCGTCTCATTATTGCGAGCCGTTTGCCAGCTCTGTAGCAAAAAATGTTTAATCATTTAAACATATTTCATTCACGACGCATTAATTTATGTAAGCGAAACGAGTCTGACTTCTGTACGAAAATTCGGTAGTTGATCTGTTTTATTTTCGTTATAAAGCAGACGTTTCGCAATATCTCAACGGTGGACTTACTAGAAATAAACGACTTGTAATATTTACGAGTTCAATGCGTCACGGCGAGTATCGCGTCCCGGCGCCGCGGCAACAATAGCCACCCGATGTAATAGCGTACTAGATTAGGATTATATTCGTTTCATAAGCTCACCGTGTGAGTTATAAACCTGAAAAGATGTTTGCGCTCCCACCAACAATGCCGGGCGCCAGTATGGCGGCAGCTGTTAATGGACTTCATATTAATACCCAACTATGTAATAAATGTTATTGTTTGTCATAAAGTTTGTTTTATGAAGGTCGACCTAGACGGCCATCCACTTTGCCGGCCCTTTAATAAAGTTTAGCGTCCACTTGATATCTCAATTTACAGATTTTGCCCTAGGAATAATTCCAGTTTTGTTGAGGGTTAAACAGTAAAGGTTATTAAGTTAGTTATTCGTTAGTTTCCCCTTCGAACAAACTAAATATACTGTCATATCATAGCGATATTGTATCAAAAATGATTCCGTTTCACATAAATGGTGGATAGAAACAAGAGTTAAGTCGTGCAACGTTCCATCCAATAAATTCCCTGTTATCGATGGATACAGACACAAAATAAAATAATCTTATTTTGATATTTCCAACAGATACTCGATGCTTTGCAACGTCGCTCGTGAAATCGCCGAGTCATTGCTAAAGTTGCGCTTAGCTCTGCAGCAATATTTTGTACCGTTCTCTGTAGTTCTCGACTGCGAAATATCGTTTCTAACATTAACGTAGGTACACAATAAACAATATTATTGTTAGTGAATTGACGGTTAGTTACCTCTTAGTCGTCGATCAAATATTGGCACGGTTATTGACCCGTCAATTTTATCATTAGTTTTCGTTAATTGAACACGTATCTTAATGCAATGATGTTCATAAGCATTATTTATTTTTAAGATATAGATCTTTCACTGAAAGGCTTAGTTGAGCAAAAGTTAACTATGCGAGACAGAGACGTCAGCATTCAAGCCGCATTGTGGACAGCATCAACTGATTTGTATGTAGCTCAGGCACGCACGAGGCGGGGGCGGCTCCGAAAGACGTTCGGCGCAATTTTTCAACGGTTCGGCTTCGTGTTTGGCAAGCCGATGGCGCACTGCAGCCCCGCCCGCGCCGGCCCGCACCTGCTCCGCGCCCGCTGCTGCAACTTTAATCCCCCAATCCGCCACCGCACGACCGCACACCGGCGCGACGCTATATTTCAATTAATTCGACCATCCATTCCCGACGTGGAACTTCGCAGCGCTTAGCTCATAACCCCCGCTAGGACTCTCAATTTGACGCGTCTCTCGAAGCGTTTACTCGACGTCCGGGCCGCGTGCGTCGTAATCCATACCGTAATATTCGTCCGCTAATAACGTTGAACGCTCATATTTCCGGGTATATCATAGCCGCTCGACTTGTTCTACTTATTACGGTGATTTACCTTTTCTAAGCGCTTTAATAGAGTTTTGTTTTGCATAATAATAGATTGTTGGCGGCAGCCACATCGCCGTCTGTAAGTCTCGGGATGCACACGGCGGAATAATCGGCCATGCTTCGGGTTCATTTGTCGCGTGGAGCCGCGCTCGATCGTCGCGTCGCCTCGGACCGGTTAATGAGCACTCTCTCACTCACACCCGATCTCGGGGGAATCCACTCCGGCACGTACGATTGCAATCGCTCTCTACCTCTTCCACACATTTTACTTTTATTATTTTCAGAGGGCAACTGACTAAATATAAAATGAAACATGAATGCGCTCTGGAAAATTATTTTCTTCTCAGCAAAATTTTGTGAATGTGACTTTAAACGTTTTTATTTTACCGAGATAAATTTATATATTTTTTTTCATTTCAGCAGTCAGGTAATTAAGAAATGCTCAATGGGCTTAAAAATTTTCGATTGGTACAATGAACCGCGATTTCTTTTGTAAACCAATTATGGTTATCATAGGGAATTTATCTGTTCATTGGTAATTCTTTGCACCACGCGAACAAGCAGCTGAATCAACTCTCCGCTCGCCGCAGCTGAATGAACTTAATTTGATCCCGATTGTGTTCGGCCCCCCTCTCCGCCGTTTAATGACTTAATGACCGCAAGGATTCGACATTGCACTCCCGGGCTAACATTTCGAATGTGCTGTGATAAGACTTCACTATAATTAATGATAATACCTTTAAAATAGCAAGTTGTTTCAGTGGGAATTTAAATGATTACAAATAGTTATAACAACTTAAGGCGGGATGCGAACAAAAACCGGTACCAGTAACAACATTAACCCTAACCTCTACTGTTGTACCTTTGCGTGACATTGTAGGCTCAAAGTAATTAGATAGCTGTATTGTTCACATGCTCAGCGCTTTTCCAATGAGCGGTCGCCGTCCGCCGTCCTCCTGTTTAATTGCAGCCCGAACCGTAACGGACAGGGCCGTTTTTGTCCGGCCCGGATGAGATGAACCGCGTATCCTATAATGAGTCCCCCCATATCCCTTTTCAACCCTTCCCGCTGATGTACCGCGAAAGCACTCGCAACTTTTCATTTTGAATTTGTAAATTTAAACTTGTTTTGCAAAAGAACATCCTCGAGCTCGACCCTCTAGCCATGCGTTTAATGTTGTGCCCCTAGAATGTAAATTTAATTGAAGTAATATTAATCCGGCCGTTTGCTCTTTACTAAGTATTTGATGTATTATCTCTCTAATATTGGGTCCTTACCTATGAAATTGGTGTTTTTATTCTGTCTTAGCAATTTGTCCGTAACTTTAAAGTTTCAGAACATTCTTATAAAATAATCTCTTCTAAATTTAGCCATATATTTGAGCTCGTATTATTTAATAAGACATTTTTTTGTAAGTTTAATTGTGTTGAAATTAGACACAAAGACAATTATTTTTAACTGCCTCCCGAATACATCATTTGATTTGCATTAACATAAAAACGATGAATAATTTTTATCAAGCGTGTTCACACACATAATGCTAAAGCTTGTCTAATGATACATGCCAATTATTATTATCTCTGGATTTGTCGTTGTGAAGAAAACTGATAAAATGTTAGTATGTAAAATGCAGACATCCACAAAATCTCCATACAAAACACCAATTTCATAGGTAAGGACCTAATATAAAACACGATTTCCTTCTTTATCTAGTCAACGAGCACAAAACGAGACACAATAGAAACATGTATTGTTTGCGAACCTATTGGATCTCGGTGCCCGCCAAGGAGTTATCATCATTATCAGCCTTGTTTGTCCACTGCTAGACAAACTGGCATTTCTTTATTTTGGTTTTTGGTATTCACACATTATTCCACATCTACCGTATGGGTTTAAAATCTAGTTTTGCAATCGTATATTATAAGTGCGAGACACAAATACACAGTTTTATGCAATCCCAACTAATGGGATCAGGAATGAATATATTAGAGGAAGTTTGAAAGTAGCGCCAGTGACAGAAAAGATTAGGAGCAATAGGTTAGCATGGTATGGACATGTGATGAGGAGGGATGAATGTCATATTACAAGAAGGATGCTGAGCATGGATGTGGACGGACCTAGAGTTAGAGGAAGACCAAAGAAGCGATGGATTGAATGCGTGAAGAATGATATGCGGATAAAAGAAGTGGATGCTGAGCTGACGAGTGACAGAGGAGAATGGAAGAAGAAGACATGTTGTGCCGACCCCACCTAGAGTGGGAAAAGGGCAGGAAGAAGAAGATGCAATCCCAACTAATCACGGCCATAAATGAGATTGAAAGCAAGCCACTCTGGTCAAATAAAATGAAATTGAAACAGTTTATTGCTGAGTAAACAAAAAGTTTGTCGTCTCCAACGTATCTGTAGGGCCGGGACCGCACTCAGCGCCGCGTAAATAATTCCCGCGTGCCGGCTCAGATACCACGTGTAATTCCACATTTTCGCACCAACCGACTGTTTCCCGAACATGCAAGTTTTTGCTTCGGTCTCGTATCTATTCATGGTTAATTTTCCGAATTCAATTTCACAACTTATTTATTGCGAGGGCGTTTCCCGAATACTTCCCTTAATTGACACCCGAAACTCGAAACTTTAAGCTGCTGCTATAAATTATTCATCCGTAGTGGTGATGATGCGACATTAGATAAATCGTTTCGCCTGATATATTGTAATCATGTTATGTCGGTGCAAATATCTGATCTTGTTAACATGTGTTTATACAACGTGGAACGTCTGAACACGCTGTGTAATTAATAACGTGTCATTTATGATGACAAGGGAATTGCGGTTCGAGTGAAGCTGAAGGTGTTGGATCGGGACTCCGGCGGTGCCGTAAAACGACACCGGAGCCCGGTTCCGGCTGCGTATCAGGTGCCGTGCCGCCGGAACAAGAGACGGAGTATTCTGTGCGTTCCCTTCCACACAAGCCTCGTCACTCGCTCATCATTTGTTATTAATTGCTTCATGACTTACGTCTGATCTCAAACTCCACTTAGCACCAGATGACAGATCCAGAACTTATACTATTAATTATTATACGTCGCACATGACTAATGAAATTAGAGCAACAGTAACCTTTCTTCGACTCGAACTTAACTGCTATCGACCGCATGCTTAAAGGCTTCGAACGGTGACAAACGAACCCCCAGTCTCTTGTTGCCAGTCACGGTCGGCGCGCGCTCCCTCAGACTCATTTTCCGTAAAGTAAACCGTGACACAGTAAATATCTCAGTGGTGGAATCGAGTGGTGTCACTCAAATATTTTTCTGAGGTAACTGGTTCCGAGACCCGAAACAAAGAGGCGCAGTTCCGAAACAATCAAATTAATTTTCTCCGTTGTTGTTTAATTAGCTGGGAGTCGTGATGGCGCGGCGGGCGGCCGGTGTTTATCATGCGATACAATCGGGCCCCGCGCCCGCGCCCGCGCCGCGCTCACCCTTCCAACCGAATCCATTATTATCAAAGTCAAGTCTTTACACCAGACTAACTTTGATTCGTCACTTCTGCCATTATTGTTATTAGACATTGTTTAGACTAATTGACTTTTGCGTTAACAAATCACAAAAGCCTAATTTTGTTATGTTTTTGTTTCAGGTAAACCCATTTAAGTGGCGCCATGTCATTTGTTAGTGACGCTCAGCTCAGGTATGACACCGGGCGACCGGTAAGCTGAATACACGCTGTATATACTACACCAGGGGGGAAATATGAAACAGAATAGTTTGTGTGAAGCCTTACTGAGTTAATCTGAAGCCATATTTAATTAAATTGTACCGGTAGGTGGAAGTCGCCATGGCCCATTCTGTAGTCGCAGGCCTTTCAGTGTGGACGAATAATTGTGTAGTTACTGTCGCCAACTTTTGGAATTCTAAGCCCAGGTGAGCTTTGGCTATTGAGATAAAGTTTTAACCAAAATATATACCTAATAGACGTTTACTCATCCGTAAATGGATGACTACTTAGTTTGAGTTGCTTTAAAAAAACATTCGTCGTATTAATAAATCTATATCCGAGTAGTGTCTAACTTGCCAGGCGATTTTGCTGGCGATTCAGAAATAAAATTTAACGTTTATCTACTTAGTGAAAAGGAACTTGCTCCCGTCGGTTTGCACGTCCAGACGGTAGCGGCATCTAATCTAATTATCCACTGCGCTCTTCAAAAAACTTGTAAGGAGCGAGTGCAAGCAGTTTGCTTCATTCTTTCCTCCCCTTAACTCGGGCACCCTCCCACGACGCACCATCTAATACGAGCTACGCGAAAAGTTATTGCTGCTTCTGTTAATAAATTTGTGGATGTTTGACGCTCAATAGCTTCTTATCGTTTTAAATATTTGTTAAAATGTAACGATAATGAATAATTAAGAAACAGTTTCATGGTATCGCTAATAAGTTAAAACATTTTTTCAGAATTTTATAAAAATAATAATTTTTCGTTCGTTCCCAAAATTTCGTTCTAAATAGAGGCAGGCATCTATGGTTTGAATTCGATATCAAAGGATACTAAATTCCTATAATCTTTATGGCAATACACCACTCTTTTATAAAGACAACCAAAAATATTCTCATTCGTTCACATAGTTTTTTGTTTGTTCATTGCTTTAGATAAGGTTTAAATACATTCTCAGAATTTAAATTTTCTATTTATTCGAGTAAAATTTCGTTTCTCCTAAATACCATAAGTTTATGTAATACCGAAATACTCATAAAGAACAAAAGTTCCAAATAAATATGAATATTTGTTCGCTTAATTATAAGTACTTTAAGATAATCTAACGAAATTTCGCAAGTTCTCACGAAGAAATTTGTTGTAATTAATTATTTTCACCGATAATTTCATTTGAGCAGATAATTTACTTAATGAACAGAGAATATTAGAACTCTTGAATTTATATTTTCCGTTACATTAATATTTAAAACTACAGTTAATATCGCAGCATGCGCTTATGCTCTAATGTTTATTTATGTAGTCGAATAATCCTTACGCACCCTAATTGCAAGGGATACTTTCGACGAGCGGCCGAGCTGACCTGACCCCGAACCTTTGACCTCGCACGATGATCTACACACCCTTCACTCGACTAACCTGTTTTACGAGATTAACGCGATAAACACTCTACCTACTTGAATATTAATACAAGCCTAATAGTCCCCAAGTACTGCGTGAAAAACAATTTAATTTACTTAATAACATCAACATAATAACGAGCACGACGGCCACCTAATTGGATAACGGCCTATTTTTAGTATGTTGCGGTTTCCTCCACTATGTGTTCACTTATCGACATTCCCGTGTCAACTAAGGACAAATGATAGCAAGTAAAATTTTATGTTCATTTTACCTATTGCTAAAAAAATTCAAAGGCAGGTGCTGCTTGAGAATAAACATAAAACTATCATGCATGACTAATTAATTATTGTCGGAGCCGTTCATACGCACAGTTTGAAAACATTAAAATACTGATCACTCTTTGAACGTTGCGCGCACTCGTTATGTAGGAAATATTCAAATTTTGTAAAACCAAAGAACTGTGTCCAAGGTTGACACACAGACACGGACAGGTCAGACATACATTTCCTTGGCACTAACACAAAGAGCTACCATTAAAAATAATGCGGTACTATACCGACTAATACCCTATTGAAACACTCCTTAACAGGCTAGAAAGAGGAGCTAATTATGTTAACTAGATTTAGTAGACGGTGCTTGGGGCAGTAAAGCGCATGAAGTAACATACGGCCAGTGTATTTCGTCGGCGGACTAAACGGCTCAGCTCCGGGCCCGTATTTGTAACACGGCCGTTATTAATAGCCACGATAGCGAGGTGGCCCGCGGCATAGCACGATATTTGGGAAATCCGGATTTGCATAGGATAATAGGGAGCACGCCAGCGTGGCAGCGAGCGCCCTGGTGCAATGTGGACACGCGGGACACGCGACAATAATCACCCTCTGTTGCTTATGTCCTATGTTAATGCCTAAAAAAATAACAAATCCATTCTCTATACAAACTAGGAAAGTTTAAAAATAAATTCCATGCATTTTCCAATTTGCGTCGCGACTGTAAAATAATTATCGTCTGTTGCTTAATCCGCGTCCAATGTGTATTCTAAAATAACACATAGAGATCCTCTATACGAGTAAACTAAGAGACTTAAAGAAAGTTTGTAGAGTATTTTCCATTTTCATCAGCATTCTGTAAAATAAGGAAACCTTTTTATAGAAATAGCATAAAGATTTACAAATTATATCACACATGTATCCCCGATGGAGGCAAAGGTCACGATAATGTTTAATTATCTGTACCTTTACCAGAGGGCGAGACGGTTGCCATGTCCCGGGTGATAAAAGAAAAAAAATAAGAAAATCATTCTTACCACGTTCGGTACCGAATAATATGGCTAACGCAATTTATAAATGGATGGATAGATTTGGATGGATGGAATTTATAAATAAACCAAGTAAGTAGCTAGGTCTGTCCCCAGCCTATATACGTCCTACTGCTGGGCACAGGTCATCCTCATGAGGAAACACATGAGGAGTATGGGCCGTAACACCACCACGCTGGCCCAATGTGGGCTGGTGGGTAGAAACGGTCGCAATAACGACCGGTAGCAACGGCTTAACGTGCTTTCTAAAGCACGGAGGAGCGGAGATCACAAATATTTGGTCACCCATCCGCGGCCTGACCATGGCGAAAGCAGCTTTGTCGTTGAGGAGCTCGGTGGCGTAGTGGTTAGTACGCTTTGGCTTTCGATTGAGTAGCTAGGTACCTAAATTTAATTCAAACGGTGCGCCCAAAGTCCATGAATGATTTAAATAAAAAATTTAAATATTTATTGAATAGTGCCTATCCAAATAGGTTATCAAACGTGCAAGTTACAATGCGTTTTTAATAGTTATCATTATTAGAATATTAATTGAATTACTGATACTTTTATCTAAAATAAGAACAGGTATTTATGTACTTGTTATCGTAGGTACCTAATATATCGGGTATTCTTTACCATCAATAACAAACAAATATACCTGGAAAACAAACCCAATAAAGTTCGTGCAAACGAAGCAGTAGGTACCGTACAAAAATAGGTTTAGGGTTTACTCAAACAACCCTTTCTCTGTCACCGTAAATATCACTTTCCCACGCCTTTAATTAACGCCATTTATTAAGACCGCTATCGAACTTTGACTTTGTTTATTATTCAGTGTGGAAACTATTAGATAACGAAGTCTTATAATATCAATGAGTCATGAATGCAAACGACGGAACGGTATGAATCGGCATGATACCGTTGATTGGCGAGCCAGTTAACTTTATTTATCGACAGCTTAGGCAACTGATCAGCGGCGACTCCACTCGTTTGCAATATTAACGTACATTATTAGTTGTTACCTATATTATTATGATCTAGCTTCATAACTTGTTTACAAATGCTCTCAATATTCAGTCGTTCGATTTCAATATTGAATTTTATACTTGGCTATTAAGTTTGATCATTTGTGTCTTAATTTTGTTGACGTATTTTTAAAATTCTTTTTATTTTATTACAACTTAACAACGTCTATACATCATCCCAGAAGGGATAGTCAGATGTGTTTACACCCACTTTTAGTATGATGTCTTACTTACATACATAATAGGGGTGAGCCTGTTGTCAAGCGCCGAGTAAAATGTAAATTATGCTTGCTATGTTTATAATGAATTGTGCTTTTGTTTTATTTATACTCATACACGGATGGGGATTGTGAGAACCGGCGACCACTTTCATAGGTCGTCGCAATTTTCCTAACTCTGCTGTTATTTCGTCGGTTCCGCTAATGCAAATGACACGGAGTTTTTTAATTCAAGTTTTTAAATATGATGGAACTGATTTGCTGTGTTTCAAATTATAAAAAATATGTATTTGAGCTGTACTATCATGATGATAGATTGTGAGCCATTTTGGTAGTGTTGCATTGTGCGCGGTCAAAAATAGAACTACAATAATGATAATTGGCGAGGGGTATAGTGTTGGAGGCGGGGGCGGGCGGGGAGGGGAGGGGAGGCCGTCGCGTGCCTGATGTATGCGCCGCCGCCGCGACGCCAGACCCGCCGGCGCCGCGACGCCGCCCCACAATGCAGATATCGTGCATTCGGGCCCATTCCATACCAGTTGCGGACCTCACGCCTTCCTCGTTTATTGCCGTTTACGACCACGCGAAACGGCGAAGTCGGCTCGCACGACACGAACCGGCGACAGTTCGAGCCTAATTTCACAATTTAAATCGAATGCCGCATAAGTAAATGTGTATTCATACATGCCGAGGGGAGAAGTCACGCTCTGCTTCTCCGAAATCGTTTGTCGGTGACTCAGCTCAATCCTTAGTCTAGTCTACTTACATAATGCTTGCTAGATCTGCCACAATGGAAGTTCTTTCATGATCTCTATTGCAAATAACTCGAGTCTTATAAGCGCAAATTGGGCTAATGCTCTTCATATTTCAAATGATGACTGTGCTATTTCCGTATGCTACTGGCCTGGCTATAAGTGAGTGTTCGGAAGTGTCGACAAGCAGTGGGCCTACTAAATCGATCCGGTCGCAACATTTTCCAAATCCGCTCCGTAGTGGTCGCCTTTGATTGATGCGTGGCGTAATGACGCGGGAAACAATTTCCTTCGTATTTCCTCCACTCAATAAAACATCGAATATGCTTATTTATGTGTCCGCGTCAGTTTATTTGGGGCTTTGTCAATGCGGCCCATAGTGCCGACTACACTCCAAAGACCGTCATTTGTCAAGATTATGGCTGTTTGGGGATTGAGATATGAAAAGCGGTTATTGTTTTGAATATTTCCCTTTTTATATAAGAGATCCCTTTTACGCTAGGCTCATGATTCTTGATGTAAAGACCTCATTATGTATTCCAATCCATTTTTCAGAATTCCTATATTGGCAATTACTTAAATCACAATATTATATTTTTATTTGTGAGTATTTTTTTATAATTCTGTTATAAGATTACCTTAATAACTCTCCAGACCTTTAAAAATTATCTCTATGACAAACGTAACCTCTTATAGAAACTTATTGCTACAAAAGATACGGTGGCACAATTAGCACGTCCACGCCTCAGCCGCGGGCCACCGGAGAGTGGCAATTACACTATTTTCATCCCCAATAAAAGTGCACTCGGGCGACTCTTAACGCCGAGCAATTCCCATCGCCTATAAAACTGATGTGGACGTTAAGATTTAAATGACGGGCCAAGCAGCCCCGCGCGGTCACCGCTATCCCATAACTATCGCTACCGCAAAATAAAACTACCGCTTGTTGAGGGCATTGCGCACATAAAAGTATATGTGAGAATTCATTTTATGAATATTATACCAAGTTGGACATCGTTTTCAACATTGAATGTTGTCGGTCACCAACAAATTGATTGTAATTATAATATTTGCATTTTCACAAGTGTAGGTATATACCAACATCCCACTGCTGGGTCTTCGATTATAAAGAAACACATGAAGAGTATAATCCATATCACCATTAGGGTGCTTTCCCACCAGAGCTATGCTGTGTGCGAGGAAAAATAAACCAATAGAATGGCACCATTTTGCGAGTCACGTGAAACGAAGTAATCCTATTGGTCCATTTATCCTCACACACAGCATGTCTGCATATCCATAGCATAGCTTTGGTGCAAAGTCACCCTTACGCTGACGCAATGTGATGAGGATTTATAGAAACTGTTGCAATAGCAATACCAAATGCAATAGCAACTCGAGATTTTGATCCTAAATCCAAGGTTTAACCATAAAGGCTTCTGGGTTTGTCAACTTTGAATTATGTTTATCAGTTAGTATATATTTGGCAAATTAGCAAGTCTGCTAGTGGATAGGAAAGCTGTGAATATGACGAAATCACTACTGTTCGGTATTAAATTAACGCCCTTGCAGACATGTTTGGCAACGCATAGTATTGTTTATTTCTCCAAACATTTACTTAAAGACGGAAGTGTTGAAAATATGAAACACAAGTGCCCAGCAGTTACGTCACTACAGACTACTGAGAATTGCTTATAACGACAGCCGTATTGCATGCAAGTAAACATTTTGGCGATTAATCTGGCGATGCCGTGCTATATCGGGGTGCTGGCGGCGGCACATTTATTTTATGTGCCGGCAATGTTACATACGCCATAAAAGTCGTTAGGACGGGCGTAACGTCTCGCCGTCGTCTTGCCGGCTTTAATTATACCTAGATAATGCGGCGCCCTACGCCCCCCGGCGGCCTCGGCCACATTAACGTAACGCGATGCAGTAACCAGTAACATTCCGCCATTCTTCCTAATGTGCGAACCATACACAAATAATCACACAACAATATTATTCTCGCCAAGAACCCGCGAAAACAACCTCCGTTTTTAACCGTAAATCACGAGGTAACGCAGTTGTGTTAAGAAAATTGATTTATGCAGACATGTTTACAGAGTTCAGGGACTTTTACGAAGAAATTTGTTTATTCACTGGAAGACTCTTTTTTAAAAATTTACTCAGTGTTGGAGAATAGTAATTAAACTTTCTAATATGATAATGACGCGATACCGAAATACTTATCTTAATTAATAATGTCGTTTTATTCAACATTGTTAGTGGGGTTGCGGATATCACCGCCGTCTCAACTCATCGTCCCGGCACTTGTATACTCGTGTGCCTACGTCTACATGTGTGGCGTCAGGCAGGGTCCCGCACGGGGAGTAGATGAAGATTTATCACGCCCGCCGGAGCTGAGGCTACAAGTTCGCGCATTAAACGACTCCGAGACATTAGCCGCCTGCAAGATGCCGCCCGAGATCATAATTAAGTGCCGCCCAATTTATCGGTGCGACCCACGCCCGAAAACTCTTAAAGTTCCCTTATCGTACCTAAAGGCTCTTTATTTTGTAGTTAGTCCGTTCTGCCGTTTATCGCC
Organism: Parapoynx stratiotata; assembly: GCA_910589355.1. Taxonomy (NCBI): domain Eukaryota; kingdom Metazoa; phylum Arthropoda; class Insecta; order Lepidoptera; family Crambidae; genus Parapoynx; species Parapoynx stratiotata. Next base: position 11,946,204 of record OU342461.1, read on the forward strand.
TTTTATCTTATGACCTGGCATTGTTTACTAGTTCGATCTTTCTTAGTGTTTCGGATGATGTGCAAAATTCTAGATGCTTAGATAATATACGAAACTATTTCCAATATAATCTAAACTAAAACTTCGTGGAATAAATTAAATAAGCTTATTATCAAGTGGTATTCAACAACACGGCCGGCGCTCCATTTAAAGAACCCGATATCGCTCAACGTTCTCTATTAACTTCAGCACAAAAGCAAGGAAAATACCGTTACGGAAACGTCCTAGAAACCTTTGTTGAGATCCAACTATTGTTGTCTACAACTATAACAGATAACTCGTGTCGAAAGTCGAAAATGAGTTTAATACGTTCGTTGAGTAATGACGCGAGTATGACGCTCAAGTGAACAGCAGGCGAGTGGAGGTGAGCGGAGCGCGATGCGAAGTGACGTTGGGTGCTCCGTCTAGATGCTTAGACTAATTACTGCAGGAGCTTGGCTAAACTTGTTAGCGGGGCCGGTGGGCGCCGCCGGCCGGGTGACGTCACTCCATAACGTTTTACATTACACTGTGTACTTGCCTCGCTCGGTAGACGCTTATTTCACTAGATTGCACGTGAACTGCGCACGTGTACTACTATTTACTCAGCCACCTGCAATATGTACACAGTGTTGATTAAAGCGCTGCTAGATTACAAACTCAATATTATGCAGAAGATCTCTAACAGAACACACTGGCAGCCCCGAGAAGTCAATGTAGAAAGTACAAAAGTAAAATGTTCCATTTAAATGCATTGACAACGTTGCATTTAGATTAAATGTTTAGTAAGCATTCGTTCTTACTGAACACGGGCATTTTGCGTCACTAGCGTATATGTTCTGTATTTTCTAAGTTAGAACCCAAAATGATCGTCCTTTTATTAGAGAATAGCTTTGATTTTACTCTTAATGAACTATTTACCTCGCCACGCTACGGAGAAACCACTCCGAGTGAGTACAAAAACATTGAGAGCAATCCGTACGAGAGCGTTCACTGACCTAATGATTTTGCACCCCAGGGCGCGTTAGTAAAACAGGCAATTTACGCGAGCCTATAAGTAACAAGATTCATTAAGGCCGTTACAAAGTGGCGCGGGCGTTCTTAAAGCGAATAGCCCTCGAGCTTGCAGCTTTCATAATGGCCGTACGAGCCGGCGGAGGCGCCTCGCGCAATTTAATGAAACACCTGGAGAGGTCGTGCCGGCTTCCGTTGCATTAATCTCACACCCCGCTGTGGGTCCCGTTTGATATAAGCGGACTGGACTCCTCAACTAACATCTAACAAATTATGACCTCAACATCAACTCAATAGATGAACAGGGCCTCATTTCCATTGATTTTATTCAAACCTGAAACGGAAAAACTGATCTTTGTGCAAATTCAACTCTCAATATGTCTCTATAGCATGCTTCTGAACTTGGATATTAGTTTTTAGAGACAGCAGCAAATTTAGAGCCGGGATAAACAAGTGACCGGCCGGCCGCCCGCCGCCGCCGGCTAAAGTGGCTGAGACAACTCGCGCACGAATGCATATTTTAACGTTAAGCTACGATGCCGCGGTGCAAACTCGTCTGGAACTTCACCAGAGTTAATAATTCTTACTTTAAGGCGCCACTGAGTTTTTCTCGAGAGCGGGTTATATTAATTTTATTCCTAGTGAAACAGTCCAGAATTTTGCTGAGGACAATAATTTGATCAGTGAAATGTACTTACATTTCACTATTATAATACAGCATTTCATGAAAGACAAACATTTTTTAAACGCTCAAGCGGGGGCAATTTTATTAGGTATGTATTAACTTTTAAAATTATTTTGTCGTCCAAAACTTCTCCACGTAGGCGTAAAGTACGTTACGTCAGCAACACGCGAGTGGCGCGCCGCGACGCCGCCAAGAACTGGTGAAAAAATGCCATAAACACGCACCCTTCTCACTCTCGCATGACGCCTCATTAGCCACTCCCCTGCGCTTCTATAAATCATTTTAAATTCAAATTCTACTTACTTTTAGAATTGACTTTGCTCACCTAATTTCCTTCACAGCCACGAAATTTTGCAAATTAAATTTTATCTTTCCCTGACTTTTTTACTCAAGGAAAACTTATTTGCTATCCGGCAGCACGATAATCGATTGATGTCAAAATTATTTCTTTTACTGAGACAAATAAAATGTACAAAATGTAGTATGAAAGAGATTGCCGAGAATCAGTGTATAATTTAAAGTATGAAGAGGCGTTCCGAAGAGCGTAGGCACGTGGCCCGGGTGACCGCGCGCGCATGCCGGAGTTGGCACGCATCTCCGGCCGTTCTATTCCCGGCTGTCCCTGTTAGACAAATATTTTTGGCACAACTCTCATGCGTGGCTTGGGGCTTCGTGACGGGAGCGTGTCATTCATCGGCTCGTTATCTCATTGTTTTCCTCGAGTGTCGATTTGTCGCGGCGCGTGTCCAATAGTAAAATAGACGAATGCGTACGCGAACGGTTAGCCACGTTCCGCCTGTGGCGGCGCGTCGCCGATCCATCAATCCTAATCGAATTCTCTGATCGATTAATGCTCGCGCGCCTGAACGTGAACTATTCTATGCGTCCCATTGAGTTAACTATTATTGCCTACTGTAGTACGCACATTGTAATTTAATTAATTAAATAAAAACGCGAGTATATTAGCTAATATTATATATTAATATAAAACTTATTATGGATAAAACTACAACGATAATCTGCAAGAACTCCCTCATCCAACTTCTGCCAGCAGTTCCCCTAAGAATATGATCTGAATATAATATTTCTGTGCTGTATTTTGCAGAACGGATATTAAGTACTTTATTTACCTAAAATAGTTTTGATTGTAAAGTGAGTAGGCGTGCCGACTGGCTACTGGCAGCAGTCGCGCTGCTCGAGAGCTGTTCGTTATCCACGTGCCGGCGGAGAGCACTCTGCCGTGCGCCCCGTAATGAGACACGCCTGCCTCTCTGTTCATTGATGTCATTTTTGCCTTAATCGGCTACCGTTGCCAACTCATAACGAGTGCAATTCCCGCTCAACCTATTCAGCCCACCCATCTTAAAGCTTTTCAGAAGGCAACTTTTCGTGGATCATATACTTTCTATCCAATCTTTATATCCAGGAAGGAAAGTAGACAAGAAACCGAACCCCGGCTAACCCCTTATTGTGCAAGTGCGCATTGTTGTGTCATAAAGGACACTACGAGGGAAGCGCTCGGTTTGCTCCTCCACTATCACACAAAAATGTTATTAGTTTTGGGCGGTTATTGCCCACCCCGTGGCCGGCCGACCCTCCCGGCCTCCTAAACAAATAGGGCGTATTGAAAGATTTTGTTTTAATCCCGGCGGCCTAACACGAATATCTGCCAAATTGTCCAGATAACTAATGTCGATCTACTCCAATTGGCATTTCATTTATTGCAAACGTTTTCCTTTTGCCGTTTGAACATAAATAGCTTGTGTTTAAAATAGTGGAATCGGGGATGAAAAAGCTATGCAAATTGAGGATCACATACGAGTAGATAGAGGTGATCGAAGAGCAATTATTGCATCGTAATGTGTGCGCCGGGCACGGGAGGCGCGGGCCATTCGTCTGAGGCGACGCGGCCATTTGTATCGGCGCGGGCATCCGTCACGCTAATCGCTGCGATACACCTGCCTGCTCGCTCGGCTACCAGCTTCACCGAGCTAACGCCAAATCTATGTCGTATAATTACGTCCAATACACGTATCGCACTGAAATCTTGCGTGTAAACAGAAACAGATCCGTAAGTAGAATAATATCTAAATACGTTTATATTTAGAACAGATCAATAAGTTATTAATAACTCAATATTTAAGGACACACAATAACAATATTTTGATTTATCGTCTTCAGTTGAATCACGACACTGACGAGAATCAAATGTCTCAACTAAAACTTTATAATAGCCAAATCCGTCGTAGCTAATAAATCCTAGTTTGATAGAGCTGACTAAGTTATCATAGTTATGATGAAATCGTGATCACCCATTCAAGTTTCACAAACGGGATGGTAGGAATCGAAACTCGGCTAAAGTAGACGGCGTCGACTAACAGGAAATAATAACTTTATCCCGGGCTTAAACTGTGAGAGGACCGTCCAACTAACATTATGCCTGCCAGTAACAAGTTAATCTAAATGCAGCTGACTGCTTTCACTAGCTAACTGTAGCACGCATCTCGCAAGTTTAATAGGTAACTGAGAAATTTGGAGCAAGTCTGCATTTGATTCAGTCGAAAACCAAAGATCTATTCCACGCTTCTCCTTGTAGTGCATTACTAAATCGTGTCCGAACGCCTTCCACTATACCACTATAATAAATAGCTATTCTGGTTTTATCCGACCGACGTGCTTTATAAAAGTTACTCTATAAATCACCCGAGAGCCGTTTCGCGGACATTATCAGTAGGCGCGTCCCCAAGTGTAGCACTGAATATTCAGATGGCGTTTGTTTGTTTGTATACGTATTTCTTTGAAACGGCGATAAGCGCTTTTCCGTTTTTTCGTGAATAAAATATTGCGCTAGGCGCGCTCGGCGCTCGACGATAAAACGTCCGCGAGGCTCTTCCCGTCACGTAGTGCGACAGTTAATTACGCGGATGTAAATAAATCATCATAGACGGGTGCGGCGGAGGGCTTCGATTCCGAAAGCCAATTATCTCGCGCCTCATTGACGACGAAAATGAGCAAAGCTGAGAACGCGCCGCCCTCGACACGCCTCAGAAATATTTGACACTGCCTAAGACACGGTTATAAGGAAAAATCGAGTGGAGGATTTCTGGTGGCTACGTGCCCGGCTCACCGCAATTGTGATGCATGGAGGGATTTCCGTACATTCGCCTGATATTGTGCCGAAACCGCGGCCGCCGTGCGCCCCGACACATATTGCTTATCGGAGTGATATCGAATGAGGACCGCTATTTTCGTTTTTACTAAATTCCAAAATATCGCCTACCTGAAACTTGCTCTCTTATCTTTCACATTCTTTTCGAAAAAGGTTTCATAGAAACAGTCTATTACGTTGGTGTCAAAACCTTAGCAGAGGGGCTTTTTTAGGATATCGTTGAGCGTACATTGATATTTATTATCGTCATTTTGTTACATATCAGGCAAAATGTGGTTGTAAGCACCTGCTTACCCCTACGGGGATACAGTCGTGATAATAATGTTATGTTATTTCCTTACAATATATTTTTTTATTGTTTTTTTATTTAGTGTAACTAATATGATCTATATCAAAATTTCAGGGTCGGTGTAACCGTGAGAAGCCGCCTTGCAAATACTTTCACCCTCCCCAACACCTGAAGGATCAGTTGCTGATCAACGGCAGAAATCATCTAGCACTCAAGAACGCTTTAATGCAGCAAATGGGCCTCACGCCGGGCCAGGTGCTGCCTGGCCAAGTACCAGCCGTGGTGAGTGCTGCATCTCTCTCCTGCCTAATAGCCTCGAGCGATCGGTCCTCAACACTGTAGGTAATCTATGCACGCAACACACAGCTTTCGGTGTACTCGCTATTCTTGTATTTATTGAGCATTCTTATTCTTACTATTAAACCACGTAGTCTTTGAAACGTGACGCGTTTTAAGTTGTGCCTTCCAATTAAATTGTAAATTTTACAACTGGTATACCAAATCCAATGTAATTTAAAGTTTCTTTAGAAACTTGATCAGCACGCGTTGCAAGTTAAAGGTAATTTACTTTCCTCGTGATAGTGCACTAGCAAGAAAAGAGGAGCCTTGTCTGGCTTTATTTTAAACTGGTTTAACTCTGTTTCAAATATACGTGGAAAATATTTAACGGACTCTTTTAATTAGAAACCCTGTATAATCACTAGGCACAACTTTTATCTTTTTGCTGGTGGCCGATCGCTCTTTCATAGCTTTAGCATGTTGTACGATTCGTCTCTAAGTAGCATGTCAACTTTCCAATCTTACTCACACTGTATGAACTGGGTACAAATGGTTATGCAGGTTTAATCACTGGAATTATGTCCTCCCTCACTATTGACACTGTCGCTAACGATGCGACCTAGTTCCTCGGCGTTCCTCCTCGCACCACTACTTCGTGTCTGTAGCTTTCGGGTAGTGACTTAGCAGCTATGCTTTAGTCTCAGTAGTAGTAAAGAGGCGGAAATATGCGCGGAGCGACATCGAGGCGCTAGGTCCGCAGCCGAGGGCGTGGGTGGTATGGATCCTCGCACGATGAGTAGCGTGTTTGTGTGGTTTTGTGTCGAGGTGGGTGGCGTGAGCGGCTCGGGCGCGGCCGCGGGCCACCTCGCCGCGCTGGACCCGATCAGTCTCGCTCTGCTCACCCCGCAGGTATTTGCAAACACGTCGCACCACCGATCACCTCCACTATCCAAACCCACTTCCGTCCATCCACACGTCAGTGGTCAACCAGTAGCACAGCTTAGCAGCATAATCAAGAAATCAAAACATCTCTCTTCCTAATCCTTATCGTTTCCAAACCAATATTTTTATTGCCTGGTGTTCGGTGGCGGTTAGATAGACTAAATAGAACATATTATTTATGCTTATTTAATATTTCAATTTATATCTTTATTAATGCATGTGATTGCTTGTTTGGCTGACTTCTACAACTCACTAAATTATGTATGAATTGTAATTATTTCGTGAGGGTTTGCCTTGCAGTATTAGATAAACGGTGTGTTTTAATTGCGTGGGGTGTGGTATATTTAAAATACTGTGTTGTAATATTTTTTATAAAATATATTAGTATAATATAGGTGGAAATGAACCTAAGTTCGTTTGCGTACCAGGCGACGTCGCCGTACCTGTCAGGTGTGCCAGGCGTGGGGTCGACGTACGCGCAGTACTACGCGCCGCAGCTGGTGCCGGCCGTGCTGGGCCACGACCCGGCCGCCGCCGCCGCCTCGCCGCTCGGCGTCATGCAACAGCCTGTGCTGCAGCAGAAACTTCCTCGCACCGACCGCCTCGAGGTGAGATGCAAACCTTGTACCTACATTATCCTTCTAATAATACCTATATCCGAGTAGTGCTTCCCGATGTTGCCACTCACATCGGGGACCGACTGTCGTAAACACAAAATTCTTAAGAGCAATAATTGGCATTGAAAGGTCGGTCCCTGATGTTCTAAGGCCGAAGCCTCTATGCCCGTCTCCGAGTGTGTGGCGCGGGCGCACTGGCCCGGTGCGTCACCGCGAGCGCTTCGCGAGCAGCACTCGCTTGCTCCCTCTGGTGAAGGACCTGCTCTCTGACCGCAAGCAAACTACGCTCCTGTCATCGATATACACGCACACAGACAACTGTCCGTTACTTGTATACGTAATAACATCACAGCGTTTTACTTGCGTCCAAAGAGCAGATGCGCCAATTGCTTAACATATTACTACAGTCGAAATTATTCGTATACGTATGAAAATATTCTAATTACCTATGTCAAATCTTTCTTGTAAATTTATGAACGTCCATTTTCAAAAATGATAGGGTTGAATATTTGATAACAATGCCTGATTAACAAATAATGATCCATAACAGTTGCGACGGATGCGTAAATCGTAAAAATTTAAAATCAATTCAGTCAGAATTCAAAGATATAATGTCTATCGAAGCGGCGTCGGGTCGAGATAACAAATGATGGCTCATTAGCGAGGCCATTCTTTATTAGAATTTATTGCCAAAGGGCAGTCTCCTTTTATATTGCATTAAAATCATGTAACGGTAACTTTCGATAATACGAAATTGATTTATCTGTTGTCATAACGAATGTCAACGAGATATTAGTCGGAAGTCATAGGTTAGGCGCGTTGAATAAAGTGAGTAGCGAATGCGTAGGAGAGTAAGTAGGGCGGGTGGTCGCGAGCGGCGCGGCGCGGTGCGGTGCGGTGTGGTGGCCATGGCTGGTGTGTGGGTGCAGGTGTGCCGGGAGTTCCAGCGCGGCGCGTGCAAGCGCGCGGAGCCTGAGTGCCGCTTCGCGCACCCGCCGCCGGCCGTGGGCGCGCACGACGACGGCTGTGTCACGGTGTGCATGGACGCCGTCAAGGGCCGCTGCGTCCGCGACCCCTGCCGCTATTTCCACCCTCCCCTGCACCTGCAGGCGCACCTTAAGGCGCAGGCGCGCGGCGCGGTACGCCACCAGGCTGCACGCTCTCGCCTCGCTCGCGCTCGCTTCTCTTCTTCCGCTTGGTCTCGCTCGCCGCGACGCCGCTTTTTTCTGTTCAGTTCGCGCAGACCGGCTCGCGCCACGCTTCCGTCGCACTCACGCTTCACTTTTATTTTATTTTATCTATCGCATAATATCACCTTTTGCCAAGCTTTAGGTGTATTCTGTGCATCTACTACATCGTTATTGTTTCTGTCCCGTCCTGCGACGCTTCGCTTCACGTAGACGGCCGTCGCAGTCCAGCAGTCGGCGGGCAGCGCGTCGTCGGAGCCGGGCAAGAAACGTCCGGCGCCCACCGAGCTCGAGCCGCCACCGGTACAGCCGCAGCTTTGCACGCTTCACCTCCGCCCGCCGCCCCTCCCTCCGCACGCTCCCGCCCCCTCCCCGCGCGGCGCCCGGCCGGCCGCCCCCGCCGCCCGCGCGCCGCGCGCCTCCGCCCGCCACCGAGCCCGAGAACCTCCGCTCAACCGTCTGTTTCTCGTTTCAGATGGACATGAAGAGCGTCGGATCCTTCTATTACGATAACTTCGTAAGTATACCGACCGACCGCTCGACATCACACATGATCTTCCCTCTCGAATGGATACTAATCTACCTTCTAACTCTCCGCAGGCTTTCCCCGGGGTGATGCCGTACAAGCGGCCGGCCGCCGACAAAGCGGGCGTGCCCGTGTACCAGCCGGCGACGACGTACCAGCAGCTGATGCAGCTGCAGCAGCCGTTCGTGCCCGTGTCATGTGAGTACCCCGCGCCCGCTGTGTCGGCCCCGCCGAGCGTGGCGGGCGCCGGGGCTGCCCCGCCGGCGCCCGCGCCGCCCGCGCCCGCCCCCGCGCCGCCCGCCTCCCCGCCCACGCCCGAAGCCGCGCCGCCCACCGCGCCGCCCGACCCGGCCGCCGTCGCCAAGGAGGTGGCGCACAAGAACTACGCCGCGGCGCTCGCCTTCGCCGCGCAGCAGTCGGCCATGATGCACGCCACGGCCGCCGCGTACACGCAGCACGCGCTGAAGGCGCGCGCCGCCGTGCCGGGGCTGATGCGCGCGCCGCTCATGATGCGGCCGGGCTGGCCCGCGCCGCCCATGCCCATGTCCTACTACCCGCAGCAGTACATGTACGCGATGCCGCCGCCCACGCCGCCGGCGGCCGCGGCGGCGGCGGCAGCGGCGGCCGCGGCCGCGCACAACCCCTACAAGAAGATGAAGACCACATAAGCGCGGGGGGCGCCCGCCGCGGGCCGCGGGGCGCGGGGTCTCCGCTAGAGACTCATACGTGTGTGACGAGTGTCCGCCCCGGCCTGTCGGGGCGTTAGCGCTAGGCGTGTTGTCACTTTGTATTGTATTATTGTAAGGACGAAGCGAGAGGATTCGCCCTCGCGGATGTCTCGGTAGTTTTACGCTATATCTATTCTATTGTGTATCTACTCACTTACCGTTATTATCCTATGCGTGTATATTTCTCGTATCTACGATCCCGGTAATAATAACGCTTGAGATGCATGACTGTACGTTTTTTTATTACCTCTTGTCGATCGTCGTTTATCGTGAGTACCCATCGTCGTACTGAGAGTTGAGCGCTTGGTCCGTCGACCGCTACGTACACGCTTGTTCTCGGAGGAGCTCCGCACGGGTGCGCTTTGGCCGATGTGTCCATCCCGTCCCGTACTAGTGGTTACCGGCTTGCAGCAGCAGGCCCGCACCTAACACAGCCGCCTTCTAATTTTAGCATGGAATAGAACCCACCACCCCTATACGTTTGGCTCATCAGGTATTATTCTCATTATTCTAGTGCTCCTCGTGTGTGCTCAGTGTGCCGGCGTGTTCATCAGTAGTCGCGCGACGACGTGCGTCGTCCGCGTTTTCTTTTAAGTCGCACTTCATTCTTATTTATTTTGACCGCTTTCTGTTACATGCCTTCCGAATGACCGCTTCGGCTGTCGTCCGCATTACCAATCTTTTGTCGCTTTATGTGTTGGACGGACAGGCTGCGCGCCTCCCAACGCGCCCTTTGTCGTGTACACGGACGAGCGCGGACAGGTAACGAGTGCCGCGTGCCGCACGCTTCCGCACTCCGCCACTCCGCCACACTCCTCCACACTCCTCCACTCTCCTCCCACTAAGCCGCACCGCCCGCAGACCACCATAGCGCTTATTAACGACATTAATCTCGTCTTCATCTGTAATTCCGACGCTAGTGCTATTCTCACGGCTCCACGTGCCCACGACCTCGCCTCGCTCTAACCGATGCCCACGATAACGCATATCACCTCTACCCTGCGTAATATCCTTCTGCAGCTTTTTATGTTTTGTTGACAAGCTCAAATCGTTACACACTAAAATTATGGGAATGAATGGTTGTGCTAAACGGCCTAAAACTTTTGAATGGTGTATGACTGAACATTGTACAAAGTAAAAGCTACGTCTCACCATAACATTTGAGTGCTGTAAAAAGTAATTAAGGAAATATTTTGAGTCAGCTTGTCACTGCGCTTCGGTAGACACATATAGTTGTTTTAGTTCATGCTTCGAACATGCTAGTAGACTAAGCGCTTATTAATATCGAGTCACAGACATTCAACCTCCGTCACTAGAGCGGCCTACTCGGTTGAGGTGCGCTTGGTGATCACGGCCTGACTACACGCACCAAATGAAAACTAAAGCTTATGTTCCGACCTATAAACACAAATCTATCCTATCAAAATAACCACAATCCGGGTGGGATGTTTATATATATAAAGGTGTTATTACATCTAATATGGCACACGACGTATACGATATAAAAAATAAAGTGATCTGGAGACGGCGACATTGATCGATCGGTCAGCGGTCCAGGACCGATGGCGTTGCTTATCGAGCGTCTCATATATATCAATGTCATCATCACATCTATCATTTAGTCATTGTGCTGTACCTGTAACGATTATATTGTATTGAACAGTTGATGCTACAACTCGTTGATGATTTTTAGTTTTGTATAGTGAAACATTCTTGCTTTCAAATGTGGAAGAAGTCACTCTACAGTATTGCCTTGCTTACACCCGGTAAGATACAATCAGCTTACTATAATATCCTCAGTATAAGTGATTTCCTGTTTATTGCCTATATTGAAACATGCCGCTCGAACATTGCACTAATTATGATTAATATAAATATTAATTACCCTGCAAACCGATCATGTAATCCGCTTTTAATTTTCTCTCCACCCGGATGTTTCAGTAAAGGTGTATTGTTAATTTAATAACGAAGCCAATGTACGGAATGCTGATCAGTTGACTTTTAAACCATTATAAGTATCTGTAACCAATTGGGTATTGTCAATATATAGTGCTCATAGTTTTCATACTGCTTGGTCAACTTGTTAGCAATGTAATTCACCTAGCCAGCGTCAACTATCAACTAAGGGGGTTTTTAATTTTTTCACAATTTTTTTTATTAAAATGCTTACTGTAATTTGTAAATTATTTTTCTGCGTAGTTGGTAGTTGAAATGACGACGGTGAATGAAAGAAACGTCGAAGACAGGACTTCTCACTTTAAGATTAACAGTATAAAGTGCCTATAACATTTGCCTTTGTATGTTGTGTTGTGATTATACACTTCGACTTTTCTTTTACACTGCTTTAAGTGCTTAACCGTTGCGGCTTCACCCCTCGCTTCCGACTAGTCGGGGCCTCTCTGATGCTTATTTCAAGTGTTCACCGTAGATGTAATTTTAGGTTTTCTTTTGTTTGTCGTAAAGTAACCGCACTTTCTAATGGTCATTATGTTGCAGTTTGTACTACCACTAACATGTCACGTCCAGAACTGTCATGTAAGCTAAAGGTATAAGTTTAATTTGACTTTTTACATATAACCATGGCAACCTCTCGACAAGCATGACCGTCCTCTGTGAGTCGCCGGAGTGCCGTCTGACACCACCGCCGCCGAGCCGACACATGTCGCCACTCCCACACAGCCTCTTTAGCTTTGTTATAGCAACCGTTGGTATTTATGGGTACACTTTGGCGCTACGAACCTCTAGACCGCCCTCGCCCTGGTTAAAGTTGTCTAGCATCATGCTTAAGCTTTTTTGTAAAATATAGTCACGCTTAAATAAGATTGGCTGCGCAATAATGATTATACTTCAAGCGTTCTGCATGCCATTTAGATATATATTCATACCTACTATGTGCGTAGTGCAGCGTACTTTAACACTACTCTCTGACGGTAAAGGAACCACGACTATCAGATTAACTCTTTGGGCCCGATCTTAGTTTTTTAAAGTTACTTTTATAGATCTCTTCAATCATACAATATAAGGGTGACACACTTCAATATTTCGGCGCGTACGTAAATGAAAGAATGCTTGGAAGGTCAATCATATTGTGCAACGAATCTTGTAAAGTTCTTGTAATATTAAAGCAGCAATAAGATTTCGTTTCGAGCAATTTTGCCTTCCGTGTGTCCCGTTTTGTGTTAATTTTCTAAGTAGCGACTGAGAAACTACACACGCATTTAATTGGTAAACTAATAAATAGTCAATATGTACCTAACGTGTAATCGTAAAACCATTAGAGCTCCGACGTGTCTTGTAGTCCATTTCTTGTTAACAGAGGTCGTAAGTTTTATGCTCTTTGATATTACAAAAGCTGTTCCAGCGTTATTTCCAGAAGGCTGTGCAATGAGGATAATGTTCAGTGTCAGATGTATGAATGTCCAACAAGTGATGATCTAGACTTAGCATTAACACATTAACATACACAATTCGTGAACCGTCGGAAGATCTCATTGGTTTCACATGGACGACGTTCACATACATGAACATTTGGCATTCCGACTGTTGACGAAGTATATCTAATCGAACATGCCACACAGTTGCTCTTGCTACAGACTACATTAAAATCATACGCGTGATTATAAAATGCAACAACTAAATGACAGTGGTTAAATTTTAAAAGCAAAGGCTGCTGTCAAAACATTTGAGAGATAGTTTTCTTAAATCAACTTTACTGACTCAAATTCACAAATGAAAATGCCACAGCAACTGCAACCACAATGATCATTTTTTATAGTTGCGAATATTCACTTTGAAATGTTCTTTTTATATTTTCTTTGGTATCACCCCAGACGTAGCTGTGTGGTTGTTCTAAAAGCGAGTCACTACATCGAAAACTAACGCGTTATTGTTATGTTTACAGTTACTGGACACCCTCCCGGTGTGCCAAGATTTTAATCGACAAGGATGTACAAGACCGACATGCAGATTTGTTCATATACGTGAAGGTACGTTGAAGTCTTTCATCTTAATTTAATAAAATCAAAAGTCAATAAAACAACTTAGCATGTTGTTAAAATAATGTAAATAAAAGAATTACCCATGAATCATTGACTCACGATTCTATTAACTAAATAAACGTGTCATCCCTATCCATCCTAGATTTTCGCATGATCATAGTAAATGTTTCCCTATAATAGCACTTATTTCATAACTAATAGTTTTTTATAGATTTTCGAATAGAGTAGTTAGACCTTGTCCAGATGTAGCCTGAGACCATAGAGATCAATTACCTTATCACTTATTATTACATATAAATGCATGCCTTAAGTAGTTAAGTTTTTTACTTTAATTAGAATTGTTGTTAATTATTTTTATTAGATACCTATATCAGAAAATGATTTTATTGATTTTTATGAAGATTATTTCATATAGTTATACCCTTGAAGGTTTAAAGGTAACAAATGTCCCTCATTACCTACCACAGAACATTTAAATCTCTCTATTAAGATAACAGTCAAATGAACAATAAAATTAAGAGTAAACTTAAATTTCAAACTAAATTGATCTCTTTATCGAAATGATTGTACGGTATAAGATTTAAGAAATGTAGGTACACGTAGACGATAAGTTGCTGATTATGTTCGAATTGCAACGGTGTAGTGTAATGAGGTGTTCATTAGTATAATATGTGTGTGTGATGTTGCAGGGTGCGGGCTGCAAGTGGCGGGCAGCCGCGTGGTGGTGTGTCGCGACGCGGCGGCGGGCGCGTGCCGGCGCGCCGCCTGCCGCTACTACCACATCCCCGTGCAACTGCCGCCCGCGCTCCGCCCCCCATAACCCCCCACACCCCTCCCCACCCCCACACCCCCACTCCCGCGCCCCCCACTACTTCACTTGCCGCTCACACTCCAATCGGAGCAACAGTCCATTTTTACCTAGTATCATGTCGGAATACTTTATCACTATAATATAGACTACTAATCAAGGCGGGAATTGCCTCATTTCTTTTTTATAAAGGTCATGCTCATGGTTTGCATTGGAATTGCGTAGGTTACTATTTGAGTGGGACAACAAAAATTAAGAAATTAAAAAAAAATCACGGTCCTAGTCAAATGAGTAAGGTTTTGACTGAGTAGAGGTGTCACGATGGTGAGTACGTGGCACGCGGAGTCAAGTGGAGTAGCGGCGGCGCCGCGTCCTCGCGTCCTCGCCGTCGTCCGTCGGTCGCGCCTCCGGCCTCCGCCGGTGATATCTTAGTGAATATCGGTTAGTGTAGGGCGGGCGCGCCCCGCCCGCAGTGCGTTAGTCTTCGGGAAAGAGTGTGTACATAAGTAGCGGGATATGATTCTCAGGCACGGTCATGCGAATGTGATATGAATAGATTTCGAGACGCCGGAGCCGTTTGAGTAATTTTATCGAGATCGTACCGAGATCGTCGAATAGTAGTTAGTGAGGTTTCAAATGTTTTATTACTATTGTATATTATTTTTTTTAAGATACGATATGAGTTCCTGTAAAGATCGGTGCGGCCGCCGTCCGGCGCGGCACGAAACTTTGTTGTATATAAGCGATGTACTGTTACGGGTGGTGCGGCCCTGGCGTAGCCCGCCGACGCTACGGCCGGTGTCAAAAGTTGCATCACCCCAATCCTAACGTGAGCATTTTGTGAGAATTATTTTACTTTTTACGTACGTTACGAAATATGTTTTTCTAGAGGACAAGTTTTACACTAGTTTAGATTAAGCGAATCAGTAATGAGACACCAATAGAGTAGCCGCTTCTCTCGTTCGGCACCGAAACTTTTGACGCCGGAGCGCCCGCGCTCGCTCCTCGGCAGCACCGCGCGTCGCCCGTTCACACTTAGCATAGATCACGACACTCGTAGAGTGATAGAGAACAGAATTCGAGATACAATGAACGTTATCGGACAATATTGAAACGAAGAAGGCATACTTCCAAGCTATTTACCTAAATTATAGGATAGAACGTCGGCTTTTATTCCAGATAGATTTTGCTAGATACTCATTCTTTTACTGATCGATACCTGTGTATCGAAGCACAAATTGTTACCGACGATCGTTGAGCAACTTGAAATAGCTACCTACCTGTATTGTTTTCGACACAAACAGTATTAACGTTTTGATCAAATTTATCTCGTCGTATGTATGTAGAGGTGATATGCGGATAGAGAGGAGAGGCGGGGGCGCGCGCCCGGCGGCCGCGGAAGACTCCGCCGCGCGATGACAGTGAGACCGTTCGATATGGAATTATAAGTTAAATGCACCTTTGCGCTGTTGCCATAGAGTGCAGAGTCGCGCGGCAGTCTCCACCGCCGCCGCGGCGCGCGCGCCCGAGGGCATGGAAGCCAAGCCTAATATTATTCCTAGTCCATATCCTTTTTGTTGATCAGTCATGCGATTAATGTTAGAATAAATATTAATAATTTGATTTATTCCTCCCATTTAGTGGATATTTTGATAATGATATATTAATAATGAAATATTTAAGATACATAATACATATTTGATTCTAAATCCTGATAAAGTGACACTACGTTAGTAATTTAGTCGGAGGGATACTTGTGCCGTGATTATATTTTTAGGTATATATTATGAAATAATTCCTAGCGTCGGAATTAAAGAAGTGATTAATGTGTAAGCGTGTTATATTTATTGTCGTATCGTAAGTGCAATGCCATATCGATAAAAGATGAATATCTGATGCGGAGTCAAACTCGGTAGGAACTGGTTGCATTTGTTTTATGTTGGTTGTTGTAGTCGGTCGGTGAGTGAGCCGTTCACTTTTATCAATACGGCACGATGACTCTTATAACATAAGTTGTCATTTATTTTTTTGTTGAAATTTATCGTTTCATGAAATTATTTGTTGCCTATAATTTTTATAATCAAAATTTTATGATCTGACGCATTTATTGTAAGACAATCGATTACTTTTATAATTAATTAGTGTGATAATAATAATTATGGTATCAAATTGCCGTTATAAAGATTGAACATCGAAAGTATCCTTCCTGTTTAGAAGGGACTCTTCTGGCCCGAGGTTTCTAGTGGATTTATATTTTTCTTTTTGTTATATTTTTAATGTTGCGTGTGTCTTACACATAATATATTTCATTTTTGTGATATTTTTAACTATAAAGTACTGTTATTATAAATCCAAATGGAATAATGATGACCTAATTAAATATTCAAGAATTTATTTGTAAATCACAAAAAAAATGTAAAACTGTAAATATATTGACAAAAAAATGAACTGCAACACAATAATTGATTATTATATCTCTCATCAAATACACTGTAAGTTGTTTGAGTACCTAATGGTAACTTAATATGTAGTAAGTACCGACAGTCTACTTTAACAGTAAACCGGTCCAGTGAACAAAGTATTGATAATATTGTGAACATTTTTTTATTCACGAACAATCACAGAAAGTACATGACATTGTAATATTATTTATGAAATTACTATGTGATGTGATCTTCGGATCAATTTTGAGTACAGTATAGATAATAAACAACTGAATATGTGATTTCTATGTTTTATTTTGTTCAAACATTACAGTTCAAACGAACTACACAGTGCCTACCTTTTCCCTGGATTCCTAAGATTCCATTTCATATAATAATAGGTAATATTTTCCAAAGACAAAAACATTCAAGACCATTAAAATGAATTAATTTACCTACTGCAAGGTTACACATACAGGTTACCTACATAAAAAATGGTCGAACTCAAAAAACATCAGTATTGATATATAGGTAAATTAAATATGTATATTGGGTCCTTACCTATGAAATTGGTGTTTTTTATTCTGTCTTAGTATTATGTCTGTAACTATTAAGATTCAGAGTATTCCTAAAAAATAATAACCTCGTCTAAAAATAGACTATATTTTTGAGCTCTTTTGATAATTTGTTGTATGTTTAATTGTGTTAAAATTGGACACGGAGACAACTCTTTTTAAGTGCCTCCCGAATACATCATTTTATTTGCATTCACTTAAAAACTATAAATAATTTTTATTAAGCGTGTTCACACACATATTGCTAAAGCTTGTCTAATGATACATGCCAAATATTATTATCTCTGGATTTGTCGTTGTGAAGAAAACTGATAAAATGTTAGTATGGAAAATGCAGAATTCCCCAAAATCTCAATACAAAATACCAATTTCATAGGTTAGGACCTAATATTTTTTTATTAGCGTGCAACTTAGTTCCATATGTTAAAGAACACATCTGTTTGTATCATAAATAATGGATGACAGACTTTTCCTTGTTCTTCAACTAGTAAGTAACACGTTCACAAGTAAGAAAAAACTTATAGAATTATAGGTATTATAAATGATCAAATTAAATGAAAGAAAATATAGTTACTTATTTTTTAAGACTACCATCAACTATAAATAAATAAATATCTTGAAACATTCACACCTATCAACTAGCCCCGTTTTAAGCAACTAATGCTGCTTGTGTTACGGACACTAGATGACGGATAAATATATTTAATAGATATACATATAAATATCCTGAATATATATAAATATATATAAACATCCAAGACTGGAAAACAAATGCTTGAAAATTCATCACCCAAACATTTGCCCCACCGGGGATCGAACCCAGAACCTCTCGAGATGGCGACGCCTATATTATTTATAAAATGGTAGTGACCTATTTTGAAAGTACAATATGACTTATGTTTATTTTGGTACACTGAGGTCATGCCACAATGCATCATGGCATTGTCCTTGTTAGAAATTCAGCGAAATCGACAGCGAATTGGCTCAAAATAAGACCCTGCTTTAAAGGTATCTTGAGGCGATATTGGATCGACATTGTTGATCGAAGCCCGGAGCCCCGAGTACTATAGGAAAAAACTAATAAAATGTAGGTACTGTCAGCGTCAAATAGGGGCAAATTGACAGACACTACCAAAAAGTCTAATATCGGTACAAATAAAGTTTCCATATTCCACAGCAGCGCTAAATCTGAATAAAGTGAACATGCCCTAGGTACGTAAAGGTAGCATGGTTGGTATGGGAGGGTAGTTCGATAAAATGTAAACGCAGCGACAGTAGTCATATGCAATGCATGTAAACAGCATAGGACTATGTCATATTACACTAATGAATGTCTTCTGTGACTTAGTTTCGTTTCGTAATGCTTCTATGTGACAAAGTTCTAGGTTGTAATTAATTATTGCTCGCGCAGGAACGGTTAATGTTCAAGAAGTTTGATCGGAGCTGTAGGTATCTTATTATTATTTATTACTTTTAAAAAATTAAAATGAGTTTTTTTTATCCTTATTATTCATGGGCGTCGTAATTACCATCCTATATAGGTATCTAGGTCTCACTGCTGGACACAGGCCTCTTAGTTGGAGAAGCACACCACCACGCTCGCTGGCCCAAATTGTTTTTTTTTATATATTAAAAAGATACTTACATAATTACAATCATTCATAATTAATAAAAACCACTTACAACTGGGACTAACGGCTTAACGTGCCTTACAAAGCACGAAGAACCTGAATTAAACCGCCAGTTTTGGTCACCTATCCAAGGACTGACCGTGGTGGAAGTAGTTTCGTTTTCAATATAGCGACCTCCGTGGTCGATGGCTGGTTTCAAGACGTTAACTGTCTCGAGAGGCTCTGTGTTCGATTCCCGGTGGGAGCAAATGTCTTGACTGATGAATAGTCTTATATATCTTTATCTCAAATATTGTATTTCGTTCATAATTACTATACCTATAAGAATCAACATCGAAAGCGTAGTGGAGAAGCGGAACTTTGGTAGATGCTGGATTTGGAAGGCCAAAAACAGGGCGATGTCCAGCAGTCCGGTGGTTCTTCAAATTATAACATTACACATAGATAATTTAAGTTTACCTATATGATATGTACCTAATTATTATGTTATTTGTGTGTTGAATAAATTCATTTCATTTCATAGGCTAGTAGTTATCGGACATAGGCTAATGATGGTAAAACTTTGCATTACTTTGAATGGCTGAGCGTTGCGCGCCCAATAACATAGTATGGCCAAATCCAAAGTTTTATCATAAAATGTAAACTATACTAAAAAATAACTACCTACCTAAAGCAAGATATTTACAACAAAGGTTTCTCTGACCTTGAATATTGTTGCTTTTGTTATAGCACCGGTCCCCTCTAAACGAGACCAGGAAGTGAATAAGTAGGTTTAATGAAAAGAAAAAACCCATGACCTCGTTTACAAAGAAGACAAACAATAAAGGCGGAGACACAATATTACTATTTGGTCCTTACCTATGAAATTGGTGTTATGTATGGAGATTTTGGGGAATTCTGCATTTTCCATACTAAAATTTTATCAGTTTTCTTCACAACGACATATCCAAAGATAATAATATTTGGCATCTATCATTAGACAAGCTTTAGTAATATGTGTAATATCACACTTCATAAAAATTATTTATCGTTTTTGAGTGAATTCAAATAAAGTGATGTATTCGGGAGGCACTTAAAAAGAGTTGTCTCCGTGTCCAATTTTAACACAATTAAACTTACAACAAATTATTAAAACAAATCAAAAGAGCTCAAAAATATAGTCTATTTTTAGACGAGGTAATTATTTTTTAGGAATACTCTGAATCTTAATAGTTACAGACAACATACTAAGAGAGAAAAAAAACACCAATTTCGTAGGTGAGGACCCAATAAAACGCGACCCGATACAACGACGAAGCGAGACGTAGAGTGCACAGATTAGAGAGACATGTCTAAAGGTAGAGTGCAATCAAACTAGGTATATGGTAACTTTAGGTTGACGAGAATCACACTATAAACATCCCATGCGACGACACGTCTAGTGTAAAATGCATCGGGTTTCGTCGGGTCGGGTCGCAATTTGGTAGTGTGTACCGATTAGAGATTTACGCCTCACAGAGAAAATGTAAGTATATCCAGACCAGAGTGAAGTACAGCACTGTATTGTACCAGAGTGAAGTCAGTGTGAGATTGTATTATACAGTCAACAGCACCAATAGGTATGTACATACATGCTAAGATTTTGATATAGATTTTAAACTTCTCAGCCTATATACGTCTCACTGCTGGGCTTCCTCGTGGAGAAACACATGAGGAGATGGGCCGTAACACCACCACGCTGGCCCAATGCGGGTTGGTGGGTAGAAATAGTCGCAATAGCGACCAGGACCAACGGCTTAACGTTCCTTCCGAAACACGGAGGAGCTCGAGATCACAAAGTTTTGGTCACCCATCCATGGTCTGACCATGGCGAAGTTAGCTTTGTTTTCAATCGAAAGCCAAAGCGTACTAAATAAACACTACGCTACTGAGCTCCCCCCCCAAGATTTTAAACTGATATGCGAATATCAGGCGTCAATAGACATTTACACCTTTACCCCACATTTCACTGGCAATGTTTAAGACTTAAGTCCATAACGACTTAAATTGCCTTCCAAAACACGGAGGAGTTCGAGATCACAAAGTCCAACATACCATCTAAGGCTCAGAACTTTACTCTTTGGCTCAGATCCAAGGCCTGACCCTAGCAAAAGTAGCTTTATTTTCGATATCGAAGACCAAAGCGCACTAACCACGACGCCACTGAGCTCCTCATATTACTTAAACAACCAATATTTATATAACAAAAGACTAAAATTAGTCTCTCTCTTCTTCTATATTAGTAGTTTGGATTGGCTATGTTTAGCCAAACAGGCATGGCTTAAACAATACTGCATTATTTATTTTTGGAAAGAGCTCTTTTGTACATTCATACACATAGTAAGTAGAGGTATTATGCCATTCTAAGTATTCCAACAAATTAAACAAAAAATCGCACAAAAGGTGGCGGGGCTAAATGTGAGCTTAGCTTAGCGAACAAAATGATGATGGAGTTTTTGGCGCCATTCAACTATGGCGGACGTGATTTTTATTTCAGTGATTGTAATATTGTTTCGGAGTTGACCTTGTTGCATAAAATCAGTGTAGTTTTGTGTAGTAAGTGTCAATAATGATGAGCAATATGGAGGATCATTGAAATAATCGCCAAGTGGTGTAAAATATTATGGATTTTTTATCGTGGTAATCCACCTCATCGAAGAAACACCACAGTGTCTGCCACCAATCGTTTGACGCCAAACTCTCCCAAGACACATAGAAATGTATTATACTTGCATTTCAATGCAAATACTGAAGAAATATATACCAAAGACTTGGCTGTATGGGCTTTGTTCCCTTTGCATTCCCTACATGGGAGAATTTTACAACAACAAATGATGATTGTGTATTTCTGAACGAACAAAATGCCAGAAACGTCACTTTGACAGCTATTTGAGACTGATTTCAATTTGTCAATTTTATTCCATTTTTGTGCGAATGTGAATAAAGTTATTGGATATTGATTGTTTTGAGCTGTATATTGCATCAAATGAATTCAAAAGCGCTGTTTTGATGTGCACATTCGGATGGAAATGATTCTGTACCGTTGTGAACTGCAAACCCAAATAACAAGTGTGACCCCAAGACTGTAGCATTCACTCGGAATTTGTAAGTTTATCGGACGTTATCATGGCCATTTACATATTGCAAACCTGTCTACCACTTGCAGCATTCTTATCTTCATTTACTTACAGGTACTGGTGTCGTGTCAATATGTTTGCGAGCCTTAAAAGTAAAATTAAGGAGGAAACTGGGAGTGACCTTAGTAAACTGACTAGTAGTTGGCGAACGGGAGCTTTTTTGGGACGAATCAGCCTTAGGGACGATTCGGTAAGTCTAGGTGTTAGATTATGTAAAAAAATTGGATTGAATATTGCTTTACATCGCCAACAACACTTGCCAATGAGGCTTGTGTGTGGGTCTATTGATTATTGGTGGACCGACAACAATTATACTATAAAACTTGTAAATTAAAACCTTATTTATTGTTCCTTCAGTCTACAGCAAGCCCTTCCAGCTCCGGTGGTCCTGGAGATTCTACATCAGATGTAAGTTTTTAATGGAACTCATAATATACATAAAACTGACTAGTTCTGTACATGCTCAAAGAGTGAGTAAGTAGATGGGTAGTGAGTGGGGAGATGGGTGGTGAGTAAGATTGATGGGTAGTGATTAGTGTATCATCCATTTCTTTGGCAGAATAGTTTGTACACTGGTTTAATTTATAGTGTATGAGTCATATTTTGAGGTTGGAGCATTTTTATGTAATACAAACATTTGATATCTATAGCAAGATAAACATATCACATGGGGCCTTTAATTGTTATTTTTTAATCACAAGTGATATGTCTTGAATTTTATTTCATACTTTTGTAATATTCTTTGTGCATTGAAGTATTATTATTATTTGAGTTATTCTTCTCATACTCCATCCATTTTGATCTGAGACAAAAGGTAAACAATGAATTTGAGGTTCTCAAACTTTATATCCAAATCTGGGACGAAAATTTTATGGGCTCTAATTTTTTGTAAAATCAAAAATCAAAATCAAAATATTTTATGTGTATTATGTTAAGTATATTCAAAAAACAAGCTTTCATTGCTATCATCTAATGATACTAAATATGAATGGAATATAACAATTTAATTCAGAGTAGATTCAACGTGTTATGAACATGTCATGATTTTTCATCTTCATTTGGAATTATTTTAAACTCATAATAAAAGTTTCAGAATAATATTTGTTTTAGGTCTTTTTTAATAGCAATGAGTAATGTAGCAAAATATAAGTTGACTATACTAAACTACCTATGAAATCATTGTATTGACATGAGTAACATAAATCTAACAGAAGAAGTTATGTCTTATTGTTCAAACCCAGTCATCTTGCTTAGAAAATACAACCAAATATATTTGGCACAAAAACTGAATAATTCGACCGAATACAAATAGTGGAAAAATGCCGAATACGCCGAATACCGAAAACAAAACCAATATTCGGCGCATCTCTAGTGACAAGTAATTGCGTTATTAACATAATTTAAAAAGTTTGTAATAATAAAATACTAAATAGTCGTAAGTGTTTGACAAAACATCTTAAAGAACCCTTTTCGTGGTATGCTTACATTTTGTCTCAGATCAAAATGGATAGACTACAATTGACAGTATTATTTCATGTATTAATTAGGATAATATATACCTTATTATTGTTACTATTTCAGTCTATATCACCCCAATTGGAATCTTATCTCTCTGAAAGAACGGGTGGTCATGTGGATCAAGTGGCCTTGCAACAGCAGTATTCTGGACAACTAGAGGAGAAGTTAAAAGAAAGAGATGCTTACTGGCAGCAAAAGATCGAAGAACTAAAGCTGTCACTATCATCAGCACAAGGTTTGAGTTGATGTTTTTCATAGTATTAATAGCTTTATCTTCTCTTTCATGATTTTTTGTGAAATCTTTTTGACCTTCAGAAGTATCCGTTGAGACAACTTTTAGTTTTGAATATTAGAATAAATTAAGTTTAATGGAGCCTACACAAACAAAAAAAGTTTTCCCTATAGATACACTTTTGACAAGTGCATTTTATTTTGCAATTTTTTTCTTTTTTTTATTCTTATTTTTTTATGAATTTTCTGGTAAATGTTTGTTCTTCTTAATCTAAAATACACTTTCAACTGATAATTATTTAAGTGTTTATTTTTTGTAATTATTTTTATTCTACTAATTGAATTCAGTTCTTTTTCTGTTGACCCAACCATATATTTTGTATGTTTTGTTGCAGGAGAAGAAGCGGCAGCGGCCCAAGCAGTGGCCCGCGCGGCGCAGGCCGAAGCAGCAAAGGCTGCGAGCGAGAGAGACTCCGCCGAGAAACAATTGAATGACCTGCGCGCGCGCCTCTCCGCCGTTGAATGTGCGCAAGATCGGCTCGATATTGTCACTGTAAGTTATTTTATTTGAAAATACTAAAGTGAAAAGAAATGGACTCCAGTACTGCCTATGAAGATTAGGTACTAGAACACAATTTTACTGGCAATTTTTAGTTTTTAGTTGTTTAACTTCATACCCTTCAGCAGACCCTTGAAATATTTTGATCCCTACATGAAGGAATAGATTGTCACAAAAATACGTAGTTTCGTTTCTTCTTTCATACCTAGTCCATCTTTTTTAAAATTGCAAATGCGATTCAGTCAAGAGTATTTAAAAAATTAGACAGTTTACCTACTGTACTCGAGTCAGGAACTTCCCAATTTAAGAATGTTTTCTCCTTAATTTCAATGATGAATAAAGAGTTCATTTCGTTATTAAGGAAGAGCTAGAGCAAGCTCGTCGAGAGTGGAGTCGTGAGCGAGGCGAGTTAACCGCAGCACTGAGCGAAGCACAGGGCCGCGCGAGGGACGTGTCCGACCAGCTGGCCGTCGTGCGCGCAGCCCTGCCGCCGGAGAGCGCGCACCACCACATGGAGGACGACGGTCAGTACACCCCTTAGGCGATTCACACACTGTGCCGCATGACGGAGAGTTACGCAGTGTATTCGATTATAAAACATTATCTCGTAATCCAGACAAACGCGAAGTGACGCCGACCGGTTGCGCGGAGTACGATCGCGTGTGTCGCGAGCGCGCCGTGCTCACGCGCCAGTTGCAAGAGGCTAAGATGGCGCTGGCGGACGTCAAAACGTCCTGGAGCGGCCAGATCGCGTCACTGGAGACACAGGTATGTGGACAATTAACGAGGCGATACTTTGTGTTTCATTATTTTAGCTTCACAGGTAAGTTAATGTGTCTATGTTATGATTTTTTTTAATATGACGATCATAAATAATGATTTATTGCATTATTTTAGTTAATACATAGTTTATAAGTTCTATCCGTTTTATAGTCCTGTGGTAGCGGCTCATTAAAATAATACTACCAAACTATCTCATCCAATATGTTATAGCGGCGACGGGCTCACCACCTGTCACGGTGAGTGCAGTCACTGCTTAGTGAATCGCGGACTATGGCAATGAACTGCTTTGGCGATGCTTTTGCCTAGGCAAAAAGGGGTCCCCTAAGGGACTCATCGTCAGAGACTAGTCCCTGACTAACCCTTAGGGGATAATAGTCGTGATTATATGTATGTATGTATGTTATAAGTTCTTTATTTTTTTTCGGAGTATGGTGAAGTCAAAAGGTGGATTTTGGCTGCCCATCTGTGTGTATTGTTCTACCTAACCCAAATTCCAGCAAAAAATTTAAACCTTTTTTGTTATAATATCATTTTTATTTGATGATAATTCAGTGGAGGAAACCAAGTGTCAGTGTATTATTGAATTAATTTAATCATTACACACATGGTAAGATCATTAAGATCGTTTGAATATTATTAAGAATGCATGTGTTTCCATGCATGGCAGATTAAATGCATGCTCTGAATTTACTTACTATCAATGCATCATCTCATTCATTCTATATTAACTTGTAAATATCTCCGCTATGATTACATCTATAGGTATAATTGCTTTTAATATATCATCCCCGTAAAGTAAAAGCGCGATGAGTGCACTTCCATTTGATACAGTAACCAATGTGTTTAGAATAAAATACGGCGCCTTCCTTCTCCATTTACCAAACATCGAGAAACTCCTAATATTTAACATATCTATGAGTTCTTTATTCACATGACACAAACTATACGATTTTCCGTACAATATCTATATATTTTTCAATAAAATATGCAACATTTATTTCTAGATACTCATTACTGCATTACATTACTTTATGCTTTCGAAATGTCGAATATCGCTGATGTGATATGGAGTTCTCGTGTAGGTGGCGCGACTGTCGCGTCAGGCGGGCGAAGAGGGAGCGGAAAGAAGACGGGTGGAGAAGGAGAAGAAAGAGATGCAAGAGAAACTTGTCAACATGGCTGCTGAACTTGAGAAAACTAAACAGAACCTCATTAATAACGAAGCTAAGGTAAATATTAGCTTTTATTTATTTTTGAAAATGAAAATGATCGCTTTTTAGAACTTCGATTGCAAACTCCTGATGATGAATGATGAAAGAAATTTATTTGAACTGACTAATGTTTACAGAATTAATCATTTATTTCATTGCATTGCATAGTACACAAGTATTTCAACGATACCCATGCAACACGTCACTAGCTAAGTGTCAAGCAGCATCTCTGCTGAGTGCACTTTTCTTTCATCCATCGCTTTCGTTGCCCAACATTCAGATCCATACATTACGACCGGTCTAATGACGGATTTGTAGATCTTCCCCTTAAGCTTAAGGGGTAATCTAGGATCACACACAAGTGTCAAGCAACGTATATGTCGTATTTTTTTTTAAATAATATAATTGTTGAACTCTCAACATGTAAACTCTGTTAAGTCACTTTGGACTAGCACAATCGACTTTTAGGCCTTTATTACATAACCAAATTCAATGTAGATCTCCACATGAACGCAGTTAGAAAGGAAGCTATTTCTCTAGTGCTGGCGATAGGCTGATCGGTCAGGGAATCAGTATTGAGCTATTACTGAAGTACACGCACTGAGTGATTTCCAACTTAATACTGTTGTGTGGCGACAGGTGGCGCGACTAAACGGGGAGGTGCGTTCGCTAGCGCTGGAGGCCAAGTCCCTGCGCAGCGCGGCCAGCCACACGGCCGTGAGTGCCAGCCTCTACAGCATATAGCGACACTATAGGGCTTTTCACGTTAGGTGACGATTGTGACAGCTGTCAAAATTCATATAAATTTCGTGTTTCTAACTTACGCATATACGCATATATCCTTTTGTCACCGGAGTCATCTTACGTGAAAAAGGGTGGTACAGTCACCAGATACTACCACTATACTAGTAGTGACTATGAGTGAGTGAGTGAGTGAGTGAGTGGTAGTGACTATTTCAGTACCTTGTCATTTTTAAATCACTAGAGTCTTTATAGTGCTGCAAACACAAATAATTTACTATAAACCATTAGAACGAAAAATTACTAAAATAGTCATATATTTTGACTTGGAACTGTACAACCCACTATCCGGACAAGGTCAAGCATGTATTTGACTGACTTTGATGGGCAATTGCTTCTAAAAATGCGGTTTATTATTATTACAAATGTTTTTCATTGATCTGGTTTTGAACGAATAATGCATAGCCTCGATTTTGTATTCGTGAATCATCCGAATAATTATATTTATTGTTTATTTATATATTCGAATAGTTTTTTAAAAGCATCTGCTCATTCCTAGTCAAAAATTGTAACATGTTTTTGATTTAAGCTTGAAAGTCTTACTTAGTTTATGCTAGAGGTATAAAGTTAGGTAAGTTTTGATTTCATTATGTATTTGATCGGATAGTACTTAAATCATTCCTTCATGGCATTATTTATAAATGTTCAGTTTATGTAGTTATTTTTTTCAGTTTATTTGCTTTAGATGTTAGAAGATGATAAAAATAGTGATCATTAATTTTAATGTAGTTTTTGTATGTCTGGTAATGTTAAGAAACTTTTGCATTTGTTTTACGTAGACGACGAATGAGTAAGTTTTCATTTTCTTGAGTTCACTTTTTTGGGATTTCATGCTGTAATTTGTGGGTGGGTACAAAATATGTATTAGCATCGACTTG
Organism: Parapoynx stratiotata; assembly: GCA_910589355.1. NCBI lineage: Eukaryota > Metazoa > Arthropoda > Insecta > Lepidoptera > Crambidae > Parapoynx > Parapoynx stratiotata. Next base: position 11,974,229 of record OU342461.1, read on the forward strand.
GATTTATATTAGAACTACGTAATAATTTTGATAAGTTAGCTTTTGAGAACAAGCATTTTATATAATATAATCATGCAAACGTTATAATTTATTTAATGTAATTTAAAGATGCACTATTATTTTTGTAATGACAAAAAGTTTTATTTTGTAAAATTTTTAAAGCACCATACGCACGTTATATAAATTCTACACATTCCTCTAAACCACACATAAATCTATCAAATGCTTGCGGTTTTCGTTCCGAAAATACCTAGTCTTAAAAATTCTTTAATATTTATGGAGCATCCTCTTATTGAATAAGTTTAAGTATCCTAGAAATATATTTATAAAGCAATTTATTTTTAGAGCAACTACCTACAATTGTAACAGAAGCATCTGTTTTAATCTTATTTAGATACAAACGCGTAATACTGAATTATTCAAATGTTATCTAGTCAAAAGCAGTTTACAACATAAAATTAATTTTCTTTCCTCTCAATTGACTAAATTTTCCTGTTTATAATCTGCCCATCTCTTTTTATCGACTACATAGTGTTTATTGTAGTAGTTTATACAACAAAATATGAATTAGAGATAATTTCATCTCAAGCTCTTTACATTCTTTGCTATTAGCTTTCATATTATAACTTTACATTACTTTGTTTACATATAATTTTTTAAGAAAATTTTAATTTATTTCTATTTCAGTTTGGTTTATATTTATTTATATTTAATTTACTGGCCCTTTCAGCTGAAAAATATCGAATTAAAAATAATTCAATGTGATAATGAAGAGAAGTACTTTATGTGATTGCAGTAATGCTTGTAAAAGTACGTTTTTGTGTTTATTTTTTTAATAATTGACAGTTTTTTAATTATTGAGGTTGGCTATTATAGTTTATAAAAAATGTGTTCCTAATGAGTAAAAGAAAAAAGATAGTGGAAGAAGTTCAATTGTGATTGTTTGTGCAATATATTTCTCGCAAATTTCCTCATGCCTTTTCAATATAAAATGTTGTATCATTCTAATTTATACTTTAAATCTATTTCCATTAGAGCGTAGCTAACTTAACGAAAAATAAATATTATTTAAATTTTACTTACCTAAATGAAATTTTATTGTTTTTTTTAAGATAAGTCAAAATATTGTGTGTAGAATTCGTTATTTTTTTTTATTTTTGTAAAATTTACGTACAGCGCAGCGACGGGACAGAGAAAAAATGTTATATATAATATAAACTAATATAAACTTAAAATGACTCAAAATGTTGAGTGACCTTCTAGGCGCTAATAGTCGTATTTTTGGGTGATATCACATTCCAATGGCCTAGTGCACGCTTCAATATATTTTATTGATATAATATGGGATATAGCATCCGCGTTGCTTACATTTGGAGAACATGTTTTTGTTTGTGTAATCTTACGATACTATTGTTCTCTTTATCTCCCAAAGTATCGATACCGACCATCACGTGGTGACGGTGTGATGACGCACCGCGATTATTATCGCCAGTCAAACTGTGACACAGGTGTTTCGCACATTGGCGTGGCAGCTCATATATTTACAATTTTGTCACCGCAAATTGATACTTCACCTTAGTAAGTTATTTATAATATTGTTTTTTTATGACAACTGAATTGTTTTCAACATTCCAATGTATTTTATGTGGCTATTAAATTCTAAGTTGGATTTTCGTTTGTTTATGTGAAATAAATTTTGGTTTTTTTATTAATCCACTTTTTAATTTACCCTTTTTTTGTACATAATTTCGCTTTTAGCTTAACACATTTGCGCTTATAACTATTTTCTGTTTATTATCGCGATAACAGAAATAAAACAATAATATCTTTTGCGATGTGCTAATTTATTTGTATAATTTTTAAAAATTATTTCCAAGAGTGGCAATTTGCAAAATATTAAAACAATAAATTTAAAGTAATAGTATTATCAAGGATACACTATCAAACGATACACTTTTATGATTGCCAAGTTCAAATTGTTGATAAGAAGTTAACAATATTTGAATTCGGAGAAAATACATGTAAATGGATATCTTATTTTTATGATAAAGATACTTTGTTTTATAACATAAATATTGATTAGTCATGCACGCCATAATCTATGGGTCGCACTGTTTCTATGGGCATCGCATGTTACTTGTATTTGTTTGAATGTTGCGCTTATAAAATGTGTTTTTTATAATTTTTATACGATTATTTGAACATCAATATCATTGAGTTTGACTTACTCCTTTCTCATTAATGTGGTGGGGTTATATTTCGTGTAATTTAAATATAATGTCGTCTAGATGACTAATATGTATACCATTACTTATAATAGGAGGTAATGCAAATATTCCTCTTTTATTTTAAAATGTGGTAGGTAAGTTTGAATTTTTCAGCTCACCAATTATTTATAATGTTATTGTGATAGTCTTAAAAATTATTTCAGAAAAGTAAACATTAATTAAGATACTTTGCCCCCCAAACAATAATTTAAAATAGAGTTGCCGTTTTTTTTTCTAATAACTTCATCAAGTGTCATCACAGTTATGAGAATAATAGATAACCAGACTAGCTCGATTGAGAAACAATGAATGTTGTTTATAGGTCTTTGAAACTGATACAAATAACTTTTGAATATTATGATAATATTGCAGACATTGGGCTGGGAATTAAAATATGTACTAGCTACGGGCGTATGTAATATATTGTGCCCCTTTTTATTATACATACCTATTATAAAGCGATAAACATAAAAGTTTATACGTAAATAGTTTATAATATTCTGTAACATATTACATATTAAGATGTGGTAAAAGTGTATACCTAATGTAATATAATAACTAGTTCGTATTCTTTTGAAGGATAAAAACATGGATCTAGAAAGCCGTATCGACGCATTAACAGAAGAGAATAAAAAGCTGAAAGCGGCTTTGGAGAGTGAGCGTGCGCTGGTGAAGGCTCTCAGGGAGGAGTTGGAGACAACCAGTCGGTCATGCGACGAGCACAAAATAGAAGTAAACCACCTCAATTCACTCGTCACTGATATGCAGCATGACTTCGTCGACGTGCAGAGGAAATATGATAAGTAAGTCCATACAATAATGTCTAATTGTGAAATATAAGGTATTTAAAGAATACACAAAGTCAGACCACGAAATGAAATTTCCTCAATCTTTTTTGCTTTTTATGTCTATTGAATAAAGGTTGAAAATCAATAAAGTAATTTCGTCTCATGTAGTGTTTTATCATCTGAGATCCAATCTTGAAAAAACTAATAATTCCTACTCTAAAAATATATAAATCTTTGGTCTTTAGAGTATTTACATTATAAATTAGCATACATGCTTACGATGGAATTCTTTATTTAGGAAAAAAAATCGGTAAGTACTGCATCTTAAATGTATTTACGTTAAAAAGCTTTTATTTGTCTAAAAACTATTCATCTTTGTGATGCCTTTAATATTGTAAATTAGTAGTACCTGTTTATCTCTCTGTATTTAAGGTTCAAAACGGATTGACTGATACTTTTTGAAATGTCCAAATCCAAACTGCAGGTATATTGTTTCTAAGTATTATTTTTCTTTGGCACTTTCAGAGAAAAACGGGAGAAGGATGATGCGTTGATGAGGAACGCTCACATGTCGCAGACCATCGAGATGAGCCAGTGCAACGTGCGGTACCAGGAGACTGAGATAGCCGAGCTCAAGTCTAAGATATCGGCACTCAACTCGCTCATAGCTCAGCATAAAGAGGTTATTATGCATTGAAAGTAATTTGCTTTGAAGTTTGAACTTTATATTATATGAGAAATCAGATTGAATGTGACTTTCAACTTCATATCGCAAAAATCGAGAACACTCTTAAAGCTCTCAAATTGTTTCACTGGCTAGCGAATCAAATTATTGCCCATAAACATTTAGTTTACACAGCACTTGGGCTTAACCCAAAACAATAATCAAACCAATGTACAATAAAAAAAAAACAAACAATCTTATTATAATATTTAATAGAAACCCCTTGTAATAGCACCTTCTGCTTATAATGTCTTCATGTTTTTATATCAAAACACATGATTGCTATATTATTACAGAATCAAGCCGAATGTATGTTAATAAAAGAAAATGAAGAGACACGGAAGTCTGAGATTGAAGACTTGAAGAGACGGATAGACGAAATAACGGAGAACGAACTCGCACTCAAAAGGACTATACAAGACTTGGAAACAGAAATCTGTGATAAAAATAAGGTATATATTAAATGATTTTATTTCATATTTTTATTAGCATATAATTTTTAAAATATAGATAGAAGACCATAAAAAAGGTGGATGGATTGTGTGAATGTTGATGTGATGAAAAAGTTATCCAATGTTGACTTGGCGAGTGAAAGGAGAAAGGAGGAACTTTCACTCTCTCCTAGAAGGTAATATTTGGAGCTTTTTGCACATGGAATTATCAACTCCATTAGTCTCAACAATAAAAATTATCGACCATCCACTTACTAAATAAAATTAGGTACCTACTCATTTATTCTTATCAGCTAGAAACTAAATCCACCCCAATCGGTAATGATACAACCATTATTTTACTAACTTTATTCTTTTATTTACAGAAAATAAAAACATTAGACAATCGAATATCGGACATGAAAAAGACCTTACAACGTGAACTGCAGAGCAGCAAATCAGATCTCACCACAGCCGAAGAGCAAGACATTAGTAGACGGTAAGACCTTCTAATTTTTAACATAATTCATAACATATCATTACGACTTTTTACCCAAAGGGGTAGGCAGAGGTATTAAATAAATAATAATAATAAATATCTTCAAACATTCACACCTATCAACTAGCCCCATTTTAAGCAACTAATGCTGCTTGTGTTACGGATACTAGATGACGGATAAATATATTTAATAAATATAAATATTCACATTTTATATAATACATATAAAAACATCAAAGACTGGAGAACACATGCTTGTATTCATCACACAAACATCTGCTCTCACCGGGGATCGAACCCAGAACCCCTCGAGATGGCAAGGCCTTGAGACCTTCGTACAGACCACTCGACCACGAATAAAGGAAGTAGATATTGAGCTAATGAGTGACAGACATTTTATCTGAAAATGAGAAAAAGGCAGAATGAAGAAGAACCCACATACATTTCAAAATCAGATTCTTTTGTATTAACCAATTACGAATAACGTTTCAGATATCTCAAGCACGTGGTGCTACGATTCCTGACTGCGCGGGAGTTGGAAGCGAGGCAGCTAACCCGCGCTTTAGCCGTACTACTGCGCCTCTCTGCCCACGAGGAAGCTCTTCTCCGCGCCGCATTACCCCCCAGAACAGGGATATCCTCCTGGTTTCCCTCACTCAACACTTGATAGTTGGATTCATAACTCCAAGATTTGTTCGCCACACGGTAAGAGCTTACATGGTGTATAATAGCTTTAATTTTCTAGCACAGCGGTTTTGTGTTACACATGAGAGTTGGAGTGGACGTATACGTACGGTGTGTGTACGTACACACGTACGAACGTTGCTTGGAAGCGTTGGTTTTTCCCATTCATCATTTAATTTACGAATATTAGTTTAAGTACCCATACTCATTTTTTCACTGCTTTCAACTACTAACGGTGAATACGACCAAATTTTGAGCAGCACTGGTGTAGTTATACCAAAGAATGCTTCAGCTGTCAAATGCGTACACGGCCAAAAATCGGCCGTGTTACACGGAATTTGGTCGAATTCGCCCTATCTCTCACTTAAATTATTTCTAAGATACACTTTAATAAAACCATTTTCCATTTATTGTCACGGTCAGACTTGATTTTTGATTTTACGACTCTACCAATGATACAAATCCTTTGAATGTATAATAAAAGTATGATTAGGATAGAAATAAATTAGTTCATAATTTTATACCAATTGTATGTGCAATATGTATAATTGAGAAGTGTAAGTTATGTATTTGGTATGATAGGAGTCTGAGTTACAGAAGAAACGTTAGTAGGATCTGAGATTAAAAATATCACAAACAATCTAACTAAGATTCTAAATTTAAATAAAAAACATGGCTGATCCATTTGCTTGAAACAATGTTTATTGTAAAATAAACTATTAGAGTTTATTTTACAATAAACAATGTTTATTGTAAAATAAACTCTAATATGGTCTTTCGAATAATAATAATAATTATGAATTATATAATATTATTTAAACCCATTATTTAATTGTAAAGTACCAATTCTGCCTTAATAGCTGCTAGTCACAATAATTTATAAATTATTTAAGTGTGTTTTAATTTATTTTTTTATTGGTTTTTATTTTACACGCACTAGCTCTAAAGTACATAGTTTTTTATTACAATGGCAGTAAAGTGGAAAATGTAACACGCTTTATAATTTTGTCAAATTTATTTGTGTTAGTACAGTCGGCCATGAAAGTTAGTTAACTATGCAAACCTGGTGAGGATTATATTGAGATTATAATAAAATCAGCAAATCAGGAAAAGAAGCTGAAAAAGTAAAAGAAAAGGTCAGGAAAACCCAACCCTATTTCATACAGCTACATGAAAAAGAGACATTTGAGTAGCTCTTTTTAAACCTACCGTAGAAAGTTTTGAACGTGTTTTCCATGTGGAAGATATTTGTACCTGTATTACAGCTAGAAAATAGGTTATGTAAATATTCGCGTAGTTTATAGATAATAGCTGACACTGCCTTTTGGTACTATTTGCCCTATATTTAGTTTACACCTACCTACCAATAGATTGCACGACTCAATATGAATAGTTTGTTTTAGAAGAATGACTATCCACCACGGGAATCATTTTGCCCTTTCCATGCAACCTATCCCAACCAAAATAAAGACGAGACAAGGACAATATATCAGCTGTCAGTTCACAGACTTGATTCGGAAATTCTGAAAAAAGTGACATTTGCAGAGGTTTATTCTGTTTCCGACAGTTAGGGTCCTTTAACATAGACCAGCTCGGAGAGGAGGGCATTTTTTTTTCAAGTTTAAAACAGTGTTTTGAATCATTGCAATATGGTTTATTTTTACGTTTCACTTCTTTTGTTTTTGGAAATATTATTGGAACATATAATGAAACTGTAGAGGTCGAAAAATAAATAAAACCCTAAAATCAAGTCAGGGGGATGTAAAGATTTGTTAGTTTCTCTGATTGTCTGTTTATAAATAAATATCTTCAAACATTCACACCTATCAACTAGCCCCATTTTAAGCAACTAATGCTGCTTGTGTTACGCACCCCAGATGACGGATAAATATATTAAATAGATATATAAAAATCCGTATATATATAAATATATATGAACATCCAAGACTGGAGAACAAATGCCTGAAAATTCATCACCCAAACATTTGCCCCACCGGGGTTCGAACCCAGAACCTCTCGAGATGGCGACGCCTTGAGATCGGCATACAGACCACTCGACGGGTGGTCGTCGTTATACGGGCTAATCTCCGAAATGGCTGGGTTAATTTCAATGAAATTTTGCATGGTGATACCTTATATCCTTGGTCAACATCTTAGATACTTTTTATTCCGGAAAATTAAAGGGTTCCCGTGGGATAGTTAAAAATCAGTAACCGCGGACGAAATCGCGGGCAACAGCTAGTTGTGAAATAAGAGCGGGTGCTCTTATGACGTACTTTTGCGCGATCAGCTTCGAGCGTACAATGTGTGAACGTACACTTAAGACTAGGGTCTCAGGATAAGCGTGATATACACATTTGTACGCTTGCGTACGTTGTTTAGGTGTAAACTTAGTATTGAGGCAGACCAGTGTAGAATACAGTGAGTGAATATGCTATAGACTGGCGCTTTGAGAAAGAAAGCATTGATATAATCGTGAACTATTTTAAGACTGTAACTATAAGATATGGAAAAAATTATGAAATAGTTTTCCATTGAGCATTGTCCTGTAATCTGCAGGTTCTGTTTTAATTTAAATCGTAAACTATAGTTATACATATTCCGATCAGCCTAAAAAGCATGAGCACTGTGTTATGATATATAACACGTTTTTATCATACACAACTGTCAAATTCCATATCGCCGTGATCATACTAAGAGGGCTGTATTGAAATTCATCGTTATAGTGGACCAGGTATCGCCTATATCTGCACATACCTTAAAATAGTTGTGTATCTTCAGTCACGTTTGATGTATTTACTTTTGACGTTATCCCTAATGCATTTAAGGTTTAGATTTGTAAACGCAATTATTACTAACATGGATTGCAAAGCACTCGCAAATTCACCATTCTATTTAACGGTATTTACAAAAGCACTTGTTCAACAGCATGTTTTGAATTATTTGTAAAGAAATAGATAGTTTTAAATATAATTATATTTACGCAAAAATCTGTCGATACTTGTATATTGATCTAGTCCTAGAATTATTGAAAATTGTTCGCTTTAGATGAGAAGATTTATATTCATATACCATTGTATTGTAAAAAAGATATTTATTTATTATAGTTTACTGGTAATCTCATTATAGATTTATTTTGACCTCGTATTTTAACATTCCTTTGATACATTGTATACCTTTGATAAGCTTAGTATTATTTTAAATCCAATGTTTTAAAAGTATTTTGGCAAAATTTTAGTCGTTTTAGATTCAAAGTTACTTAAGTTTTTTTAATTGTTAAGGTTTACCTGATTTGAATATTTATTAGAATAAATTACTTTAAATATTTTGCTTAGCTGTTTTATTTACCAAACAGATAAGAAATTACCAAGTAATTTTCTTTACCTACTTTGCAAAATGCTGTGTAATTAATCAGAACAACTCACTTTTCCACAAAAATTAAAAACATGTCAGTTTTAGGTGTCCGGCTTGTGTTGTCATACGTTGGCCATTTCATGAATGTCTTTTTAAAAGTTAGCCCTTGGAAGAATTGGTCCTTTTCAGAATTAGTCATTTCGGGAATCAGCCTTTTTAAGAATAAGTCCATTCCAGACTCGGGTGCCATAATTCTATTTTAGCACCGAACCTACCGCTCGCTATCATAAAAAAAGCGATATTTAAATAAATTACTAACGCGTGAAAACAGGTTTCCTTAAATAAATATCTCTGACACTATACGTCGGAGAGCAAAAATAAGAGATTTTTCTACACCCTTTAACTCCACATGCTAAAAGATATATCGATGGGAGGTCTATAGACTTGACAATAAAGTAAAATAAGCAACTTTCTCAGTGATCGTTTTTTGGATGGGTGATCATTTTTTTCTTCTAGGAAGGTCTGTGTCTGCTAGTGGGACCTAATAGACTACTGGCAAGAAGATTTTGATGCCTACCTACATGCTTATTTCTATTTTAACACTGACCCTGCTGCTCGCTATCATGGACAAAATAGCGATATTTTAATTAATTTATAATGCATGAAAACATGTTTCCTTAAATATCTCGGTACCTAGTTATAGGATTCTTAGTTTCGAGAAAATGTTTTGTTTAAATATGTTAATTTTTCGACAAATATAATATAAAATAATAACGCATATTATACTGTATTGTATTTATTTACAACTTACAATTTTCAGGAGCAATATTAAACGGCGCACTAAGTAGGTACTTAGACTACTTTGCAACGGCTCTCGTTACAAGGCACAACATCTAAACGGTAAATCATTACATTGTATTATAACGTTATAATTTGACTCGAGTAAATCAAGCGATCGCCTCTGGGGCCGATCGACCTGGTGCCTCAAACTAGACTTCATATAAATTCAGAGTAGGAACTCAAAAATTTGGTTTAATAAGTGCACAGATCAACAAAACATCTTAAAAGACTAGATGGTGGAATGTTCTATCTACAATAATTTTATCTACATAATTGGATTAATTCACTATTTGTCACAGCATGTAATATGTCATAAGTTGGTACTACATTCTCGAAATTATATGTATGCAATATTACTTTTAATTAAGATTACAATGTCCTCTTATATTAAAAAATCAACACCTCGTTCCCCATTTGCACTTATTTACTAATTTATACCACCACACTCAAAATAATGTTATTTTATGAATTAAATTGACTATGTACCAAAATTTGCAAAAAAATATTGTTCTATTTATATTAACAGTTTTTAGTTGGTACATTTGTATTTATATTGCACTTACAAGACAAGAGCAATAAATTGCTAAACGGTGTCAGTGTAATAAAAAATCTGTACTAAATATGAATGAAATCCCATAATAAAAGCATGAAAATAATCGGTTCGTATTAGGTAGTAACCGACATTCAGAAACATAAAAAATACCATATTTCATTTTACCGAAAAAAGAAAGATATTTTATGATGTTATTTAGAGAATATTAAAACAAACATGTTGAGAAAATTAATTATTAATTTTTGCCTAAAGGCCCGTGGCTAGAACCGTACAACTTTATATCCATTTACAATTAACAAACCCTCAAACAACAATCATAAACCTATCATAGAACAAAATCTAGAAATGTAAAAGTGAGTTGTATTTGTTACACATTCCCGGACATGTATTTCAACTAAAAAAGTTTTAAACTTAAAAATAGATAATACTAAAACGAATAAGAATATTACACAATGATAACTGGCATAATATTTATTTTTGCTAAGTTAAATGTTTTAAATAAGCGTTGGGACTTACACAAACACAGACAACCATTAAAATATTTTGCGACAAGATTGACCATGAAAATATATTTGAAATGTGAGCTGTGTCCGGGAATGTCTTAAAGCTGTCTGCTACCTTGAGAATGCGCCCCGCGTTATTGATTAGATGGTATCGTGTATGTGAAAATATTAATTTAACTTATATATTTTGATACGTTAAGTGAGCAATAAACATAGTATTTAAATTGAATATATTTGATCAAGATCACTACTATACATCACATTGAAAACTTTGTACAGTATCACAACTCGCAATATGCCATTTAGCTAATATTTCCCTGTTCTCGTTGTTTCCGATTATTGTATCCAAATATACAAACACATAGTGGATATATTATGGAGAACGTTATGGTCTTAGACTATCGAAATTATAAAACACTCTGAATAGTATTTCACATGTCACATCCACAGCTCCAAATGTAACTGTCGTGCCAGAATAAAAAGAAAAAACCTCCGCACAGTCCGAGCGGTAGCTGCCAAGTGATAACTTTTCAAATTCAAACGTAAGCACGGCCGTTACTTTTTACTTTTGAAAATATAAATAATTTCTTGAGGCTTAACGATGATCCGTACTAAGGATTTCAAGCTGAAACACTGCAATAGTGATGTGATGATGCGTGGGCGTAGCCAGGGGTTCGACACTTTTCAAGTCATTTTATATATAAACAGTTTCTTTGGTATAGACCGTAACCATTAGACTTGTGACTCACGCTCTGTAGGTTGATATAACTGACAAATGTCTATCCGCGTGTTCCAATCAAGAATGGTCCTTGTGTGTGGGAGTTAGGTTCCCTTTTAGGCTACGCCCGAGTAGCGCAGTGCCTAGAGCTTGACGCGGCCGGCGCAGATGTCGGCGAACAGCTGCGAGCTGACGGGCACGAAGCTGCCGCCCGACCTGAAGAACAGCGGGTCCTTGATCACGTCGGGGTCGAAGCCCTCCTTCTGATAGTGGAGCTTCTTCAGCTTGAATGTGCCTGCAAAGCAAATCATAGAATTCTTTAGATAAATAAATAATAAATATCCTCAGACATTCACACTTATCAACTAGTCCCATTTTAAGCAACTAAATGCTGCTTGTGTTACGGATACTAGACGACGGAGAAATATATTTAATAGATAAATACATATAAATATCCTGAATATATATAAATATATATAAACATCCAGAGTGGAGAACAAATGTCTGAAAATTCATAACCCAAACACTTGCCTCCACTGGGTATCAAACCCAGGACCTCTCGAGATGGCGACGCCTTGAGACCGGAGTATAGACCACTCGATCACGGAGGTCGTCATACATCGTTACATACATCGTTTATGTAAAATTTTGATTATGAATTTAGTAAAAACTTTTGTATAAAGGGGCAGTACGCACGCGCAGTTTGCGGAATCGTTGGCTCATTGATTCATTGAAAGTATCCAGATGAATTTTGTCTTAAACCCCTAACTTTTCCAACCCAAGTAATATAATTAGAATGTAAAAAACCCAAAGCAGTTTTAATGCATAAGTTTCCCAAGTCGCGACCTCCACTCAACCACTTCAAGAAAAGTAAAATAAAGCATAGAAAGAAAGCAAAATAAAAAGTAAAGAAAAATAATAAATAAAAAAAAAAAATAATAAAAGCCGTAAGCCGTTTCGTAATATATAAAAGAAAAGAAAATGTGTTAAAAGAAAATAAAAGATAAGAAATACAAATGAAAAAGTATCAATGATGATCATGATGATCATCTCTCTTTGGATGATGATGATGATCTTTCCAGTTTTAAGGAAAAAAAACAACTTCGACGAGTACGGGTCAGTAATGTTGAATGATGCCATTATAGTAATAAAGTACTGACTGGTGATCTCGATGTCGTTGACGAGCCGCAGGAAGAGCGGGCGCGCGTACGAGGGCAGCGAGTCGTCCAAGTCTCGCGCCAGCTTCGGCAGCTCGAGCGAGCGCGCGCTGTCGGCTATGGCCGCCATGCCCACCCGACCCTCCGTCTGCGGGACCTGTAACAACACGATTAACACGATTACCTACAATAAAATTACAAAAAAGGCAGCGGTAGCCGAGTTGGGACGGACGGGGCACTACTCGTTCGAGAGGCCGCGTGTAACGCGGGTACGATCCCACCGCCTGTACCACTGAGTTTTAATAAAACTTGTACAGTTAGTTTATTTTAAATATAGCTTGCCTCACATGTCCGATGCCTCTCGTGCCGGATACATGGCAACAGACTCGCTGATACATGGACACCTAACATATCTGGGAAAATGTGGGTGTTTAACACCTCTGAAAGAGGCGAAAAGAAGCATGACGATAAGTTATGTTATGTTAAAATAAAATTAGATCAATTTATAGTAAACATGTTCCATGTCCCAGTTTGGGCGCCATTAACTTGATAGAAAACTCGTTAATGTATAGTTCGCTTCTGAGAATTCAGTAAGTCTTCAGTTTAACAATCACAATTACGTAAACATGACATTCAAGAAAGATATCGATGAACTACTTACAGAAACCCCATAAACCGCGCACGCTCTCTGGCCCAGCGCGGGCGCCATCGCGTCCTCGACCTCGGCCGTGGCGACGTTCTCGCCCTTCCACCGGTAGGTGTCGCCGGTGCGGTCGCGGAAGTACAGGTAGCCCAGCTCGTCGGCTACTAGGATGTCGCCACTCACGAACGCCGCGTCGCCTTTCACGAATACGTTGCGTACTAGCTTCTTGTTACTTTCGCTCTATTACAAACAGAATTATGGACACATTCATTATTTGTCTTAACTTATTATCTATGGCGTAGACACAGTAGGAAATCAATAGTGTCTCGGCTGATTTCAGCCACCTCACAGACGAGGGGATAAAGTTAAACCGTGTATTTGTAAGCTAGATAAGATCGGAATTGCACAATAATAGCTCATTTCCATGGAACCCTACAGTTTAGTAAGGGGCATTGCATTTGTCTACATTCGTTCATTCGTCTACCCACCTTGTCAACGTATCCGTGGTACTCTCTGGATGCGTTTCCTTGAGCAATGAGACCTATGAACATGCCTGGCTCATCTGTAATTAGATACACATTGAAATGTCATTAAGCTTGTAAAGAAAATAATGAAAAGCCGAATAATTTTACAAAGTTGTCGTACTTTCACAAAATAAAGAATTGCTAAAAAGCGTGTATAAGTGTGAGTCTGTTATAGTTAAATGTTTTGATCCCTGAAATGGGAATTAAAATGAAAAACTTTTTGCAGAATCAGTGAATGCATTTCAGATTATTTTCATATGCTATGAATGGCATCCTAAGGAAGTATTTCTTATAAATACTTATACTTAAAGCATTGATGGGTACTGACTAGGCTGGCAGCGGATGCAGAAGCCGTCAGGTCCCCTGACGAGCGCGCCCTGCTCGTCGGCGCGCACCAGCGCGATGGGATGCAGCGCCGTCGGCACCAGCTTGGGCAGGAACCCCACCGCGCCCAGCGTGTTGTCCACGTTTACTGTACAACACGATTACACGATAATAATTACAATCGGCGTCGAGCCCGCACCAGAAGTCTTTAGCAGTTGGTTCGGAACCTTGTGCTCCATATACCAGAATATATGGACCGATGGATACTTGGATAGAGTGGATGGATAGTCTTTTTCAATCTAGAGTTAAAGTATGAAATTGCTGTTTTGTATGGAGATTTTGGGGAAGTCTGCATTTTCCATACTAGCATTTTTTCAGATTTCTCAACAACGACAAATCCAGAGATAATAATTGTTGGCATGTATCATTAGACAAGCTTTAGCAATATGTGTGATATCACTCAAATCAAATGATGTATTCGGGCACTTAAAAAGAGTTGTCTCCGTGTCCAATTTCAACATCATTAAACTTACAGCAAATTATCAAAACAAATCAAAAGAACTCAAAAATAAGGTCTATTTCAAAAGGAGGTAATTATTTTTTTTAAATACTCTGAAACTTTATAGTTACAGACAAAATACTAGGAGAGAGGAAAAAAACGGCAATTTCATACTTTAACCCCTATTATTACGTATTCAACTGCTTAAATATTGATAAATAAGAACCTAGGTACACGAGGAATTCATATACGTAATTGGATTATAAAGTACAGACCACAATTACAAAATAATGCTACTCGTAAATCTATAATATTAAGGTATCTACCTACACCTCTGCCTACTCCTTCGTGGAACGAGGCGTGATGATATGTGTGTTATATACATACGAACATCGCTACCCGTTATCGAGATGACAAATGTTATGTAGGTAAAATTTGGATAATAAAGAGCAAATATTTACATACTTATCTATCATAACGACTGTATTCTGGATGGGTTAGACAGAGGTCACCCACTTTTTCCCTGATATGTTTAGGTTTCTAGTGTTATTGAGAGTTGAACGCTAGTATAGCAGTTTTTATTATCTTCGCAACTTCATAGTGACGCGAGTACCAAATCGTTAGTCTCACTCGCTGTTGGCGACCAGCACCAAGTAACCTTCTCGGACTTTAATTCCAAATTCCCAGTATGTCATATTTTGGGTTTCTGTATTCATAATGTCAGGCTTTTTTGATAGAATGAATTGTACTTTTGACAGTCAGTGTGTTACTAGACATTATACGTGTTACATCAGTGCGTGGTCTCATTTGCTCTCATTTATCCATCCTCAATACCCGCACACTCGCTTATAGCGAGCTACACAACTATCGGAAGTACGTACTCGCTCCCCGCAGCTCGCCAACTAGTTCCTACATTCTACCTCTACTCGCTACCCCTTCATCGTTGCCAGAATGACAACTGCCTTAAAACGAAGCGTAAATAAGGTTGTTAAAAACGTGTCACACGCTTGTTGACACACATTTCAATGATAATGTCAGGTTCAAATAACCCCAATCGCAATTAGCATACAATTTATATTTTGTGAATTAATTTATTCGACAAAATCAAAGTCCTTTGGTTATCTGTCAGTAATTGAACACGTACCAAACCTGTGTCTATGAAATTGTCAAGATAATGTCGAAGTGTCTTTGTAAGTACTTTAACAACTATTTAGTATTAAATGTATGATTATTAAATAAAGTAGATAAAGTATTATTATAAGGTATTACTACAACGACATCGAAATCTATTGTACATAAATATACATACGGATTTGTATTCATTTATGCACCCTTTGTACTCTACCATTATACTTACTTTATCTAAATGTTACAGAAAGTAATGTTTAAAGAGTGATTTATAAGAAAACTTGTGTGAATAAAAATTAATACTTTAGTTTTTACTATTATTTTGGCAGTAAATTTAACAGTTGTAAACAACAATGGCAATGGATTTTCCTGCAAATTATGATCTCCATTCATAGATTTTTAAAAACACACATCATTAAAATAAATACAGCAATTCTAGCTTTTTTCTGGTTTTGATTATGCTTCGTCCTCAGGCCTTCCTCATGGAGAAACGCATGAGGAGTTAGGGCCGTAACACCATCACGCTGGCCCATTTCTGGTTGGTGGGTAGATTCAGTTCCAATAGTGACCGGAACCAATGGCATAACCTGCCTTCCGAAGCACAGAGGAGTTCGAGATCACAACGTTTTTGGTCACCCATCCAAGGCCACCCATCAAAGCGTATCCACTACGCCACCGAGCTGATTACTCGTTAAGTCAAAATTAGTAAAATATTCAGTTTAAATTACAAGCGACATGAGATAGGTAACTAAGGGCATTAAAAATTTAATGTTCATATCGTTCAGACAGTTTTCATGTTTGAGCTGCGTGATTTACCCACCCTCGAATATTTAAGTAATTAACTAATATTAACTAATATTATCTTGTAATGTGAATGTCTAAAAGTATTTAGGAAACTATGTACGAGTAGCTGGTACTCACTTATATTTGCGTTGCCCTCTGTCGCTCCGTAAATTTCGTTTATCTGCGGCACTTTGAACCTAAACAAATATTATCACAATTAAAACAAACTAAAACATACAATAGGTATCATTAGGTTTAGGTATATGTATTATAATCTCTTGGCCTTCATCTCACCTGATGGTAAGTGACGATAAGGCCAAAGGTGGAAGCGAGCTTCACCTGTAATCCTCAACAACTGAGGAACTGGCTATCTTACCTCTAATTACCGGAACACAACAATGCTTTAAACATTGTTATTATGGCAATAAATTTAGGTAAGATGGTGGTAGCTAGCCGGGCGGGCTTAGAAGCCCTACCACCAACCAAACCGAGCAGAAAAACTCCTGCCCCCGTGGGGAATCGAACCCCGTACCTCCCGATCAACACTCGGTGGTCTGAACACTACGCCAGGGAGGCGGTTAATATTAGGTCCTTACCTATGAAATTGGTGTTTTGTATGGAGATTTTGGGGAATTCTGCATTTTCCATACCAAAATTTTTTCAGTTTTCTTCACAACGACAAATCCAAAGACAATAATATTTGCCATATGTCATTAGACAAGCTTTAGTAATATGTGTAATATCACACTTCATAAAAATTATTTATCGTTTTTAAGTGAATGCAAACAAAATGATGTATTCGGTAGGCACTTAAAAAGAGTTGTCTCCGTGTCCAATTTTAACACAATTAAACTTACAAAAAATTATCAAAACAAATCAAAAGAGCTCAAAAATTTAGTCTTTTTTTAGACGAGGTAATTATTTTTAAGGAATAATCTGAATCTTAATAGTTACAGACAAAATACTAAGAGAGAAAAAAAAACACCAATTTCATAGGTAAGGACCCAATATTTGTTTATTATACCTATCAATAATAATGATTCTAGTACGTACCTACGTATATTATTTTTATTACTTATTAGTTATTCTTAGGTAGGTATATGTCAATGGGTGTATCTATAAAAGGCTGATAATAGTAATTAAGGTTCTTCGTTTAATAATAAAAAATTATAACATAATAATACAGACAGCATATTAATCTATGTACCGAAACCAATCTATGGGCTTTTCGTTCATTGTCGAACTAAAGAGCTAAGCTAATCTAAAGAAAAACAACGTTAATCGTGAAGGGAGTCGTATGGGCGGCTGGGTAAGAAATAAGATCAGAAATAAGAACATTATAAAAACCAATAATATATTGTAGGTTTAAATATCATTGGCTTCCTGTATGTAAGTACTCAAGTGGCCGCCGTTAACTCATTTTCTAATATTCTATATATTGGGTCCTTACCTATGAAATTGGTGTGTTTTTTCTCTCTTAGTATTTTGTCTGTATCTATCAAGTTTCAGAGTATTCTTAAAAAACAATTACATCCTCTTAAAAAAGACCATATTTTTGAGCTCTTTTGATTTATTTTGATAAATTGTTGTAAGTTTAATTGTGTTAAAATTGGACATGGAGACAACTCTTTTTAAGTGCCTCCTGAATACATCATTTGATTTGCATTCACTTAAAAACGATAAATAATTTTTATGAAGTTTGTTTTCACACATGTCGCTTAAGGTTGTCTTATGATACACGCCAAATATAATTATCTTTGGATTTGTCGTTGTGAAGAAAACTGAAAAAATGTTAGTATGGAAAATGCAGACATCCCCAAAATCTCCATACAAAACACCAATTTTATAGGTAAGGACCTAATAGTATATGACTGTTTGTTTTCCAAAATAAATACATTTTTGATTAGGATGTTTCATGGCTTTATTATAATTATTTTGTTCTTAGAATAAAAGAAGTGGATGCTGAGCTGTCAAGTGACAGAGGAAAAGGAACACACCTCTGACCGTCGTTTTTCGGTGTCAGTATTAGAGGGGCTGGTAGCATTGGTCACTAAATATCGTCGTATAATTGTGTGTTGTACCTGTCGACAATTTGCTGCCAGATGGCAGGGCGCATGCCGTTGCCGACCATGATGCGCACGCGGTGCTGCGAGTCCGTCTCGCGCGGCGGCTGCGCCAGCAAGTAGCGGCACATCTCCCCTATGTACTGCGCAACCTGCATCAAACATTTTCAATCTCTGATCATTTCGTCAGAATATGAAGCCCACTGATTGAAACTCGTTCTCAGAAAGACACTTCCGTACAAATAGCGTATATCCGTAAAGCGGAAAAGCGGTGTGTCGTACAATATGTGTATACCTTAGTATTTCTCTATACGAGTTACCTACTACTAAAAATGTGGAAAACCCATTACAGTAAAATAAGAGAGAACTAAGCAGACAAAATGATTATGTAGTTACAAGTAGCGACATATATCTTTAGCGCTGATCTGAACTCTCCAGTTGCGATCCGTCTTCCTCATTGGTGGCACGTCAGTAGCCCATACTCAGCTATTAGCAGCTACACGTAACGATCTGCGCTAAAGTTATGTGTCGCTACTTATACATACTTTTTCCTTCGTTTTCGCCAACTTACGTACTGTTGAAGGCAAAAAGGTAGTACATATAAATATCTATTACAAACAAAAACGATGACCACGCATTTCCTTGAAATGTGAAGGCTCGATTTTCTTAGTTGTTAAATATACACGAAATACACCTAGTTTTAACCTGTAGACGGAACATCCTTTGATATCTAAATTTGTACTTTATGCCATTAAGATAACGCTGACACTCCAGTGAACCTTCATTAAAGCCACGTGCATGAATAACCTATCATAAAGGAAATAGCTCAAGGAAAACACACCGCTACCGTTAAACGCCCTTTTCCTTAGGATCATCTTTCGTTTCGAATGAGATTGAGTTTTGTAATTAATGACCTTATAATTTATTTATATTGTTACATTAATATTCAGTACATAAACATAAGCTGATTGGACTCTGCGTGTTTGTCAGCAAAATGACGGTATTATTCTCCCAGCTTTTTAATGATACTGGTATGATGATATTCATCAATTGTATCGATTTAACTCACATACCTACATACTAAAATAATTTAATTTATCTCTAAGCATGGTTGGAGCTCTCTTATCGCAGGTGGGTTGGGTGAAATATCTTATAGAAATAGGTCCCATCTATTGTATTAATTTCTTCATTGTTTTTTACTTCATCTTTATTCTTCAAAATATACTTAAATAAAAAAATATATATAAATGAAGTAAATCTACTGATACCTTCTTAAGGTAAGTGGAGAGCTGTAACTAATATCTACACACCACATTGGATGAATGGAGTGATTGTGTGTATTTTGGCCAGATTTGTCTAGAAAGATTTATCTAAAACACCTGCACCGTGTGGTAGAGCGGCAGCGCGTTGTTAGACGGCCCCACGTTGGGCGCCACTGACACATGATCATACAACTCTCATGCAGAGCGTGTCAATATATAAAAACTTACCGTGCAGTTATACTTGATGCAGTCCGTCCAGTAGTTGGAGGCGGAGAAGCGCGGGCGGATGACGGAGGGGATGCCGTCGACGAGCGCCGCGCCCGTGCCCACGAGCCCGCCCGCGGTGTGGTACAGCGGCAGCGCGTTGTACAGCCGGTCCGACGAGCGCAGACCCAGCATGTGGACCGTCGCTACCATTATCAGCAGATATCTCGACAAATCAAAATTATACTAAATTCATCCATATAGGTAGACATCATAATGCGACTGCGACAATAGAGGCCGCTGCCAGCATTATGTGGGAAGCATGTGTACTCCCAGACACCCACTAAAGCTCTCACTAAAAACATCAATGCATTGCCATGCCATGCGAGTAGCGCTGATCAATCCATACTAATATTATAAATGCGAAAGTAACTCTGTCTGTCTCGCTTTCACGTCAAAACATGCGCCTCCCAGAAAAATGAAGGACAAATTTACGCGACCATGAACTTTGCTTCTAATAATAGAGTAGGAGTAAATTTTCAATTCCGCCAATTGAGGCTACTGTTCCAATTTGAAAAAATCTTTACGTCTTAAATAGCCTATTTATTGAGGAAGGCTATAGGCTACATACCATCACACTATCTCAAAGTAACTATTCTACGCGGACGAAGTCGCGGGCAAAAGCTAGTTTGGTTATAAAGGCAAAATGCACAAGGGACAAGTTAGTTAAAAAATCAACTTACTTTGAGTTAGGCAGCACCGCAGCTTTAGGCATGCCGGTGGTGCCAGATGTGTAGATGTAGAGCAGTGTATCTTTGTAGTGGAGCTTCTCCGTGACGATAGGGTATTCGGGGGGGTGGCGCGCCATCTCCGCCGCCATGTCCGCCACGCCCGCCGCGCACTGCCCGTACAACTGGAACAGCTTCAGGTCTGCTGGAAGCTGCGGCCGGATCTCTTCCACAGCTAGAAAGGTTGTTTCAGGTTATAGTGAGTAGTCAGCAGCGAAAGCAGCACAGCATGTGCAAGAGGTCGCACGGCGGATCGATCCCCTTTGTGAATATCACTTGCCTCAAGGTGCTTTTCCACCAGAGTGATTGAATGATTTATGTTTCTTATGTCTGTCTGTGTTCTTGAGACGTCACGCGAAGGATTAGCTCAGGATGGATGAAATGGTGGCTGGTTACAGGATTACCTGTGACCTCCGTACATCCCTAAGATTGAAGGGAAAAATTTATAAATCTGTAATTAGATCTGTCGTCATGTATGGATCGGAATGTTGGCCTGTAAAGCGAATGGATGAACAAAGATTGCATGTACCTGCAAATGGATAGAGTGAGGAATGAATATGTTGGGGGAAGTCTGAAAAGCCCCGATTGCTGATAAACAGAAAGAAAAACGACTTTCTTGGTATGGACATATAATGAGGAGAGAGAATGATCATCTCATCAGGAAAGTTATTGACTTGAAGCGAAAGGATCGTGTGTGGAGAGGAAGACCAAAGAAATGTTATGTATATTTTCAAAAGTACCTATATTTTAATATATCTTACCGCTAGCAAGTTGCTCAGAGAATATAATGGCTTTCGCTTTGGCGACTTGCACACAGTGCAGCAGCGGCTTGTGGCGCAGGTTGCTGTTGACCAGCGCTGATACCGCGCCCAGCTTGGCCATGCCCAGCCACGTCCACACGTACTCCCCGCAGTTGGGCATAAACACGCACACCACGTCACCGCGCTTCAGCCCCAGCTGGTCCTGCATCACCCTGGCCACCTGGTTTGACTTCTCAGCCATCTGTTTGGAAAAACGGGTTTTATTTACCCACGCGTAATTGTAAAACATGTTCTAGCTAGATATTGGGTCCTTACCTATGAAATTGGTGTTTTTATTCTGTCTTAGCAATTTGTCCGTAACTATAAATAATTGCCTCTTCTAAAAATAGACCATATATTTGAGCTCGTTTTATTTAATTTGATAATTTTTTGTAAGTTTAATTGTGTTAAAATTAGATACAAAGACAATTATTTTTTCATCCCACCACCTCGGAAAGTGTAATTTTGCGCTTCGAAATCTGGCTGGAAAATTCTATTTTATTCGCTTGAGCGGCAAAGTAGATTTGAATTTAGAACATCACATATAATGAGTACTCAATATAATTGTAAATTCAAAACGTCATTAAACCTATTTAATGTAACCTCTATGGTGCCAAATTTATGATTAGAACTTTTTAAATTGTGAAAAAATATTTTGTCATTATAAATTGTTTTCTTTTTCATTTTGTCATTTCCTCGCTGAGGTGGGATGAAAAGTTACGTATTGCACTCGAGTGGAAAGATTTTTCACCTTGTGCTCGTTTGTTTCCCTCGCTGACGCTCAGGATTCTAATTTAGAATCACTCGCTGCGCTCGTGATTCAACTTAAGAATCCTTCGCTTGCTCGGTCATCCAAATCGAGCACGCGGTTAAAAAGGAACTTTCCACTCTTGTATAATAAATAACTATTAACTGCCTCCCGAATACATCATTTGATTTGCATTAACATAAAAACGATGAATAATTTTTATAAAGCGTGTTCACACAAATATTGCTAAAGCTTGTCTAGTGCTAAAATTATGTATTTCATACTAGGAAACTATATTTAATACTAGGAAAAACGGCCTTATCGCTATGAGCGGTTTCTTTCAGACAACCTATGGGAAGAGAATGAAGGTTGAGTAAGTTCACTGTAAATAAATAGTTAAAGATTTATTGTTTTGCTTTACTGTTTGACCGTGTATTTACTCGGCTGTTAACATCATGTATTTTTTATTATTAGGACTGAATTAGGGATTTTAACGTCCTAAAAGTCAAAATTAATTTTATTAAGCACGTAGACGCAATTAGCCAGTGGACTGTACCTGTTTTATTTTGTTACATAATTTATGCGCCGTATCATAATATTCGATTCAAACCAAATGAACCAGTAATAGCTATCGATTCACAATGTTAAGCGTAGTTACTGCCTATTCTAAACAATAGTGTAATTAACGATGAGAAAGAACGGGAACACGCTATAATCAATGAAATTCAAAGTCGAAGTAATGACAAAAATTACTTAGCATAATAAGTTGTAACTGGCTTCATTAATAATAATTTCTGTGAAAATGGAATAATAAAAAAACGAAAATATTCATCCACTTTGAATTACGTAAATATGAGCAATGAAACGGCGCAGAAGCACGCTAACGTAAACCAGTGTAAATCGTAAACATTTTAACGAGTTGCTTTTGCTATTTCTGTGTAGTAGACCAACCGAATACTACGTGGACAGGTACCATTGACCGGGCTATTAAAAGCACTTTTAAACGTCGTTTGAATGTTTGACTAAGGGCCGGTAGCACGAATTCTAGGAGATAATCCCGCACGAAATCTATTCTGTTCCATATTTTCTTAACAGTTAGATAGTGGCTATCACTATGAAATGGTGATAATGACAATGAAAAATAATTTAACTAGCCCTTTCAACTAGCCCTAATAAATCAGATTATGCCGCTTGTGTTCAAGGTTATAGAAACATCTAAGACTGAAGAACAAATGCTCATATTCAACAACAACATTTGTCCCCACCGGAATTTGAGTTCAGTACTTGTCGAGATGACGACGTCAGAAATCGGCGTTTAAGCCACTCGACCATGTAGGTCGTTCAATCATTCTCTTCTACCTGAAGGTCGGGAAGGAAACGCAGTAATATTATGCGCCAATAACGGATGGAATGTATCATGGATCATTTGAAATTCGGTCACGTTGCTTGCTCACCTTTAAAAGAGTTGAATTCTATTATGGCGTATTATCGTCTGACGCAGGACAGTCGATGGCCCCACTATTGACGTTAAGATTATATAATGAAATGAAAATAGCACGTATGTGATAGAGTAAGGCCTAAGTTATTTGCGAATAAGCTTCAAAGTATCTAGTATTATTATCGCTGTACCAAATATTTAAACTCAGTACTAATTACATGAATCAGCCTTGGAAAGAAAACGCTGTAAATGATGTAATTGGATCTCTAGTGACGGATATCATTAATATCATTCATTGTTATGAAGAATTTTATGCGACGACGTCGCAGCCGCGAGGAAGGGTAATAATTTTTAATGGGAATATAATTAGGTCATGGGTTACTAACAGAACTCGAGATCAGAACCTTAGAGATCTTTGAATCAGCATAGGTACAAACCCCCACTTTCCATTTCCCTAATGTTAATAAGTTTCATTTAACCGCCTCCCTGGTCTAGTGGTTGGCACCACCGGATGTTGATCGGGGGATCCAGGGTTCGATTCCCCATGGGGGCAGAAGTTTTTCTGTTCGGTTTTGTTGGTTTACCGAAATTTGTCCTCATGATAACAAAGCTAAAAAGCATTATTGTGTTTCGGCAATTGGAGGTAAGGTTCCTCAGTAGTTGAGGAATACAAGTTAAACTCGATTCCACCTTCAGCCTTATCGTCACTTACCATCAGGTGAGATGAACGCCATGGGCTTTCCTGTTATATGTAAAAAAACTCAAAAAGTTTATCAGGTCGACGGTCAGCGAGAGGTCCGAGAACCTAATTCCACATCTTCTGTGTTTCAAGTAACTGGCGTCAATTAATGAAACAGGCAATCCTGCCGGCCACCGACCGCTCCGGCCGGGTCACAGAGCTGGTACCTCCTTGTAGGTTCACGAGAAGGATGAGTCAGGCGTGCGGCGCACGCGCTGCGTGAACAGCTGCGCCAGAGTACAGTACTGCACTGCGTACCTCCTTGAAGGTCCAGGTGCGGTCGCCGACCACGATGAAGCAGGGCGCGTCCGGCGTGCGGCGCGCGCGCTGCGTGAACAGCTGCGCCACGGTCGCGTCCTGCCGGCCCCACCGCTTCGACCGGATCATGCCGTTCGCGTACCGCCATAAGAACCTATTGAAAATACATTTTAATAAGGGCCTGTTTCACAATCGACGTGTAAGCTCTGAGTAGCTTACTTGGCAGATCATTTGACAGTTGTTATATGAAATTTATGTCAATTGAACTGCCAAGTAAGCTATTCAGAACTTACTCGTCGATTGTGTAACAGGCCCTTAGTATCCTAAATAGTTAAGTCAGATTATAATGAACGAATATCAATCGCTAGCATCACAATCTCACACGAATCAAATTTGGAAAATTGTTTACTGGTTTACGTCCTGTTACAAAAGTACTTAAATGTAATCAGGGGGAAACGTGGCTGTTAGTTAACCAACCTTTGCCTTTACTTTTGGAGCGATATTGTTATGTTAAATTTTATTAAGCTTAAAATTTGTTGAAAGAGGAAATGAAACTGCTTCAAAAGCGATATTTCGTTTCACAATTACCTACCTACTTATTTCTAGGTATTTTCAACTCAATCGCTTGCATCACACTGTTCCCTGTTCATGGCAACAGAGGCTCCCCCTTTTACATGGGGACTTAACATATCTGGCGAAATGTGGGAGTTTAACATCTCCACTTATCCCTTCGGGGATGGAGGCGTGATGATGGTTTTTGCAACTACTAACTTTCGATGCAAATTCTAACAAAACGTGGTGATAGTATCGTTGAGTGAAGGCAAACGTGTCTCAATGAGACCTCGCACAACCATCTGATTATTTTCCCACCAACTATGGTTCTAGAAGTATAAAATTTACTAGGGAAAAATTGCCACATGTGAGGCACATAATTTTATGGCGCCAAACTTTGATTCTATATTACAACAAGACAATTTATATCTGTACATGTCGCTAAGGTTTGATCACTTACTATGAATAATTAATTAGTTATTCTAAGGTTCTATGTTTGAACAATAACTTACAATTAGTGGATATCGATCCAGGCTTAATAAATAACTAGAAAATACTGCGTCGCATTTGAAAGGCGATGTGCAAACATGTTAAATTTTTTGTACTCTTTTTGAACTGAAAATTAACGAGGCTCAAGATAGTAATATAATTATGAAAATAATCACTTAGTATTCAATGTCAAAGTTTATTCAGCAAGCGATAAGGTAGAGTGCTGAAAATTTCAATAAAAGTAAACACAACCGGAAAATCGTGAGCTGTCAAAAAGATCGAATTGTCTATTATGCAGCAGTACAGCAAAAAATAATAGGTACATTGTCATAAATATACCTCTCGTATCACGAGGAGCTCGGTGGCGGTTAGTACGCTTTGGCTTTCAATATCTAAAACAAAGCTTCCTTCGCCATGGTCAGGGTTTGGATGGGTTGTGATTTCGAACTCCGCCGTGTTTCGGAGAAGGCACGTTAAGCCGTTGGTCTCGTACGGCAACCCACCAACCCGCATTGGCCAGCATTGGCCAGCATGGTGGTATTATGCCCAACACTCGGACGTATATCGGCCGAGGACGAGGACGAAATATACCATTCCTATTCGTGACAGATTTCATGTAATGTGGGAGTAGCATAAGCGTGGAAGCCTTTGAACACCAGCGGGCGGTGACGTGCGCGCCACCGCCGGCCACCTGACATAATCTCATAATTAAATGAACACACACAGCCTTGACCAGGGACGACTCCAATACAGCGAGGAATTGAATATCTATTAAAACCGGAACAGTAAGTAACATTCCTCGAGTGCTTGTATAGTAGCACAATATATACATCCTTAAAGTCGTATAGACTTAAGGACGTGAAGATCAGGTCTACGCGACATTGTCTATTTAGTTAGTTGCCCATTCTTTAGTCACGTTATTTTTTTACTTACGTTAACTAGTAAGTAGTTCTAGCATATTTTTTATCCGTCTGCAAAGAAACTTATCTATTTTGGGCATTTCTTATGTATATTTTGACAAAATTCTTATTTTTATTTAACTGTTATTCAATGTATTTGATATTAATTATAAACGTTATCGAGAAAAATAGATTTGTTTTCGCTCCTGAAAAGTATTGGACAATGTTACGCCTCCAGTTATCAGAATCCTTTGTCTTGTTCTTCACCCATATAAATAATAAAAAAGCAAAAGATTTCCAATCCTGGTAACTCATAGACCATCATGGTCGAAGGCGTTTTTGACAGTTAAGCAAAAACGTAAATAAAAATGTATTGTGTAAAATGTATATTATTTGAAACAAAAATGATCTTAATGTTAATTCTTTGTTCTTCAATTCAATTCTTTGTTTTCAGAATAAAAGATACAACATAAATGATACAATTATAGTCCGGAAGAGGAACATTAGATTACTTAATAGG
This sequence comes from Parapoynx stratiotata, assembly GCA_910589355.1. Taxonomy (NCBI): domain Eukaryota; kingdom Metazoa; phylum Arthropoda; class Insecta; order Lepidoptera; family Crambidae; genus Parapoynx; species Parapoynx stratiotata. Next base: position 12,001,408 of record OU342461.1, read on the forward strand.
TATCCTATTTTTAGAAAAACCACCCACACCAGACTTTTCCATTTTAGCACAGCCAATTATGCATGTTGATTGTTTCAGGCAGCCCACATCACACTGTAACCTAGGCACTGTGTACTCGCTCGTGTGGCCACCAAATGGGAAAATCGATGCAAACTCTGCCACCGCGACAAACGCGAATAAAGTGACTCGGTGCAAACGATTGCTAGAAATACAAACCTGCAATAACAGAGTACAGGCATACAGTTTTTCAAGATTTTCTAAAATGTCTATCGTAGAAATAATTTTAAAAAGAGCAATCATCAACAATAAGCTGATTTTAAAAAAATTGCAAGAATTATTTGCCGCTAAACACGGACGTTTTTAGTGATATACTGTCGATGGACAGATAACCGCTTAAGTAGCATGAGCAGCACGATATAATTTTACCATTTTTTTTTACGCCCAATTGTCAAATTCCATAATACTTTGACAGTTGAACGTAATAAAAACCCGACACATATCTATTAAGTATCGGGTTTTTATCACGTTCAAAGCTTCAATTCATTACACAACGTTCAACATGCTAAGCCTGCATTCGGCTTGCCATTTGCAATGCAGCCGACCAACTTGAGGAAGGTCTATGTACAGCAGTGAGCGTCTTTATCTAGACTATGATGATGCAGATTTACCCAAGGTGGATAAGGGTGATATCCACCAATCATGTCCATTGGTCCACGTAGCATAGCAATGGTGGAAACTGGTTGAACTAAGCTATGACTTTTGTATGGAAAGATGCGTACCGATGCGTTCTATTGATGCCTGCTACGGATGCGACGGATGCGTGCTATGGATGCAAGACGCGCGGCAGCGATGCAAGCGTCTCCTCCTTAACGCGGTCACCGCTCCAACCGCCCCTGTATACAAGCTCTAGCAGCACTCATAGCTCTAGCAGTGCCACTTCAAGCATAGCTACATAGCTTAGTATTGGTGGAAACGGTCACATAGTTTCGTAGCATAGCTTTCACAACTTCGCACCACAGTTACATAGCACATCTCTGGTGGAAAGGCGCCCTTATGTTAATATTCCATCCACAGTCTTTTGAAACACAGCAGGTGTTGCTTAAATCAGTATAAAATTGCATATTTTAATGAGTAGATTCAATGAATCCCGACATAAATATTCCAATTTTGGAGCTCAGAAAATTGAATTTGATCAAAGAAAATGTTTTCTGTGAGTAAGACGAACAGTTTTCAATGTAACTCAATGGAAATGTTCACGATTTGACCTTTTAGGTACGGATTTTATTGATGGGTTCTACATCTACACAATTATTACCACTAAAAGTGCAAATTAACCATTGACTTGAAGTGACATAAGGCTGGGTTTTGAAGTACCATTATGCTAGTTGACTCATATCAAAAGTTATGAAAATAATGTTTAATTCACATAGTATTTAGTACAAGGGTCCGTAATATACCAAGTTCAATAAATATAAATAAGGGATTACTGTAGAAAATCAATTGAAATTTTTTTTATTTTTACTTTTATTTCATCTGCCAAAAATGTTCGTGAAATTAGTGAATTACTACGCATGGTCAAAATTCGTCAAGCAGTCGCAACCAATCAAGCATGTCTGTCGGCTGTGTCAGTCTGTGTCACGCATGCGTTTTGAACTGTTTACCAAAATCGTGACCTTACGTCTGCCGTAAGGTCACGATTTTGGTAAACTTTGGATAATTCATAGACCATCATGGCCGAAGGCGTTTTTGATAGCTAAGCAAAAACGTAATTTGAAATTTATTAAAAAAAAAATAAAAAAAAATAAAAAAAAAAATAAAAAAAAAATAAATAAATAAATAAATAAATAAATATATTTATTTAAAAAATTATAATTATTATATTTTATGGTAATGGCTAACAGTACCTAATGAATCATTTGGGTCCCAAAAAAAGAGTAAAGTAGCCCTTTTCGAGGCTTGAACAATTTCGAACACGCCGAATCATGTAGAGTCCTTAATTAAAGACATTTTGTGGAGATTTCTTTGCTTTGAGTGGGATAGCTCTAGACCTTGGCATTCCTCTTCAGTACTTGTGTATTCAGTAATTTCGGGTGAGCTTTTTGATCCTTAGGTAAGTAAGGTAACTATTTCCCTTAATAGTCAAAAACTAGACCAATAGCGGAAATAGGAAACGCCAAAATATATGACGTCAGCTTGACAAATTGATAAATTTGCGAAGAAAATTCTAAGCAATATATATATCAGCTGACATTTTACTAATCAATTATTTAACTTCAGTTATATTTGAAAATTCGACTATTGGACAAGTTGCCATATCATAACTTCATACGTTTTCGTCATTGGTCCATATTTTATCCTACTGCTCAACCTGACCACGGATCCTAAAATTGACCCTTAGTGTTGAGAACTGATTGACTCGTGAACTAAGTTATTTAAACAAAGTTAAAATGACATTATAAAATTGTTTAAAAAATACACTGTCTTTCTGTCCTGAGTCCTAATTGAGCATGACCCTCACTCGAGGCCTCAATAATAAGTCGTCAATGAGAACAAAAAAAAATAGTATAATAAGTACTTTCACAAGGTGGGAAGAAGATAGAGACAAACCCCCTATACATAGATATTTGAGGGAAAGGTTAATAACACAGGCACTCAGGGGTAACATTACAAATTATCATAATTATGACGCGTAATGGGAGTACCTAATATTGATTCAAAGTGTTCATATAAGAAAGTGATCGTTTGGCATATGGACTGCAACGTAAAAGAAACAATGCGATTAAAGTTCATCCCTAAATATAGCTCTACTCTACAGTGCACTTACCTACTACTAATTTAGCGCAGCTGGACGAGAGAAAACGGAAAGTGCCTTTTATTTTTCATTGCAAAGAAATGCATTCGATAACAAAAGAAGCAATGGAATGTCTGAGATATAAGTTAATTCGATTGCGTACATAAAAAAATCGTGTCACGATCTAATTAAGCATGGAAATTCGTTGTGAGAATCGTGTCTAAAACATGGGTCATGACTTGACTTCCACTTACTTTATTTTAACATTTTAATGCGATTTTAATAAAGAACTACACAAAACACACACACTTGTGTAGTTCTAGTAGTACAGTTTAAACGGTTTAGCAGTAGCACAGTGTAGAACACTTCACAACTTTACTTACCTATCTTTTGGTTAGTTCTTTAATGAAATCGTATTAAAACGTTGAAATAAAGTAGGTGGAAGTCAAGTCATGAGTTCATGACCCATGTTTCAGACACAATTCTCACAATGAATTTACATTCTTAATTAGATCGTGTCACGATTTTAAAAAGTCATAATGTAGTCATGCAGTCATGTGTCAAAACTTTTTCTCGAAAAAATAGAACAATCTAGATATTTAAGTTTGAAAGTTAATAATAAAATTTAAGTTCTAAAGTTAATAATTGAGTCAATAATAATATTGCGAAGAAGGGAGTGAGTACTGACATGGCGAGTGATAGGAGAAAGCGGAAGAGGACATGCTGCGCCGATCGCAAATAACATTGGGAAGGGGGCAGAAGAAAGAGATTCTATTACTTTTTTAATTATCGCTTCCCAAAAACACTCTACCAGTTGACTACGAACTTTCTCGGCTGTATCTGATGTTAGGTCAATATAGTGGTCCTCAATTCAATCCAGACTCCCCAGACACGTCATGTTTTCTTCTACGTAAGAAGGCGTGGACCTGGCACTTGGCAATGATGATAAATGCCATTCGTTTTGTTTACAAAAACACTGTGTTGTTATTTGTTTACGAGCATTTATATATAGTTAGTTATTTTAAATAGACAATTTTTTAAACAATCGAAATAAATTACGGGAAAAAAAATTACGGTGTATGTTCAGCATCTGTGTTTATTAACCGACGAAAAAAACAGAGGAAGTTCCCAAGTAGAGGCATTTTATATTTATAGCATGTGTTTGAGTACACTTTAAGCAATAAAAAAAGCCCTTTTATTTGACGAATTACTTTTAATGATGGAAACATTATTTAAACACTAGATGTGTAAATAAACGTAGTGTCATTTGATAAGGTGGCAGGTTCATTGTGCCGGTGAGTGTAGTTAATTCATTCGAGTTTTTTCCGGGTTAGGTTTCGTAATCCGGTATTTACTCCAGGAAAATAGCAACTAGGATTATTTGTGCCAATAAAAATATATATGACTAATGCAGAAAGCTACGCTTCATCTCCTTTGTTTATTTTTCCTGTTATTATAAGAGACTAAATCATTTGTAAGTAAATAAGCCAGAGCCATACTCTCACTAACAGTAAAATTATACATTTCGTACCACAAACATGCAATCATTGTTTACACGTCGCGAAATCGCAAATGAACACAAAGAATTAAACGAATTTTTAGTTCAATGAATTAAGAATACCTATATGTACAGTCAGCATCAAATAGTGACAGTGTGTTCAAGTAAATAGCAAATCTTCCATATTTTTGTAAATTTAAAACTATAGAAACTCTTTTGTGTGATCAACATTAAAGAAACTTTATTTGTACCGATATTATTGACTTTTTAGTAGCGACTATTTATTTGAACACCCTGACTGCCACTAACTATTTGACGCTGATTGTACGTTGTCGAATCAAACAAAGGTAACACTTTACTGGTCTTAACTTCTGACTACTTATGATATCAGGGACATGTCAAGATATACACGTAGGTACTAATTTAACATTCATAGAGACAGCCTTTACATAACTAACAATCCTGTAGAGCGACTCAGCCGTTTCTATAATGATGAAACCATAACACCTGACTTATTCACCTTTGTAAGACGTAAGTAATTTGTTACATTTAATCGGTGGCGTGAGGAGCTCGGTGGTGTAGTGGTTAGTACGCCTTGGCTTTCTATCGAAAACAAAGCTACCTTCGCCTTGGTCAGGCCGTGGATGGGTGGCCAAAACTTTGTGATCTCGAACTCCTCCGTGCTTCGGAAGGCAAGTTAAGGCGCTGGTTGGCCGTAGCTGTTGCAACCATTTCTATACCAACTCCCATTGGGCCAGCGTGGTGGTGTTACGGGCCATACTCCTCGTGTGTTTCTCCATGAGAAAAGCCTGTGCTCAGTCCAGCAGTGGGACGTATATAAGCTGAGAATTAATTATCATCACCGGTCATGTTTCTGCATAACAGAAACGCGAAAGAAACCGTTGGTTGATAGGTGGGCTAAAATTGTTGCTACGGCCCGAGACTGCTTTCAATGTACAAGGATGATGAGATATCATATTGGGTCCTTACCTATGAAATTGGTGTTTTTTTTCTCTCTTAGTATTTTGTCTGTAACTATTAAGATTCAGAGTATTCCTTAAAAAATAATTACCTCGTCTAAAAATAGAATATAATAGGTTGGGGAAAAAGTTTCTTCGCATTTTTTAAGAAAATTCAAAACATTTTTTAATATAGTTTATTTACATTTAACTAAAGTATGTAGGTACCATTTTGTTCGATAACTTTTTGCCATCTTGTAGGTAGGGACATGATCCCATTGCTATAGAAATTTTGGGACTTCTGGTCAAAATACCGCGACAAGTGGTTTTGGCAGTCCTCTCGTGATGTTAACCTGACACTGCCTAAAGAATTCTGAAGAGACCGAAACAGGTGGAAATCTGAAGGTGCAAGGTCAGGACTATACGGCGGATGCATTAACACCTCCCAGCCAAACTCTCTTAATTTTTGCTGAGTGGCTAAAGATGTGTGAGGTCTAGCGTTATCATGATGAAAAACCACACCCCTTCTGTTGATTAATTCCGGCCGCTTTCTCTCAACTTCTTGCTTTAATCTCATCAGTTGTTCGCAGTAGAGTTCAGAATCGATGGTCCTGTCTGGTGGTAACAGCTCATAATGAATAATGCCCTTCCAATCCCACCACACACACACAGCATCACCTTGTTGCAAGTTAACCCGGGTTTCGCCACAGTCTGTGAAGCCTGACCGGCCTTTGACCACGACCTTTTTCGCACATTCTTGTTTCTTGTCGTACGTGATCCACTTTTCATCACCAGTTATCAGCTTCTTCAAAAATGGTTCGGTTTGATTACGTCGTAATAAAGAATCACAAATGAGTACACGGTTCATTAGGTTTCTTTCAGTGAGCTCGTGAGGTACCCAAATGTCGAGCTTTTTTGTGTACCCAGTTTTTTTCAAATGCGCCAAAACTGTTTTGTGGTCAATTCCCAGTTCTTCAGCTACGTCGTAACTACTGACATGCCGATCTTGCTCCACTTTTTCAAAAATGGCATCCATTTTATCTGTAATAGGGCGACCAGAGCGACGTGCATCTTTGACATCAAAATTTCCGGATTGAAAACGCTTAAACCAAATTTGTGCTACTCTCACAGACACTGCACTAGGTCCATAAACATCGCAATTTTTTTTCGCAGCTTGCGTTGCATTTTTACCTTTTTTGTAGTAAAATTTTAAAATGTATCGAATTTCTTCATTAGATTCACTCATCTTGGCGGTACGAAAAACAAATGAAAATCACACATTTTCCTAATTTGAATTTGGAATTATGTTCTTTAAAATTTAAACTTTCAATGATACCAAAACCAGCCAGATACAAATAGTATAGCCAAAGAGTTATACATACTATAATGCGAAAAGACTTTTTCCCCGACCTAATATTTTTGAGCTCTCTCGATTTGTTTTCATAATTTGTTGTAAGTTTAATTGTGTTAAAATTGGACACGGAGACAACTCTTTTTAAGTGCCTCCCGAATACATCATTTTATTTGCATTCACTTAAAAACGATAAATAATTTTAATGAAGTGTGATATTACACATATTACTAAAGCTTGTCTAATGATAGATGCCAAATATTATTATCTTTGGAATTGTCGTTGAGAAGAAAACTGAAAAAATTTTAGTATGGAAAATGCAGAATTCTCCAAAATCTCTATACAAAACACTAATTTCATAGGTAAGGACCTAATATTATGTCACGAATACCAGGTCCATCTTTGGCGAAGGCTTTTATTTTGATGAAGCAAGCGCGTACGAACCGGTATACAACAACGACCTCTATTTGACTAAGCCGAAAATATATAAAATAAAATCTTTTGTTTTGGGCTTATAACTTTAATTTAAATAAAGATTACCCCAACATCATATTCAGAAATAACTTAATTTGTATTACAATAGCTATGTTTCGATTATTCTTTGAATAATCAATAATGAATGTTACTGAGAGAGTAATGTCATTAAAATTTTTAATCGCACTGAGTATTTCCATTGTTTATATAATTTTGTGAATTTAGCAACAAATTAATATCTACTTATATTTTTACATAAATTCAAATACCTACTGTGCCAGGGATGGAATAAAAAGAAAATATTTAAAGTTTATATTTTAGAATAATTCCTACATTATAACATTTTTTTGTTTTTCCTCATTGTACCCATAATGTGGGTACTGGGTACCTACCCCTTCGGGGAAAAGGGCGTAAAGATATGTTATGTCATTGTTTAATTTGTCAAAAGCAAGCTAGCATTTTGTCAAGAGAAAAAGTTACATAATAACTGCTCGAGCTGTGTTACAAATACTTTTGAGTAGGCAAAATTGTTTATTTGTAAAGAACTAATAGAAACGTTGCGGTTATCAAATAATAATTGATCAAAGGGCCTCATGATATATGCATTCAGTCGAAGTGATGAAAGTAGTTTAAATTTAACCGACCATGATCATCGCCGGTATAAATACTTTATTAGCACAAGGCCCCAAAGAAATAAATTGCTTTGTTGTTAAACATGCACATTCAAAACAAGGAATTTGAATGGTTTGTTTTAGGAAATTCAGATACGTGATTGTATGCAAAGTGTTTGTATATTAAATGTAAAACCTAAGATTCATAATTGCTATTAGGAAATGTAAAACATAACTACTGCTGTAATTTAGATTAGGTAAAGCTACGTTGAAAAAATCTTAAAAAAAGATTCCGAAAAAAATCCATGACAAAAAAAAGCACTGAAAAATAAAATAATATTTCTGGCTTCGTAAATAAGTAACTTTACTGTTGGTACATTTAATTATAGAAAATTATGAAAAAAACATTAAAATTTATAAAGAATTTGATTACAAGGAAAGAAATTATATGCCTCCGCCTTTTTTGAAGTCGGTTAAAAATTTACTAGATTGATTGGCTTGATGCACTCTCGATTGGATGGATATAATCTGGGGGTCTCCCAGATTATTTCTATCATGGATATGACTGAGGCGATTAGGGAATACTTAGGTACTCGGTGTTTTTACTGAAAGAAAAGAGAGAGAAGAGAAAAGCGTATTCCCACTTAAAATACCAACAACGCACTTGTGACCCCAGTGGTGTTGCGAGTGTCCATGGGCGGCGGTAGTTGCCCATCAGGTAACCCGTCTGCTCGCTTGCCCCCTATCCCATAAAAAAAATGCATTCCGACAGGATTCGTTGCAATAAACAGTTAAAATTTTATATTATTTCGATTAAAATGTGTAAAAATATAGCAGTCCACAGCTACACACTTTTATAATAAAGGCACTTGCATTAGAAGATAACGATTGATTTTGAATTAGATTGTCAAAGTTATCAAATATTAAATAACTAATTGATCAATAAAAATATTCAGTTGTAAATCAAGCTCATTAAAAACGATCATGAAACAGTTTAAAATACATGTAGAGCCATGCTCCTTTTTGTTTCATATCATAACCCACACAAAAACCCGCACAGTATTGATCGATTGGTTAAATACCGAAACAGAAGCCGCCATTGGACTTTTTCAATAATTTTGTCGTGTTAGAACTCTTAAAACAGGATTAACATAAGTAAGCCTACGATTTGTAACACTTTCCGTATCAAAAACTTAGTTGTAGCAAGATACACCGTTTGATTATTTTGTTCGTTCAAACCTCGAATATTATATAATGCCCCTTTTAGGTTAGGTACCTACATTAAATGTTGACGAACGAAAAATTCGTACCAGCAAGCACAGTTGAGGAAATTCGCGGTTGTAAAGTAGTTTTTTTGGAAGTTCTATGTAAAACTGCAGGAAAGTAAAATCAATACTTACTTCATATAAAAAATATAGGCCAATAATTATTAGAAATTACTGCTGCATTATTATTGGTGTTCATTCATACCTCTGTCTACTCTTTTGGAGATAGAGAACAGTTGGTGTTCATTTTTGTAAATTACGCTTCCTAAATAAATACTACTAGTTACCGATCGCGAACTTCCTCGACTAAGAATGAGATGATAATGTAAACAGATCAATGCAATTATAACCTACAGTACGTACATAGAAGCACTCATACACATACAGCGTACGTATATGTAATTAGAAATTATTGCATTTTTATTACTCACGCGATAACAAAACATCGATAAGTTACGCATAATAAGTAGTACGTTTATAGTAACAACTTTACTGATTGATACTGTAAAACAAAAAAGGAACAAGTTATTTTTTTTATATTATTATAATGCATTCGATATTCGTACGTAATAGATGCAAGACATAATAAAGAGGACCCTATTCAACGGATTTCAGCCATTATCGATATAATTTACATCGACACTGGAATTTTCAAATGATTTCGAATTATTACACTCTAATAAGGTTTTTTGTTATGGTTATAAAAAAGTGTAGTAAATCTGAATGTTATCTGAAGAAAATCATTTTTTAAGATAACGTAATAGGCTAGTTGACTCATACCAATAGTAAGGGAAAGTAACGTTTAATTCACGTAGTATTTGGTACAAGGGTCCGAAATATACCAAGTTCAATAAATATAAATAAGGGATTGCTGTAGAAATTAAATTGAAACATCAGTCAAACGCCAGTCGCAATTTATCAAGCATGTCTTACGGCTGTGTCAGTCTGTGTCACGCATGCGTATTGAATTGTTTACCAAAATCGTGATCTTACGGCACAGATAATTCAAAGACCATCATGGCCGAAGGCTATTTTGACAGTTAATAAAAAACGTAATTTAAAATTTATTGTGTTTTAGGCCTCAAAAAAATTATATTATTTTTTTGGTGATGGCTAACAGCAATGAATCATTAAAAAAGGGTCAACTAGCCTATTGATCTATAGGCTAGTTGACCCCTTTTTTATTGGGCCCCAAATGATTAATTACTGATAGCCATCACCATAAAAAATAACACAATAAATTCTAAATTCCAAATTACGTTTTTGCTTAAATGTCAAAAACGCCTTCGATCCTGATGGTCTATGCATTGTCTGTGCCGTAGCGTCACGATTATAGTAAACAATTCAATACGCATGCGTGACATAACTGACCGTTATGCTTGATTGGTTGCGACTTGCGTTTGACGGATTTCGACCATGCGTAGTAATTGTTTACATGAAGCGTAGTCAACAAATTTCACAAACATGGTGGATACCGTTTTGGGCAGAAGTTTCAGGTTTTTTCTGTGTAACTATTGAAGGAATCTGAACCAACTGTGAAATTGGACTCGATAGCATCTAAAATTATACACTTGAAACTAATTATTAATTATCAGGATAAATCAGGAGTTATAGCACATTAGGTATAGCACCTGAACATACCATATAAAAATTATAAATAAAGAGTCAAACAATACATGTGCAATGGACGGCGTTATCGAATTGACTAATCTATTCTTACACCTTATAAAACAGGAGTTAAACGAACAAAAGATCGTCAAGGAAGCTGGGGAAGGAAATCTCAGTCTTAAAACAATAAAATTAACACAATAATACTGTACTATTGTAATACTGTTTAAGTATATGAATATTCATAGAAGCGAAAGAAAGACAAACTTATTAATTATGTGTAATACGTCAATACGCATACAATTTTTAAAATGACATTTAAGAGGCCTATCATTACAAGAAAAAATGTAAAATCGGGAGATTTCATCGGCATAATTGTATACCTTATGTTATTAACTAAAAATAACAAATAAATGATTAAAAATTATTTTAGTCTTCATAAATAATAATACAATTAAATTTATCATGCTTTATTTATTCAGCAAAATCATTATCTTTTAATTTTGGTTTAAAAACAAAAAAGAGGCTCGTTTCGGAGCATTTTCGTCGAAAAACATATTTACGTACGATTTTTTTATGAATATTATAAAAATGTACGAATATAAATGAATATTATCGTTGTTGAATTGAATATCGAATGAAATTAAGATATTCCTAATGTAAGTTTTGTGTTTATTTTAGCTTGTATACAATGGAATTCGCAAATTAGAGCTCTTAAATCAGGTATCCGTGTCGTTTTTCCTAATCGTGCTTCAGGAGCATGATTATTGTTGAATAAATAAATATGTTTTTTGAAATGTTCTTTATTATTATTTTAGAAGAGGAAAAGAACTTTTCAAATCATATAACTGTTATTTACAGCCAACGACGTAGGTAGTATACATTTACGTCGCAGAAAACTCCCAATTTCACGTTACTTTGTAATAGGCCCTTAAGTTTTTTCTTTGAGGAAAAGCTTACCCGACTCCAGAATATTTTCAATACATTAACTAGCTTGTTTACTCCGAATTGAGAACTCTGTTAGTGAATAAAACAATAGCGTGAGACGTGTAGGAATATTTTCATAACAATCTTTAATACTAAAGGTTAAAGTTTTATAAACAGCTATTGGTTCTGTTTCTTAAAGGTAAAATAGAATACTAAACCTTAACAATGTTTCCAAAGACCCGTCCGTCTTTGGAAACATCGTTCAACTTCCTTTCCATTAACCAATTTTCTCAAGTTTTCTAGTTATGAGCCCCTTGCAACTACGTTTTACTGAAGAATATGCAAGTTTTAAAAACTAATAATTGCTGAGCAGCTAAAATATTATCTGCCTACATTGAAGTAAAACCTACACTTTAGTTCTTCACCACACTTTTTGGGTCCCGCCAATGTAGACCCAAGAGTATCCTGTAGACCCCTGAGGTTCAATAACGTCTTTGGGAATCAATAATGTAGATGGGTAATCAACTTTTCCTTCCACAAAAGCCAGCCACCAACATAGGTCTGATTCAGAGATAAATTGAAACAAGTACCTACCTATCCTTATTCATCCATCAAAAGCAAACAAGACAAAAACAAAGACTTACCTACATACTAAATCAGTTGTTATTCAAAGTAGGCCACGACGTAACTGCTGTAGCGTTTTTTAAAAGTAATGTTGAAGGAAATTAGGAAACTAATTTTCTTCGTGCAAACGTCTTTCATAATAAGGAGATATTATACTCTATTTGTTATCTTTACACAGTAAAGTGATTTTTATAAAATAAACCCGTTATTGGATTATAAACGATCTTCTTTTCGCGATATTGGACTAATTATAAAAATTACGGTGTAACGCAACTTTTTGTGCGATGGAGTCTGCGACACCCAAAAGTTCTGCATAGTGCGCAAAAAAAACGTTACTGCAATAGTTAAATATGTTCTTTTTTCGCAGTCTAAAAATCTGTCACGAATAATTTGTCGTCTGCGCTGCCCCTAACGGTTACCTTTTAAATGTTATCTGTTATTTACATCACATCAGACAATATCATCGAGCATATGTTGATGAAGATGATACAACATCATCACGCCTCTTTCCCCGTAGGGGGCAAGCGTTTAACTCCACTTAGTTACACTAAAAATAATTTAGAGCAGAAAAGTTATCAGGGTAAAACCGGGATAAATGCCCATTTTCAAAATACCTCTCATCCCAAACTCGCAACTAACAATTTAATAGCATAAGTGGGAGCCGTCGTCACCCCACACATAAGTTGCCAAAGGCTATCGTGATGTGAGGATGCGTTTCTCTCGTGTGCGTCATTATCTCCGCCTCCAAGACGTAAAAGATTTAAAGGTCATTATTTTCCATTGCATAAAATAATAATTATTTACAAAATCCGTTATATTCTTTATCATGTAGGTACATGTACTGGTTCATTAAGTGTGAATCTTAGTGCAAATAAATCCATGTTTGTTTTTCATTTATCTTTAAAATAATGGAGTTGGCCTTCGGGCACCAATCCCTCCAACCAATAATGATTTTTTCTATCTCCATTACATACAAAAGTTCACATTTAAACTTTTTACACATTGCATAAAAATTTATTATTTTATTGTGATTATTAAACTATGAAAGAGTCTTATGTTTTTATGTCTTAAATCTACCCATAAACCAACTTTATAAAATTTGGGTAGGCTTTTCTTTTAAACTTGTGCAGGACTGCACACCTTTTTTATATTATTTATGTTTTTATACTTTTTTTATTAATGACTTTGTGTCTTTTGACGTATTATTAAAACTCTTGAACTTGTCACGGTCTTTTTCATTGCCTAGTTTTTCCCAAAATGGGCTCCTTGTTAACATATTTACAGTCCACTCCCTCACAAAACTGTAAAGAGCATTTATCCCATACCACAGGCATCTATGCCTATTAGTATTTTCATGGCGCCCCGCCAACTATCCGTACAGGCTATCCCCAAAAAAAGAAGCTTACTTAAAGCTAAATCTGCAATTGATAGATCAAGGAAAACAAATAATAATTAAACATTAATAAATAAGTTAGCTATATTTATTTAAATAATTAATAAAATAATAATATTTTCTAAAATGGGCGACAAGTTCAAAAAGTCTATCTATCTTGGTTTTACCCTGTACATTCTACATCGGAACTTCATATTATTTAGTTTATTTGGGAAAATCAAAACACGTGACAAAATGATTCAGAGTCAGCCGACTTCGCCTTATCTGATCTCAAATACTTTATCACATGGCCGATTTGATTTTTTTTGATAAAGATAAGATCTAGGTGTTGTAGAATCGAACTAACCAGCAAACATCTTTACGAGAATATGGAGAGAAAATATTACGTAACGCTGACATACATTCAAAGTATCACTGGCGTCCTGATTATGCTTGACTAATTATGGTTTCTTAATCCCGAATAAATAAATGTTATCTCGTCCTCAGACTATATACGTCCCACTACTGGGCACACGCCTTACTCACGGAACACATGAGGGGTATGGGCCGTAAACCACCACGCTGGCCCAGTGCGGGTTGGTGGGTAGAAACGGTTTAACTTGCTTACAACGCAACGGCTTCCGAAGCACGGAGGAGTTCGGGATCACAAAGTTTTGGTTACTGTTGAGGATGGAGCATTGAGAGCAAATAAGACCACGCACTGATGTAACACGTATAATGTCTAATAGCACACTGACAGTAAAAAAGTACAATTGTTTCTATCAAAAAGTCTGACATTCTCAATATAAATAAATCCAAAATATGACGTACTGGGAATTTGGAGTTAAGGTCCGAAAAGGTTGGTGCTGGTCGCCAACAGCTACCCATCCACGGTCTGACCATTTTCGATCGAAAGCCAAAGCATACTAAACACTACGCCACCGAGCTCCTCTTATCTAAATAATCATTATTCTACAAAAAAAATTGCTAAGAATCAATTCATTTAACTCGAATTACTAAGATCATGGAATATTATCATACAGAATACCTATTCTTACAACTTACAATGTAGCGATTCTTGTATAGTAAATTTTGAATTGCAATTAGAGATTCTACAGCAATAAAGACTACAAACAATAAATAAAGAGCGGAAAAAGCTATTCCAAGGGAATAAATTAAACCAGAGAATTGCACTTTTCGCGTCTAACCGTTCAATCACGTCGCACGCTATAAAACTGAAGTGATGCTGATGCTATATAAATCCGGTATTTTAGCAAGCAATAGTTGCTAACTAAAGTGTCTATAGAATTGGACAAAAACTAGACATTTTATTACAAGTTTCTAATTGATAAATTGATGTTGTGAATGAAATATCACATTATAAAAGAAAAAACTACTCAAATCCAACTGCCGGACACTAATGTCTACTAAAAATCCCTTTTTCAATTTTGTAACATAGACCGTATCTTTCTTTGTCTTTGCACATAGACCCGCTCAACGACTGGCTTTAAGTAAAATTTGGATTCATTTGTGAAAAAAACACGACTATAACAAACATAAAAAAAATAAAACGCACAAAATTTTCTCGCATTTGTTAATGGTTTTTGGGAAGATAGGGCTTCGAGACCTTGTAATTAACTTTACACAAAGACCTTCTTTGATTAAGTTTTTGTGATGTGAAGCTAAAAGGAGGATCTTTCAGTAGGTACAAGCAGCATCAGAAGTGGCTCATCACTTTAGCACTGTGCCACATTTTCCATGTACGACATTTTTCTAGACATATCTTGGCATTAGTTTCGAATGTTTAATTTGAGAAGGAACTCAAGTGGTCATCTACTAATGTTGCTGACAGTACATTAGTCAAAGGAAACCCGTCATCCCTCACTATAGTCTGCTCCATAAGTTCGACATTTCGAAAAGCAACTGATTAATATCTAAATATCCCCATATCTTTAAAAAAACATTGATTTTTACATGCTTCTGAAATGAAACACGACATAAAACAACCAAAGAAAATCAACCGTAGTCGAAAAAAAAAACAAATTCAGGTAAGAAAATGTTTGATTTTCTAACCTTTGATATAGTGGTTATAATGTGATAGCAAAACAAGCTTTTTTCGATCCTCCAATTCCGTCCATGAGTGTATTAATTCGTCCACAAAAACTTAGTTTATACTTTAAGTTTTTGTGGACGAATTAAATTAAAAATTTTCAACTACATTCCCGCCATTTACGTTTTGCTCTATCTGAACTCTATTTTACCAGAATATTATATTTATTGTTTGCAATTTCATGATTGATGATTCTCATTTTTTTTTATTCATTATCGAATAGGTAATAATATTACGTAAAATCCAATTCTAAAAATACCAATATAATTTATTTTCCTTTTACACGGTATATGATAAGTCGGTATAGCGAGCTAATGAACATATCATTCAGTTTATTCTATAATTTCTAAACTAAATTATTATTTTATGATAGGATGTAAGCTAATCAAGTAAATAGAATTAAAATAATAGCATTATGTAAAGTCACCTGCAACTAAATGTGTTCTTATTATTATGCAATAAGGTTCATATTTGAATGAGATTGTTTACATATTAGTGCTGGTGACTGTACCCTATTTATCTGTCGCAGGGATATGGCGAATGACAAAATCACGGAAGAAGAGGCTGGCAGAGGAGTCAACACAAACATTTTGTCACAATTTTTGATGTAAAGGTGAGAGGTGACAAATTATACCTACTTATCGTGATATTTATTTTTTGGTAAATATTATAGTTTTTGCCTTTGATCTTATGAATTTGATGAATTACGCATGTCTACGCAGTTAAATGATAACTGCGTAAACCTAAACTTATTCTGGGAAACAAAGGAATTATAGTATTAACGTAAGCTATTACAATTTTGTTGTTTTTATAGTTATTTTCACGAAACATCACGTGATTAATACTGTTATTAACAAGTACATATTAAAAACGTCCCTGGACTATCACCCACGTGTTCCTGTCAGCTGCTGCTGTTAATACCACAAATGATATTATCTTAAATTCATTACAAATAGTTCGCGCCTCATGTTGTCTATGTACATAACGTCATAACTTAGTATCAAGGTAAACGCGCCACTGAACAAAGATATCTAACTCCAACGTAAGTAAGATGAATAACCTTTCAATTACACAAAATATGTACCATCGTAAACAACTTTTTAAACAATTTTAAGCTCTATTGCGATCCTCGAGCATTTAAAATTAGCTGCTTAATAATCGCATCTGCATTGAACGGTATACCTGCATGGTGCACTGCACTGCGTTGGTTGCATATCAATAAATAATACAAGTGTTTTATGATGTGGCAACCACGGAAGTGTTAATAAATCAGATAAATAGCAACGCCATTTTTACACTTAGCACAGGTAAAGAAAGAACAAAACGCTAAGGTTTTTTTTCTTAGGTGAATGTTATTTATCTTATTATTTTAGGCCATCATTTTAGCTAGTGCTATCTAATCAGTTATGAAAATTTAAACAAAACATCTCCATTGGCACGGTATTGTTCTCTGCGGCGTAAAACTGAAATCCTTTAAGCCGCACACACCGGTATTGGCGTAAAAATATCGACAGTCCGGGCTTAAAGTAGACTCACTTGGTATCCCTGGGCAGGGTTTTGATGATCACATAAATGCGCTTCCTGTATCGGTAGAGGCACGGCGCGATCGCAAGGAGCGCGAAGATCGCCGCCTTCGAGAGCGTGCTCAGCACGGCAGCCATCGCGGCCGCCAGTGCCATCAGCGCGACGAGCGCCGCCAGTATCGCGTCCATGCTGGCGCCCGGCCCAGTAGGACGCGCTAACTATATACCGGTAACAAACACGCCGCGGACACACACGTACGCGTGCCTCGACACGCCACACTCCACTGTATGCGCGAGCTGGGGTGCGTATCAGGCAATGCGGCTCCCCTCGCGCCAGCTGCACATGCGCCGACAACAGCTGATCCCAGAAGGATCGCGCCACACCACACTCTATTCATATAAACATGTACAAAATATAAATGCCAATAAAAATGTGCAGCGACAAATTTTGTGGAAAAATTTACGCGGATGACATTTGTGACATTCCGGTTTGTTTTTCCCTGCAGTTTATTCTAATTTTAAAATAAAAAGGTTTTACGTTTTTATAAGTTCTTAAAATGTTATTGATTATGGTATGTTGTCCAAAGTAAAAAGACAATATGAAGGTAGTTTCAACGTGTTTTGAACAGCAACTTTAAGAAATTATTAATCTTTACATTGTTTTCCACAACAATGTAGAGATTACTACTCACTTACCTAGAAAACTCTAAATAATCAATATTCTAAATAAAAACAAATTTGATAAAGAAAATTTCCTGGGCACGGACCTAGTCCTACTTATTGAAATAAAGTAAAGAATATAATTAAGCAAGTAATTAATAATATTTAAAAATATATATATCCGGTAATGAACATGTCATTGTTTGTAGGTGCGAGCCGGCTATGATGGTAATTTCGGTTTTAAACAACGGCTGCTTTTTTATTTATTTATCCTTCGTAATTAGTATCTACTACGCAATAATTACAATCGCGTGATTGATTTAATAGAAACTTAATTACATGGCTAGTTATATCGAAAGCCTATGATCACAGAATCATAAAAAAACTGTAAAAATCATTAAATGTAAAATTTTCAATTCAGCTCAACAGTATTTATTATTGAATGTGACAATCTCACTTGGAACAAATCACGAAGTTATTAAGAATAAACATATTCTTCGTAACAAACAATCAAGGAGTTCTTTATAACATGTATTTTTAGCTAACTATGAGAGCACATGCATTTTACACCCAGTTTTCTTTGTCCTTTCTTCTTTGTTTCTTTGTTTGCAACTAGTGGTTTGGTTTGGTTTCACCGCGCGGTACCCGTTCCTATGGGAATATCTGGATAAAAAGTAGCCTATGTCCTTTCAGGCTCCAGACTATCAGTGTGCAAATTAAATCGATTCGGTAGTTTTGATGTGAAAGCGAGACCGACAGACAGACAGTTACTTTTGCATTAAAAAAATACGTCAGTGCATATTATTACGTATGGATAAAGACCCTTACGTCTAATATGGCGTAAAGCTTAACATTCTCATGATGAGTCACACGATCCAAAGTCACATTGTACTTTAATAAATATTCTACATAAGATAATATAATAATGTTCTGTTTACTCTGAGTATAATAATAGATGTTATTATAAAGTTACACAGATCCTGCAATCAAACCATTGTGTTCAAAACAGGACAAACCCATACTTAACGCAGATCGGACAATGACTTTTCTTTGTCGCCTTTGTTTCATATTATTATTGTATTATCGGTAGAATAAAGAATTATTGACACTATTTACATACTTCACAGTTCACCAACCACGGTTGGTGTAACTCAGCCGAAACGTCGGGCAGTAAGTAGTATTTATATACTACATAATGTACGTCGCGTGTAGACCCGTTAGTGTAACCTTTATATGTATTACTAGTTATATCCTCACGCCTCTATCCCCGTAGAAGTAGGTAGATGTGTAAACACCCAGGTAAACTTACCTGATAATATATGTTTCAGTCCCCGTGTGTCAAAGGACCGGCCTGTTTAAAGGCAAACGTTGGTGGAATGAAAAAAAACGTAGGTATGAATTTTATTTATAATGTTTAGTGCGTACGTGTAGGTACAATATATTGATATATTGATCAGTTTCTTATTTATCTTTTATCTTATATCCAAAAACTCAAAATGTAAGCATTTTTATAAAAATTTTGGAGGAATTTTGCTGTCTCACATACATTTTTCATCACTATAAACTTCTTTGTAAGTAGATACCTATCTATTTTCACTCGTATTACGCATTTATATAGGTATCTAATATTTTTTGCAACATGATATTTTTTTTACATATGACAGGTAAGCCTTGGCCGAAGGTGGAAGCGACCTTCACCTGTAAATCCTCAACAACTGAGGAACTGGCTATCTTACCTATATGACTGCCAGAACACAAAAATGTTATAACATTGTTATTATGGCGACTAATTTAGATATGATGGTGGTAGCTAGCCAGCTTGGAAGCCCTACCACCAAGCAAACTAAGCAGAATAACTTCTGCCCCCATGGGGAATCGAACCCGGACCTCCCGATCAACACCCGATGTGGTTGTGACCACTAGACCAGAGAGGAGGATATTATTGTTTTTCCTGTTTATTATTTTTGTAAATCGGTAACAAATAAAGCTCTACATAAATGTGAAAGATCAAAATCAATTTTATATTTCTTGGAAGCTTCTTATGTCGACTGTGATAAATTTATACGTTTTTAGTTTTAGCTCCTTTTTCAGTGGTGCCTCGTTGTACACTGAAATTGCTAACGCGATGTGAGCCAACCATTATCGTAAATTGGTCGCAATGTTTGCAAAGAACCCATATTTGATCAGGGTTTTGGAATATTAATTACTAATCAGGTAACTGGAATGCTTACATTGTTATAACTGCAGCAAATATCCAAATTCATCAAATAAACTACAGTTAGTGGTATATTCGTTTTCAAAATAACGAATAGATTATTCATAAATTTCATTAGAACAGGGAATCTAAAAAGGCCGAGTTTCGCAATTCCTATTGGATTCTTATTATGAATTATACACAAAATTGTAAAATAGCCACTAAAAAAAATTTATTGTGTTATAGGCTTCATAAAAAATTTTTTTATGAAGCCTATAACACAATAAATTTTAAATTACGTTTTTGCTTAAATGTCAAAAACGCCTTCGGTCTATGGTCTATGAATCATCTGTGCCGTAGCGTCACGATTATTGTAAACAATTCAATACGCATGCGTGACATAGCCGAAAGTTATGCTTGATTTGTTGCGACTGACGTTTGATGGATATGACCATGCGTAATTGTTTACATGAAGCGTTACTCAACTTATTTCACGAACATGGTGTGTAGCGTTTTTGGCATAGGTAAAAATAAAACATTTAAATTGAATTTCTACATCAATCCCTTATTTATACATATCGAATTTGGTATATTTCGGACCCTTGTACTAAATATTATGTGAATGACACATTATTTTCTTTACTTTTGATATGAGTCAACTAGCCTATTCATAATATGAATCGGAAATAATTCATATACAAGGGATCCACCGGGAATGTTGTGACGTAATGAAATTTGAATAAAGTAAAAAATAGGTAATATACGAAATTGTACCATACTATTTGATACCCAAATTAAATTATCTAGTACCTCGACGAGCAGTGAAAAAACTTGAAAAGAAAGTGGCCAGACATTCTGACGTCAGGTTGTCTGGACCAAATTTTATTCACATACTTGGAGACAATATATCACAAGATAAGATTAACGTTCGTTACCAGCCTATTAGGTCCCACTGCTGGGCACAGGAAGTCCTGTGCCCAAAAATTAATCTCTCAATGGTCAGTAATCCAGACACAATAGAAACTACTATTGTTGGCGAACACCGGTGCTTGACCCTGAAGAAATTAAATACAAATAATAATAATAATAAATAATAATCTTTATTGAAACCATGAACATTATTTTATTAACAGTTGTAGCGTTAATGACCACATTTGTCGAAACAGTGTCGCAGTCATTAGCGCCCGCCTCAGAGACAAACGTTTCAGACTTTATAAAAAATCTATTTTGCCTTATTATTAATGTGTGTGTGTGTGCCTGTGTGCGCGCGCGTTCGTGTGAGTGCATGTGTGTGTGCGTATGTGTGTGTGTGTGTGTGCGTGGCGTGTGTGTGTGTGATAACGTATATTGGTAACCACAAATCTCATTTAATTAAGGATTCCACAGCATCGTATTCAAGATGAAGTAGCCATTCTGTTAGAAATAAAGATTATTTTCGCATCTAAATGATTTATAAACAATGGTCCTTTAAGCAGGATTCTACCTTAAATATTTTTTTTATATTTAAACATGAGTATTTACACAAATAAAACAAAGACAATGTATAAAAATAATATTTATTAAATATACAGATATTTATGTAACGTGATACAACCTATAAACAAAATAAATAGTTTTCATCAGACTTATCATAAAGACTGGAATGCAGTTACGAGAAAAACACGCGACATCCATTATCAACGGCAAGTATCACTTTCCCTTAGGGTACTTACATAAGCAATATAAAAATAAACAACTATATCAATACAAGATTCTAGGAAGATCCGTTTATTAGTAGTAAAAAAAAGTCAGAAATTATTAACACAGATTCTTTTCCAACATCACACCTTTGTACTGAAAATCATCAAAAAATATAAATAGATTTTTAATAAAAGTAAAGAAAACAAATAAAAATAAGTACTCTGCACACAGCCGGTAGCTAAAAGTAATAAAATATACGATTCTAAATTAATCGGGCGTGATTATTTATGTACAAAAAAGATGTACTAAAGTACTTTGTGATCTCTAAATGCCTTGCCGATATTTTGTACAGTACAAAATATATATTTTTTTATTTACAAAAAAATTTATGTACAGATATATGTCTAAGAATAGATAGTTTTCTCTAATGCAAATATTTTGATGTAAAGATTATATATTAAATTCTTTAGGTAACGAAACATGTGTTTTGTATTGAAATCTACCTATTCCTATATATACTATTATAATTATGCCACCACTATGTTCAAAATACAAATAAAAATATTTTAATTTTATTAAAATAATTTTTATAAAATGTGATTTATCGCTACCACAAAACAATAAAAAAATAAGATCAATATTAGGGACTATACTGATAAACAGCTTGAGATTACAAAGTTCAAAAACATAACAAAATAGAAAATGTGATTATTTTTAGATTCTTCAGAAGGTAGATATTATATTTCTACCCACAACCATTACGATCAAAGTAAAATGACCATTAACAATTTCTAAGAAGTCTTCAATACTCTCGTTAAGAAATATACTATAAAAATTATTATCTCCGTTAAACCTATCAATTCGAAATGTTTTAGAGTATTATTTATTAAATCAAGTACCCTCATTCCTTTAGAATAGCCACGCTTAAAAATATTTACCATTACCATGCATGGCATCAGAATAAATTTACAGCCTGATTTGACCGTTGCATATTTTTTGATATTCCTCTGGCCCTAGAGGGAGGTACCTACCTAATTTTGTATCTAGATAATATAGTTTGTCTTTCTTCACTAACGTGGGATCGAAGGCTTCTTTTTGCAGATCAGTTTTCTTCATTTTAAAGGTACCTACAAAATAAAAGATTAATAAATAAAATGACATCAATAAATACACAAAATGAAACAAATCTTCACTTATGAAAAAACATTTTTTCTAAATTAATATTTGGTCTTTGGAACCAAATCAGGGTGTGAAATTAGTTTCAAAAATTATAGGCCCATTATAAAGAACTGATGACATCAAAATGATGGAAATCACAATTTAGGGCCACGTTACAATCTGGCGAGATGATTATAAATAATGTAACGGTATTTGCGATATTATATTAACAAAAAATATATAGAATCTAGAGTGAATAGACCCTTACCTGTTAAATCAACGCTGGTCATAACGCGCATGAAGACAGGCCTTGCGTATGGCGGCAGATCGCGGGCGAGGGAACGCGCGAGCGCATCCAAGTCTAAAGATCCGTCTACGTCCACTATGCCACACATGCCTGCACGGCCTTCTATGTTCGGCACCTTTGGATGATAGAAGGGGAGTAAATTACATAGTATATCAACGCCCCAAAGGAGTAGGTAGTTGTTAATATTGGGTCCTTACCTATGAAATTGGTGTTTTTATTCTGTCTTAGCAATTTGACCGTAACTATTAAGTTTCAGAACATTCTTATAAAATAATTGCCTCTTCTTAAAATAGACCTTATATTTGAGCTCGTATTATTTAATTTGATAATTTTTTGTAAGTTTAATTGTGTTAAAATTAGACACAAAGACAATTATTTTTAACTGCCTCCCGAATACATCATTTGATTTGCATTAACATTAAAACGATGAATAATTTTTATCAAGCGTGTTCACACACATATTGCTTAAGCTTGTCTAATAATACATGCCAAATATTATTATCTCTGGATTTGTCGTTGTGAAGAAAACTGATAAAATGTTAGTATGGAAATGCAGACATCCCCAAAATCTCCATACAAAACACCAATTTCATGGGTAAGGACCTAATATTTCGCCAAAAACATTAAGTCTCTATGTAAGAAGAGGCGAACTTATTTCTAGACCGATGTTTAGTGCTTGAAAACAGGCAAGACGGTGTAAACCAATCGATATTAATAAAAAAATCAACCTGTATTGAAAAAGGACAGCTGAGAGAGCGTGTTTTTTGGGTTCCTTTTACCATCGACAGACCTGTTTGTGTGCTTCATCGATTATCATTTCCCGTTCCTTAAACTACCGAGAACAGGGGTGTAATTACTGGATTCTGAAGCAACCTAAATAATTGTTTCATTGGGTTCTAGTCAGATTATCAAATTTCCTTACTAGAACACCGTAGACAACTGCGTCTCTATAGTCGGCTATCCTGGAGACGGCCGCCTCGACCTCTGTGGTGCTGACGTTCTCGCCGCGCCAGCGGAACGTGTCGCCGGTGCGGTCGCGGAAGTACAGGTAGCCCAGCTCGTCGGCTACCAAGATGTCGCCTAAAACATACACACGTCAAGCACTGCCATACTCATAGTACGCCAGTTGGAGTAGGCAGAGATTTTTCCGTATTTTGGAGTAAGCAGTTTTTTCAATAGTGTGCAGATTTTCCGCAAAAAGCCATTTGGTGTAGATATGTAAAAAAAAATGATATGAATGATGATATGTGAAAAAAAAAATATATCAGGTGCCAATATAAAACCAGCGTCAGGACTAATAAACCTGACATCATGCTGAATTGGCTACCTGTTTTGGCGCAGCCGTGAGACAGTTTCAAATAGATATTTACTTTGTATTCCTGTATTTTTCTTTGTTTGTGTGTAATATAGCTATGTATATATTCTTTATGTCCGTATAATGTCTCGTGTCTGTGTCGGAATAAATATTTTTCTTTCTTTCTTTCTTTCTATATGTTATGTTTGCTTCCCTTTCTAGACCGTAGAAATAAATGAAGAGGAATAACACAGACGACCAAGTTATCCCAATGCGGTATGGCGAGTAGGCTTTCCATATACAATATACAGTTATCGAGACCAAAATATTTGGACCACTGGGACACATACATGTATTATTTTTGCAATACTATGTCCAACATAAGTAATATAAAATTAGAACTATTTATTTAAAAAGTGACTTTTGTACTTTATGTGACTATAAGCGTTTTATTCCGTCAGAGTTCGTAAAACTACCATATAATAAATTCAAAAATTTTGTTAAGGATACCTTAATTAAGAAGGGCTATTACACAGTCAACGAGAACCTGAATGATAATTGCAAAAATAAACACATGAACACATTAAATGTTTGGAAGGAGTGAGTGCTTCTGTATGGAGTGCTTCGTGACTTGAAGCCTACCAAACAAATGTATTTAACACTACGTAGTTATTAATGACTAGCTGTTGCCCGCGACTTCGTCTGCAGTTACTTTGGGTTTTTAACTATCCCACGGGAACCCTTTAATTTTCCGGAAAAAAAAAGTATCTAAGATGTTGACCAGGGATATAAGGTATCAAAATGCAAAATTTCATTGAAATCGTGATTAGCCCGTACAAACAGACAGACAGAGAACAAAAAAAATTAAAAAAAATTTTTTTTGTATTTTTCCTCTTTTTACATCCCGTTGACTTTAAGCATTTTTTTTATGTACAGACATTCGACCTCTACAGTTTTATTATATGTATAGATTCTTTAATTATCTGAGTTTGTTATAATTTGATATCATCAGATCATTAATGCATACCTAAATAAAATTATTTGATTTGATATTTCTGACAACATGAGGTTGAAAATCTATTATAAGATTTCGTCAATTTTGTATGTATCAGGCATCCGTTAGACTTAATTAATAATCAATGAACATTATTCTACATAAAATCCGTCTCGAAGGACTTGAAAAAGGTGCGGTAAGACAGGTATTATGAGTTCCTGTTTTGCTATTATTTGCATATTTACCAGAGATAAAAGCTGAATCTCCATGTGCAAACACATCTTTGACGACTTTCTTCTCCGAGGCCGCCTTGTCCACGTAGCCCAGATATTCCCGAGACGGGTTGGTGTGGGAGATCTTGCCGATGAACACACCAGGCTCGTCTGGTTGGGCTACCTGTACAATTACAATGTCATAATAAATAACTTATGATATTCACGTCTGGTCTCCAGCCTGTATACGCCCCACTGTTGGGCACAGGCCTTCCTCACGGAGAAACACATGAGGAGTATGCTGGCCCAATGCGGGCAAAACACCGGGACTTGAACGTGGATCTTCTCGAAATGAACTTGAAACCGGAGTACAAACCACTCGGTGTCAAAGCTCGTCGTAATAATTGTTTAAATACAGCGCGCAGATAATAAACGAATGAATTGAATAAATTTTTTGTGTCCATTTGTTTTCTAAAAATGGTGTGATCGATTACGATACGTAAACGCAGTTATTAATTGCGCAACTTACATCATAAATTGTGCACAGACGTCAGGATGCATTTAACCTATCATGAGCAAAGAAAAACGGTATGATAACACGATTACGCGTTATTTTTTTATATCTTCAGCACAATAATCATTGTGCATTTTCATTCTCCTCTGTTTCTCACCAGCTCAGCTTCCACTTCTTTCAGTTACATCATTCCTAAAGTAATCAATGCTCATCACATAACCATGCCACGGTAATGTATTGCTTTTAATGTACTTTAAAAAACGTTTTTTGGCATCTTAAATTTTTTTTGGTAAAATTCTCAAAGTAAAAGTAAAAGGCAAAGGGAATTAAGCCCATACAGCCATGTCTTGGGTATTTTAATGTCTTCAGTATATGCATTGAAATGCAAATGTAATACATTTTAATGTGTCTTGGGAGAGTTTGGCGCCAAATGATCGATGGTAGACTGTAGTGCTACTTCGATGAGGTGAATTACCACGATAAAAAACTCAACGCTTTTTACACCACTTGACGCTTCTTTCAATAATCCGCCACATTGCACATCATCATAGAAATCAGAAATTTTATTTGCATAATTTTAGGTACATACATTGTGATATTATATATTTTTCAGAGAGTTTCACTAAAATTTGCTTTATAACTACAAAGCGTGCAAATATTATAATAAAAAGTTATACAATTAATTAATTCAAACATGTATTATTCAAAACAATTTAAAAAGTAATTAAACGTAACATTATACCATTAAAGACGTCAAATAAAATATATATTATTAACACACAATTGAATTAGGATTCAAATTAAAAATTAAACAAATCTACACTGATATTACATAACAATATCCACTCCGAAACAATATTACAACCATTGAACTAAAAACCAGGTCCACCGTAGCCAAATACCGCCAAAAACTCTGAATTTTAGAATATTTTCTATACAAAACTGGAATTTTAGAATATTTTCTATACAAGTTATAGTTTAACTGTCTTCTTCTTTTCGTGTCGATGGAACCCAAACGATGTCTGCCCAACCGGTTTGAACTGCCAAAATACGTCATTTCCGAAGCGGTATTTTTATTGAAAATAAACCATATTAATATTGATTCTTACCTGACACAGTCCCCTGGAGTCTCTGATAGGCTCCCCAGTCTCCTGGCACACTTTGATGATGGCGATGGGGTAGATCGAAGGTAATATGCGAGACACGAAGCCAATAGCTCCCGGAGTGCCGTCCGTGTTAGCTTGAAATAACAAACATATATCTATCTCATTTGGCATTCAAAATATTTCTATACAATTACGATAATAGATTTTATATTTGTGAAAAAAAAACACACTTGACGTGTTAAGTTTCGTTTATGGAAACGCAAACAGTGCATGTAATCTGTCTGAAACAATATTTGCCATTATCCTATTTAATATTCGATATGTAACCGTTTCTACTCAACAATCCTCATTGGATCAGTCAACCATCAGCGTGGTATTACGACCTATATTCTCATTGTTTTTTTTCCATGTAGAGAGTCATGTGCCCAGCGGTGGCACGTAAAGGCTGGGGATGAAGATATTTAATACTTACCAATGTTAGCGTTCCCTTCAGTAGCGCCGTAGAATTCGATGACATGCTTTACGTTGAATCTTTCCAGAAACTCCTTCCATATCTAAAGCAGGTACAAAGCTTTTTTGAATGTTTATTTAGGTAAAATTTAAACTTTTCCTATCCCTAAAATCTATCCCTTCAATGCAACATTTTGTTTGAAATGTTTAAGTCCTTATATTACGAGTTTGTGGTGTACGGAGTTGTACACAATGTAAGGCAAGCTATCTTCAGAATTAATAGAATTTTAGTTCCTTCTAAACTGTGGTAGATATAATGTTCATGTAAATAACAAAATATAATCAAAAGCTACCTGTGGCCTCAGCCCGTTGCCAAAAATGGTTCGCACTTTATGTTGCTTGTCGCTCGGAGATGGTGGAGTGGCCAGGATGTATCGGCACATCTCACCAATGTAATGTGCCACCTGGAAAGAAAACTCTCTGTTTGAATATTTTTTATATTAGGTCCTTACCTATGAAATTGGTGTTTTGTTTGGAGATTTTGGGGATGTCTGCATTTTACATACTAACATTTTATCAGTTTTCTTCACAACGACAAATCCAGAGATAATAATATTTGGCATGTATCATTAGACAAGCTTTAGCAATATGTGTGCGAACACGCTTGATAAAAATTATTCATCGTTTTTATGTTAATGCAAATCAAATGATGTATTCGGGAGGCAGTTATAAATAATTGTCTTTGTGTCTAATTTTAATACAATTAAACTAACAAAAAATTATCAAATTGAATAATACGAGCTCAAATATATGGTCTATTTTTAGAAGAGGCAATTAATTTATAAGAATGTTCTGAAACTTAATAGTTACGGACAAATTGCTGAGACAGAATAAAAACACCAATTTCATAGGTAAGGACCCAATATTTACATCACATGTTTAATCATATTTAATTGACCAAAATACGAAGAGGAAGACGAAGAAGACTAAAATAATACTAAAGACCCATCTCTTCCTTTGGGTGTCGCAAAAGACGACTAATGGACTTAAACTGCACAACCATCCAATAGCTTATAGCGGCGACGGGCTCACCTCTCACTCTGAGTGCGGTCAATGTTGCGTCAAGCGCGGACTATGGCAGTGGACTGCTTTTGCGGTGCGTTTGCCTCGTCTCTGACTAACCCTTAGGGGATAAGTCGCGATTATATGTATGTATGTATTAAGATAATACGACTAAAAATAGAAGAAAGGGGGTCGTTAGCATCTATATTAAGCTCGTTGGTGGACTGCGTGTCAGACGCAGTCTTTCTCTATGATGCAAATGCATGAAGGCGTTTATATAGAGGGTAGAGGATTCCTAAAGCATACGCATCACTACAGCTAAATATTGTAAAAATAAATATAGAAGCTCGTATATTCTCATATTTTAGTGCATTATATCAAAGAATACCATAAAAAGAAGCCAAGTTAACGTTATTAGCACGATCTGTGAATGTACTACGACTATACGGAGCAACGAATATAGTGTATTGGACAGTGACTGTAAGTACCTACCTAATACATACACATATTTATTCAAAATGCAGTGCTCAGCGTGTAACAAGCAAATTGTATACAACTCAGAGTTGCTCCAATGCAAGCAATGTTCCGAAAAATACCATTATGCGTGTCTGAATATGTCTACAGCATATTTCCTAAACCATAAGACTGAACTACGAACATGGCTATGTGATTCTTGCAAGAACGTTACGCGAAGGTACAGACACGATAATACACCCATTCGGTCGCAGTCACACAACTTCGACGAAACAACAATGTCACTAGACGAGTTAAACACCACTGATTGTCATACCTGCTGTCCCGAAATCACAGCTCCAGAACCCAAAATCAGTTCCCTAGTGACGGACAACGAAAGCGTAATTTTAGAAA
The DNA here is from genome assembly GCA_910589355.1 of Parapoynx stratiotata. Lineage (NCBI taxonomy): Eukaryota > Metazoa > Arthropoda > Insecta > Lepidoptera > Crambidae > Parapoynx > Parapoynx stratiotata. The sequence goes on from OU342461.1 coordinate 12,031,019, forward strand.
AAATTTCTACATTATTAGATAAAAAATTTGAGGAAAATAAACAATCGTTAATGACATACATAAAAGAAACTATAATAAAGGAAATCTACCAAGCTAACAATGACATAAAAAGAAAATTTACAGAAATAACCACATCAGTAACATTAGAACAAAGGAAATTAAAAACTGACATAGATAATCTTAATAAAAAAATAGAATCTCTCGAAATTAAATGCAAAAACTTTAAGCAACAAATAGAACAATATAAAACTATGGACCCTACATCTAATAAGGAATATTCACAAAAATACGACCATGACAAAAAAATTGTTTTGTATGGACTAAGAGAATATGATGACGAAAATGAAAATATTTTACATAATACAGTGATACATATTTTACATGACACTCTAAATATTGACTTGTCGGGATGCATCGAAGACATAAAAAGGTTGGGAAGAAGAGGACCACAGCGGCCTGTCCTTGTAGAAATCATAAGTAAACGGATGACAAAATACATTTTAAAGAACGCTCGAAACTTACGAAACACAGGAATTTATGTTAGTGAATACCTAAACGAGAGCTCACTACGAGAAAGGAGATTATTACGAAATAACTTACTTGAAGCTCGTAAAAACGGATATCATGCTGTCATACGCAACGGGAAACTTATAGTTAATGGCAAAATCCAAAACGTCACTATGACTACGGTAACACCACCACAGCCACCATGCCCGGATCACAATAACACTTCAGTCACCGACACTAGCACTAATTGCCACTTATTGGGAGATCGTAACACTATTCCACATAGTCCCTTTCGAAAGTAAAAAGTCTTTAAATGTACTTTACCAAAACATGAGAAGTTTGTATAACAAAACACATTTACTCGAAGCATTTTTAGATCAAAACACCGAAGATTTTCAAGCTATTTGTATATCAGAGAGTTGGCTATCGAAAAGTAAATCAGAGCTAATTAACTTCACCGCATACAACTTAGCATCATCGTACTGCCGAGAGAACTACGCGGGGGGCGGCGTTTGTATCTTACTGCGAGCCGACTTGGACTATGTTGAGCGGAAGGATATTGTGGATATGTCTGTAGAATATGTTATTGAGATATGCAGTATAGAAATAATTGCATGTAATACATTGTTAATAGTAATCTATTGGAACGGGAGAGAGCTTGATATTTTTTATAAGCAATTAAATATTTTATTAGAACTTTTAAATAAGAAATATAATAAAAAAACAGTTATAATTGGAGGAGACTTTAACATAGACATATTAGAAAATAATACTAAAACAAAAATACTAATAGACTTAATGCTAGAATTCAATTTTAAGCAATTTATATCCGAACCAACTAGAGAAACCGAAACAAGTAAAACATGTTTAGACTTACTATTTACTAACATCTCAAAAAAAACCTTCAACACTTTTATTGAAGATTTTGGTTTCTCTGACCATAAAGGGGTTATAGTTAAACTTAAACTACAAGTTCCTATTAATACAAGTATCAAATATAAAATAGAAAAACGATTATACACAAAATCAAATATTGAAAACTTTAAGACAACCTTACGGGCTATTGATTGGAATAATATTTTTGATGAAAACAACACGATAGACGAAAACTATTTATTACTTAGTGATATCTTGCAAACTTCCCTTAATAATAACATACCAAAAAGGCAAATAATAATAAATAATAAAAAAAGAAATAAATGGTTGACAAATGGAATAAAAATATCGTGTAGAAATAAACGATTTCTAAAACAAATGTTGACATATACAAAAGATCCAATATTAAGAAATTATTATAAAACATATGAAAAAACTCTTAAACGATGTGTAAATAAATCTAAAAAACTTACAAATATACAAAAGATGGAAAAATCTGAAAATGTTACTAGATCTATGTGGAAAATAATAAAAGAACAAACCAATAAACATGTGCAAAATACAAAATCTAACACGACATTGCGTATCCATAATAATCTTTTATTATCTGATCCAAAATGTGTCGCCGATGCGTTCAATGAATACTTCGTGTCGGTGGGGCGCACGGAGCCGGGTGGGGGATCGCCGCGCGGCCGGCCAGTCGCTCAGCCGATGCTTAATACTATGTTCCTGCGGCCTGTCAATCTGCGAGAAACCGCGACGATTATCAAAAACCTACAATGTAAGCACAGCCACGGAATAGACGAACTACCGCCGTTCTTAATTAGACAATGCTCTGAAGAGCTGGCTGCACCTTTCTCGTTAATTATAAATCAGTCTTTTGATTGTGGTATGTTTCCAAGCCTGCTAAAAATATCTATTGTAAAACCCGTACATAAAAAAGGCGACAAAAATGATAGGAGTAATTACCGGCCAATATCTTTGTTACCAACAGCTGCAAAGATATTTGAAAAGGCGATGTACAATCGACTTTATTCGTTTTGCGAAAAATACCAAATTTTTGACAATAGTCAAAACGGTTTCAGGAAAAATCGGTCCACAACTTTAGCAGTATACAAATATATACAGGATGCTTTGGACATACTAGAAACAAAAAAAAATGCAATTGGAATTCTACTGGATATGACGAAGGCCTACGATCGGGTGTCATTCTCAATCCTTCTAGATAAACTCTATGGTATAGGTATAAGAGGTACAGCACATAAATGGTTTACGTCATATTTAGAGAACAGGCAACAGTATGTTGAAATCCAACATTGCGACAAAAAAAATGGAAAAATAAGAAACGTGCGATCAGGGGTACAAAGCGTCACTAACTCGATACCCCAGGGAAGCGTTCTCGGATGCGTCTTGTTTCTTATTTACATTAACGACTTACCAAAAATATTCGTTAACGAATCGTGTGTATTGTTTGCCGATGATGTGTCTATTTTGACTTCGTGTGGTATCGATGAAAACCTGGACCAGCAGCTCACAACTACTCTTAACAAAGTGTCACACTGGATGAGTGATCATAATTTGCAAATAAATTACCTTAAAACAAAACTAATTCAGTTTAGGCCCTATCAAAAACTGCCCATAAATATATCCTTTACCTATAACAATATTCCAGTGGAATGTGTAAATACGTTTTCATTACTCGGTTTAGAAATTGACAGCCACGTAAATTGGAAAAGTCACATATCTAAAATAAAATCTAAACTATCGTCATTTTCATATGCCCTACGGGAATTAAAGAAAACTACTGACCTTAAAACAGCAATGGCTGCATACTACGCCTATGCACATTCTTGGTTGACATATGGTATTATACTTTGGGGGAATAGCACAGACAGTCAAAGCATTTTTATCAAACAAAAGAAGTGTATACGGATCCTTGCAAATATAGGCGTCACCTGTAGTTGCAAACCGTACTTTACACAGTATAAAATCCTGACTTTGACTTCGCTGTACATTTTAGAACTAATAAAATTTGTTAAGAAACACTCAAGCTATTTTGTCAAAAAATGCGAGATACCACGACGATATCCTTCCCGAGATCTAAATAAATTATTGTTGCCACATTCAACATTAAAAATACACGCAACCAGTGCCTACACAATGGCTATAAAAACCTTTAATAAACTTCCTGGCAATATAAGAAATGAAACTAATGACAGAGTATTTATTAAGCGTCTAAGGGATTTGTTGATCGGAAAAGCATACTACAATTTAAACGACTATTTTAATGACACATTAAAATAATAATAATACCTATTAATCGTGACAAAATAATTTGAATTAATAATACATTTTAAATAGTAATAATACCTGACATAAATAATCAACTATATTGACAACTAATCACAATTATTAGATTTATTTAAAAAAAAAAATATTGACATCTACTTATAATTTTATTTTAAAAAATAATAATCAACTATATTGACCAACTAATCATAATTATTAGATTAATTTAAAAAAACATATTGACATCTACTTATAATTTTAATTTTAATTATACCCACCTATAAATATTGACATTGAGCATAATTAAATTAATTTTTCTTTGTATTTTAATTTAAATTCGACAAATAATAATACCTACATGTGACAAAACACAAAAGTAATACAAAATCAATATTATTATTCTACTTAAAGATAGTAAGTTTAAATAATTAAATAATTTGAATATACAAATAATAAATATGAATGCAAAGTCTATTTAGTCCTACCAATTATAAATGTTAAAATAGTATTATCAATGGAAAGTATCCTCCTCTCATTTCATTTGTCAATTTTGCAGTGCCCGACAGGGTTCATAATATTGTCAAAATTTACCTGATAAGACCTATTGTATGTACATTATGATGCAATAAATAAATAAATAAATAAAATAAATATATTATTCGAATTTAGACTCTATCTTAATGTAATTAGAGCGTTGAGAGTCGCTGTCGCCATTATAAAATGTAACATCTGTAACTGTTCATAATGCCATTATATTATATATAACATACTTCACGAAATGTGAGTAACTCTTATGATATTAATACAAAAGCAGGTATTTAGATAGAAACATAAAAAGTTCATAAGGTTGCTTTTTGCTTGCACTGTTATCAGTCACTCACCGTGGCGTTGTATTTAGCGCAATCAGGGAAGTACTGGGAGGCTGAGAACTTGTTCTTGATGATGACAGTGCAGCCAAAGATGAGGGCTTGGCCGACGCTGATGACCCCGCCGGCGGTGTGGTAGAGCGGCAGCGGACAGTAGATGCGGTCCGACTTGTTCAGGCGAAGGTAGTGGATGCCGGATGCCATGAACACAAACCTGAAATGACAAATGTTATGATAATAATATTAGATCCTTTCCTATGAAATTGGTGTTTTGTATGGAGATTTTGGGGAATTCTACATTTTCCATACTAAAATTTTTTCAGTTTTCTTCACAACGACAAATCCAAAGATAATATTATAGAGCCAAATATTACTTTTAATAAGATAATATTAAAAGTAATATTTGGCATCTATCATTAGACAAGCTTTAGTAATAATATGTGTAATATCACACTTCATAAAAATTATTTATCGTTTTTAAGTTAATGCAAATGATGTATTCGGGAGGCACTTAAAAAGAGTTGTCTCCGTGTCCAATTTTAACACAATTAAACTTACAACAAATTATCAAAACAAATCAAAATAGCTCAAAAATATAGTCTATGTTTAGACGAGGTAATTATTTTTTAGGAATACTCTGAATCTTAATAGTTACAGACAAAATACTAAGAGAGAAAAAAAACACCAATTTCATAGGTAAGGACCCAATATTATGATGACATTTGTGGAAGAGTGGTTTGTACGGTTTGAAGATGTCGACATTTCGGAGGTTCGGTTTGAGGCTCAGTTGGAGAGATGTTTGTAATGATTGCGATATTATCTTCTCAACTCATGATTTTTCCTAAGTTAACTCAATCCCTTGAGGGTCAGCGCGAACACCGGTGTTCGCAAAAATAGATGTTTCTATTGTACCTGGTTTTATGATCATTGAGAGGCTAATCTATTCCTTTTTTTTATTTTCGGAGAGGAATGCTCATCATAATCTCGGAATCCGGCCGCTGCTATCGATTACAACTACTGTCAAAGATGTATACCTACTTGTACTGTGCTACAAGCGCTCGCGGTAATGAACATTGATTTATATTGTAAAATTTTTATTGTGTAAAATGTTGACGATTTTAAGTGCCAAACTTGGCCTATTAAATTAAATTTTTTTTAATTTGATTTGATATGATACCCAGCTTGATTTGATCCGCAGTCGATGGAGCACCTAATATCCTGCCCCGCGTGCCCCACCGGCTCGCGGGAGGATCTCATGATTGGCACTGACTGTGCAATTTCTGTGGTAGAGTTTTGGGCAGACACCATTTAGGTTCCATCGACACGAAAAGAAGACTAGGATGGAAGAGTCTGATGCCTGTTTTTTTGTTTGTGCATATATTATTTTATGTTCGTACAATGTCTCGTGTCTGTGTCGGAATAAATGTTTTTTTTTTGCTTTCTTTCTTTGATGCCACCACCTGCTCCGTCGCCCTGTTCTCCGATGTCTCCTCGCATCAACGAGGGGATCCTCCTCGCGGTGGCGCTCGGCATCTTCCTTTGCGGCTATAACGTTTTTAACCGCCTGTCTGGTCTAGTGACTGACACCACCGAGTGTAGATCGGGAGGTCCAGGGTTTGATTTCCCACGGGGGCAGGGGTTTTTCTGCTCGGTTTGGTTAGTGGCAGGCTTCTAAACACGCCTGGCTGACTACCACCGCCTTACCTAAATTTGTCGCCATAATAACAATGTTACTAAGCATTGTTGTGTTCCGGCAATCAAAGGTAAGATACCCAGTTCCTCAGTTGTTGAGGATTACAGGTGAAGCTTCCTTCGGCCTTATCGTCACTTACCATCAAGTAAGATGAGAGCCAAGAGCTTACCTGTAATATTAAAAAAAAAAACGTGCTCGCACAAGGTGACCATCGCCTGCCATTTCCTTTTTAGCCTAATATTTATGTAATTAGTTATTCACTAGCGCGTAAGCCGCTGACTTTGTTCTAGCTGTCCGGTGTGAGCGTTAGAATTTAATAATTAATTTAATTATTATATATTCTCTTTAACGGTGAGAGATGGATAGATGGTTTTAAAAACACTGGGCCATTTCGCGCAACAGATTTATAGCTTATTTAAAAGGCATCTCAAGTTGTTAATAGAATTGTTTTCAGAAATTGTTCCAGTCTGATGTTGGAAACTAAACGAATTGCGATTTCGTTATCGGTGATTATCCGAAAAATACTACATTATTAAATAACAGATGTCTCGCTAAAGGTATGTTTACAATACAATACAATACATACAATCACGCCTGCAATCCCCGTAGGGGTAGGCAGAGTCCAAGGAACACTGTGTTCCTTAAGACCACATTTAGCCATACAAAAATTGAGTTTGGTCAGATGAAAAATCGTGAAAGAGTAGTAACAAGTGGCTAGCTTATCGCCTACACATTTACAGACCCAGTACCCAATACGGCCTTAGTCGCCTTTTACGACATGCTAGGCAAGAAAGGCAGTTGGTACATTCTTTTTGTGTCTCGGACCAACACGGTATGTTTACAAGGCAAATTATATATTATTGAGATATTAGATACATTTTGAGATATCCTCTTGATGTGAAGATAAAATATGCAAATATCTGCGTAATAAATACTTGAGAGATTCGTTGTTGCTAAGCTAAAAAGTACAGTCGAGTGATTTTGCAGAGATTTTTAAAGTTGAAAATCTATTAAGCGAAGTGTGGGACATAATCAAGTCACTTTTAAATACATTTTTTCTCTCTCTAATTTTATGCTAGTTAAGTGGGACATAAAATGGGAAAAATAATACCAGAAATTTATGCATTCCCACATAAAATTCATTAAAAAAAGGATAGAGAAAATTATTTACAACATTTTTTTTTCCATAATACCTAGCTAAAGTATTAGGTTTTTGAAATACAATTAACTTACTATTGAATGTATTTAGCAAAGAATAAAATTAAGGAATTAAAAACAGGTATACTATACCAAACTAGTTATTCCAATACATACAAAAAGTATACCTATACCCACCTACTTTTAATAATAAGTAAACGTAGCGCTTCATTGTTGAGTGTGTACTCAACGTCCGTGACCTTCGCAATACTATTTTCCGATTTGTACAATTATCAGACAAACAATGTAGGTACTTTAGTTCGGTAACAAGGTATTTTCTCATATTCAGGATCTAAAGTTATAAACATGTTTACTTTTGATGTTATCTAACTAAAATTCATTTATTAATTCAAAATTCAACACATATCATCACGCCTTTTCCCCGAAGGGATAGGAAGAGGTGTTAAACACCCACATTCTTATTCGTTAAACACCCACATTCGTGTCGTTAAATTTTCTCATTTAAGTTAGTCGTATTCCTTGCAGTTTCTTGCCAGTATCTACTCTTGACAAGGCCTCCCGGTAATAAACAGGAAGAAAAAATGTAGACGTAAACAAGTAGAAGTAGGTATATAATTTGTTTGTTAAGTTTTACTCTTTTTGACGCGTCATTGGTGTAACTACTTGTTACCTAAATGATTAACTAAAAAATTTCATTCAATCATTTCATTTGGGTACAAACTCGGAGACATGGAGACTTATTAACATAATATCATACTTATAAACATATATAACATAAACTGGGTACTTCTCTTACCCCTTGGGGGCAGCCTGATAATATGTGTATGTATGTAATATATTTTTAATTTATTGAGCCTAACGCACGCCCGGATAACGACGGGCCATTGCAGTGTTAACATTTATAAAACAAAACAGTTATAAATTAACATAGAACTGGGAATACATACCTGGTATTAGATATCACTGCAGCCTTAGGCAAGCCTGTGGTTCCTGAGGTGTATATGTACAGGAGTTTGCCTCGGAATCCATCCCCATTCGCTAAAGTCAATGGCGCGGGAGGAGTGGCTTCCAGAAGAGCTGTTAGATCAAGCGGACCGGGTCCGGATGGAGATTCTTTGGGCTTCGACGGGTTTAAAGGACGATGAGTAAACTTGAACAGTTTCAATGACGGGCTCAGATCATTTGATACGGCGTCGATAGCTGCAAAAATAAATGACTGTTCATATAAACTTCTGTCGCAGTCCGGAAAACAGAGGGTTGGTTACTGATACATTACTACGTAAAATAAAAGGTATCTATTTCAGGTTAGGTAATTAACCCCTTGGTGGTCACCGCGAACACCGGTGTTCGTAAACAGAAGATGTTTCTATTGTGTCTCGTTTTCAGACCACTGACTAGTTAAAACATAAACATGATAGTATTATCATTACAAGTTTGACTTTTGACTTCTGTACAAGGTCTGTATTATCAAATTTGTTGAACTCTTCATTGTATGTCAATTGGTTATATTATGTATTCAGATCTATGTTTCATCTTATGCCTGCCAATTGTGAACTTTCTTGTTAAAATATTGACAATCATAACTACTAATTATAGCACATTTAGCAGTAACATAATGAATATTATTTTTAATTTGTTTCACATTAAATGTCATCAAATGTGAATATAAAAGAAAGAAATATGCAAGGATCTTAGCAAGTGGAAGGATGTCATCTCTGCCTACCCCTGTAGGAAAAAGGCGTGATTTATATATGTATGTATGTAAATGTGAATACAGTTACAAAAACTTTTAAGATGTTGTCACTATTCACACTTTTAGAAAATAATAGCAATTATTTTAGGATTTTGAATGTTATGTAAATATAGTACGGTAATATTGTAAAGTGGCTTTTAAAAACACTATTAGTTTGTACAATGGCTCATGTAATACAGAATATGAGTAAATAAAACTTTAAAATAAGTTTAAAATAGTCAGTTTTAAACATCATTATCATCAGCTTTTAACTAAAATGTTGTAGGTTGTAAGTAACTTCTGCACAATTTAAGAGACTATAGCAATGACACACAAGATGATCATATTGATTACCTAATAAAAAAAATAATACCTGACTGATACTCCTCAGAGTATATAAGGACATTGCATTTGGCAACATTGATAGAATGTAGTAATGCACTTCCTCGTTGATTGGTGTTGATGAGTGGTGTTATGGCTCCAAGTCGAGCAACGCCCAGCCACATAGCTGGCTGTTGAGGACAGTTGCTTACCAGCAGACCTACTATATTGCCTTGTGTTACACCTTGAGCCTTCATGAGGGCTGTCATCCGTAAACTGTATTCTTCAACCTGTAAGGGAAATACACTATAGAAATATATTCACTACATAAATATTAAAAACTGATGCTTTTTGAAAATGCATGGTAAGACATTTATTTCTCTACAAGAATTACACAATCCATTTATAAGAGAAACAATTAAGAACACTTAAGATTCTTTGTAATTCATACATACTTTGATCTGATCTAATTCTTGCATTTCTTATTTATTAGTGGTTCATTATAAAAATATTACTATGAATAAATACAATACTGATAACATAAAAGTCAAAATATAAAATTTATTCTATGTTAAAAAAATATTTTAGATTTTAATAAGTACTTATAGTCTCATTATTTACTTTATTGCAAATATGTTATTAATATGTGTAGTAACTAGTAATAAAGTCGTTATAGATTGTCTACATTTTATGTGCTTTTAAATCACAAACCTCTTTGAAAGTCCACACTTCATCTTGGAACATGAAGCATGGATTATCAGGATGCCTTTGGACTACATCATGGAAAATGTCTGGAAGGGTCCAGTCCTTTCTGGCAAACTTACGGGCCATCCATAGTATTTGAATATATGATTTTAATGCCCTGAAAAAGAAGAAAAAGTGGAATTTCAAGAAATAACAATCAATCATCAGTGATAAGCCCATTAATAATTAAATAATATGCTAAATAAAGGATCATTAATAAACATTTATAAATATAATATTTATTTTTTATTTCATTAGCTTATTTGTAACATTTTAAACCTTTCAATAATTTATCAACAACCTACTGTATAAAGATACACATAAAAATACAATTAAACAGATTGAATACAATTTGAATAAACGGGTAATGAAACTTTGTCTGTAATTATCATATTAATTAATTAGTAACAAGGAAGTAAAATCATGGAATGATTCTTACACCTTTCAACCAACAACCTTTGAACCAAACTATATTATGAGAAAGTAATGTATTAGTGAAATTATTTAAAAGTGAACACTCAATTTCTAGAAAATGTTAATTATTTTTATTATTACAAAGAGAAATACTGGCAAATGTAATGAGGATTTTTTTAACTTTTCTTGTTTTGACTAGGAATAATGAATGATAGGAAACCTATTATGTACTGAGAAGTACTACTGATAGCATATTTGCATGTATTTGATCAATTGTACCGAGAAATAAATGAACATTTATCTTAGAAATTATAGAAAAATTATGTGAATGTATAATTTTTATGCAAAAATGTGTAAAAAATGGCACAGTGACGTGCCAATCTTTATTGCTTTACCTAAGATCCCTTAGAGAGGTCCGGAGTGCCACGTAGCTCCATCTCGTGTGAAACACCAGTGCATAAACTGCTGAAAGAAATAGTGAAACTCCCAAGGTACAAAGAAATCCATGTGTGATCCATACAACAGCGCAAACCGCCGCGATTGCGCCTACCGCGAAAATCATCACTACTGCCTTTCGCCACGAGAGGCGCCGCACTGACCAGCGTAGCCCCACTGTGCCTAAACCGCTAAACAATTTCACAAGCAAATTGGGAGTTAAAAAAATTATGACGACTAACGGGGATTTCAAAATAGTCCAATAACTCGCTGGCTCACTCTAAAGACAAATCACTCACTGTCAAATAAATGTCATTGTCAACGTGACAACTGACAAATCTGCTGACAACTATAATCCGTTCTAAAACAAGTTACATTTTTAATAAAAGAGGATAAGGATAAGAGGATAATCAATCAAAATAGGTTATTTGACTCATATCAAAAGTTATGGAAATAATGATGTGCAATGATCCGAAATATACCAAATACAATAACTATATAATTATATCGGGAAGATGAGATTGTTATAATTCGAATAGATATACGAACCAGACGCCTGCTTAAATCTTGACTCTCCACCAAAGGGAACTCTCCACCACCAGTCAGTCCGCCATTTTTTTATTTATTTCTTTATTTAAAACTTCAGTACATTTGGTGTACATGGCGGACTTAATGCCAAAAGCATTTTCTACCAGTCAACCATTGGGTGGTGCAGAAAACAAATAGAAGTAGGTGCCCTAAGTTAGTTAGCTAAGTTAGTAAGCTAGTTTTTTGTAAATTTCTCCCTATAAAGGGAAGACAAAGGGAACGAAGCCCATACAGCCAAGTTTTCAGTGATTTTATTTCTTCAGTAGTTTACATTGAAATGCTAGTGCAATGCATTTCAATGCATCTTGGGAGAGTTTAGCGTCAAGCAATCGATGGCAGACACTGTGGTGTTACTTCGATAAGGTGGATCACCACGATAAAAATCCCTCGTTTTTCATACCACTTGACGATTATTTCAATGTGGAGGACATTGTTCGTCAACACAGACACTTATTACACAAAACTACACTGATTTTACGCAATAAGATCCCTTCCGAATCAATATTAAAAATCACGATCGCCATAGTTGAATGGCGCCAAAATCCTTTTCGCGTACTGATTGTTTTCCAAAATCGTGACCTTACGGCACAGATAATTCATAGTCTCTGGATCTACTGAACCGATTAACATAAGCTACATTATATTTTCGAAATAATTAGGGATTCCTAATTGTGTAAAAAGACCCAGGGTGTAAAAAATTACCAAAAATATTCCCTCCATCGCGTGCGCTGCAAACTCTGCAAATAACTACTATTGATGATAGAATAAAATGATGTGATTACTTCGACTTTGTACAACACATTATTATTTACAAAAAATATCGCGACAGCATTAACTATTATAGTTTAGCTACAATATTTTTTATTTTATTTTAAATATACATTTTTGTATACTTCGTCTCTACCAGGTCTCCACTCAAAATTTTCTTTTCTAAATTAATGGCTCCTTACATAGTCAATAGAAATACTTTGTCTCTACCTCCGTACTTACTTTACTGGTTTGATTTTGCACTTTGCAATTTTATTAAGTCCTTAGAGATAAACTATATGACGAGTATGATAACCTTCAATTTAAAAATATAGGTATTTCTAAGAGGTATATCTTTGTTTATGAACAGATTCCAGTCAATCTGTTCATAAATAAAGAATAAAAGTGGCACAGTAAAAGAAAATTGGAAGAATTTGCGGGATGGTGTGGGTGGATGGTAAAGATTATTAAATAAACAGATATTCTAGACCAAACTTAATAATATACTTTTTACCACAGATCAAACAAAATCTACTTTCCGAGTACATAATAAATTGAAAAACTTTTCCTGTAAAAATTACCTACCTAGATCTTGTGATGTAGTGAGTGGATAAATACTAACCTTATTTTTATTTAACAAAATAAAACACAGGTTATTTCAATTGTTTTATTATTTAACGTGTAAAATAATGTTAGTAGTTTTCAGACGCAAGGCGGACAGTGTCTGGTTATATTTTGTTTAACAATTCACTCCGACCAGTTGTGTCCGTCACGTCTGAACCGGCTCATTCTCAAAAAAGTGTTGATTTGGGTACATTTTACTCACGATGGATACAATTTCATAATGGAAATCTATTATATTGGTGCCGGTTTCATGTCCGGTACTTTGGGTTCCTGATAAATAACTTGACAGGTTATTCTGTTTCAATTTTGAAATTATCTGTTGGTGGCTATCCAGAGACGATGAAATCAACCCAAAGTCTCTATGTTGTGAGTGTTCCCAACGAACTTGTTGTAGGTATGTACTAAAACCCCATAGACATTTACTCATCCAAAGATTATACTTAGGTATATTTTATACTAATCACCTAAAAGCAGGTTAAACCTAATTTAAATATCAGTTCTGCTTATATCTAACATCACAGTCTAATTTGTCCGGAGACGATCTTATCGTACTCCTCGACTCCTAAAGGTACGTATTTTTCTAATTTTGGATCTAAGTAATACAGTTTATCGGTGACGACTGACGGGTTGTAGCCTTCGTTCTGTAGGTCCATCTTCTTCATTTTGAACGTTCCTGTAACAAAATTTTTTTTACGGTAAATAAAACGATTCACTCCCAAAAAAGCAAAGGAGAGTCGGATAAAATGAAATGAAGTGAGAATATTATTTATTGTACACCATTAAATATAAATAGAGAAATTTTACAAAAGTAGTACGATAGGTGGCCCTATCGCTGAAAGCGATGTTTTCCTGACAACCATTGGATGGATTTGGCTGTGCAAAATATTTACGAGAGAATAAAGATGCCATTCGATAATTCTTAAAAACTGAAAGATTTTAGTGCATCCAGACGACTCTACGCTTTACAGAGCAAAAAGAAAAAGACAGAAAAAATCCGCTTTAGATAACCTAAAGATTTTTCTACGAAACATTTTTAACAACTTCCGACATGTTTTGAACTTAATTCAATTTACCGTTAATAAATAAATGCTTACATATATCAAATGCTCAGAATTATCACAAGTCAAAAGCCATAAATTTTCTGCTTAGTGAAAGCACAAAATGAATATGTCGTGAAAGCGATTGTTTCTTGTCTAATTTGTTCACCGTTTGGTATAAGCAATGTCAACGCATAGCTGGACTTTAACTTAACTTTTACAATCCGCAAATAACTAGTTTGTTTACTAAGACTGTCATTGGCTACGACCCAAGTGAGCCGAAGAGTCCGTCTTCTTTTCAAAATACATTTTGGTATTTAATTTTATTGGTGTCGGTTTATCAAAAAAACTTACCAGTCATATCAACAGTAGTCATTTTCCTGATAAAGACCGGCCTAGCGTACTTGGGCAGGTCCTTGGTGATGTCCCGCGCCAGCCGGTCCAGGTCGAGCGAGTCGTCCAAGTCCACTATACCGCACATGCCCGCGCGCCCTTCGATGTTGGGAATCTAAAGGAAAATAATCTCTATACATACTTATCACCACGCTTATATCCCCAAGGGATAGGTACATTACACAAACACACTTTTGTTTGCCCATTCAATAAGCCCATTTTGTTTATTTTTTTGTTTTGTTGTTTTGGGGTTTTGGGATTCCCCATAGGGGCAGAGGTTTTCTGCTCTATTTGGTTGGTGGTAGGGCTTCTAGCTACCACCGTGTTACCTAAATTTGTCGCCATAATAACAATGTTTAAGCATTGTTGTGTTCCGGCAATCAAAGGTAAGATAGCCAGTTCCTCAGTTGTTGAGGATTACAGATGAAGCTCGCTTCCACCTTCGGCCTTATCGTCACTTACCATCAAGTGAGATGAAGGCCAAGAACTTACCTGTCATATGTAAAAAACATCTAACAGCCAGGTCAGATGTTACGTAGGTGTGTACCACTGAAGAGAAGATAACCCATCCCAATAAACGATAACTTTTGCTTTTATAGTATTCTATGAACCCACAGATCACTGAGAGCCGCTTTATGAACCTATTAAACGTGGAGGAACTCGTTAACGGTTGTGGTTCACACGCTTTTTATCGAAAAATAAATGAAGACAATTACTTTCGCCATGGTGTTATCAGAAGTGTGACTAAAACCATTGTGATCTCGAGCTCTTCCATACTTAGAAGGCACCTATCGCTGATTTTTATCAGACCACACTCTTCATGTATGTCATATTACAAGAATGCTGAGCATGGATGTGGACGGACCTAGAGTGAGAGGAAGACCAAAGAAGCGATGGATTGAATGCTTGAAGAATGATATGAGAATAAAAGAAGTGGATGCTGAGCTGACGAGTGACAGAGGAGAATGGAAGAGGAAGACATGTTGTGCCGACCCCACCTAGAGTGGGAAAAGGGCAAGAAGAAGAAGACTCTTCATGCAGCAAAGCCTGTGCCCAGCAGTGGTACGTTTATAGGTTGGTGACAATGATGAGGATTGCATGTTTTAGCAAAATAAGTAGTAGCATATCGCCTATGTCCTTATCATAATAAACTGATATTGAATTGCTGTGAGTGCTAAAGATAAAATTTTTAAATCACGCTTAGATAATTATAAGGATAAGTTTATATCGCGAAAAGCGGAAGGATGATTCAAATGATAATAATCCAAAGCAAACAAGTATACCACCCTTACAAGCCAGATGGTAAGGGGTACCGTTAAATCGTAACATAGGTAATAGACGCCTGCAACACCGAGTTGTCACTCGTGTGACCGAATTTCTTTTAGAAGTGTTATTTTAAAGTTATGTTTTCTAATCGAACGAGTTATCACCAAGGTCTTCGACGACCTCGTGGCCGAGTGGTCTGTACGCAGCCTCCGGTCTCAAGGCGTCGCCATCTCGAGAGGTCCTGGGTACGATCCCCAGTCTAGGCAAGTGTTTGGGTGATGATTTTCAGACATTTTTTCTCCAGTCTTGGATGTTCATTGTATGTTTTATATTATGTATATTCTCAATAATGATATGCATTTATCTATTAAATATATTTGTCCGTCATCTAGTATCCGTAACATAAGAAGCATTTAGTTGCTTAAAATGGGACTAGTTGATAGGCGTGAATGTACGAGAATATATTTTTTTATTTATTATCCATATAAGAGCTCTTAGAGCAAGAGGTATTACGTACATACATACTGCCTACCGGTGCAGTGGTGTTAACACCACAAGAGGTATTAGGTTGGGTTATTCTGTCCTTATAAAGAATATAGAACATTAATGAATATAATATAAGCGTCTAATGCAACAATATTTGACTCTCTCTAAGAATTATACTAAAATAAGTTAATAATTTTACCTAAAATAAAAACGTTCATTAGCAATCCATCCTAAAGTGACACATTTTCTTTTTAAATCCATAGTCCATGTATATTTCGAGTATTATGTGCCTGTGGTTAATGTGGCTATCTTTCTTCTTCCTGTCAAACTCAAAGTAGTTGGCAATTAGATCTATAATAGCAGATACAAACCTCAACACCGTATACTACAGCGTCCCGTTGGTCCGCGACCCTGGAGACGGCCGCCTCGACCTCTGTGGTGCTGACGTTCTCGCCGCGCCAGCGGAACGTGTCGCCGGTGCGGTCGCGGAAGTACAGGTAGCCCAGCTCGTCGGCTACCAAGATGTCGCCTAAAACATACACACGTCAAGCACTCCCATACTCATAGTACGCCTGTTGGAGTAGGCAGAGATTTTTCCAGGTAGCCCAGCTCGCCGGCTACCAAGATGTCGCCTGAAAGTTCAAGGTTTTATAAAAGAACTGTCTCTTCTCGTAAGATTTGGGTTCATCATCATTATCATCACTGCGTTAATTTTAGAGAAGAGTCAGTCGATCGAAAGGTTCAGGGTTGTACAACGGAATTGTCTCATCTCGTAATATTTTGGGTTCATCATCATTATCATCACTGCGTTAATTTTAGAGCAGTGTCAGTCGAACGAAAGGTTCAGGGTTGTACAACAGAACTGTCTCTTCTCGTAAGATTTAGGTTCATCATCATTATCGTCACTGCTGGACGTAGGCCTCCCCTAAAGTGCGCTATTTCACGCTATCTACGACCTGTCGCATCCTGTAAGTAACAACTTCGCACTCCATCTTGATGAAGAGCGTCTTACTCTACGTTAGAGATAGGTAGAATTCGGAATGCTATCTGAAAATAATTTTACTCCTTCTAATACTGTTAATTTTAAAGAAATATCTCATTAGACCAGGTCGAAGGTATGCAAAACTATTCAACTACACAAAAGGCAATATTATTTAAGCAATAATATTTAGTTATCGTAAGTGAGCCTTTCGTAACTATTATCTAATCTGTGGCCCTACATCACATTCATTTTAAGATAACTTTATTGTGCGGTCAATATTCGGTTGATAATTACTAGGTACATATTATAACTAACTAGCGACCGGCCCCAGCTTCGCACGGGTGGGGTGGAATGGGGTTCCATTCTATCTCCTAAGTGGTGCAGATTCGTAAAATCCGTTCTTAGTTGATGTCTACACCCTATATGACGACTTCCGTGGTCGAGTGGTCTGTACGCCGGTCCCAAGGCCAGTGGAGGTAAGTATTTGGGTGATGAATTTGTTCTCCAGGCAGGCATTTGTTCTCCAGTCTTGGATGTTCATTTACGAGTAGGTATATGTATAATATGTATATTCTGAATAATTATGTGTATTTAGCTATTAAATATATTTGTCCGTCATCTACAAGCGAAGCGGCTGTCAGTGATCTGTGGTCATCTAGTATCCGTAACACAGGCAGCATTTAGTTGCTTAAAATGGGACTAGTTGATAGGTGTGAATATCTGCGGATATTTATTTATTATTATTATTTATGTGGAACCTTACCTGCCTTTTAAATTGGTTTTATAGTTTTTGAGATTTCGTAATGAACAAGTTGAATTTAAAATTATTTACCTGAAATGAATGCCGAGTCCCCATAAGTAAACACATTGCGCACAACTTTCTTTTCTGATTCCTCTTTGTTCACGTAGCCCAGATAAGACCTGGACGCCAAGTTGGGGTTAATTTTGCCAATGAAAACCCCGGGTTCGCCTGGTCTTGCCAGCTGGAAAAACATAAATTTCATGAAATACAAAATTTTCATTTAATGTCGAAGACGATGTATGTTTTAATACTTATCCTCAGTAGATATAAAATATCAGAACATATTTATGAAAAAAGCATTAAAATTTTACGGTTTTTGGACGGAGCTTGAGTGCTTGAGTTTTTAGTCTATCGTTATTTATGTTAAATATTTTGTAGGCATTTCTTAGGAGCTCGGTGGCGAATTCGTTTGTACGCTTTGGCTTTCGATTGAAAATAAAGCTCCTTTCGCCAAGGTCAGGCCGCGGATGGGTGACCAAATATTTGTGGTCTCGAGCTATTGTGACCATTTCTACCCACCAACCCGCATTAAGGCGACTAAGGGCGTATTGGGTACTGGGTCTGTGATTGTGTAGGCGATGAACTAGCCACTTGTTATTACTCTTTCACGATTTTTCATCTGACTAAACCCAATTTTTGTATGACTAAATGTGGTCTTAAGGAACACATGCTCCTTGGACTCTGCCTACCCCTTCGGAGATTACAGGCGTGATTGTATGTATGTATGTGTAACCTGCATTGGGCTAGCGTGGTGGTGTTACGGCCCATACTCATGAGGAAGGTTTGTGCCCAGCAGTGGGACGTATATAGGCTGAGGACGTGGGTGTTTTTAAGGAATGTAGTTGTCTCTGCCTAATCTTTCGGGGAAAAAGGCGTGATGTTATTTTATTTCTTAGGAAATGCAGTTTACATGTAATTGACGTACCATACAAAGTCCCTTCTTATTCCGGATTGGTTCGCCGGTCTCCTGGTCCACTCTCAATATAGCAATAGGATACACTTGTGGAATAATCCTTGAAACAAATCCTATCGCTCCCTCTTTATTGTCCACGTTTACTGAAAGTATTATTTTTAACATTAATCTTTGCTTACTTGAGATACAATTACAAATCAAAGCCTATATTTAACATACTTACCAATATTCGCGTTTCCTTCTGTTGCACCATAAAATTCTGACACTTTCTTCACCTTAAATCTTTTTACGAATTCCGGCCAAATCTGAAAACAATAAAAAATGTCCATATTTATCCATAACTTAATCGATGCGGTAAAAACTTTATTTGAATACTAGCTGTTGCCCGTGGCTTCGTCTGCGGTTAGTATGGTTTTTTAACTATCCCACGGGGACCCTTTAATTTTCCGGAATAAAAAGTAGATGTTGACCAGTCCAGTAATATAAGGTATCACCATGCAAAATTTCATTGAAATCGCTCCAGCCATTTCGGAGATTAGCCCGTACAAACAGACAGAGAAACAATAAAATAAAAATATATTTTTTTGGTAGTTTTCCTCTTTTTTTCTATCCCCCTGACTTGTTTTTATACATTTTTTTCTGTGTACAGATATTCGACCTCTACAGTTTTATTGTATATATAGATCAGTATAGATTGAAAAAACAAGTGCAAATCGATACGATTTTAGTGTATAGAGTAGCAGCCGCCTTTAGGACCTCATTTAGGGCCGATTTTAACATGAGTAGACCCCTTATCTGAGCTAATTAGACAATTTTGAATAATTACTTACGGTAGGTCTCATTCCGTTTCCATAGACGACACGAACTTTGTGTTGGGTGTCAATTGGTGATGGAGGAGTAGCCAAAATATACCGACACATTTCACCGATGTAGTGAGCAGCCTAAGAATAAAAGAAAAAAATATAATTATAAATGACCTTGCCTAACCAAGACTATAATTAATTTCGAACAATAACTCGAACGAGCTGACACAAAAAATCTATCAGTTACAACAACATGCTATTGAGAATCACTTACAGTACAATTATATTTAATACAATCTTTGAAGTAGGACGAAGCAGAAAACTTCTTCTTAATAACAATAGTGCAACCAAAGATGAAAGCCTGTCCCATAGTAATGCAGCCACCCGCTGAATGATATAGAGGCATTGGGCAAAATATGACGTCATTTCTATTTAACCCTCCCAAATAATGTACGCCCGAAGACATGAACACCATTCTGAAAACAAACACACAATATTAATAAAACTATTTACTACTTAGCTGTACAATCACTACCGTCATCGTAGCCTATTGACGGCTATATTAGTATGGAGTAGGACTAACTAGGTCCTCCAAAGAGCGGCAATCAGCTGTGTCCTATCGTATGTTTATATTGGGTCCTTACCTATGAAGTTGGTGTTTAGTATGGAGATTTTGGGGAATTCTGCATTTTCCATACTAATATTGTTTCAGTTTTCTTCACAACGACAAATTATCTCTGGATAATAATATTTGGCATGTATCATTAGACAAACTTTAGTAATATGTGTAATATCATTCTTCATTAAAATTATTTATCGTTTTTAAGTGAATGCAAATAAAATGATGTATTCGGAAGGCACTTAAAAGGAGTTGTCGCCGTGTCCAAATTTAACACGATTAAACTTACAACAAATTATCAAAACAAATCAAAAGAGCTCAAAAATTTAGTCTATTTTTAGACGAGGTAATTATTTTTTAGGAATACTTTGAATCTTAATAGTTACAGACAAAATACTAAGACAGAATAAAAACACCAATTTCATAGGTAAGGACCCAATATTAGGTACTGTTATGTAGGTACCCGAGTTGGTACATGGCAACAGGTTCGACACCTGTTACATAGGAATGTAACAATTCTGGTGAAATGAAACGGCACGATGAATCGGATGATATGTACGTTTGTATGCAGGTACTTTAAATGAGTGTTATTGGCCACCTACCTTGATGAAGAAATAACCGCGGCCTTAGGCATACCAGTGGTTCCAGAAGTATAAATATATAAAATTTTCCCATTGAAGCCGTCTCCCTCGGCTTTGAACCAAGCACAAGGGGGAGTACTCTCAAGCATAGCGGTAAAGTCATTGTCAGAATCCACTACTCTGACACCGTTATTGGAAGTATTTAGAGGGCGATGGTTGAATTTGTAGAGTTTTATCGAGGGATCAATTTCAGGGGTTATTTCTTTAATGCCTGAAAAGAAAGTTAAAGTTTGAAATGCATACTTATTTTCCATGACAACAAATTTAATTTAAAATTTTAATTTACAAAAAAGTGCAAAAGATAAACTCTTTCTGGAAAATGCTTCTCCTTCGTTTATCATTTTAATTAGTATCAGTAACCGTTGGGAAAAGGCTTTTCCAAATTATCATTAAATTGATGCTGTGAGAGGGTTTTTCTGAGAAATATTAATATCCGATTGCTAATTGATCGGTCATAATCATCTGCGTAACTCCCAATATACTTTATAGTTACAATTAAATGGGATTTTTGACATTTCAATTTACCTTCATTATTTGATGTGAGTGTGGATAAGCAAATAGCAAATTATTTAAATTCTAAGATTACTATGTTGATTTAATTGAGTAATAACCAGCAATCATCGTAAATGATGAACTTAGAGAAGCAACCGCGACAACAATGGTCATGTCGTGCTGGTGTAGATTACGACAGCAGATTGATATCTATAAAATATTTTACAAGAATCGCGACACAACATACATAAACGCCAACTATTCTAACTAGCTTTACAAAATTCTATTAAAAATAGCTTAAGGATATCATCTTTTCAGTTTTTGAACTTTGTAACCTGACATTATTTGTGTGCCTATGTTAAATACAAAAACAGCCAAACATTTAATCCTATTCTTTATCCCGTTTCAGGATGGAAAAATAGTTCAGACATCTAAATAATAAGTAGTTATCAAACGATAAAAAACATGATGGCTTAATAAACACTGCCTTCTTCCATTTATATTTTTTTTAGACAATGATAGAAATAATCACTTACAATTCTCGAATTCGTCTCCATAGATGACCATGTCGCACTTAGCGATTTTTATGGAGTGTAACAGCGTATTCCCGGTCTGGTTGGTGTTAATAAGCGGCGCGACTGCCCCTAAGCGGGTGATGCCAATCCAAATGGCTGGCATCTCGGGGCAGTTGCTCATCATCACTGCTATGGTGTCCCCTTTCTTCACACCTTTGCTTCTGAGCAACGCTGTCACTCGTAAACTGAACTCTTCCACCTGAAAACCAACGGATTTAATGTATTTAACGTTCCGTTGCTCTTTGGTAGTATTGATTGATAGCTAAATAACAAATATGATTAAAAACTCAATGATTCATTAACACTTAGGTTTTAATAATAGAATGATGTTAATAATACTAGCTACTTTTATTGGCAGAAACCAAATGGTTTCTTTGTATCATGCTCATGAGTATGACACGTGCGTCGTGCAATCAATAAAATGGTATAATTTCCAGGGACCTTTTATGAACCATGGTAGTTTCCTTTAATTTTACAACTACGCCTATTATCTCGGTACTAATGATACATTGTATTTTGTATTTATTTTATATAAAAATGTAAGCTTTCAGACGGAAGTATAAAATAATTGTGTATACGCAAAACGAATGATTTAACTTGTATATGCTCGGATCTCAATTAACGTTAAGGCAAGCATCAGTCACTGTCTTCTTTTTACTTGCTCTGCGTCTTCAAAGGAAGATGTCTCTCCAAGGATCACTATACCGACTATATACACTTATAAAGAATAAGTAAGTGTATTACAAACCTGCTGGAATGTCCATGTTTCTTGTTCGTGTACGAAGCATATTTTGTGGGGGTGCTTCACAACTCTATCGTGGAATATATCAGCCATACCCCATTTCTTGTTCGTAAAACTCCTCGATAGTGACAAGATTCGTATATAGAAGTATAATGCCCTGTAAATAAATTAAAAATTCTATTAAAAATTGTTAATAATTAACGAAAAAGCTCTCTAGTTACTAGAAAGGAGTCATCATACTCCCTTAGAGATTTTTACGTGCATATTTACGTGCATATGTATGTACAATAAAATCTTGATTGAAAATAAATTTATATTTTTAATATATACGAGTATTACGATTTCCGTAAATATTACATAGCTCGTTTATGTTGTGCGTATCGATCCCCTTAAGGAATATGATTCTCAAGAGGAGTGTCTATTGAGTAGGTACGCATAATTTTTTCTATATAGTTTAATACCTAACAATATCTCTAACTACATTATTGTATATTAAATTTAAAAATTAAAAAAATCCTCTGGATTTAATTCGCGATTATCAATAGTGAATCGTTCACCGATAGCAAATTGAAAAATATCGATATTCTAACCAATTTCCTAACCTCGAGGAGCTCGGTGGCGTAATGAGGAGCTCGGTAGCATAGTGTATAGTACGGTTTTACTTTCGATATCGAAAACAAAGCTACCTTCACCATGGTCAGGTCGTGGATGGGTGACCAAAACTTTGTGATCTCAAACTCCTCCGTGATTCAGCAGGCACGTTAAACCATTGGTCCCAGTTGCTGTTGCAACCCTTTCCACCCACCAACCCGCATTGGGCCAGCGTGTTGGTGTTACAGCACATACTCCTAATGCGTTTTTACCATGAGGAAGACCAGTGCCCAGCAGTGGGACGTATATAGACCGAGGACCTAACCGAATATGATAGAATTGTATTGGCTGGTCACATTGATATATAATAATTAAGTAACGAATATATAGCAAGAAATCATTAATTTATAGTTTAATTTATCTCGATTATGTAGATTCCCGGCAAAAATAAGAAAATAGATATAAAATGTGTATGTACTTACGTGAAGTCTCGTTTCGCAGTTCTAGCGGCTACATAGAGCCACCTCCAATAGAAGACGAGCAGGTAGACCACGACAAGAATAGCCAGGACTATAAGGCTGGTCTGCCAATCCTGGAACACCCAGGTCACAGCACAGGCCGCCACGACGGCACAGAGACCCACCAACATAGCTAGGATCCTCCTCCAAGGGATATCCGAGTCACTTCCATACAATTTACCACGTTCTATGTCCCCGTTCTGTTTCACCTGTCATAATAATATATCGTTTATAACTATAACGGCATAACAATTGCTTGCTATTGTTATGAGAAATAAACACCCACTGGTTGTTTTATCAACACACGGCGATATTGTGTGTGTATTTTATCGCATTTTATCGGCGCTATCGCAGATTTGTAAATCTTTGTCACTAAGTACAGGATTCGTATACTGTAATTAAATTGATATGTTTTTGAAGAAAGATTAATAAATTAATTACTAGGTTACATATCAGATAGCTGACCTATCTATATTAAATCACATTATTTAACGTGTGGAAAAATTATATGATATACTTATAGTGTGCGGTATTTTCCGTTAAATTGAGAAGAAATGATTCCACAGCTAATATTGTTATATTAGAATACTTTTACCATTAAAATAGGTTTTAAATTATTGTCATTTACACGTTACTAATTTTCTTAGTTATGAGGGAATTTTTTATTAATTTTTACTTCGTCCTACAAGTAAGATCCACACGCTAACGAAATACAGCCTAGATACTACTACCTGTGTAGGTAGGTAGTTGCATTTGGTGCGTTTTCGTAAATTTGCCATAAAAAAAATCTTCAGGCTTTTGTACTTTATTTAAATTGAAAGTTAAATAACTATATAAATAAAAACAACGTGCAAATTCGCAATTACGAGTAGGCCAGTACGAGTAAAGGTAAATCTATCTTAGTTGTTATTACATCTTATTAAAAAATAATTTAGTTCGATCATTTTATAATAGGACTTAAACATACATACATGAGTCACGCTTTTTTCCCACAGGGGTAGGCAGAGATTACATCCTTCCACTTGCTACGATCCTTGCATATTTCTTTCGCTTCATCAACTCTGATTACAGTCCTCATGCATGCTCGGCGATTTCGGGTACTTTTGACCTGGCCCTTCTCTAGAACGTCTTTAATTTGATCGAGAAACGTTCGCCTAGGTCTGCCACGTCCCGTATCTCCACTCACACCCGATTCATATATCCCTTTAGTCAATCTATTTTCATCCATCCGAACAATTTTAGCATACCTTTCTCTATTCTTGACACTACATTCTCTTTCAAACCACACTTCCTTCTTATTACACCACCTGTCACTCAATTTTACTCCAGCCATGCTTCTCAAAGTTCTCATTTCTACCGCATTTATTCTACTTTCGTGTCTCTTCTCCCATACCCAACATTCTCCCGTACATCAGTGTTGGTACTAGCACACTGTTGTGCACTGCTAGTCGTGCCTTTCAGAGAGCATCTGACTGCTCATAAAAGCATGCATAGCCCCATTCACCATGTTACCAGCTTTCACTTGTTTCTCTATGTCACTGTCACACTTTCCATCTCTCGTAAATACAGATCCCAAATAAACAAATTATTTCACTTGCTCCACTTTTTCATCCCCTATCGTAATGTCACACACAGTCATATTTTCGTCTCTTTCAAATACAATAACTTTAGTCTTGCTTACGTTCACTTTCATTCCTTTCTCAGTTAGAGCTTCATCCATAAGAGTTACCATCTTCTGCAACTCACTGGCTGATGATGCCAATATGACTTGATCATCAGCGTACAGTAGGCATTTGACGAGTAACTCATTCATTCGTAATCCACAATCACTCTCTTTCAAGCTTGTCAGGCATTGATCCACGAATAGGTTAAACAGCCATGGAGATGCCACACATCCCTGTCTTACACCTTTTTCAATGCGAAACGGTTCTGTGTATGCACCATTTATCCTGACACGGGCATTGGAACCTTTATACAGAGCTTTCAATGCCCGGATCAAGCTGCTACTCACCCCATGCATGGATAATGCCGACCACAACTCATTCTTCACCACTCTATCGTAGGCCTTTTTCAGATCCACGAATACGCAATATACTCCTTGGCTTTTAGCCATAAATTTTTGAGTTATGCTTCGTAAGGAAAAGACATAATCAATGCATCCCATTCCCTTTCTAAATCCTGCTTGCACGTCCCATATTCTATCACTCGTCTCTTTTATGATCCTTTCAATTAACACCTTAGCATACAGTTTGCCGACGACGCTGATAAGACTTATCCCGCGATAATTTTTTAAATCCAGCTGCGACCCTTTTCCTTTATATTAATATAATGAAACTAACCACGGCTTCGCACCAGTCCTTGGCTACTCGACCGCTAACCCAACGCAAGTTCCAGCTCGCAGTCCCAGCTCGCAGCATCTATGCCGCAATCCTGTCATACCCTGCAGATTTCCCCGCTTTCATACTTTTAAGAGATTTCACAATTTCATCCATACTAAGTTCCATACTAACTTAAACATATAACGCGAATTATAAGTGTTTACAAATCTACTTTTGGGCATAAACTTATAGTAAATTATTTTATGATGCTTTAAGTACCTACGTACCTAGTTACTCTTTGTTAGAACATTAAGCGGTTATATAATTTGTCACATTTGATTTATCAATTAGATGGTAGATAATATAACGCCTATTTGGTAACCAGAGGTGTTAACGGCTGTAAGTATTTCGCTTGTTAGGTCAAGGTCTTTTTAATATTACTGTTCCCGCGACTTCGTCCGCTGTTACTATGGTTTTTTAACTATCCCACGGGAACCCTTTAATTTTCCTCAAAGTTTCATTGAAATCGGTCCAGTCATTTCAGAGATAAGCCCGTACAAACAGACAGATAAACAAAAATAAAAAATAAATTTTTTTGGTATTATCCCTCTTTGTATGTCCTCCTGACTTGGTTTTAAGCACTTTTTTTCTAAGTACAGACATTCAACCTCTACAGTTTAATTATATGTATAGATTAGGCCAGCCCGTTGCCATATACCTACCGCACACAGTGTCAAGCACACAATAATCAGTAAGAACTGTACTTAAGGTTGGTTTAAACTGCAGGCCGATTTACATGTATTAAGCTGACAAGTAACTAACTAAATTTTAAGAAAACCTTAAGTGACAATGCATGTTAAATATTTGATTTAATAGTAATTAACGAGTTAAAATTTTGTGTGCAAATAGACAAGTAGAATGTGTGACTTACTACAAATTTGTTGTCTACTTATCAGCAAAATACATGTAAATTAGCCTAGTCAACGGACACAAAATAAAACTCAATAGAAACATCTATTGTTTGCGAATCTTTTGAATTGCGGTGCCCGCTAGGAATTAAGTGGTACAGGACGAATTGAACAGGTAACTTCTTGCTACAGTGCTAGTTCTCCTATTCGGCTTTCGCAGCTTTAAGTTAAACTACAAACTATTGCTGTTTTATGTTACTTGTTTATTCATTCAATTAAATAATTCGGCGCTTTATGCCAACACCTAATTAATATAAATAATTTAAGAAAACCCAATACGAGGTACTTATAAAATTAAAATACATTTTATTGCAAATATTGGGTCCTTACCTATGAAATTGGTGTTTTTTTTCTCTCTTAGTATTTTGTCTGTAACTATTAAGATTCAGAGTATTCCTAAAAAATAATTACCTCGTCTAAAAATAGACTATATTTTTGAGCTCTTTTGATTTGTTTTGATAATTTGTTAAGTAAGTTTAATTGTGTTAAAATTGGACACGGAGACAACTCTTTATAAGTACCTCCCGAATACATCATTTTATTTGCATTCACTTAAAAACGATAAATAATTTTTATGAAGTGTGATATTACACATATTACTAAAGCTTGTCTAATGATAGATGCCAAATATTTTTATCTTTGGATTTGTCGTTGTGAGGAAATCTGAAAAAATTTTAGTATGGAAAATGCAGAATTGCCCAAAATCTCCATACAAAACACCAATTTTATAGGTAAGGACCTAATATTGTATTATATACCAAGATTTGCCTTATCCGATAAAATTTTAGAGTTAAATAGAATTAACTAAGCGGTAAAACCCTTTTTGGGTTCCGTAGTCAACTACCCTCAAAGCTTCACCAAGTCCGTCTGTCTGTCTGTCTGCCCGTCCGCGGATAATCTCAGGGACCGTTAGCATAAGAAAGCTGAAATGTTGTATATCAATCACGCCGACGAAGTGTTATAATACGAGTAAATAGTGGAAAAAAAATTTTTTTTTTTCAACCCTACCCTGTGTGATATATCTTTGGAAAAGCATTTAAAAATAAAAAAGGGTTTACTTCGATCATTTTATGATTAAGTTAATATTATTGGAAATAATTGTTCCAAAAGCTATAAGTATAAAAAATATGAAAAAAAATCTCAGAAGTAAGAGCTTTATAAATGCTTTCTAGGTAAAATTATTTTCAACTTGAAGGGTTGGACACTTTTTGAAATATTGTACAAAATAATGTCTGGATTAAGTTTGTAATTTAACCGTACTTGTAGGTAATTCCTTCAAATTCAAAAAAAAATTAAAATCGGTTCACGCAATCCAATATGTGTATTATGTTATGTGGTATGGACAAAATTTCAAGAAAACATTTTGTCCATATCAAATATTAGCTTTGCTTTGCGTGGAACTTCGACACAAAATCCGTTTAAAAATTGAATCCTATGAAGATACATCATTGTACAAATATAAACTTTAAGTATACTTCCTAACAAACATTTACTCATCCGGAGACAATATTTTACACACCAGAAAAAAAAAACTACATTATGATCCTACAAGTTTTGAAAGTTAGAATTAAATATATTACAAAATTATTGATTGAAATTAGAATATTTTTTGTAAACGAATATTATCTACAATAATGATAAAAGTTTTTTGATTAAGGTATCTTATTCCTTAGTTTAGTATACCTTTACTTTACTGTAGTGTATTTATACCTAGATTACCTAGCATACCTAATACTATGGAATAAATAATCATTTAGTTAGGTACAGTCACGTGCAAATATATATACACACATTTGACCGGTGAGAGTCTTTATTTTTTTCTATTAAGATTCACTAAGTGTCAAAAGTGTACATATATTTTTGCACGAACTGTACCAACTTTGTATAACATTTAAGAAATATAAAAATTAACCATATTGTATTATAGGTAAAAATCTTTGTATGAATCACTTAAGTAGAGCGTAGAGCATGTACCTATACCTACTGTATTTTGTGTTCAAAATGTTTTCCAAGTCAAACCGTGACTAATATGTTCACATACCCTCAACTCTCCATTTTATTGACGTCAAAGATGCCCTGATCGGAATAAAAATCGACCATAATCTGTGCATCAAGTGGATTAAAATATTATCATGATTAAAGAGATCCCAAGAAACGTAAAACCAGTTTGAATTTAAATTTGCAGGAAAATTACAAGAAAGATAAGCAACCTAAAGCACTAAGACAAATACTTAAGAGTAAAAAAACTCATTGTAAAAATGGTCTCAAAAATCTACTTTAAATAGCAAACACTGCAATTCACAATTAAATTATAACAATTTACGTAAGCTTTCATAAACCATAGCTTTGAATGACAAAAAATATGCAAAATTATGTTCTCAAATGTAGAGCGATAACATTTAGGAAGTTACTTTATTTCTCTAGATCGTAAGATCATTTTTTTATTAGTATCAAACGAGTTAGCTGCCTAAATGGAGCCGCTTACATCTAAAAAGAATAAAACAAATGAGAATGAGACTTTAACATTCACAAAGCATGGAGGTCATACAACGCTTATATGCACGGTTACCGAGATCATAAATTGTATGGTGATTTATTTAAAAACATTCTAAAATCAAAGAAAATAGGTACTATTTTTAAACTGCACAATTGAAAGATATTGGAAGAAGTGCACAATCATGCCACACTCTCAGATTTTGGAAGATAATAATATGAAAGTATCGATTGGTTGAAAGTAAAAGTAAAATTTTCACAGATTTAACTTGAATGCAATATAAATGGTTTGCGGTTTTTCCAACATGTTGTAACATTTAATGTATGAGCGTCAATTCCCAAATGCAGTTATTTATGTAATTAAAATGATAATTATCATACATATCGTGGAACGCAAATTATTAACTTGATTAAATAAAACTTTATAATATGATTCTAGAATTGATTTATTATTGCAGACAAAAAAGAACAAGAACCAGAAATTTGAAACTGGAAATTAAAGTTTGCAAGAAATTTTCGACCTGACACGAGACAACTTAGAATAATACATTTGTGACATTTTAACGATATTATTTTTTATTCGTTATTTCAGTCGAACTAAAGTTATTCCAATCGTTCTGTAATTTTAGGGAGAAGAGAAGGATAGATACACAATATAGATAAGTTAAGTCTAGTTTATGAGCTTATTCGATACAAACAAACAATCAATCAAATTTTTCCTCTTTATACTCGTAATATTAGTATAGAAAAGATTATGTAGCAAAACACATAACATTGATATTATGGCGACAAATTTTGATAATACGGTGGTGGGGCTCTTAAGCCTGCCTGGCTTACCACCAACCAAACCGAGCAGAAAAACTTCTGCCCACATTGGGAATCGAACCTGGACCTCACGATCAACACTCGGTGGTGTAAATCACTAGAACAGAGAGGCAGTTATACCTTCGTCTTAGTCAGCCCTTGGATGGGTGACCAAAACTTTGTGATCTCGAACTCCTCCGTGCTTCGGAAGGCACGTTAAGCAGTTGGTACCGGTCGCTATTGCAACCGTTTGTACCCACCAACCCGCATTGGGCCAGCGTGGTGGTGTTACGGCCCATACTCCTCATTTCTTTCTCCATGAGAAAGGCCTGTGGCCAGCAGTGGGACGTATATAGGCTGAGCACGAACTGTATTAAGGCCAACAACTTTTGATTAGCAAAAGAAGATATTCCAATTCAAGAATTACTTTAAAAACGCTAACTATATTGGGGTATCGATTAGCGTGACGATTAGGCATACATTTTATTTAGCACATTTTCTTTGTATAGTACAAATACCTACTTAGGCATTCGAAAAGTTTTGTTAAACAAATTACTAGCGTATTATTTAGAGACACAAAAAAAAATACCGATATGATAAAAAAAACTGGTTATAAACAAGGTAAAACTCAGCCACTAGTCAAAATTAACTGCGGGCAATTTTGCGACTAATAGAAAAGATACTTAATGGTCATTATAATTGATTACTGTACACTAAACATATTTCAAGGATATGCAATCTCCCATCATACATCGTCTGATTGACGAATCCAATAATTATTATTATATATTAGCTAGTTTTTCAAACGCTTCCTTGAAATAAAATAATAGTGGTAGTGATTGAAAAACCATAGCAGTAGCAATTGGAATAAGAAGATTAAATGAAATATGAGATCAAAAATAGCTAAATATTCGGCCAGGGGCAAAAAACTATCAACAAAAGCAATTATCAACTTTTGTAACAGAATTCTTCTCATTAAAACTAGCTCATTAACTCATTAAAATATTATTATATATTTTTTTATATACCTTTTCGAAGACCTTGTACTGTGAATAAAATATCTAAGCAATTATCATTCAACAATATCTTTTTATGCCTGTGGTAAGATCAGTATAAAAGAGTTGATATTATGACCACATAGTTAATGATGTAGCGTGTTACTGCGACTGAAGTTCATTGAATAAATACCTGCCTACAATTGATGTAAGTATGTGTAGGTAAGGTATATATATATATATATATATATATATATATATATATATATATGTTGAATATACATATGTATATACATACATATGTTGAATGATTATTGCTTAGATATTTTTATTCACAGTACAAGGTCTTCGAAAAGGTGGCAAATAACACAATAGGATAGGGGTATACAATAAATATGGGTCCATGGTCCAAAATGTGATTTTAAATTTGTCAATGTGTTTTTTGTCGAGAAAACGAGAAAAACATATTTTACCAATATCTATTTTCTTAAGTCTTTTCGAGGTGTATTATTATTAAATGATTAAATGATAGTTACCTGTATTTAAAAGTCTAAAAGAACTGACATATGGTGTTTCATCTATTTTGTTTATATTGTTATTTTTCACATTTACTTCACTCTCAGTTCGATAAATATTGTCGTTATTAATTATCCGATTTTTTTTATTGGTTCTCAAACGGCAATCCGAATATATAGTTATACAGTTATAGGTACCAATTTATTGCAGAAAATGAATAATAATTTTCCAATAATATTCACCGAGGAATACTGACCAAAAGTTGTCCAAGTAATTATTAACCTTGCATTATAGTGGTCTTAATTTTAACGTTCAAGTTGTAACCTTATAATATATAATGTTCAATAATTATCCAAGGACAAAACTCTGAAATATTACCAATTAATAGAATGTAATCAGATCATACTTGTTTAGATATAACATTACAATTTACCTAGTTAACCAAAGAAGGAATTGAAAACATTTGAGAAGAGGCTATTTATTTGAATTACATTACTGTTCCACTGCGTATTATTGTAAAAAAATATACCTCTCGTTATCTTAATACCCATAATTTTTTTAATGATAACAAAGGTCGAACAAACAAAAAATTTACGTAAAAAAGTCAATGTATTTTTCCATGAACGAATCAAATTTTACCATATTCATCTGGTTTCACAATAGCGTGGCAAGAGCGAAAAGTCAAAGTTAAATATAACCGCGAAAACATTTTAAATGGTTGTATATTTACTAAATACTGATCGTTATAACATACAAGACAAGAGGAATACTCATTCCACATAACAAATAAAATAATCCTTGGACGGTGCAATTATTATACTGTGGTTCATTCTGAGTCAAATTATGTAAGCGAACTTACCTGGTTATTTTGTTGGCTCGTTTTGTTCATATTATTATCAACATCAGACATTTTGAAATTTTTTACAAATAACTTGTGCGTATGATTCTTGCGTCGTAGACAAACTTCTTGTTTTCGATAGAAAACTTCACATTATTATAAAAACCATACTGATGAGTCTGAATTCAATACAAACGGTGGCGTTACCTGAAACAAAAGATGTTTATTATTCAAAAATTATAATTAACATAAACAAAATAAGAAAAGAGGCATCACAAAGGTTTAACTGCCATTTTTCAAATGACGCATAGTAATGACGAATGTAATAAATAATGACTTCAATCTAAGAATATAATGCTCACATCGCTTTTATCTTTGTTTTATAAATATTTCTAAAGTTGTTACTTAAGACCCTCTACAAAAAGTCGAAGTAGGTAAACAAGAAGTAGAAGCTCAGTGGCGTAGAGGTTCTCATGCTTAGGTTTTCGATACCGGAAACAAAGCTACCTTCGCCATGGTCAGTCCTGGAATGGGTGACCAAAGTTTGTGATCTCGAGTTCCGTTGTGATTCGGAAAGCAAGATAAGCCATTAGTCCCGGTTGCTATTGCAACCGTTTCTAATCACCAAACCCGCATTGGACCAGCGTATAGTGTTACGGCCCATATATCTCTTATACTCTTGCTCGATTTCCTATTCTACTTGGGGTCGCCGCATCATGTTTTCTTCTTTCTACTCGTCATAACATTACTGACTTCCTCATCATAATTATCATCCTATCCAGCTAATCCCACCCAAAAAAATCATTGCACCTAAGAGCTTGCTAATGAAAAAAAAAATGTTATTGTAAAAAGCTTACGTTTTTTCTCACCTCTGAGTTTTGAATTTAGTCAATATTATTGAACAACTGATTTCTTTACATTTTGTAATGACTAAGATTTTCGTTTCGTAAGATTGTTAGTATAAAATTGGTGTTTTATTTTAGTGTAGTTAACTTTAGAAAAAACGTAAGATATATTTCTTAAGTTTTTACTTAGAAAACAATAAGCTTTTTGAACAATGAATTTTCGTGTTTTAATGTCGTGAGTTCAACCAAAGTCATTTTTTGTATGAAATGCGTTATTGGTGTTTTGATAATTTAATTTTATTACTAAGTTATAATGGTCTATAATGGTATAATCTAATTTGCATTTACGCTTATACAATTTTTCGGTTTAGCCAAAAGATGTCTGATTAATTAATTATTGGCAAATTTGTCCTTTAATATTTATTATGATCTCATCTCATGCACATTAATGGAGGTGGCCTAGAACTTACACAGCTTTGTTTTCTACTGAATAATGAGTTACACAATATTTGTACAGGATTATTTTCAAATCGTGTATTTAAACTACTTAAGATGCAAAAAGAGACGGGGCATTCCACACACATGTTAAGGTTAAAATAAAATTAATCTATGAATTTACTTGTTTACTATTTAAATCGTAATTGATTTTAACCTCTAATATTGCTAGTTATTTATAACTTATGATAAGACACCAGTAAAGACTTTAGATTAATTCAAAACAATTTTACCCTAAAATTTTGTAGTCCTCGGCCTTATACGTCCCACTGCTGGGCACAGTTGGCCTTCCGTAACACTTAATAAAATTTTTTTGTTAGAATCTATAACGTAGAGCAATGAACAAAACCAACATGCAAGACAGGATATATGTATAGACAATATATTTTAAAATAATTTTGTCTCCAGAAGTTATTTCCGTGTAACATATTATTAGATTATCACGTTCGTATCCCCGAAAGAATAAGCAGTGATGTCACCCTCAACTCCCTTGATTATGTTTTTTCCGTCGCAAGCGCATCGTAAAATCGTAGCAGCTCCTCGCCGGGCGTACCGGCGATGTTCCGCTGCGTCGCGATACGTCGCGCTACGACGCGAGGCATCTTGAGGCGCTGTGCTGCGTGATGCAACGTTTTCTTAATTGTCACGATGAAATTTTTATCTTTTCGTGTAGTAAATAAATAAAGTATATTATAAGTGTCTCTACTAAAATGTTCGCGCATCGGTATGAGCTGAGCCTAATAGAAAACAAACCTGTTATAGACTCTATAGACATATGCCGGGCACAGAATAAGGCAATTTTGCACATCCTTTAAGACTAAGAATATAATACATTCACAGTTGAAGCTTTCTAGTCTGGACGTATAATGAATGTAGAAATTTACAATAAAGTAAAAGATTTTAGTATGTGTAAAAAAAAATATGAAAATGTGCGTGTCAATGGCAGTTATTGAAGTCAAAGACCGCCCTTGATATTCTTTGTATACAATAATAAAAGCAACATAACTGTTTCACAAAGAAATTATCTCAAAACAAGCTGGGCTGATACGACAGGTCTTTATGAGATGAGGTATTTTTTGGGTAAATACTAAGTTATTAGCAAAATAATTTAATAAGTATGATTTGACCGTTGCAAAATCAATACAATTATCACGCAAGCATTTTATATTTGATCATCTGCTTTGTTGGTTGGCGCCCGACTGTTATACCAAGAGGATGAGCAAGTCCCAGTGGATGCAAATGTTAGTGTAATACACAACATTTGATCTTGAATTATCTATACAATGTACAATGTACAGAGGAGCGCAGGCAGCTGACTTGGAGTCATTTGGGTTAAAATGATCTTTGTTCACTCAATTTCCATCAGACACAAAATAGGATTACAGAAACTACCTACAAAAAAAAATGTGAAAGTTTAAGTGTGAGTGTAGCATAGATTACGTAGAAACAAAGTTAAAATTTTAGAAAGAAGATAAATCTTTCATTTTACTTTATTCTGAGCCTAAACTGTCTTCTTTATTGGAAAAAGATTTAAGAAGTGTGCTTATTCGTAAGGTCTTGACCAGACAGGCACGCCATAAGCTCACGGCCAGGGTCACAGCCTGTTGTCTTGTATGAATATCTTGGTAACGTTTCAGAGAAACGATACTTAGACATTCATATAATAAGACTACAGGCTACGGTTCACTAAAAAAATCTAAGACACTAGATACACTAAGCCGGTACCTGAGCTAGGCCCCATCTGTCTGGTAAAGACCTAACTTTTTTTTAATACCACCAGGGTGGCAAACAAGCATACGGCCCATACCCCACACAGATGGGCAGTGGTCACCGTAGCCTATGGACGCCTGCAACACCGAGGGCATCACCAGCGCGTTGCCGACCCTTAAAAACTCTCTTCACGCCCTTTTTGAAGGACTCCATGCTGTAGTCTCTTGAAAAAGCCTCACTAGGGAGTTCATTCCACAGCCTAAGCGTACGAGGAAGGAAATTCCTCCTAAAACGCACGGTACGCGACCATTTTGGTTCTAACGTGTGAGGATGAATTCCCTGGCGATGGCGAGCGGTGCGGTGATAAAAAGTAGCTGTTGGCATCATGTCAAACAGTTCCTCAGAGCAGACCCCATTGTACAAGCGGTAGAACACACACAAGGAAGCAAAATCTCTCCTAAAGGTTAAGGGCTCAATACCGCTTGTGAGCTCGGGATCGCCGACAATTCTCATGGCTCGCCTTTAAACCGCGTCAAGAGGAAGTCTATATAAAAGCTATGAATCCTACTTATGAATATGAAGCTTACATTATCAACTTACAGCTCATTGAAGGGGAAAGGTGAAAATACAGATTTAAACGTTATACCCGTTCTTATGAAAATAAATGAATGTACACTAATTAAAAGATATGTATTTTACCTTTATATAATCTGTACATTCAGAGCATAAAATCTATTTCTGTTTCTAATTGGTGTTTGATAAAATTATGAGAGTTCATTAATTTGATTACCTATCAATGAGCAACATTTTTGCTAGCATTTTGGATGGTAGGATTAAGTATTAGATAATATCATATTTTTTATGTTGAGCCTACACGTGGCTTTATGTTGAAAAAGCTTCGCATGGCAACGATATCGAGTAAAGGTATGTTTATTTTAATTGTTATGTAAAAAATATTTTGGATGGGTCTAAATGTTATCCAATTATCAGGCTTGAGAATAGTGTTTGTTATTACATTTAGAGATAGTTATTTGGTTTTGTTATATTTGGTTCTATGGCAAACTTAGCCCAATGAGCTCTGACGAATGTCACCCATTTATCCGAAGGCGGACCGATCATCGGTCAAAATTCGTCGTCTGTACCAGTAGGTACAACCTTTTACGAACCTTTTACGAACGCTAGGGCTTTTGACAAAACGAAAACGGATGCTGTTGCGTGTTTCAGATTTTACTTTTCGGAGTAGTTCTTCAGTCCTGGAAAGTAAAGTTAAATAGCTAAGATGGAGCTATCCCAGTTGAACAGTAGCTTCAAGTAAATATCAAATATTTTCGACGAACCAAGTCTTTTCGAAGGAAGAAAACTCTTTCAAATCATCCCTCACCTTATGACAGTATTTAGTATTCCACAAAAATTTCATAATCGTATAAATAGAGGTCCTAAATAGTATAATAGAGGTTATTATTAGTTAGATTTTAAGAAAAAAAAAATGGTGTTTCGGTTCGGATGATGCATACAATGTGCGTTCAGATGAATGTCCTAAAATCCGTTGTTTTGTTTTTTTTGTCCTAATAACGAGCCCAATTCTTTGCTAATTTTGTTTGATTTACATAATTTATATATTATTATATACATCGGACTGTTACTATTGTACTAAACCAATGTATAATGTACTTGTCATTCGTTACAACTACATGGTGGTTACCTTATTGACGTCAGGAAACAATGAGACGGTTATTTTTCGTGCACATAGAAAATCTTACACAAGAAAACGGAAATCTGTCAGGGGGCGTTCCTGACTACGCACGTCCTACAGTAAGAGACGTGTTTGCCCCCTGAGACTACTACATTATAAAGATGGCAGGAGTGTTTTTTTTTCGAAAGCCCTAGTGAACTTCAATCACATCAAGCTTTTAATTGCTAATGATGATTATTTTTTTTTATTAATAAAAAAAGGATAGGGAAAGCTATTACTTTTTATAATTTGAAATTGAAAAAATACTGCTTTTTTATAGTTGGACTATTGTGTAGTCTATTTAATGTTTTGTTAAGCTCATTTAATTGTCAACCAAATATAAACTACTCCCAAATTATTTACTATTAACTTAAATTGTACCTACGTATGTGCTTTTTTTTCAATTTCTAAGTCATTCATTATCAATTTGCAAAGGCTTACTTTATACTTAATATAAAAATATGTAGAATTATTCAATGAGAATGATAAATCTAATTAAGTTACACTCAAACGACTTTAAAATTCCTGTGATTTGTTTAGCGTATTTATTATCACATTATTACTTTGAATTTTTTAAATCTCACATTGATTAGGTTAATAAACCTTAGCAAATGACTTACAATTTATATGGTAAGTAGAAGAATTCTGAGAATGTCCTCTACGAATTCAATTATTATCCTTTAAACATTTTTGTGTACCCTAAACTGTTTTAGACTGACCTTAGGCGGATTTTTTTGGGAAGGCGAGAACATTGGTGTATTTGGTAAGCCTATGGCCTGTAGTTACCTCTGGAGACTGTCTCTCTTGTATACATACTCTCTAGGGGTCCCACTACCAGGGTCCCTCTAGGGTGCTCAACCAGGAAACGGCGAGCGGCAACAGTCTTCAGAGTGTTCCTATGGTGCCTCTTCGTGCATTTTTTGAAAAAACTCATATTATATTTAAGCAGACAAGATGGTTATATAAAAGGTCGGTGGAGTAGTGGTTAGTACGCTTTGGCTTTTAATATCGTAAACAAAGCTACCTCCGCTATGGTCAGGCCGTGGATGGGTGAACAAAACTTTGAGATCTCGAACTTCTCCGTGCTACGGAAGGCAAGTTAAGTTGTTACTCCCAGTTTTTATTGTACCGTTTCTAGCCACAAATCCGCATCGGGCCAGCGTGGTGGTGTTACGGCCCATACTTTTCATGCGTTTGTTTCCATGAAGAAGTTCTGTAGCAGCAGTGGGACGTATATAGGCTGAGGACAAGATGGTATAGGTAGGCTAGTATATTGGTAAAGAAAACATTGTGACAAAGAATAAATATTATCATAATTAACATAATGAATGTTACAAGCTTGTATTTGCTTGAAAACTAACTGCTTCACGTAGGCAAATAATACCGTAAGGGCGTATTAGTTACACACTGTTCAATTTTTGTTGACATATTCTAATAATTGTGATGATGATAGAGTCGTAATTTTACTATAAATGCAAATATTATTGTTACTTTAGTTACACAGTGTACTTGAATAATAGGATGTTTTTTGACTAGGTTACAGGTACAGGTACGTCATCATTGTTGTCTTTTGGAGGAGCAAATATTTGTTAGACCCTTTATAGAGGTTACTAGAGTTTCTAGATACTTATGTGGCACAGCAGATGACATAGTCAAAAACATGGAGACATACGGAATATGTGTGTAACTATTCGGCTAAATATTGGGTCCTTACCTATGAAATTGGTGTTTTTATTCTGTCTTAGCAATTTGCCCGTAACTATTAAGATTCAGAGTATTCCAAAAAAATAATTACCTCGTCTAAAAATTGACTATATTTTTGAGCTCTTTTGATTTGTTTTGATAATTTGTTGTAAGTTTAATTGTGTTAAAATTGGACACGGAGACAACTCTTTTTAAGTGCCTCCCGAGTACATCATTTTATTTGCAGTTACTTAAAAACGATAAATAATTTTATTTGAAGTGTGATATTACTCATATTACTAAAGCTTGTCTAATGATAGATGCCGAATATTATTATCTATGGATTTGTCGTTGTGAAGAAAACTGAAAAAATTTTAGTATGGAAAATGCAGAATTCCCTAAAATCTCCATACAAAACACCAATTTCATAGATAAGGACCTAATATCTAATGGTTTTATTATAAAAAAATTACGTGTAAATAATCTACCAGGAAGTAACTATATTCTATATAATGAAGGATTGTATGCTGACTTTTTTAAACAATACAATGCATACTTCGATAATGGACAAACATACTTGAGTAGACAATTAATTATATTTTATTGGCAAATTTTATATCTACACTGGCCATCACACAGCTTATTGATTCAAATAAATATTGAATTGCATTGTAAATATTAGGTGTGAACTTTATTTTATTTTATGAATAATTATTCAATTATACGGATGCTTTATTAATACAATAGTCTAACGCAACAAGTGAAGCAAAATAATATATAATTAAAATAGGGTGCAAATTCACGAATTATGCCAAAAGAATCGTAGGGAAAAATGTAATGCATTTTGCCGACACTGATATAATTTCCTATAAGTATGCCTGTCGAAATGCAATTATTACTTGAAAGTAAGATCTTTGCTGCACCGGAGAAAGCCTGTGCTTCGGTTTATGGCCGACGACGTCACACATCATTCTCTATGGACGTCTGTCTTGTCTTTGTGATTTCCACCAGACAATATTATCACAACTCTTATACAAATTTGAAAAACAATAAGGCTTTCTTGCACACTTTCGCACATACATTTATATTGTACGCTAGTATATTAAGCTAGTCTGTGCTGACGCACGATCTATAATTTAGAGGCGCAAGCATCTTGTTCATGACTTTGCTCGCCATAAAGAAGATTTTTAATCAAAAGTTTCCATTGAAAACAGGTTTACAAGGTACTGTTAATTTTTTATCCAATGTCACGGGTGGTAACGTAGGTAGGCACCTACTACTGTGATCCTTGTAGAAGTCGTAGGCATATGCGATTCTGGCACATATCATCGATATACCCCTCATATTGGAAAAGATCTTCGTATGGTGAATAATACAACAATTTATAAATTACTGTTTCTGCATTGAAATTTCACGCGTTATTTTTTAATGGTCAGAAAAGTAGACAAAATAGAAACATCAATTGTTTACGAATACCGGTGTTTAAGTATCTAGATTATATTTCAAATTGTGTTAAAACAATAGTTATGTATAATAATTGCGTGTGCAACAGATATTTTTTAAAAACGCTCAATGTTGTTAATATCTTCTTCGGGAGTATAAAACAGACTGGAAACATCGACTGAACAAAGAAATAAAACAACATATCAATAACAATTCTTATTTGGTTTTGGCCTTTTTAACAAGCTACGGAATTTTTTCTGCATTCGCACTGACCTAACATAGAAATTTCAAAGGTGCTTTGTAAGACCGTTTTTAAAGAACCCGACTTATAGCTTTGTTATTACAGCGCACATCATTTAACACAGAATAATACATAGTTAGTTTGAGCTCTTGCTTGACTTCAGTCAGATATCATCGTATTGTCTATCCCTTTTCCCTTATGTCGCTTCCTAGAAAACTGCTGAAGACGTCCATATGAGTATCAGGGAGTCCAAACAATTATTTACTGTAATAACTGTTAACTCATTATGTTCAACGATTGATTTGTAAATGCTCTAATAACCCAATGTTTAAAAGTTCGGCGACCTTGCTTACGTGACCGAGAAATACATACATTTATTTGATAATGTTCAAAATTCAAATTTTATGTAAATGTTTATTATATTTATCATCGTTAACAGAGCCAGTTAATGTATCCTTAGGAAAATTGTCTATGTAAATATTTAGCTTTGGAAATAAAAAAGTAATAACAATATTAGTTAAATTGTCTTTATGCAAATATCTATTGTAATTAGTCTGCTAATCAGCCAACGCGGAATATGCTTGTCGATTCCAATCGCTAGGCACGCGTTTGAAGAAAAACAATGGCTCATTATAATTTTTCTGGTGAGTCGTATTGTAAAATCTTTATGGGGGAAAATTTAATAAGTATTTGCAGTATCAGACCCCCTCTGCTTATTGTTCATAATGTACAAAGCAGTGGGTTCGTCATAGTTAGAAGCTGCTTTGTATGCGGGACCACCTTCTAAGTCAAAGACTTCTTAACGGTTAAGTATTCGTCACATGAACTGCTAAGTATTGACACATGTCACATACACGATTTAAGACAATGTTAAAAATGGGATATTTAAGGTAAAGAAATAAAGCCATCATTGCGTCAATATTTACTTTGTTACTTATAAGTGGTGCGTTATATGGGGCTCAAGTGTATCTTATGCCAAGAATATCTTAGCAGGGTCAACAGTACTACAAAGTAAGAAGGGCTTTGAGCTTCAATAAATTTACAGAATAAACATGATTTAAGTCATAGGTGAAAAAACAACAAGATGACGACATATGCATATAAAAATCATATCAAATAAATAACTACTGTCCATAGATGTTACGAAAACTTGTTCGCCCATGGCTCGTAAGAACCAAATAAATTATTGTCGAATTCAAACACGTGTGTATAAACTTTAAACAAATAGATTGAAACCAAACCTGCTTTCGAAAGTAAGAATTAACTGAAGCCAGCACCCATATGTGAATTTTGAAAATAAAAGCTGGATTCAAACAATTAAGGTGGACAATAATGTGTTATTAATAATTAAAATGTAAAAGTTATTTCATTCATTGGAACCCTGTGACCTTTATAACCGATTTTAACCGAACCGATTTCGGTATAGGAAGTCCATATCATTTATACTTTCACATTGATTCTTTTCTTCTCTCTACCTCGATGCGGCTTGGGTAAAAGCGAGACAGAAGTTTTCTCTGTTGATTTCGTCGGTGTTAAGCAAGACAAGGTATTAAGCAAGTTAAATAAACCGTCGACCTTAACACTGTATTTCGTGTAAATTGTTTTGTATGAACTAAAATAAGATCATAAGGTTATAACATCTAATAATATATTTAAAAAAAATCTAACGACGTATGTAATTGTGGCAGGTAGTGACGTAGTCTCGAATATTT
The DNA here is from genome assembly GCA_910589355.1 of Parapoynx stratiotata. Lineage (NCBI taxonomy): Eukaryota > Metazoa > Arthropoda > Insecta > Lepidoptera > Crambidae > Parapoynx > Parapoynx stratiotata. The sequence goes on from OU342461.1 coordinate 12,073,666, forward strand.
TCTTAAGATGTTAAGCAATGGCCAGCATCACACACCGTTCTTATCCATTAAACATATATACTTATCCCGTCCCATTTATTTACACAATTCATTTAATGATTTTTTACTGAAATATTTAGTAGAAAAAGTATGTGTGCAGTATTGTGCTCTCATATGTCATCCTCAGTATTGTTGGTTCATTGTCGTTTGATTCAACAGTAAGATCGAATATCGATACGTCAACGTCTGTAGGCGTATTGTAGGCATGTTATGATTATCATTTCATAACTGAACATACGATTCGAATACAGTCTTTTAGTTAGTTCAAATATTTTTATGTCGCATCGAAATTAGTCCGGTTAAGTTCGTATAGTTAATTCCGAAAATTTTTATTCCTAGTGAAGGAAACCTCAAACTTGTAGGCTGTGCCCGTTGTAAAGTCAATGAGGTCATCTGTTACTAATGTTCTAGGTAACATTTCGTGGTATACATTATACATATGAATATAAGGTGAAATATGGGTGTGTACGGCGTGTTTAAGTGACATTATAATAATGACGAATTAGGTCAATAAACACCAAAATAACCATTCACCAAAGTTTTTTTCATTTATTTACACCTGTCTTGTAGAAACTGACTTTCAGACTTCAGTAAATTACTAGAGGAGACTCTAGAGACCTTTGAATATTATTAGTATTGACGACGATGAGTCTTATCTAGACTTTCTATTAATGCGGATATGGGTTTCTTTATTTTTTAGTCTTTCACACTTATAATGCTACTGAAGTATCATTTAAAAAATATTACATGCAAAAATATTCAACCAAGACACACGTATTACAGAAAATAATTCCAACAAAGTATTTTTGTTAAAGCCAATGTAAACCACGATTCTTATTTAAATTCATTGGAATTAGATTTTTCAACTGAGGAAATAGTAAAACAGCATGTTGATTATGTTCCACTTTTCTAAACTCACTCTTAAAAGCACGTGTTCTTTAATTAGCATCGCATTCTTTATTACAACCATAAAATTTCCATTTACTTTTTTTGGTCTCTACTGGCCAAGTCTCTAGGAGCTACGAATGGGTATATGTGTAAGGACTAAGTATTAGGATAGACCTATTTTACAACGGCGAAAAGAAAGTTTGATGTAAGAAAAAGATCTATAAATCGTTTATAGCAAAAGCTACTTGTTACTTGCCTCGATCTGCGCAAGATTTTGCTGTCCGCTGAGTGTATTGAGACCTCATGCGCTGTATATCCAAAACGCGTGACGAGAGATGGCGTTATGATCACACATTACAACATATCATCAGAGTAATTGTATGCAACATAATACAACGGATGCATTATATAAGGCTTTCAAAATATCGTACATCACGCTTTCAAATAACTATATAGTATATAGATGTTCCGACGTAATTTTTTTCTCATTAAAGAAATTATAGTAACAGTAATAAAAACATCTTGAGCTTTTATGTTTTAGTCATGTAGATAGTTTCTTTTTAATACCATGTTTTTAGTTTTAAATTGAAATGAGGCTAGGACACTACTGTAACGACAGGTTACCGCATAAAACCTCGTAGTCTGTAAATACTTTATTATAATAATAATTATACTACATTATCTCCTTACTGATATTTTGTAAATAGGATAGGCTTACAGAAGACTAACAAAAAACCACGTTGAAAAAACAAAGTTGAACCACGTTGAACCCTTCGCCTACTATACCAAAATTTGACATCAATTCTTTATAAATGGCCACGAAGAATTGATGTCAACGTTAAGAGTTACATGAACGCTTGCGCAAACGCACGCAATGTGTTTAGACTGTCCGTTTACAGACTCTAATAATTGCCACGGAGGTCTATTCTACGTTAATTGGTACCTGGCTTAAGGGAGATTCTGGGTAATCATATTAATTCAAGTAAAGTAAATATGAAATATCATCACGTCTCATTCTCCGAATAGGCTGGCAGTGGTGTTAACGTACACATTTCGCCAGCAACATTATAGACCCATATAACAAACAGGTGGCTAGCCTGTCGCCCGCCATGCACCGGGCATAATGTGAGACAAGCGATTTTCACAATCAACTGTACATAAGTTTTATTCAAACTCAGTGGTACAGGCGCGATTATGGAACGAGTAGTGCCATCTTTTCCAACTCGGCTACCGCTGTCTTAAACAAAATGAATAAAACAATTTCACAATAATATAATAAGAAAACAATTAGCTATAGCCATATTAAGAAGAAAACAAGCAGATATCAAGGGAAACTGAAACTCTATACTCCAAAGAATCAAATAAAATTAGACCCATTTGCAACAAAAACAGAAAAAAAAATGCCAAAGTTTACGGAACATATTACAGACAGGTTAAGCTTATAGCTTAAGTTATTTAAAGAACAATGGCGTACAAAGTACTAACCACATTATCTATTTAGTGCATATTTTTTTGCAATTTATTTTGAGGAAAATAAGCAATACTTTTGTTAATGTTAGTGAAGCATTGTTAATGTTAGTGAAGCATTATTCACGCTGTCTCTTTCAAAAGGTAACAATTTTTTTTAATTATTACGATTTATTAGCCGAATCGGGGAAGACGGCACTACTCGTTCAGTAGTAGCGGGTTTGATCGCACGGGCTGAACCACTGAGTTAGAATAAAACTTAAAGTTGTTTGTGAATTTAGCTTAATATCGCTTGATGCCTCAGAATGTGCCCAGTGGTTACATCGGGAATTAACAAACCTAGCCTGAACACCTGTGCCTACACTCCGGTAAAAGGCGTTATGATGATTTATAAAATTGTTTGCTATTGATATACATGGACCAATATAATTGAGTTAAAGTGCCTACCGCCTTGCAGTGACCAACATACTATCTTTCCTTGGGATAGATGGCATTGCATTCCCAGTATGGCTAACGTAATGGGCTCTCGTTGTAGTACCGAGCTATTGTTCCTCAGGTGGTCAATACTACTAGCCTTGTAGAAGCCCTAATGAAATGCTCTAATAAACATTGTAATACCTAATTTTTAGATCGTTGGGGAACTATGTGATTGTTACTTAGAATTATTATTGTTGTTTGATATTCTTACTTAAACGTGTCTTAGTAGAAATTGCCGGAAATTTGTAACCAAATCAAATCAAATCAATCTTTATTTAACCAAAATCAAGGAAAATAATAACCTTGAAATGTTAACATTAATTCTAACCTCGAAAATATACATGGAGCCATGTTGTGTAATAAATAACCTTGAACTTAATAACTTAAATAAATAGTTAGAAATCATTGTTTATAGGCACAGTATCACTCCCAAAACATTATAAAGTTTTGCCTCTATTGGACGGCCCATACTGTATTGTGGTTCGAGGAGGTTTGCTTCTTGTTATAAAAACAACAAAGTTTCATGCAATGTATTAAGTTAAATGAAGACTGTATAACACTTTAGAATATATAAAGATTTTTACACATAACTATCGAGGCTATATAAATTTGCCAGATCTTAACAATACGTCGTAATTCACAGTTACGGAGCAGTTATATCTGCAGTAGTAAATTATAATAATTACACCCTAAACTAAGCTCACCATGGATAATATAAGTTGGGCAGTCATTTAATTATTTGGATAGCAAAAAAAGTCAGCCAAAAAATCATTTGGTAGCAAACAAATATTTTGTCAGCATATATTAGGGCGGCAAAATAATTATTTGGTCAGCAAAATAATAAGTTGAGCTAAACCGTCAAATGTATTATTTTTAAAAGTATTAATATCGTACTTATACCAAAATTCCAAGCTGCATAATAATATTTGAATAAATTGGCCGTGACATACAGGTGGACAAGGAAATGTTCTCCAATGAAAATAACAAAATTTATCTAATAATTTGGTCTGAATTCTGATACGGCACACATGTAAACAAAATTTAGGTAATCTAACATAGATATAATTTTAAAAACTATGCAAATTGGACTATTATCTAAATAAAAGTGACATCGGTCTAGAAACTTTTAAAAGAAAAGTCTAAATTGTTATTTATTAGTCACACTTTTTACGTAGATATTGCACATAAATATATATATATTTTTGTTTATTGTTCATGACAATGGATACCGAGTCTTTCAGTCGTATACATTGTGGTGTGTAATCTAGTTTTTAGTAGTATTAAGTCTTCATTTGCATTGAAATGTAAGTGTAACACATTTCAATGCATCTTGGGAGAGTTTGGCGCCAAACGGTCCATGATAGACACTCTACCTCCATTGATGAGGTGGATTACCACGATAAAAAACTCATTACTTTTCACACCACTTGACGCTTATTTCAATGATCCTCCACATCGCACATCATCACAGACACTTATTATATAAAACTACACTGATTTTACGTAACAATATCCACTCCGAAACAATATTATAATCATCGAAATAAAATAAAAAAAACTCCATTAAAATATACTGTAGACTGATGACTAATGGTTGATTCCGCCGTTTCGCGCAAAAAACACCGTTCCGTGGAATAAAAAAAAATATCGATTTAAGTTTTGTTTTTTTTTATTGATTCATCTAAGAACATCCCCAGATTCTAAAAAACGGAAAGGCACTTTTTTATCTTATTTAGATACGGAGAAAATAACAATTAAAAATTACCAGATGGACGGTGATGAAAACTGTAAGGATTGTAATGAACTTGCAAGCGATGATAATGATTTAAGTCGGGATGGTAATGAAATACCGCAGAACAGTACTGTAACTAGATGGGATTATAATGAATTATAAAAGGCGGTAATTTATGAAAGAAAAACAAAACAGCACTATTTTCTTAATAAACGTTTTTTATTACTATTCAGCTTTTTATTTCAGTCTCGAATAGTAACCTAATTAAAGAATGTCATGTAGTAGCCAACTATCTAACACAATCTCACAATATTTACTTAAAAAAAGCAACTAACAATTCGATAAAAGTAATTTTGAACGCTAGAGAGTGCAAAATCACAATATACAAACTAAAAACAATATTCCTTATCTTTATTATAATTTTCTGATATATAATACCTGTATTCGCAATAAATAAATTGAATTGAATTGAATATAATAATAATATATACCCAGTAATAGGAACTTAAGTAGTGTTTTGGGTCGTTGTCGCATAATCACAGTATTTACTCATAAAAACAACTTACACATCTATAAAAGTAATTTTGGATAACTTAAGCTAGAGTGCAAATCACAATATAATAATATACTTACAAACAAAAAAAAAATATTAAAAAATCCTTTATCACTTATCACTTCTATTATCATAATCAACACGGTCTATAAACTTTTATTAATTTTTATCTTTTTTTTCTTATTACTAACTATTTTATTATTAACTATTTTAAAGTATGTTGTGCCTAATCATCACTATCATCTGAGTCGTCGAAAAAAGTGTGCTTTTAAAATTGTTTTTCTGATGGAGTTGATTTAACGAAAGTCTCAAATTGCTGTTGGTGTTCAGAAGTTTTACATACTACATCTAGTTGTTTTGGGTTTCGATTTTCCTTTGGTATCTTATAAAATGTATTGTTTCTCAACTAAAACGTACGTCAGATAATATTTTGACTGTAGGAGATGTTGGTGTAGTAGAAGTTTTATATACATTTATCAACGGTGAGAGCTGTAAGTCGCTTGGACCCTGTAAATATCTAATTCATCCATGTTGTTCAAAATTGTTGTTGTATCTATACTTAATACTGACTAATTGTCAAAAGAGGCTTCGATTTTATCACACTGATTATTGGATTGACCTCTCTCCATATCACCGTAATTATCAGAATGAAGAAAGCCTATAATTATGATTATTATGTATACAATAAGTGCAACCTTGACAATCTAAGCTACTAAATGTTAAAGTTTTATTATTATCAGCAGCTCAGACGCATTGATGAACTTGCATTGATCCCTTAAATGTTGGAATGTTGGGCGGAAATGTTTTACCTTCAATATCACTCTCTGTTACCATATCAACATGTACATTTCGTACATTTTTAGTAACTAACGACCAAAAATCTTCATAACAACCAACATCTCCGCCATGCTTAATAAAATTGTTAGCAGTTCTTTTGACGACGGCACCAATCCCATACAGAGCTCCTTGCCTTGGCCGGATTCTTGATAATTCCATGTGACCTTAGTTATATTTGGGTAATAATAGTGCAGAATGATTTAGTTTTATTATTTGCGTTACTGTCTTTATAGTATAGAACTCCAGTATGTAGGGATACTTGTTTTCTACTTCCACCGAAATAAAAGGACTGTATCTCTTCATTAAACTTCAGGTTATAATTCTCGCTAAAGTCTACGTGCACGAGTATCTCTTTGTCTTTTAAATTTTGTTTACGTTGTTTGATAGCTTCATATTGTACTGTAATATTTAGATTGTGTTTTAAAAATGTGTCTAGAGTTGACTCTAGTACAAATACTTCATTACCTTCCGAAACAGTTCATTACCTTCCTGCAAGAAAGGTGGAAGGAACGGATGGTAATGAGATGGAGATGAATGAGAAATTTAAACATTTATTTTAATAATTTCGCCACAAAATGTATTATAAACTTGATATTAGTATGGGAATATAATTATTAATAGAGAAGAACATATGGGGTAAATATAATAATCTACTTGTTAAAATGCCTTGAGAAATTGCAGGAATGTAATGAACAGATTTTTGGACGAAACACTATCAACAAGGTAAAGAACGTAAATAATTTTGCTAGCAATGCACACACGTCCACCAAGATTAGTTGTCACCTACGACTGGCCTGTAGAAACACGTTGAAACTATAACTTTATTAGGGATGTTACAATTATCGACGATATGAAAGAGTTTCTCGATACGGATGGCGATGACATTTTTTCCGTTACAATTTTAAAAGTTAGCTGTTCTTGTATTATTGTTGAAATAAATACATAATGAAAATACTTAATTAAAAGGTTTTGAGTTTGGGTTTCATATAAAATATTAAGAAAAGTCATAAATTAAAAAGCAAACTAATAAATGTGAAAATTCCCGACGAGAATCCTATCTGGAAACAGAGAGGAATGATTTTTGAGGTAGTTTTTTATTTTTGTTTCATAAACTAACTGATTAATTTGAAATATTAACGATGCAACTTTTAAGGATTTTATGTTTGTTCTTACTGTAAAAATTAGATTTAAGACAAAAACATGTAAAATAGGGAAATTCGCATGGAATTGCTTTTTGCACGAAATGGCGGAATCAACCTAATAGAGTATAGTCACTATAAAAATAAAATTTTTATTGATCATTACAAATTAATTGATATTTCTAGTCGAACTTATTTAAATATTATTTATATTTTTTTAAATTATGCTTATTAAATGACTTAGTACTAAATTTTACTTTTAGTTACTTATAAGCTTTTATAATCTAAAAATATTTTTTTGATTGGTTTAATGAGATTAAGGTAATTACAAATTATGCTATATATTGTGTGTGTGCTGATAGTGATAAGAATAGATTTACATAACAATATAATTAGTTGTGACGTTGAAAACTGATTAAAAATGATTACGTGATGGGAAAAATATTTGATAATAGGTAATAACTTTTTTGGCAACTCAGTTTAAAACTGTATCGCAGGCATTAGCGCTCAACTGATACATATTTTTTATTTCAAAATTAAAATTAAATACTTAAATTAAATTACGTTACATAAATGTTTAAATACCAACAGCAAATTACTACTTAAAATATTTCATGCGTAAGAGTATAATAATATGTGTGAAAAGAGTTTTCGATATTGTGTGAAAATTTAACAAGTTCATGAAACTAAATAAAAGGGGAGGAATTTTCATTTCAAACAAAAGTTCTGAAACGTGTTTGAATTTTGAAAAATCGTTAAGGAAATATAAAGCTACTAACTAGGTTTGAGAACAATTAAATTTAAAAAAGTACAAATTTAAATATTGTAGAGTTATAGAAATATCCCACACGTTTTATTAAAAATAAATATGTACTTTTATTAATTTTTAACCATACACAAACCAAAATTCTTATCTTCCTTATCAATCTACCTTTTCACATTTGAATATTTATGTATACTTACATATTGCTATTTTTTCTTTATAAATACAAAATATTGTCTTGCACGTTGATGTTTTTGAAACAATTCTTTTTAATCAGATATTTATTACTTTACATTTACACATTCTTAATATAAAGACAATTTATATTTTATACTACATAGGTTGCAAAATTAATAATGTATGTTAGCACCTCTTCCTGCATCTTTGGGGAGAGAGGCGTAATATGTTATATTGCAACGTAAGTTTTATGTAATAAAAAGTCCCAATAAGAGTCAGCAAACGCATGGAATTATTTTATATTAATTATATTATTTAAAGATATTTTTAATACAGCAATAATTATTATTTCACTATAAAAATTTAATTTACTAATTACTATATAAATTCTAGTAATAATTAGCTATTTAAATAGATAATTTTGTCGATGATAAAAGATATCGAATTGATTAAATTCGCACACTGCCAAATATATTGTCAGATTTTTACTCGTATTAAAAATGTACAGTGCAAGAAAACAAACGACTTACCAATTGATTGCAATAAAAAGCTGTGATTAACAAATACCAAAACTTTTGTTCTGCAACTTCGCCGAAAAGTTCAAAACCAGTTTCCCGCGTCCGTAACTTCTTTTGGCCACGCAAAGGAAGTAAATACGTTCGGCCGGCTTGCGTGCTAGCGGCTTTCTGTTGTGATTGTGACGAGTGGCGGATACGCTCGGGTGGGGTGTCAGTGATTGCGCCCATACTTGATAATAACACCGTGGGAGATAGAAACAAGGTGCACCTCTAGTCTATCTGTACCGGAGTGTAGTGCCAAGAAACACAATCGGCCTTCCATGTAGGTAGAAAGTCGCATCATAATTTATACTAAGCATGATTGATGACTATCTCATCAACAGTGTACGTTATGCAAAAACTACACAAAGCAAGGCTTTCTATGAATGATATGACGTTTTCTCGAGTTTATTAAAATCAATCAGAATGGATTTTGCTCAATTTCCATTTTTAAATCTAAAACCCTATCAATTACACATTGTTTTTAATTTTTTTGTGCGAAGATGAATCCTTTTAGGAACAAATTCACAAAAACAGTTCATATACGATCAGTTAAGTTCTTGATTCAATTACCTAATTAAAATTAAACTAGAATAAATAATTAAGCAGCAACCTTTACGATCCCAATTGTACTTGCATTAGTTCATTTACATTAGCCTAACCAACGTTCTGCGAGGCACAACGTGATTAACCGAGTTATTTTGAAGGTTTAGTAAACGTATCTAATATTCAATGTAGTTATTGAAGTAGATTACGTACTCCGAGTTCACTGTAGCTTAATTATTATTACAAACCTAATGTTTTATTTCTTAGACGCCTTGACGTTGCTGTAGAGTCGGTGTAGGGGACTAATCATTTCATACACTAATAATTTAAATACAATTTGTGGTATAGTTTATAAATAATTGGCTTTTCAAATTAAAATCAAATAAGTGCTACGGGGTCGCTCGGCAGACTATATACAGGGCATCGTAAATTGAGAAAAACGGTAAAACTTGCGTTGCAAGAATTTTCACCGGCAGCATATCTAATGGTAAAATCTACATTTATGTCAAGTTTGGCACGAAAAGTTGTAAATATAATACAAATTAATTCTTTTTATAGCTTTAGCTATGTTAATTAGACTTTTAAGATCTTTTTTATTGATTGAGACATTGTAGATGAAAATGTATGAAAAGATAATGGAAAATGTAGACCTACAAACTATCCTACAAGTTTCTATTTTGAGAAATGTTTTGATCTTTATAAATTTAAGAATGGACGAGTATCTTATAATAATAAGTAGGTAATAAGTAGGAATCTTGTATGTGACGATGCGAACTTGTCGATTTTTTAACGTTATTCTCAGGATCGGCCTCTTAGTAGTTTTCAATGAGGATCATTTTGGTCTGAGACAAAAGGTAAACAAACCATAAAAAGTGTTCTTTAAGATGTCAGTAAGTACTTCATTGCCGAAATGTTTAAAAAAATAAAATATTAAATTTTTTATTACTACAAACTTTTTAAATTATGATGAAATAAAAAATGATTGTCACCTTCAAAAATTTTTGGTACGTTTACATCAATGTTATTTTTTTACCGTAAGTTTAGATTATCTAAAAGACATAAGACGAACAAATAAGGATAAAGTACACAATGAGGATATAGCTACTCCTTTTCCCATTTTATTATAAAAATGGAAGCCCATATTTTTTGTCCCAGGATTGGATAAAAAGTTTGAGAATCACAAATTCTTTGTTAACCTTTTGTCTCAGATCAAAATTGATATTATTTAGACAAAACAGGTATATGTACTTATCAATTTTAAATAACTGAGTAGCAATGTTTTTGTTGGAATACCATGTTTTTTTACTTGTCATCTGATCTAAGTAATGGCGTGACGTGAATTGTCTATTATCAACCCGGTTTATAGTGAAACAGGAGCATGGGGTCGTCACCTAGATTTTATTGGATTTATTTGCAAAGTTTGGCACTCGTTGCTATAGTAACTTACTAATAGAGCTATTTTTATATTTCGAGTCCACTTATTTTGCTTTTATCACGCGATTCGGTATCACTCTATTTGACGTAATGATAATTATGTTCATTCACAGTTCACGCTAATGTAGTTTAAAAAGCCCTCTAGGCCGTTTCATCACCGAGCAGTATACTCTCATACGAGTACATGTAGCCTATCAATGGTCAGACATAATAGCTTTTATTGTTAGTGAACACCGGTGCTCGCGCTGTCCCTCAAGAGGAAATACTTTTTTTTACTGAAACAGTCCTAATACGGCCATGGTAGGCCTGTAAGCAGGGCCGTCTCCTAATCCTCCATATCTAAATATGCTGCAACTACAATACATAGACTTATAATGTACCTCTATAGCAGTTATATGAGAGGAAAACCTAAAGCAATCAATTTGTGTTTTCAAACACGGACTTTGCCACTATCAACTTTATAATTAATTGCTCCGAATATACCTACGTATTTATAAGATATTCTAAAAAGATAGACTTTTTAGACTATCTTTTAACAGAACGGATTAAAATAAAAAACAGATTATATTTTGATATCCGTAATTACTATGTGTCCTATGTGTCAATAAAAATATTCACATACTTAAATCAATGTGCGAAAAACAATCCTTTTTTCTTTAAGTTTAATTGCCGTAAATAGGCATTTTTTTATTTAATTGAACTTGCTTAGTTATGTCATTACCTATATTTCAACAATAAAAATAATTCAGATTTTAATGACAACCCCCGTTGCCACATGTGTCGTCATTTCAACGGTTCCGGATTCGAGTCCCGGTGGGGGGTGAGGTTTATTATGGTAAATACAAACTATTTTCCAGTCATGGATAGATTTTTTATTATCTCTATCGTCTATTATATTAAGTGGCGATCAGTCCATAGAAGGTCTTGTCGTCCAATGGAAGCTGGAAGGCATTAGGAAGGTCCACGCGTTGGACTGCGTCCTTATTCTGTACTGTCGGAAACTAAACGAATCAAGGAATCTCTATTCCTGTCCTTTTTTATTGCGGAGAATTAGAGCGAAAAGGGCCGTGCTTTTCCGAATCGAATCCGCGAACCGACAGCTTAGAATAGGGGGCAGATCAAGACTTCCGTGGGTGGTTGTGAACGATAGCAGTAGGATGACCTCGAGGGGCGAGACGTCGTGAAGCGCATTACATTTGCCCCTTCCGGTACTACCTACTCATAGAAATCACTACCACTCTATCAAGAGATAAGAAGAAGAAAATTGTAATTATAAATTTATCTTTGTAATTACAATTATTGCAAAAGTGTGGGTGTGTATGAACTACGTTTAGAGATATTTACGTGATAATTGGTTGTACTTACTAGTATTTTATCTTTATCATTAAGCTGCTTACCTTGGGGTGGTTAATATTAAATAAAATCAAAACCTTAAATATCTTTTACATAAATAAAGACATAAAAAGGAAGGCACAGGATACAATAAAGAATAAACAGTAACATAAGTACCTACCTACACCAAATGGTCAATTAGGACCTTAGGACCCGGTCTCAGCATAATTGCTGCATCAGGATAAACCACATTATAAACCAATGCAGCGCTTGTATTCTGACCGCGCCGTGGACCGGGCTTATTGAAATACGAAAAAACTAAACAAAAGCACATCACAACAACCATAAAAATATCACAATAAACATTTTTAATTTGACACATTTACTTTCATAGAAATAGTACATTGTTCAACAAGGGTTGAAACTGACTTATTTAGTCCCGAGACAGGGGTCTCGGAAGTAAAACTAAATAAAATAACACATAATAATATAACAAAATAACCTTTTGATTCCTTCTATTTGAAAAGTGTCGTTTTGGACCACGATAAGTGGAAGCAAGAAAAGAGATTTGAAATTAGAACACGTATCATTCATAGAAATAGAACACAAGAGCAATAACTATAAAATGAAATGAGTGAAATTAATGAATTTAACGAAATTGTTGAAATGATTGACTGTCTTTAATTTATTTTCTCATAGAAAGGGGACGAAAAATAGAGTGTATAATTCAAGAGCAAACTATTTTACCTCGGGCGATGTACTGAAACTAGCGCCCTCGCAGTAAAAATACTACTTTGCTCCTGTTTACTCTTAGACTTTGCTCCATTGATAAACAATCTACTATTTTTACTAAAATATAATACGTTTAACAACGGCCTCCTTGGTATAGTAGCGCCATCTAGTAATCGCTGAGAGTAATCGTATACACACTTTCATCTGTTTTGTCTACACGTGGACAAAACAGACGAAAGTATGTGTCCAGGCTCACGAGAAATCCTGTAGGAGATCTGCAAACGTTACATACAATCGGCGGCTTTGCTATAACAATTATCGTAGGAGTCACTTGTCTACTAGTATGACGTTTATAATTCGAGACAGACCTTAACGAACCTTCGCAATGTAAACATTGATTATTTATTAAATTAATATTAAGTATTTTTGGGCGTTTAAATTGAGCTCCATTGTGTACCCTAAATATACAGTATGTATACAATTACGATTTTAACATCTCGGTAAAACAAAACAATGTTAAAATGGCCTTCTTGGACCTCCTCGTAGATTTTGTACTAAGTCTATGGACTTCCTTGGCTTAGTGGCGCCATGTAGTTTGTAGCTTGATATACCTACATATAGTCGATTTATCAGGTTTTGAATTACAGCTAGCTGTCAGTTATTTTTTGTCAGACGAAAAGTACCTACTACTTTTATTGCGGTTTTTTGAAATCACCGACCTACCTACTTTTTGTTGAACAATATACTATTATGTATGATAAATAGAAACAAGAGACGCCTGACGTCTGAATGTATGCAAGTGCTATTCTAATAACTTTTGCAGGATTACATAAATAAGGAGAAAAGGTGCTATTAATATCAGACATGATCAGACACTTATTATTTATTATTATGTGATAATTTATTGTACACAATATACACAGGATTATACAAGGAAGAAAATATAACATACAATAACAGGTAGGGCCTATTTCTATAAGAAATTTCTTCCAACCCACCTGCGACCTATCGCAGGAGTTGTGCTCTAAGAACATTATCACACACCATGACCATTAGTGTTTATTATGAATATCACTTGCCCTACACTGTGCCCGGTGCATTGTAAACATCTCGCTGCATTACTTATGCACCAAAACCTCAGAGTAAACAGAACTGGAGTAGCCATTAGTCAATTTCTCAAACATTTTTTTCTGCCATTTCTTGCGGGGGGTGAGGTTACCACTACACTCAAAGCCAGCCGTTCTTACAAATGCACACATGCATAATTCGACACACAAATTTAAATTTCACGCACACACACGCTTAAAATAGTCACGTGGGGTGTGCGTTTTGACAACGTCACAGCCGCACTCCCCACGAGACTAGCGTTCGAAATTTGAAATCGTAGAATTCTAAAACATGAAATAATGAAGTAAATAATCATGAAATCTTAAAAATTATAATTACAAATAAAAGGTGACACCATCCTTTAGCATACTCGATGTTTTCTATTTATTTTTACAACAAAAAACAGCACAGGCAGGCATTTTTACGGGAGCTCTGTTCGCCGCAACGTTTACAATGTTATGGCTGTCAAAATGGCGGCTCAACTAGTTTTATTAAACGTGCAAGCATCCGATGCTTGTGCATTTGGCAGAGGGGAATGTTAGACAAAGGCTACTCCAGTTCTGTTTACTCTGAGACCAAAACACATCTAACAAATGTGGCTATTAATTCCTTCTACCTGCTCCTCCGTTGTTAAAGAGCATTATTTTAATACTTTTTTGTCAGTGGTATTTTGTTTATTACTAATATACAAAATACCACTGACATACGAAATACTACAATAAAAACAATATAGGTAATGGCTGTATTTTTTAGGTTTTTTGCGTTTACTATCTTTTTTAGTTCTGTTGTTTTTTTGTTATAAAATTCTCCCATGTAGGGAAGGCAAAGGGAACGGAGCCCATACAGCCAAGTCTTCAGTATATATTTCTTCAGTAGCTTGCATTGAAATGCTGGTGTAATGCATTTCAATGCATCGTGGGAGAGTTTGACGTCAAACGATCGATGGCTGTACAATTATGACAAGGTTCTATTGGCGAAGTAAGTAAAAATGCAAGCAACCAATGCAAATTACTGTATATTGCGAAGAAGTCATCAATACAAAATGTACACATTGTTAAGGTAAATTACAAGTATAACTTATTAGCGTGATGTAAAAACCATCAGCGCCATCTATTGGTGGAATTAGGAACTAATTCTAGCTCTATACAAAGTAGTTCACGCGAGTTGTAGTAAACGATAGCGCGATTCAGAAACGTGCAGCGCCATCTGTGATTATTTATAAGAACTAATTCTACATTATTTTAGGTTAAACAAGTATTAGTATTATTTAGTATGTAAGTAAATTGTATTAGTATTATGACAATAATTATGTATTTAGAATAATGTTTTGTCGTAGTATGTAAGTAATTGCATGTCTATTTATATAATTAGACATACCGCCCACCAAGGACATATTGCAGTATGTCCTTTAAAAAAGGAGCAATTACTTTAAATTAATAAAAAAAACTTAAAACTAGATAACAATACATTTATATAAAATTTCAAATTACTCTGCAACAGGCAATACACATATTTTTGAAACAGGCCTTTTAACTAGGGAATTTTTGGTTCTGATAGTTACTACTCTGGTAATTTTGTCAGGGCCAGGATGCTTTGTTTCTATTTTTCCTAAAAGCCATCTACCAGGGGGCATGTCGTCTTCCTTGATTAACACTATTCTACCAATCTCAGGCTCTGGAGTATGACATGCCCACTTGTGGCGTTGCAGAAATTGATTTAAGTAGTCCTGCGACCATTGTCGCCAGAAATCTTGCAACATTCTTTGTAACAGTTGCCACCGCTTTAGAGAACTAATATTAGCCCTGTCAAAATTCGAATCTGGTACTAAAACGAGTGGTTCTCCTACCAAGAAATGCCCAGGCGTTAAAATTTGACAATCAGTGTCTGAAATTGAAGAAAGAGGCCTAGAATTAAGGCAGGCCTCAATTTGAGCTAGCACCGTAGCCATCTCCTCAAAGGTAAGTGTGGAATTACCCACTACTCTCTTGAGGTGGTGTTTGGCAGACTTGATACCCGCCTCCCACAAACCTCCAAAATTTGGGGCATGTGGGGGAATAAAATTCCATTGAGTTCCATTACTCGATAAATACTCTACCAAATTAGAGACAAACTTGGACCTTTCATCCTTAAATAACTGAGCTAATTCGCGTGCCGCTCCGACAAAATTGGTGCCATTGTCGCTGTGGAGTTCAGCACAACGACCACGTCTTGCCACAAACCTCCGAAATGCAGCTAAAAAACCCTTTGACGTCATGTCACTTACTGCTTCCAAGTGAATTGCACGAGTGGACATACAAATGAACAAGGCTATATATCCCTTGTAGGATTTGTTACCTCGGCCTTTGGACACACGAATGTTAATAGGTCCCGCATAATCGACGCCGCTGCATAAAAATGGCTTATTGGGTGTCACGCGCTGAGAAGGTAGTTGACCCATTAGCTGAGTAGTAATCTTACCTAAGTGTCTGCAGCATATTACACAACTGCGACAGTACGATTTCACAGCCACCTTAACACCCATTATCCAGTACTTCGTTCTGATGTACGCTATCATGGCTTGTAGCCCTCCATGCATGGTTTTCAAATGAGCATCAGCAATCAGAAGTTTAGACAGAAAAGAATCTTTAGTAATGAGGACTGGATGTTTTTGGCCATATTCCAGATTCGACTGTTCTAGCCTTCCTCCTATCCTAATAATTCCTTCTGAGTCTACAAACAAGTTTAAAGATTTATATTTTGTATTTTTTGTCTCTATTTGTCCTTTCGTTCTTAGCTCTTTCAGCTCTTCAAACAAACTCTCGTTTTGTGACTTTATGATACAAGTATTCATCGCATCCTCAATTTCGAAACTAGATAACTGTTTATTATACTGAATCCTAGCTACATTATGTCTTAATTTAAAAAATCTCTTACAGTAAGCTATAACCCGCAGCAATTTATAAAGCGATGAGTATTTGTACCATAATGGAAATTTGTCTATCGTATACGTGTGAACTTTCACCTCTTCAAGTTTTGTAACTAAATGTTTAGGTTTCCTATATACAATCTCCGGTAGACTCAGAAAATGTGGACCATTAAACCAAATCGAGGTATTTCCCAACTCTCTTGGATGAACACCACGAGAAGCATAGTCGGCTGGGTTTTCCTTAGACGACACATGAGACCAATACTGTGTGTCTAAAGTTGTAAGGATCTTGGACACCCTATTACCTACAAAGGTCTTCCAGCGACTAGGGTGACTGTTCAACCAGGCAAGCACAATTTCTGAATCAGTCCATGCATGCAAGTTCTCCTTGGACACATTCATAGTATTCCCTACTTCTAGCATCAGTTTAGTCAACAGAACAGCTCCACAAAGTTCCAGTTTTGGAATGGACACCTGCTTTATGGGAGCTACCTTTGTTTTGGAAGTAACTAAAGATACGTGCACTTCCCCATTTGAGTTTATGACTCTAATGTACACTACAGCCGCATACGCCATTTTGGATGCATCTGAGAAGCCATGCAACTCAACCTTGGTATCACCCGCCTTCGTGTACAACCATCGTGGAATTTTAATATCAACAAGACAAGACAAATCCTTTCGGTAAGTAATCCATTCATTATACAAGTTGTCAGGAACCCTTTGATCCCAACCTATCCCTGTTAACCACAATTTTTGTATTAAAATTTTAGCTAAAATAATGCTAGGTGCCAACCAACCTAGCGGATCAAACAACCTAGATATGTCTGATATAATTTTTCTTTTGCTTACAGGTCCCGACAATGGCTGTAGATCAACAGAATACTGAAATACGTCAGCATGTGGATTCCAGGTAAGTCCGAGAATTTTGGTAATATCGTCCAGCTTTATCTGTAGCTTTCCTTCTTCATCTTTTTTTTCCATGCTTATTTTTTCTAATAATTGCTGACTATTGCTTTTCCATTTTTGAAGTTGAAATCCTGCCTTTTCTAATATATATTTAATTTTATTATAAATTTTAAAACCCTCTTCTACATTCTGCGCTCCTGTCATCAAATCATCACAATAAAAATCATTCAAAATGATTTTCTGTACCCAAGAGCAATCAGGAGCTTCATCGAATGCCACCTGTTGCAGGGAACGTATAGCTAAAAATGGAGCCGATGCAGTTCCAAACGTGACTGTTATTAATTCAAACTCTTCAATTTCCTTTTCAGGGTCATCCCGCCACAGAATTCGTTGAAACATTGTGTCTTCTCTATTAACTAATACCTGTCGGTACATTTTGATTATGTCAGCGACTATACATATTGGGTGACATCTCCAACGCATCATTATGTTTCGCAACTCAGACTGTACCGTGGGACCAACTAACAGGTTATCATTAAGCGATACTCCGTTACTCCCCTTACAGGACGCGTCGAAGACAACACGCACCTTTGTCGTTTCCCTTTCGTTCCGGACGACTGCATGATGAGGTAAGTATAAACCATTTCCTTTATTTTCCTTAGGTACCTTTACCATATGCTTTAAATGTAAATATTCATGTATGACCCTAGTATATTCTCTTTTTAAATCAATATTTCTTAATAATTTTATTTCTAAGCCCTTGAATCTTTTTTCAGCTATCGACCTAGAGTTGCCTTGCAAACAACTTCGTTCGCCACTACGAAACGGAAGTCTTACTATGTAACGACCAGACTCATCGCGAGTTGTGGTAGATGCATAGAACTGTTCACATTGATTTTCATCAATGTTAAGAACTTTATGTTCTCCGATCGGGTCAGCCTCTAGCTCCCAGAATTTCTTTAATAATTCATCTGAATGAATGCTAGAATGCATGACAGTAATGCTAGAAAAATCACTATTAGTTGGACCAACTGTCTCCGCTACACCAGAAATTATCCACCCTAGAGAGGTGTTTTGAGCTAAAAGTGTACCACTAGAATTTCTAACAATGCCCTCCTTAAGAATTTGGCTGTATATTTCAGCGCCTAATAAAATATCTATTTTATTTGGCCTGTGATACTCGGGATCAGCCAATTCATTGTCACTTAATTCAACCCATTCAACCTTAGTCACTCTTGCACTCGGCAATAGTGACGTAATAGTTTTCAAAACAAAAGCATGTATCACAAGACAAACGTTGGGATTTAAACGTGATTGAATTTTCAAAGCAACTGTAGCTTTAGATTCAATACTCTTAGACCCCCCTACACCTGTAATGGTGTGTCTTGACGACATCTTTTTCAAACCTAAATACTGAGCCACATCCTCCGTTATGAAAGATGCTTGTGACCCTTGGTCTAGCAAAGCCCTAACAATTCTATATGATCCGTCCTTTGACTTGGCCTTTACCAACGCCGTAGTTAACAGAACAGTCTCCCTATAGTTGCCTGTCGTAAAACAGGAGACTATTGTGTTGCTAGACCCCTCCTCCTTTGTGGAGGCCTTACCGACCGAACAGCCCCCAGTCGAACCACTCGTGTCAGTATCAAATCTAACTTTGGACTCCTCGCTACCTACATTTTCGCCAACAGAATTAGAACCCCCATTGGGGTGTAATATAGAATGGTGGCGTCTTTTACAAATATGACATTTAACGGTGTTTTTACAATTTTTTGCAGAGTGATTATTCGCCATACAAACAAAACATAACCCGTTTTCCTGAGCAAAGTTACGTCGAGTGTCAATATTTTCCCTTAGAAATTTCTTACAATGAGTAATTTTATGACCCGTTGCAGTGCAAAATGAACATACAAATTCTTTTTTATCCTTAACTAAATGAAATGATTGAGTACTTCTAGGAACATTGCGCTCAAAATTAGACTTACTATCTACATTTTCCAAACCGCGAAAACGCCCAGTCAAAAAATCTGTAAACTGTACAAATGTAGGTAACTCGTCGGTCACCTCAGACGAGACCTTAAGTTCCCATGCCTTCCGCGTCTCTCTGTCTAACTTCCCACTAATAATATGTATAATAAGTATATCCCAAGAAGAGACGTCTACACCCAAATTTTTTAAGGACTCTAAACAATCTGATGTAGTACTAACTAATCGCTTTAAATCATTTGCCGACTCGGATAGTAAACTTCTTTGATGTAACAAACGCTTTAGAATACCATTGGCAAGGAACCTTTTATTATTATACATACTTTCTAATTTATCCCAACAACTTTTATAATTTTCGGAAGTTACCTGTGTATTTCGTAATAGTTGTTCGGCATCCCCTGTCAAATGACCTTTTAAGTAGTATAATTTTTGCGCGTCATCCAAAGAATTATTCTTATGAACTAAGCCTAAAAACAAATCTCTAAACGTCTGCCATTCTACATATTTTCCCGAGAATATAGGTATTTTAATTTCTGGTAACTTGACACTATTACCTTGTACATGACTACTTGATTTGTTAGGCACATCACTAGTATTTTCCGACATTTTTAATTTACATAACATGTCTCGCATATCTGTTTTAAATTCAATATAAAACTCTTCGACATCATCATACATACAGTCTTTATGATAAGAAGAATTATACAAATCAGATTTCTTAACAGTACTAATTATTTTTACATGAGTTTCATAAAATAACTTCCATTGTTGTTCTAAATTTTCTAACCTAGTTTCGATGTATGAAATTGTCAGGCGGTCTTTAGGAGACTTTTTATAATTTGTTTTCGCCCTTACTAACTTAGACCTTATGTCTTCTTGAACATCAATTAAAGATTCCATTTTAATTTATTTTAAACAAGTCGAAAGCTAAACTTAATATGATATAAGTAAGTATGACTTTTTATTAGTTTTTTCAAACACAGAAATGTATTAAATCAACATCAACACATAGATAAAATCAATGTTAAACTTAACATTTAATATCTTTCAAACATGTATCAATAATCAAATAAAACTCTCATGTAAAATTTCAAACTTCAAAATTTTCCGAAAATATTCTAAGTGTTTTGAACAATAATTTCTATAGGAAATCCGGCATAGGTTCCCCGTCCCAACAGGTTTTCGCTTAAACTAATTACAAGTCCTAACTACAAACTAAATTAAACTAAAATTTTCAAAGTCCAAATTTCTTCCCAAATTTTCAAAGTTAAATTCTTCATAGAAATAAGGTTGAAAGTACTCACGATTTTACACCACACTCACTGACACTCGACTGCTCCTTTTGCCGACTACAGCGCTCCCTGGCGGCTGCTCGGCTGAACTTTTCTGCCCGCTCCTCCCGCTCGTGTCCTCCTCCGGTCACCTGCCGGTTCCTCCAGCTGCACAGCACCTTGCGTCTTGCTGGGGGTGTTCTGAGTAGCGATCCACTACTCAGTGTATGGACGTGGCGGGTGATAGCCTTTTATCACCACCGATGTGTAGGTCTATCAAAAAACTACCGAAAATCTCCAGCTCGAAGGACCATGTACAATTATGACAAGGTTCTATTGGCGAAGTAAGTAAAAATGCAAGCAACCAATGCAAATTACTGTATATTGCGAAGAAGTCATCAATACAAAATGTACACATTGTTAAGGTAAATTACAAGTAGAACTTATTAGCGTGATGTAAAAACCATCAGCGCCATCTATTGGTGGAATTAGGAACTAATTCTAGCTCTATACAAAGTAGTTCACGCGAGTTGTAGTAAACGATAGCGCGATTCAGAAACGTGCAGCGCCATCTGTGATTATTTATAAGAACTAATTCTACATTATTTTAGGTTAAACAAGTATTAGTATTATTTAGTATGTAAGTAAATTGTATTAGTATTATGACAATAATTATGTATTTAGAATAATGTTTTGTCGTAGTATGTAAGTAATTGCATGTCTATTTATATAATTAGACAATGGCAGACACTGTGGTGCTACTTGGATGAGGTGGATTAGCACGATAAAAAACTCATCACTTTTCACACCACTTGACGCTTATTTCGATAATCCTCCACATTGCACATCATCACAGTCATTTATTACACAAAACTACACTGATTTTTCGTAACAATATCCACTCCGAAACAATATTACAATTATCAAAATAAAAATCACGTCCGCCATAGTTGAATGCCGCCAAAACTCCCTTTTTTAGTTCTTTATAACTATTTTTTTACCTGCACTGGGACGGCAAAAGGTTACTGCCCATACAGCCTAGTCTTAAATTGTTTTGTTTTAATTAATTATCTTTTTTGGATGTTATTATATTTTTATGACAACAGTAATTTCATCCGTTAATTTCATTTGGAAATGCCATTTGTCTCGTAATTTGGCCTGTAATCTTCATAAAATTCAGTTAATTTTGATTTCCGCCGTTTTTGAACAGTAACTAATAATTATTATAACATGGAAAAATAGGACGGTGGAAAATTTATTCTTAATTTTCCGTTTTTTTTATTTTCCTGGTCAGGCTATAATAAAATCAATAAAATTCAAACAATAGAAATGAAAAATAATTAGATAGAGATAGATAGAAAGAAAATATATTGTTTGCAGAAAAATTGCTGTCTTTGAAGATCCTTTGCCTTTTATAAAATTGTACTTTTAAAATAACAAAACCCAAGATGACAAACATTTTTTTTCTCTCTTAGACATATCACGTAGTATCTCTTCTTAGTCTGTGGACATATCTCTCTAATCTGTGGTGGCGATTCTCTTGTCAACAACACCGGCACAGGTAGATTTTATTTGAAAGAAATCGTTCGTCGAAAGAAATTTTTACAATGTCTCATTTTAAGTTAATATCAACAACAAAAGCTTCCGATGTTATACCAGTAAATAAATATGTTTCTGAGAAAACTGGAATAACAGTAATTATAGCTGAAACGGAAGGACCATTGGTGAACGGGTTCTTCTGTCTGGGTAAGAAACAAATATTATCTATCTTAGTAAAGAAGCTTCGAAAAATTTAATTATCTTCTTCTTCTCTGGTTTTCCATACTCACACAATTAGTACACGTTTTAAAATTCCCGCAAAATTCATTGGTTATTTATTTTTCCAGCTACTGAAGCCCATGATGACGATGGGTTACCACACACACTGGAGCATCTTATTTTTCTGGGATCAGAGAGATACCCATATAAAGGTATATTAGATCTGCTGGCCAACCGGTGCATGGCACATGGAACAAATGCGTGGACAGACACTGATCACACATGCTATACTATTTACACTGCTGGAGACGCTGGAATGTTGACCCTACTTCCTATTTACTTGGACCATATTTTAAATCCAACTCTGTCTGAACAAGGATTTATAACTGAAGTACACCATGTCGATGGGGATGGTGAAGATGCTGGAGTGGTGTACTGTGAAATGCAGGGTCGGGAAAACTCTGCAGATAGCCGGTAATTTATAAATTTAAAACTTTAATTTCATATGTAATCTCTTTATGGTGTCTACACAATTTTCAAGACAATGATTGAACATAAAAGATTGAGACAAGATATTGAACATATTTTATTATTACAAATTTAGTTTATCATCATATGCATGCAAAGGTTTAATCAAGATTAAAGGATCTTAAAACATTTTTGAAAATGTTATATTTTTCGTACTGTTTATGAGGGTTGTGAAAATATCTTGTGTCTTTATATAGAAAACTTTCTTTATTATATTGAAGTATTCATAGTATTAAATGCCACTGTCTTATCTTTTGATTATTAATTATTGTGTTGTAACAAGTTACTTTTATATTATTTATAGCCTTTATTAACATAATTTATAATAACTTAATACAATTAAATCTAAACTAATATTTTGACATGCTCGGACCATTTTTTTAGCTGATCAATTAATATCATATTATTGTGTTATTTATCAGATGTGAGCTGCAGTTGTTACGGGCAATGTACCCAGACAGTGGGTATTCATCTGAAACAGGGGGTATCATGAAGAACTTAAGAATTTCAACTGATAACACCAAAGTAAGTGTAGACTACCCACTCTTTGTGTTTTGTAATACAATTTTTTATACTCACTGTGGGGTCCGGGAAAGGTATATGCCCCACCCTCAGCGAAAAGGGCTCTAAATATTATTAATCTGTCTTTGAAACTATGCCCTAGTGATTTGGCTTGCTTATCTTCTGTATTCATTATTGCTGTAGCCAGTAGGTCTAGTATCAATTTGACTCCAATATGTGAAATACCTACAAAAATTAAAAATTTCTTTTCATTTTCTGTTTAAAGGATCATCTGCACTTTTGTATGGGATCTGAGCATAACACCAACAGAAATAAAATGTGCTGTAATTTACTCTACTGCACTTCTTAATACCCTCCAAATACTTTTTAACCCTCAAATAGACCATGTTTCCCAGAAAAAATCCCCAAGATTGATTATTTATTTATACCACTTATTTTTGTTAAAAAAATACTATGTATTGAAATATCAATGGTAATCACTAATATCTAATAAATGTTTTGGGCGTGCAATGAAAGGCTTGAGATATGCTAACCCTAAAAATGATAAATCATTTTGACTGATAGAGACCAAATTGTTTAAAATGCGATAGTAGAACATTACTGTACTTGATAACAGACAAACAATCAGTAGGAAGTAATTTTTAAGTCTTAGCACGGCTCGAACCTTGCATATCACCCGCAGAACATTTATTTGCATGATTACTGTTGACATTTGAATAAAAGGTATAAATTCATAGTTGTTTTTAACAAATATGTGTGTTTTATCAACCAATCTTTGGGATCTTGTTTCGGGGTTCTTTTCTGTTGGTTCTACGTCCATTTTGCCCATGATCCTTTAGTAAAAAATGCCTCCTACTTGAAGTATCTTTAATTACGTGTATTTAAGTTAAGTAATAATTAAAGTAGTATTTAAATAAAGTATTTTTCTATATTTTCAGGTAAGAAATTTCCATAAGAAATTCTATCGTCCTGAGAACCTAACAGTCATACTGACAGGACAAATAGCATCTGAGGATGTATTTAAGGCTCTTGCTACTGTCGAGGATGACATCATAGCCAAGGTATTTATGCACATTTCATACTCAAACAATGTGCTAATTTTACGTGCTAGTGTTGTTGGACCTATTGTTAATGTCATGGATCAGTTACACCAAATTACTTTTTTGCATACAATTTCTGCATTTACCCACTTAATTACAATATAATTAGATTACAAAAGCAAAATTTTTATATTTCAATCACTAAAAATTATCAAATAAAAACATTTATCCCCTAAGGGTTAGTCAGAGACTAGACAAAAGTAGTCCATTTTAACAAATAAATACAGGTCTCAAATATTTGAACACTAGTAGCATCATTCATAGATAATTAATTGATATCAAGTGATATGTAAAAGCAACACCTGATTTCCCTCATTTGTTCTATGTATATTCATCCTTAAAATAATACGAAACTATTTTTTTTTTTTATGAAAATATATGTCAAATTATTTAAAAGTCTTGCACATGTTTCAAAAATAACAATAGTGGAACTAACTACAAGAGTTACTATTTAATAACGCTAGTTATTGTTGAACTTATTTTGGAAAGTACATTACTTACATCGTCAAAATTTGTCTTAATTCTCTCTACTTTAAAAAACATTGATGTGTCATCAACAATTAATACAATATCACAAATCGTTTATATAAATTAGGTCCCAATATTGCGCCTTGCGGGACTCCCATTTTCATGTGGGATCCAGAAGATTTAGTCCTATTTATATCAACTGTATGAGTTAGACAATGAAGATATGAGCATATTAGAGTAAGTGCTAATTTTTTTACGCCATAGTGGTCAAGTTTGCAAATTTGAGTGTCATGATCCACACAATCAAAGGCCTTGGACAAATCACAGAGGACTCTTAACATATGTTGTGCTTTGTCCCACACATCAAATATATGCCTTATCAGAGCTACTCCAGCATCTGTAGTGGAGCGACCATTAGAAAAACCGTATTGTGTATCGTGAAGAAGACTGTTTATATTAAAGATTGTGATCAGTTGTTTAAATATAATTTTTTCAAAAACTTTACTTAAAGTTGGCAAAATAAAAATATTACTCAATTATGATGATTTTCTCGATGACTGTACATTTTATCAAAAATGTCGATTGTCAGCATTCAAAAAGTTGGGAAAGCTCTCCTAAAACCATTTTCACGTGGCAGCAAGGCATCTGGTAGCTGCCCTCAATGCCCCATCTCAACTTTCCATCCTGTATACAATTAGTAATTTACCGCGCATACAATTAGTAATTTACATGTCTAAGACGATACACAATAGATAACAATTTTTTTTGTGTCAGTAAGGTTATTACTCGTCCAAGGTATTAGCTTAGCAACTAGCTCTAATATATGGTCCTTCGAGCCCAACCAGAACTAGCGATTTTATAATATACAGTCATCACTATTTAACTGTAAATGTTGCAGAGAGAAAAGGAACCTCTTGAAGAATGGGTGAAGCCGTGGCAGACCATCCCCCCTCCAGCCAATTATGGGGAGATCAAGGAGCAATGGCCAGCTGACACAGAGGACTGTGGCCAAGTAATTCAATAATTTTATCATTTGATGTAATATAACATTTGAAGCAATTGCACCACACACACAAACACATGATAACAGTTTTAATGCTAAGCATATTTTTCATTAATTCTTGAATTTTGTTTGTAAAGTTGTTAAGAACTTGTTTATTGGTTTTCAGAAAAACTTTTTTTTGTGGACTTACATTAAAAACTTAATGTAAAATTATATTTTAACAAGAACATGCAAAAATAATTTAATTATTAAAAAAACGTTTTAGAATGCATCAAAGTCATGCTGAATAGGCTAGTTCACTCATATCAAATGCCCTTGATGAAAATAAGTATTTAGCCCTTGCGCTAAGTCCGAAATATACAAAGTTCAATAAATATAAATAGAAATTTAATTTAAATATGTTTTATTTTTACTTTCTATTTCGTCTGCACAAAACGCTATCCACCATGTTCGTGAAATTAATGAAGCGTCATGTCAACAATTACTACGCATGGTCAAAATCCGTCAAACGCCAGTCGCAACCAATCAAACATGTTTGTCGGCTGTGTCAGCCTGTCACGCATGCGTATTGAATTGTTTACCAAAATCGTGACCTCACGGCACAGATGGCGTTTTTAACAGTTAAGCAAAAACGAAATTTAAAATTTAAATTAAAATGGCCAACTTTAAAATGACCTTTATAAATGACCCTAAATGATGGGTTTGGTTCAGGTGCTATTCGGGTGGCGCGGGCCGTCTCTTGTTGAGTCAACGGCGATGAAGGATTTGACGGGATGCGCGGTTTTGCTGCGGTACCTGTGCGACACCGCGGCGGCGCCGTTACAACGCTGCCTCGTCGAAAGGGAAGACGCGCTGGCTGGTGATGTAAGTACAATAATATTATTATTTTTAACATGTCAAAATTTACAAACGAGACAATAAAATAATCTATTTCAACCCACTTGCTCGTAATGTGAACTTTATTCCATGGTTTAGGTACATAATGCTATAAATTAAATATAGTCTTAATGTCGCCTCAGCGGTAATCACCAACTTTACACTCTTGTATCTTAATGTATTGTTCACGAACACTGGCTTTCGCTTGCACTTCGAGTTTAAGAATAATAACATCGTATGCAGCCCAAATAAACACAAGGTCCTAATTAATATCTTATAATTTATTTCCATAAATGAAGACAGTGGAAAGAAACAACACATTCATGCAGTTATTCTTTGAAATTGCTAAGGACCCAGTTAAGGGAAAAAATGACGCTTTAATTTAAAAACTAACAAAATAATTTAAAAAAAACAATAAAAATCCGACGTTGGCACTCAAAATGTGTCTTTTGAAGCATTCTTATTTTTTTGGTAAACTATTCTGTATAGAGTTGGATTAATTAGTATTCGCAGTAATAAATAATTGCTAGTAGTGAATTAGCAATAATGAAATTAATAATGGCTGCTAAAAATAATTATTGCTAAATTTTATTTATTGCGTGAATTTGTATAGTTGCGGTAACTTAGTTGCGAAATAAAGCGACTACTCTGTTTCACGCCGCGCGTACCAATGTTAATAATGTCGTGAATACGAAAACGAATTACCGCTATATTCACCAAATGGACCCGACCGCCCGCCGCGGCCGGGGCGCCGATCAACATTTTTCGATAGTTAAAAATAATAATCTGATATTATCAACAATTAGCATAGCAAAAGCACGTGGCATGCTATAAGATAAAAATTGGCGTGCTTATGAAATTAAAGAATATAAAACTGTACAACTGCTTGCTATTGTGGTAAAAACCTTAGCGTCCTTTCGAGACCATTATTAATATTAATCATTAGGTTTTTTTTTCAGGTGTCATACAACCTCACCGAAAACATAGTGGCTCTCATCAAGATAGAGCTAAACAATGTGCCCATAGAGAAGCTAGAGGCGGCCCGGGATGAAGCGAAGAAGTGTCTATGGTCAGTGCGATCGGGCGAGGAGGTCATTGACATGGAGCGCATGAAGCGGCTGCTGAAGAAACAGCTGAGAGAGAGCTTCGCCAGTCTCGAGTCCGACCCGCACCATGCTGTCGCCTTCAGGTGTATTGGCGATGCGTTGTACTCGCAGAACGAACAAGATGTAAGTTGTAGTTCTAGTTTTTATTAATTTCACAGGTTTTATCTATCATAGGATATTGTGGCTTGACGCAACGAATTCGTTTAGGAATTCGTTAGGTATATGGTCAGTCTCCACAACTTTGTAATATTGATATATAGTTTACGCCCTTTATTAAGTATTGTCAAAGTGCGTTTTAAATACGACCGCGTTCTCTGAACTTTGGCGTTGGCGCGTATGCGTAAAATATAGCTTACAGCCCGTAAAATATAGCTTGATTAGAATGACAGCTGTCAAACATTGCCCAGTAGTGATGGGACGAAAATATCCAATCGAAATTTTTAGGACACAGTTTGTCGACTAAGTTAGTACCTATTGATTTTACGTAGGCTAATGAAGTACCTACAATAAATAAATTAAATTGAAATATTTTTAATGTGGTATGAGCCGGACAGCGTGATGGTGTAACGGCCTATATAAACCATAAATACAACAACAATTCGAACGCCATCTTTAACAATTCTAACAAGACATGAGAAAAACAATGCGAAAGAATTACTTAAAATTACTATTTTCATAGGCGTCCGTTATGTTAATGATAATAAAAACTATTGATTACAAATATTTCGATTTGACTCCTTCCTAACTTTTTTTCACGATGATATATCCTTGTAAGAGCGTACATACGTTTAAAATCACTTTTTAAAATTAGTGTTTGCAAGTCATTTAGCGATGTTTTATGTAGAAATATTTCTTTTCTGAGATTGAGAAATACGCTACATTTTAAAACTACTTAGTTGTATAATAGAACGTGATTTTTCGTTTTACAAAATATGTTTAACTAGTAGTCGCTAGTACAAAGTTACTACGCCAGTTTTAATGACAGCTGTCATCCTAATCAAGCTATATTTTAATGACTGTAGTGTTTGCAGTAGGTTATATACGCATCGTGAAGTGTTTAGTAAACGTGGTGTGCAAACGCTCTTTATCAGAGCATATCTGATCTGTAAGGCTAGCACGGCCACAGAAACATATGAGCAAAGCAATTTATCGCTATGAACTGTCAAAATAAGTATAGAGACATTTTCGAGATAGTGTTACCATTGATTCTGAGAGTTGATATTGAAGAAACGATTTAACATTTTAGCATATTGTGTTTCTTTTGGCGTCGTATCGGGGCAGATAATTAATTGGTAATTGATATTGGTAATTGTTGATATAAATGTTGACGAACCAAATAAATAAATAAAATATTATTATATCCCCAGTTCATTGCGCGCATGAACCCTCAACAGTCGCTGCAAGAACTGCTACAAGAAAGCCCAGTGTACTGGCTAGGGCTGTTGCAGAAGTACTTTACGGATGACATGATCGTCATCGTTGGGTCCCCTAGCATCGAACTGCAGGCTAAGTAAGAGATAATTTGTGTAAAATTGTTGAATTTGACATAATATTCTACCTACACACAGGAACATTAGGAATCTTAGTAAATTTTAATTCCAGAGACCAACTCGTCTGCAAAGAAACATTTTTTCGGCTTCAACGGTCACAAGCTAACAACATATACTGTTACCAAAGTGTTCTTAGCAACTTTTGTAAAATAAAATAAAAAAAATCGCGGAATAGTTTTCTCGCTACCGATTCGTCCGCAATACCCATAACAACCAAACGCAACTTTAATATTCTATAAAATCACTTTAAAGCCTATAGCTACTAAATATTATTAATATTGAATGTATAGCCTGACCAGGAAAACAATAATCTCGCCATATTGCGGAAAATTTATGCAACTAATTTATTTCACTGGCAACAATAATTTTATCCGTCAATTCCATTTTGAAACGACATCTGTGACGTGTTTCAACTGAAACTCTTTATTTAAATCAGTTCATTTAATTTCATTTTCGTTTTTTTATCCATAACAATGATTGGGAGTTAATATTAAATAATAGTAACATGGAAAAATACGATTATTGAAAATTGTACTTTATAAAGAAAAGTTTCTTATAAGGAAAAGCACCCTCAGAAAAAAAAATATTTTCCTAGTCTAGCCTATATTTATGTTTTTTATTCATCATAATATTTTTTAAAGAATGGCAGAGGAAGAAAAGAGTAGAATTGAGGTGCAGCGGTCTCAGCTAGGAGAGAAGGGACTAGCAAAGAAGCTGAAGGAGCTAGAAGAAGCCATGGAGTTTAATGCGGTATAACCCTTTACCATTTTGTTATAAGAATCATTGTGGTGTATACATAACATAGTTTTAATAAATCTTTTTCCCTCCAGCGGCCACCTCCCCCAGGCACTTTGGCGTCAGTTCCAGTACCTTCGTGCGATAATCTCAAGTGCCACACCATCAAGACGTGGGCGTCCGACGACGAGGCCAACCCCTGCCCCTACTTCGACCTCAAGCAGGTGCCGCTCTACACCAGGGTGCACAGCTTGCACACTAACTTTGTTTATGTAAGTTTAGCTTACTCTTATTTGAAACTTTTGTTAATCAGCTCCCATACACAGGAGGGAGCGGAATTGAAGCAAGCGATAAAAAAATCTGCTCCGCTACTCGGTTATTTCTATTTGTATATGTTTGAATGTCGAGTGGTAGAAATTTAAATTCTTTGCTATGTTGTTATATAACTACAAATGATTTGCCACCACATATGAGTAGCATTTGACAGCTAAGATTGGTCCCTTAAGTTAATATGGTTCAATAGCTGAATTATTTGACTAGTATTTTGTCCACAGATGAACATAGTCCTGGATACAACCTCGGTGGACCAAAAAACTCGTCAATGGATCCCTCTTCTCCTAAACTCTTTGGCAGAATGCCCGGTGACCCGCGGGCACACACTCATTCCCCACGAAGATGTCATCTCCACCACTGAACAACTCACTGTGATGTTCAATAACACTATAGGATTTTGGTCTAGTGGCAATTTCTCTGTTGGTTACTATGGCAACTTCTTACTAATAGATGTTAGGGTGAGTACCTATAGTTTTTTAAAGTTGAATACTTTACTGTATCCAAAGATTGATTTTTTTATAATATGTTGACACAGGAATTGCAAGTATTATTAATAAAATAGGCTATTTGACATGTTTTGGAAAAGCATCTCTGATTGTTTTTCTAAAGCATAATACTAAAATAATTTGATTTATTTCTTTTTAATTTTCTCTATTTGGAAATGAACATTAAAGTTTAAAGTTACAAAAATGTTGTTAAAACGCTACATCACCTGCTTGTTATTTGTTTTTCAAAATTCTCCCAATTGGAAAGGCAAAGGGAACTAAGTCCATACAGCCATTGCATTTAATTTGAGGTTATTGTTTATGGTTTCAACTGTAACAACTGTTTGGGCAAAAACGCGGTTTCAGCTTTCAAAAACGACATAAATTGCTTAAAAATGCAAATAAAATTATAATCAACGATAAAATTTAATAATCAGTGATTGTGTGTGTAAAGCTAACTAAGTACACTAGATAAGTAGGCAGCACTGGCTGTCTACCGTCAACACTTTGCCTACAAGCAGGTGACGTCACTGTGCGTTTTCAATCACGTGGTCAAGCATAAAAATTTAGAAAATCGTAAATATTTTAAAATAATTTGTTGGTTAAATAAGTTGAAAAAAATTTAAACTTTTAAGCTAACAACAGTTTTATCTATATTTTCATAGTAGTCCAATAGCAATTTATTCTAAGAAACGCTGTTTAAAAAAATTAGGGTAGCTTCGAAATTTTTATTTTCGAATATTGAATCGTGGAATAAAATTTAAAAATCGAAATGTGTATTATTATAGTGCGAGCCCGAAGACTATGTGGAAGTAGTGAACCACTTGCATGAAGTGCTGTACTGCACCGAGATCACCAAGGAGAGACTGTTGGTTTTCACACAGAGACTCATCAACGACGTCGCACAGGTAATTCATTTTTTTTACGTACCTACAGTCAACCTGAACGTGCAAGCGTAGTTACAACACTTTGGAATTATATTCTTATATATAAAAGTTCTCTAGTAGAAAAAATGTCTGCCTTGAGTTTTCTATTTTTTGGTTTGATTGTAAAAAATAGAAATATATAGGACGATCAGAGAATAATTTGGACTTCACCATTACAAGTCGTTAAATCGGGCTTTTACAGTAACATAAATATATGATGGGTATTTTAATGTGAATTACAATAGGCTTCAGTGAAAAGCAATAAAATACATTTTATTTTAATAGAAACGTTCATCGTTCATGTAATAAGGATCAGTTTACATTGAACCTCAACTAAAACTTCTAGTACCGTAGTACGACAACCTAGCCCATATTGTTGTCAGGTTCGCCGCAACGGCCACAAGATGGTGTACGACATTCTGAAGGACTCCCTGTACAGTAAGGACAGCAACATGCACTGGTGTACTGTACTCAGGCAACAAAAGTTCCTTAAACAATTGGGTATGTTAAAAATTCAATAACAGTCATTATACAGCGGTCACTGCTTGGTGAAGCGCGGACTATGGCAATAGGCTGCTGTCCTAACCCTTATGGGATAATAGTCGTGATTATATGTATGTATGTATTATTGAATTTTTCTCCAGGCTAGAATCTCTATATCTTGATGACATTCGTTGCCTAGTAGTTTATACACTGGTTACTAGGTGTCGCCACCATTCAGATTCAGTGTATATTGTGCGATGAATACAAGCAATCAATACAAGCATGAATTCGAACCTGGTACAGAATTTTCTTACCGGTTCTTCTAATAATAATCCTTACGATCCTTACGATAATCCTAACACGGCTAAATTTAACGATTGCATCCGCAGTCCTACCGCTACTCAGAGTAAACAGAACTGGAGTAGCCATTAGTCAATTTCTCAAACATTTTTTTCTGCCATTTCTTGCGGGGGGTGAGGTTACCACTACACTCAAAGCCAGCACACATAAACAATAACTTTTACCGTTTTCACAAATGCACACATGCATAATTCGACACACAAATTTAAATTTCACGTACACACGCTTAAAATAGTCTCGAGGGGTCTGCGTTTTGGCAACGTCACAGCCGCACTCCCCACGAGACTAGCGTTCGAAATTTGAAATCGTAGAATTCTAAAACATGAAATAATGAAGTAAATAATCATAAAATCTTAAAAATTATAATTACAAATAAAAGGTGACACCATCTTTTAGCATACTCGATGTTTTCTATTTATTTTTACAACAAAAAACAGCACAGGCAGGCATTTTTGCGGGAGCTCTGTTCGCCGCAACGTTTACAATGTTATGGCTGTCAAAATGGCGGCTCAACTAGTTTTATTAAACGTGCAAGCATCCGATGCTTGTGCATTTGGCAGAGGGGAATGTTAGACAAAGGCTACTCCAGTTCTGTTTACTCTGAGTACCGCTATGAATATAATAGCTAGGTACAGTGTTCGCGATACAGCTTATTTTTGTGTGTAAGTATTTTGTAAATTCTAAATAAGAAGAGCTAAGACTAACCCATGCAATAAAGATATTTTTAATTTGTTTTTTTCATTTCAGTTTGCATTATAGGTACACAATATGACGTGTACTAATTGATGCAAACACGATGAATGTTTAATAAAATTAGTTTCCCAGTGGTTTCTATTGATCATCTTTGTCATCTGTTATTAGTGGAGCAACTAAACGCGGGAGGGGATTCAGCGGAGGCGGCACTGAGAGAAGCTAAGACAGTTTTCAAGACGATCACGCACCGCGCGTGGCTCCACCTGGCGGCCGACTTCGAGCGGTACAAGCTTAGCACCGAGCCTTGGAAGAAGTTCGCCAAGGACACACAAGCAGTGCCGTAAGTGTTTTAGAGTACATTAAGGTTAAGTTTTTGATGCAAATCTTTAGCTTCTTGGACATTGCCAGATCCAGACTTAACATTTTCTGGACATTTCTATTATTCACTACTTCCCTTACTTCTCACAGCAAGAACGGGTTAAGCGTTTTGGCTTGACTTTAGCAGCCGTAGAACTAGTATCGTAGCCTCCTGAAAATAATTCATAGGTAGGTATTTGTGGATTCCTGAACAACAGAGTATATTACTCGACTACGCTACGGATTTCCCGGCCATCTGACCACCCTGTTTAGAAGCTAAGAAAGACTGTGCGCGGACGCCCGCATGTAGTGTGCGCGTGCGCAGGTGCGTGTGCCGGCCGCGGCTGTGCGCGGACGCGGGTGGGGCGGCGGGCGCGGGCGGGCGGCGCGAGCCCCCGCCCCGCCCGCATGTAGTGCGCGTGCGCAGGTGCGTGTGCCGGCCGCGGCTGTGCGCGGACGCGGGTGGGGCGGCGGGCGCGGGCGGGCGGCGCGCGCCCCCGCCCCGCCCGCATGTAGTGCGCGTGCGCAGGTGCGTGTGCCGGCCGCGGCTGTGCGCGGACGCGGGTGGGGCGGCGGGCGCGGGCGGGCGGCGCGCGCCCCCGCCCCGCCCGCATGTAGTGCGCGTGCGCAGGTGCGTGTGCCGGCCGCGGCTGTGCGCGGACGCGGGTGGGGCGGCGGGCGGCGTGCGCCCCCGCCCCGCCCGCATGTAGTGCGCGTGCGCAGGTGCGTGTGCCGGCCGCGGCTGTGCGCGGACGCGAGTGGGGCGGCGGGCGCGG
This sequence comes from Parapoynx stratiotata, assembly GCA_910589355.1. NCBI lineage: Eukaryota > Metazoa > Arthropoda > Insecta > Lepidoptera > Crambidae > Parapoynx > Parapoynx stratiotata. The sequence continues at coordinate 12,108,573 of OU342461.1, forward strand.
GCGGGCGGCGCGCGCCCCCGCCCCGCCCGCATGTAGTGTGCGCGTGCGCAGGTGCGAGTGCCGGCCGCGGCTGTACGCGGACGCGGCGCTGCTGGCGGGGTGGGGCGGCGGCGCGGTGGCGGGCGTGGGCGGGCTGGAGTCGTCGTTCGTGGTGCGCGTGGCACCGGGCCCCGCCGGACCCGACGCGCAGCACGTCGCGCCGCTCACCGTCGCGCTCAACTACTTCACGCAGCTCGAGGTAACGCGCACCCCACATTAACACAGGCCGGACGAGTTGGCTGGTTGGCGAAGCATAGCCATAGAAACAGGTATACATTTACATATAAACGCAAGTGTAATGATTTATATTGAAACCAAGCTTGTCAACTTTTTAACGTCTACTGAGACGGCAGATCCAAGTTGATTGAAAGATACCGATGACGTCGTTGCCCCTCCACCGATTATCAAACAATGAGGCATTTTTTTGAATTCTTGCAGCCAATCGGACGCGCGCAGTCTAGTTAGCCCAAAGATGTCGGTGTTTTTCGGACCCGCGTAGTACATGTATTTCCGTCAAATGTATATCTGTGGATAGAAGCTATGACAAACTAAGACAAGATTTGGCGCACAAGGTGACTTCTTTGGAATCGCATTGCTGACGTAGCTTAAATGTTCGCCGATGCTCGATTGTTTCTGCACAACCATCCAATAGCTTATAGCGGCGATGGGCTCACCACCTGTCACGCTGAGTGCAGTCACTGCTTGGTGAAGCGCGGACTATGGCAATGGACTGCTTTTGCGTTGTTTTTATCTAGTCTCTGACTCACCCTTAGGGGATAATAGTCGGGATTGTGTGTATAAAATAAATAAATAAATATAAATATATCCTCAGACATTCACACCTATCAACTAGTCCCATTTTAAGCAACTAAATGCTGCTTGTGTTACGGATACTAGATGACGGACAAATATATTTAATAGATAAATACATATTAATATCCTGAATATATATAAATATATATAAACATCCAAGACTGGAGAACAAATGTCTGAAAATTCATCACCCAAACACTTGCCTCCACTGGGGATCGAACCCAGGACCTCTCGAGATGGCGACGCCTTGAGACCGGCGTACAGACCACTCGACCACGGAGGTCGTGTATATTTGTTGCAATGATAACTTCGCAGGGCCCGATGTGGCGACTGATCCGCGGCTGCGGGCTGTCGTACGGCTACGGCATCCGGCCCGCGCTGAACGAGGGCACCGTCGTGTTCTCGCTGTACAAGGCCACCAACCCCGTGGCCGCATACTCCAAGACCAAGGCCATCATTGTAAGGACAAAAATACAACCTGCTAATGACGCCTAGAAAACTGGAAACACGAAAAAAATATTTTCATTCAATTGTATCATTTACTGGGGGTGTAGGTAAATTTCCTTAGATAAAGAAATAATGTACCAACTGCTTTTCTTGCCAAGCATGTCGAAAAAGGCGACTAAGGGCATATTTGGTACTGGATCTATGATTGTGTAGGCGATGAGATGATTTTTCATCTGACCAAACCCAATTTTTGTATGGCTAATTGTGGTCTTAAGGAACACAATGCTCCTTGAACTCTGCCTACCCCTTCGGGGATTACAGGCGTGATTGTATGTATGTATAATGAAATAATAAATAAATAATAATATTGCAGTATAAACAATATACATATTGTAATAATAATATCATAACACCCTAATAGTTCGGAAGAAAAATGCACTTGCAAGTCGTACACCTTGCCGATAAATAGGTAAGACCGTGACGCTCCCAACTATCTGTACTTGGCGAGCGTGATGTGAGAAGGCCCGAATATTTCTTATAACTGTCTTTGTGGGAGACCCAATTCCAGCAGAGAGGAGTTCCCGACTGATTTGATAATGACGATCACACTCCACAGGAGGAGTATCTAAACGGCGGCGAATTCGACGAGGACCTGTTCGCGTCGGCCAAGAGCTCGACACTGTTCGAGGTAGTGCAGGCGGAGAAGTGCCCCGCAGACGTGGTGTCGCAGTCGCTGTACAACTTCGTGCGGCAAGCGGGCCCGCACTACAATAGGTCGGTACACTATTATTCGTCCTCAGCCTATATACGTCCACTGCTGGCACCGGCGGTGGGTAGAAACGGTTGCAATAGCAACTGGGACCAAAGGCTTAACGTGCCTGCCGAAACACGGAAGAGTTCGAGATCACAATGTTTTGGTGACCCATCCACGGTCTGATCATGGCGAAGGTAGTTTTGTTTACACTTTAGTTTTGTTATCCAACCAACTCATGAAATCTGGCGAAGTGTTGCTAACAGCAACAAATTGCAACTCAATTTGTTAATTTGCATATATAATAATATACCAATTCTTTAAGCCAAGACCCAAGTCATATCTTTGAGAAGTCCTTTTAATAAAGAACAAAAATAAAGACCCAAGAATGTAAAGCTCACCACCCACCCAGAATGTAAAGAACATTCTAGGCCCAAAACTTTCCATCTCCATTACACCTTCATCTCTTTAAAGTATACCTAACAAAGGTTTCAACTTTTCACTTCAAGGTCCTGACACATATTAGGTCTTTACCTACGAAATTGGTGTTTTGTATGGAGATTTTGGGGATGTCTGCATTTTACATACTAACATTTTATCAGTTTTCTTCACAACGACAAATCCAGAGATAATATTTGCTGTGTATCATTAGACATGCTTTAGCAATATGTGTGTGAACACGCTTGATAAAAATTATTCATCGTTTTTTTGTTAAAGCAAATCAAATAATGTATTCGGGAGGCAGTTAAAAATAATTGTCTTTGTGTCTAATTTTAACACAATTAAACTTACAAAAAATTATCAAATTAAATAAATAATACGAGCTCAAATATATGGTCTATTTTTAGAAGAGGCAATTATTTTATAAGAATGTTCAGAAACTTAATAGTTACGGACAAATTGCTAAGACAGAATAAAAACACCAATTTCATAGGTGAGGACCCAATACATATCCTTTCTTCGCTGGAATCGCTGGCACTAATCTATGCACACTGCCAGTATACTTGGATCAATCTATTGCAGTGAGCTAGTCCGCGCCATCGCGGCGGTGACGCCGGCGTCGGCGCACGCGGCGGCGCAGCGCTGGCTGCCGACGCTGTTCGGCGGCGACCACTGCAAGATGGCCGTCGTCTGCCACCCCACCAAGGTCGGCGATATACAAGCCGCCTTCGACAAGTGAGCTATAACATACCCTACTTTTTTATAAAGAAAGAAAAAATATATTCCGACACAGACGCGAGACATTGCACGAACATAAAAGAATATATACATAGCTATATTATTCACAAACAAAAAAATACAGGAAAATATATTATCTGTCTAGATAGGGAACTGTCTCACGGCTGTGCCAATTTAGCATGATGTCAGGTAATCAGGTTGTCCTGACGCTGGTTTTCTATTGGCACCTTATATTTTGTTTTCTTTTTTTTTTATTATACATATAACATTGAATACAGAACACAAACGAATTTCCTAGTATGGAGAGTAACGTGCAAAAATATGTACACATTTGACAGTTGTTATACCTTATTACAAGAGAATAAATTCTTTCAAATGTCAAAAGTGTACACCTACATATTTTTATGCGTGATACATATTTTTGATTTTGTTCCAGAATCGACGTTAAACTAGAAGGGTTCGAGTCAATGGAATCTTCGCATTTCAACAAATAGTATAAGCATACTTTCGTACTCGCATAAATAAGTGATTTTTTATATTATTTTTAATAACAATGTTGTATGCTTTTATAATCAAATATGTATGTCTTGCCCTAAGTAACCGTCGCTTGGCTGTGCCTTATTTTACAGTGAAATTATGTATTTGTCATATGCTGCAAACGACAGTCTCAATAATAACCTCAGAGTATTACAGAATGAAATATTTTAAAATTTATAGAAATAAAAAGCCAAGAAAATTGTTGATGATAATAATTTTAATTACCATTCATCTTAAAGCTACAATGTCTATACAAAAAATATAACTTAAACTTAGTCAGATATAGTGAACATCATTATAAATCATCTCACAACCGCTGCAACACCTTCATTATAAATTCTCCAACCCATCCATAGAATAATATCATTGTACAACATGGTTTCCATTTCAACATAAACACTGATTCGTAACAAACTATAGAGAATGTAGTGATAACATTTACTTCCCGATCGACAATAGTATTACTACAGTCTAACCAATATTTTACAGTAAATTTATTTTTTTTACAATTGAGCTCTCCACTACATTCTGCTTCCAGCAATAATTGGAGGATAAGAACATTAACGCTTTGATGAACATCACGTAACTACAGACAATAAGCTGTAAATATTGTAACTGTTGAATTTTATTCAATTAACAATTGTTTAAATAAGATTAAAAATTTAATCTATTATCTTGTTAATACTGGTAATTTTTGTTAGAATCTAATTTGAAATGCGCGATAATAAGGTACAAAAATAAACTGGCCTTTTAATAGGTGCTACACGTTTGAACCACTCACATTCACATAGGCCATTCTGAACCATACATCCCACCACCAAACTGGTGAGCTCTAGTACGTTACAATATTAGTTATGTATACAGTATAATTTATGCATACGAGAACATCAAAATTATATTTTACAGGCACATATATGTACAGATGCAATTAACTTCATAATAATCATATAGAAAATAAAAGTATTCTCAACAATTTATAAGATTACTATGCATATTTGATATGCGATCGCATAGTTTATCTAATGCATACAGAAGCACCAAAGTTTAAAGATAAAGAATGCATCATGTCGCCATGATATCGTCATTTATGGTATAGCGGTACCGAGTTACCTTAGAAATGTAATTTCGAAACAGTGCCAACTATTACGGAGTGCTTTGAAGATTTGGTAATTTATTAGTTACGCGTATAACCTACATTATTTCTATAATAATTCACTAAAATCTATTTTAATAGAATTCTCTAATAAATGAACGCCTAATTACATTAACATTAAGACTACTAATAATTAAAGAGGCGGCCCCATTTACATTACCTAACGCACAGAAATTCAATCTACGTCATCGGAACAACACGAACAAGTAAATAATTGGATTGATTCAACACTAGACACAACTCATGGCCACCAACTGCAACAGGCCTTCGATTACCTTCTAGAGAAGTGGATATGGATGGATTTAGAGTTCATTATTTACTTTTTTTTAGTGAGAATAGGATACATAGTTTATAATATAGTAATAAATAATTATTACTTGGGAGAAAAGAGAATAGAAAAGTTTTAAAGAATTTGTTAGATCTTTGTGAAAATAAAATATACGTACAGAAGAACAGAACAGAATGAACAATAAATCAGACCCACTCCTGGTTTCCATAGTGCCTGGAATCATGGAATATATTCCATTATTTACTTCACCGTGTTGCACTTGGCTTCATCTACAAATTGTTCAATACAAGTCTCGGCATAAAATGGAGAATTGTCTCTTCAATTCTGGTTTAACATTTTGTTGTTCGACAAATTCAGTCGATTTGGGGCTTTAGACTAAAGATTTTCTGTAATTTGAGTTATGTCATCTAATAGCTTGCCATACGTACATTATGATGTGTATAATATAGAAGACACAACATTATTATTTTATAAATTATTTATCTAATGCGTCTGTTTTGGAATTCGACAGTCCCAGCTAAGGGGCATAATAGACGCCTCACTTTATCACATCTCTAATAAACTCATCTAAAGAGCTATTTCTGTCTTACGAGTCACCGACTGAAAATTGGATACATCTGCAATTATTAAGTTTATATAGTTCCTACTATAATAAGAGTAAATTGATTTATAGTTAGTCTGATTGAGGCTACGACCAATTGCTGGGTGTGTCACGCGTACATTTGGAAATTAACGCGGGAAATGATGCAATTGTGTCACCACCACTTGTATACAAGATTAATTAACTAACCGATTCATTTGAAAATCTATAAGCAGACACGTCCACTTTAATGGAAATAGTTCCTACTCCAAAACTACTAAATATTTTTGACATTTCAGTTTAGGTCGACATTGAAGTCTTTAACTCTCAAACAGTTACATAAGACTCAAATTGAAAAGTGATATTTACTTTTGAGAATGTATAGATACCAAGAAACACATGGAGATTGGATGCATACAGCTTCTTGACGTACAATCGCGTATGTTTTTGTCTCTTCAAACGTAAGTGACGTCACGTTAGTAGATTGTTCTTCAAGTTACTGCATACTGCAACCTGCAGTGTTGTTCTCGATAGATACTCAGACAAGAGCTTACAAGATGTTATTAGTCTCCATGGAGGGTGGGTCACGTAGCGCCTCGCGGATGTAGCCCGTGATGTTGGTGTCGGCCACCAGGTGGAAGAAGAACAGGTGCTCGAAGCTCTTGAGCGAGATCGAGCGGAGCGCCGGCAGCCGCAGCAGCAGCGAGGCGAAGCGGCCCTCCTCCGTGCCGCGCGACCGCCGGCAGTATTCATCCAGGCAGGAGTACATCTACCAATACATTGTTTACATTTATCTATACAAATAATTAAACTGCAGAGGTTAAATGTCTGTATATAGAAAAAAAATGCTTAAAATCAAGTCAGCGGATGTAAAATGACAAAAAAAAACACAAGGAGAGTTTGGCGGCATTTGCCTAATGGCAGACGTGATTTTTATTTCGATAATTGTAATATTGTTTCGGAGTGGATATTGTTACGGAAAATCAGTGTAGTTTTGTGTAATAAGTGACTGTGATGATGTACAATGTGGAGGATTATCGAAATAAGCGTCAAGTGGTGTGAAAAGTGATGAGTTTTTTATCGTGGGTAATCCACCTCATCCAAGTAGCACCACAGTGTCTGCCATCAATCGTTTGACGTCAAACTCTCCCAAGATGCATTGAAATGCATTTCAATGCAAACTACTGAAGAAATGAAATACTGAAGACTTGGCTGTATGGGCTTCGTTCCCTTTGCCTTCCTTCCATGGGAGAATTTTACAAAAAAAAAAACAAAAAAAAATTTTCTGTTTGTACGGGCTAATCTCAGAAATGGCTGGACCGATTTCAATGAAATTTTGCATGGTGATACCTTATATCACTGCTCAACATCTTAGATACTTTTTATTCCGGAAAATTAAAGGGTTCTCGTGGGATAGTTAAAAACCATAGTAACCGCGGAAGTAACGGGCAACAGCTAGACTTTAAATAAACACACATACATATTACCACGCTTATATCCCCGAAGGGGTAGGCAGATTTGCATTACACACCATCGAAAGCCAAAGCTTCTGAAGTAACATTTTATGACCAACAAAAAAAGGCTTTAATTTAATATAATAAATTTTAATCTTTAGACATACACACCTATCAACGAGCCCCATTTTAAGCAACTAATGCTGCTTGTGTTACGGATACCTACTAGGTGACGGATAAATATATTTAATAGAGAAATACATATAAATATCCTGAATATATATAAATTAAAATAAAATCCAAGACTGGAGAACAAATGCCTGAAAATTCATCACCCAAACATTTTGCCCCACCGGGGATCGAACCCAGAACCACTCGAGATGGCGACGCCTTGAGACCGGCATATAGACCACTCGACCACGGCTTTCTTTATAGATTTACTTTAAATATAAATAATTTACCTTTTCTCGAAGTACTTCGACTTCTTGGCGATGTATCAATCCTTTGACATCTGAAAATTAAATACAAGCATCACGTTATTTTGTGTTAAAATGCTGCTGAAATCAAGAACTTTTTAAAAATATACAAAAATAATAGAATTACTATACTATTAAAAAAACAAGACCACTTCACATTTTTTTTCGCGCTGAGCCTAAACAGAATTGGAAATAGGACATGAAAGACGCAAAGAAGAAATATTGTGGTCCTTACCTATGAAATTGGTTTTTTTTTTTTCTCTCTTAGTATTTTGTCTGTAACTATTAAGATTATCAGAGTATTCCTAAAAAATAATTACCTCGTCTAAAACTAGACTATATTTTTGAGCTCTTTTGATTTGTTTTGATAATTTGTTGTAAGTTTAATTGTGGTAAAATTGGACATGGAGACAACTCTTTTTAAGTGCCTCCCGAATACATCATTTTATTTGTATTCACTTAAAAACGATAAATAATTTCTATGAAGTGTGATATTACACTTTGGATTTTTCGTTGTGAAGAAAACTGAAAAAATGTTAGTATGGAAAATGCAGAATTCCCCAAAATCTCCATACAAAACACCAATTTCATAGGTAAGGACCTAATAATTAATTCATATTCATCATCTTTCAGCGGGTTATTCCCAGTTGCTCCCACCAACTGGGAATTCGTAAAAAATAATGTCCCAGTTGCCCCCGATGCCTCCTTTGAAGGGGCAACTGGGAGTATTACGGAGTATGTACTATTAGTATTTTTAATAAATATCTAGTTATACGGCGTCCAAGTTGGGGAGACTGCCTAGACAGCCTAGATACAAGCGCTGAATATAGGTCTCGCACGTGTATCTCTACACCATTAGTTCCCAAAATGGTCCAGGTGGACCCCTAGGGGTCTACGGGGGACTTGACAGGGTCTTGTTGTCTTCACATCTTCACAAAATGTGAAGTTTTGGGAGTTTTGGGAATATGGAAGAAATGTAGCTGCAGGGGTCCACCGGAACCAGATACATTTTGAAAGTGGCCCATGAGAAAAATAAGTCGGGGAACCTCTGCTCTACGCAAAAAACATAACAGGTTGAAAATATGAAGTAGTGTACCAGGGTTGAGGAGTATGATGGCCTTGAGCGCGACGTACTCCGCCTGGTCCATGCGCAGGTTGCGCATCTTGAGCGAGAGCTCCGACAGCACGCGGTCGAAGATCTGCCCCACGCCCGCCTGCAGCGCCGAGTTGCGGTGCAGCGTCATGCCTGGAATACATCACGACATTATTAGTAGGTACATTATTATACAAGTGTGTATAGTTGCTGATTACCGCTGAGGCCAGGCGAGGGTCTGAAGAGAGCTGAGGACGGGAATCATCAATACACACGGGAAGTAATTAATTGGGCTGCCATTTAATTATTTGGTCAGCAACAAAAAGGTAAGCCAAAGAATCATTTGGGCAGCAAATCAATATTTTGTCGGCAATATAATTATTTGGTCACCAGAATAATTATTTAGACAGCAAGATAATAATTTGGGCAATAAAATAATTAATTGACAACTTAGAAGTATCTGCTGCCCTTAAGTTGCTGCCCAATTAGTTATTTTGCTGACCAATATAGAAATATTTTCTGTCCTTAAGTTGCCGACCTATTAGTTATTTTAGCTGACCAATTTTTTTTTTTTGTCTGCTGACCAAAATTCGAGTATTTTGCTGACCGTTTAAATATACCACACACGTGTGCCATAAGAGGTTTTTGAACACACTTGCGAGGAATATAGAATCAATCCCGTATTTTAGAATCAATCTCAAACGTCCCACTGGTGGGCCCAGGCCTTCCTTATGGAGAAATACATGAGGAGCCTTACTCTCGGAATCCGGTCGCTTGTATCGATTACAACCACAGTCAAAGTGCTATGTGGATGTACTTGCTACAAGCGCTCGCGGCAGTGAATTTACTTTAAGTATAATAAATGTGACTATGTATGAATGTTGACGATTTTAAGTGCTATGTTTAGCCTATGAAATAAAATTATTTATGATTTTGATTCGATTTTGATTTTGAGTATGGGCCGTAACCACCACGCTGGCCCAATGCGAAAAGGGGATGAATAGTAATAAATCTATGTCGATGAGTACCCTTTTCGTTTCACGCACAAGTTTCAGACATAAAATTCGAGTATATCTTTTTCTTTCTGTGCTAATGTCGCAGGACCAATCTTAGGTGACAAGCTACTTGTCACAAGCGTTTTATTTAATACTGTAATTTTAAAATAATTTATAATAAACTATTTATTTGTAAAATGCATAATATTGTAAAATGTTGACGATTTTAAGTGCCGAACTTGGCCTATGATATTAAATTATTTTTGATTTGATTTGAAATAGAGTATAACGAGGCAAGTTTATGAAGCAGACGTAAATGGGAAACCTGGAGGTCAACAAACAATACAAATATATTTTGAACCTTATGCCTTAAATATGAAGCGCATAAAATCTGGTTAGATTTTGACAGTTTGTGGTAATCTAGAGCTGTTGTGTGTACCTACACTAAATAATAAAATGAAAGGATAATTTGTAAAATTGTCTACATTATGTTGATTTACCTGGCATTAGGCACATGAGCTGAGGCGGCGATGCAGTTCGAGAACCGTCCATGTTCTCGCGCTCGTCGGTGAGAAACTGGAATGTGAAATAATTATTATCAGTTAAATACAAAATGGATTGTAGCATTGAATAAAGTATTTACGAGGTAAAGAGTTTTTTGTTACAGTGAAAATGGCGCCCAACATGGGGTCCAGGAATACAGCCTCAAAATTTACAGTTGCGAAGACTAGATTGTAGTGACGGAAATAATGCACTATCCCTAGTGAAACAATACTCAAAATGTATAAGAAAAGTATTGTGTTCATGTACGGAATAGATTTTAAATAATTAAGAGAATGCGAGTTATTCATAAATTTTAAAATTAAGAAGGAATGGGTATATAAAAAGAAGATTCATCATTCAGCTTAGGTATACCCACTGCTAGACATATGCCCATGACCTCTATAACTGTCGGTCGGATAACTCCATAGCTTCGAACTAGAGAAAAAGGGAATAGATTCTGTGAATGAATGATGAGGAAACGAGATAACGGCGAGTGATACGTTGCGCCGAGCGTATAAAAACGTTGCACCAAACCCAAATGGACAGAAGTTGACAAAGAACGAATAAGGCCTTAACCAAACAGACGTGGCCTAAGCTCGCGGGTCGCGCGACGGCCTGTTGTTTAATATGAACTTTTCAGTGTAACGATATTAAGACACATATTAGACAACAGGTAACGTTTCACTGAAAAGATAAGATATTCATACGAGACAACAAACCGCCACCCTGGCCAATATACCAGAGAGACTCGTTCCAAAAAAGGAATTTTGAAAGAAGAAAGAAAGAAAAGTCTTTATTCGGTATATGAAAAAAGTATGACACGTAACTTCACCTGTATATTACATATCAAAAACCACCATTTTTAACTGCTTGTTTAGCTCTTTCAACAGCTGGCATACTAACCTCCATAGAACGCCACGCGATGGCGAACAGCAAGAGCTCGTTCCAGGCGCTCTTGACGAGCAGCACCTGGTCCTCCAGTTCGAGCTGCCCGAAGTGCGGGATGTCCCGCGCCCACACTACTAGAGCGGCTATTTGTTTGTTGCCTGTAAACACAAGGTTATAAGGTGAGTCTAGTTGGATATTTTAACATTGACGTAGATTAAAATTTCACACTTCTTTCAATAAATACAGAAATAATGTTTGCAAGGGGTAAAGGTTAGCATATGGTGTCTTTCAGTCTAGATAATTAGTTAGTAAAACATTATTAATCACCTACCTTAGGCCTAACATCATAATTCCAGTAATTTACGCAATGTATTGAAAGTGTCTAGAGACCATTATTACGTTTTATTTTGTATTCAATTTCATAAATACCTAGCTATATAACATCACGGGTTTTTCAAGACGGTTTTCCTTGTAAGTTTGAGTTTATAAAAGACGGCGCGAAAAGGCCTACTACTAAACAAAGTGGGTACTATTCTAGTCCTATTCTACAATTATAGTAGTCATCAACGAAGAGTAAGGAATGTTCGAGCATAACTGAGTTACATTACAATGCAGGAAGGTATAGGAAAAAATCCATGACTATTTAACAACAGAACCGCTCAGAGGTCTACGGTTAAATTTCTGCCTATATACCATTGAATTTGTATCCGGTGCAACAGGAACGAAGGGATATTATTTATTTCACATCAGGCGATATTTTGGTATGGGCGAGGTCATAAAATGTAGCGAAGTCCTAAATCCATACGTGTACTACTTGGTTCTGAATTCATCGCGTAGTAAGTCGCGGGCAAAATCCATCAATAATTCAGACTCCACAAGAAAAATATTTCCTTAAACAGAGTACCCACTATTTAGGTATCTGTAATTTCTAATATTGCTGTCTTCAAGATGGAAAGTAAGTTTAACTATAATATTCCCCGTACATCCCGGGCTTGTTTATTCAACTTAGAATCTCATAATAATTAAAACTTTTCCTAATAACTCGTAGCGCAGACATCTCTTCATACAACTTACATCACAGGAGTTGCTCAGCGTTACGTACATTAATTATCATTTTCACCGTTTGGCTCTTTTAATGTACCACAGAGTAAACATCACAGAAATTCCACCAGTCTAGACAGACAACGGTAGTACGAGACTTTCCTATAAATCCTTACATTTACGCTATTAAAGCTATCTATTTATTACCTGATCGTCTGTCGTGTACAGAATTTATTAATTATTAATAATCTTGCACACGATTTTGTAAGGTCGGAATTTAATATTGGTCGAGACAATCCCACTATATATGGACCCATATGGATCACTTAAGATACCTTACCCACCCCTTTCTTTACCTATGATCTTTTTATTAGTATAGGTATTTCGATTATTTTACACAAGATATTTTCCTGGAGTAAAATATTACATACATACATAAAATCACGCCAGTAATCCCGGAAGGGGTAGGCAGAGTCCAAGGAGCACTGTGTTTCTTAAGACCACATCCAGCCATACAAAAAATGGGTTTGGTCAGATGAAAAATCGTGAAAGGAAGTAACAAGTGTCTAGCTCATCGCCTACACAATCACAGACCCAGTACCCAATACGCCCTTAGTCGCCTTTTACGACATGCTAGGCAAGAAAAGCAGTTGGTACATTCTTTTTGTGTCCCGGACCAGCACGGGAAAAGAAGAAGTAAAATATTGCCTATATTTTATGTTTCTAATGTCACCACTAACAATAATATTGGGTCTTTCAAGAGAGGCGTGACAAGGCACATAATAGGTCAGCAAGGTGGAGGTGGCAAAGCTTACTGTTCTTTTTCTGCTATCCATCAGGTGGTGTTGAGTCATTTGCTTTAATTTTTATTAAAAAAAGAATTATATTCAACCGCCCGGTCTCTACCACGAGTAGTGTAGTGGTTTCCCCTCTTGGGTATTCCTGCGTCTACAATGGTTTTAAAAATGCTTTAAAGAGGTTGCATTGGGGTTGCATATATTTATACTACAGACACACACTGCCTAGTTTACTATCTGTCGTTGTTAGGAGAACAAAGAGTTGACCTACTGCTTATGTATATTTAGACTGTGATAATTCTTAGAATATATAATATGATATGCGCGTGACGTACTTGTTTCGCCCTTTGTTTTTATCTTGAAGAATTTGACCAAGGTGAGCATGACTTTGAAATTCCTTTAGATTAATATTTCCTTAGAATTAGTGCAAGTAAAGAATGAGTGCGCTTTTTAATATAGTAATGATAATGTTGCTTTTTTATTTGCAATAGTTGTGGTAAACTGCAAAATATATGTATAATGTTGATAACGTTAATTAATACCTATTATCTCCAAAATATTATACATATAAAGTGAGTAAAAAAACCTTTTGAGTTTCTCGTTTGTTCTTCTCAGAACAAAACCTTCTGGTAGCTATAGAACGGTTGGCATAATTTGACGTTATAAGACTCAATTGTACGATCGAGAGTTAGCGCCTAACCCAGGGTTTGTCCATATATTTGCCCCAGGGTTAAGCGCTAACTCTCGATCATGCAATTGGACCTAAGAGTATCATATAAAAACAAGTAACAGATGCGTTTTTCATTTTACCCTATAAATCATATATTAAGCCGTGGGTAAGTATATGGTAATAAACTTTTTTATAAAAATGTAAAGGCTAATTGATGGTATTTTATCTATTATATTTTCATTGTAAAATAAAACTAAAATAGGAGTGACATTTTTTTTTTAATTTACTTTGTCTTTAGTTGCAAGTTATGAAATAAACGTTACTACGAAAAAATCATTTTTATTAATGACCACCCCTTTTTGATTTTATTTTAGTTTTATTGGCAAAGTAGGCTCAACAAGCAGAAATTTAAAAAAATACTCATAAACCACAAAATGCATAAATTCATTTATTATGCATAATACATTTTCAATATAAAAGTTTTTTAACCATAAGTTATTTATATTATAAGGTTTGATTTCTGATGGCAAAGGATTCGAACCCACATTGTTATCAAGCGCAGTAATAACTGTATCGCTCTGCTGTTAACGCTTATAACATTAATGCCGAATTTTAGCATTGATTTCATATCGTCTAGTTAAAACAACACTGTATGATAAGTTATTATGTGCGTTATAACACACACATAGATATTTTACGATGAATCGTGCCCAGACTAGTTTCGCACTTAAAGGGATCGCCGCTTATGACCGTTGATTGTACACGAGAATATAATGGATTTTTTAAATAATTATAAAGTTATACAATGGCATATACTGCCTTTTAAATGTTTTACGTCTTGGAGAAGTTCGCCGCGGAGATAATGACGCACACGAGCGAAACGCGTCCTGACATCACGATAGCCTTTGGCAAATTATGTATGGGGTGACGGAGGCTCCTTCTTATGCTTTTAATTCTTAGTTGCGAATTAGAGAGTTCAGGTATTTTGAAAATGGGCAGCTACCCCACTGCGGCATCTACGCCGGTTTTACACTACCACTAAAATATCTTTTCTCTTAATTTCTCTATCACTGGAGCAACTTTCATACCCTGATATACTCGTTCATTCTATCAATGCTCGTCACCCCACACATCCGTCTTAACATACGCATTTCGGCCACATGCAATTTATTTTCATTCATCTTTTTCATAGCCCAACATTCCGATCCATACTTCAACGACCAGAAGATATTGAAAAAAAATACCTACGGGTGGTCTTAAGAGCAACAGAAGCTAAAACAACAGTTTATAGAATTTTTATCGGTCTGTACATTACCTACGTCATGCAAAAACCACTTAACGTAATTGAATGCAGTCTCACTGATATACTTCAAGCTCAGAATACAGAAGAACTGAGACTTTAAGAGATCTAAGCTAAAATATAGGTTACATTTCACTACTTAACTATTCAACGGTGAGAAAACGGGACGAGTTTGTGAACACCGATGCTCGCGATAACTGTCAGGAGAATAATTATAATTTTCCGCAAAATTCGGGTAAATGCTAATAATTCATTAATAAAACTTATTTTAGATACCTTAAAAGTGCCCCAGGAAAAACTAATGTAATTTTTTTTGTAAAGCGACGCCATCATAAACCAGTTTCGCATTATGTATGCTCGCTATAATAATTATGTACATAAAACATCTGCACTAGTAGACTTTTCGTGTCGTATATCGTTATAGTTGCGATAGGTTGTAAATAAATCGCGGGGAGCGACGGGAGCGTGGAGGTCGACTTATTGAATCAATCGCTGCAGTAATATGTTGGTCAAACGGTTGCGAAGGACGAGTGATCTTTGTTGCAATCTATATGAGTTATGAGACAAGTTGGTTTACAATTTGCTTTACATCTAAATGCGACCGTAAATAACATCTCGTGAGTTTATAAAAGAAAAAAATTCAAACTGGCACGTGAACAAAAGTAAATATTGGGTCCTTACCTATGAAATTGGTGTTTTAATTCTGTCTTAGCAATTTGTCCGTAACTATTAAGTTTCAGAACATTATTATAAAATAATTGTCTCTTCTAAAAATAGACCATATATTTGAGCTCGTATTATTTAATTTGATAATTTTTTGTAAGTTTAATTGTGTTAAAATTAGACACAAAGACAATTATTTTTAACTACCTCCCGAATACATCATTTGATTTGCATTAACATAAAAACGATGAATAATTTTTATCAAGAGTGTTCACACACATATTGCTAAAGCTTGTCTAATGATACATGCCAAATATTATTTATCTTTGGATTTGTCCTTGTGAAGAAAACTGAAAAAATGTTAGTATGTAAAATGCAGACATCCCCAAAATCTCCATACAAAACACCAATTTCATAGGTAAGGACCTAATATTTTGGAACGTAAATAACTAATTAATTATGGGTACTAATTACTGCTATCTTTGCAAGATTATAGAGACCTTATTGTGATTTTTCTTTTACCATATCTTTTTTTTTTGAACAAGCACTCCTCGCATTGGATCATTGTGATGATGTTAAGCCCGCAGTCCTCGTGTGTCGGTACCGACCTATCTGGCAAAGGCTGGAGACCGGGGCTCGGAACTTGGGGGGCACGTTGCTGTCGGGCCCCACCCGCAGGAACTGGCACTCCTCGCTGGTGTCCGCCACTAGCGACTCCATCTCCAGCAGCCGCTCGATTGATAACTCCTGAAATTAACATATCAATTAACTATCTTTTATAGATTTTTTTTATAATCAGCCCAGCAAATGACTCTACACCACCTGATGGTAAGCAGTAGATAAGTCCATTTGCGAAGGATGCTAGGGCAGCACCAAAGGATGCAGGCCTAGCGACCTCCACCTTGCTGGCTCATAAGATGCCTATTTGCCTATTGTGTATTTTTTGACGCCATTTGTCTTAAGTGCGATGTACCCATATACCCAGTCTAACATTAGTTTTAAGGATCTAGTCTTTTTGAACGCAATCAGGGTTCAAAGTGCGTGATGTTACGGCCAGCACTCCTCATGCAGGAAGACCTGTGTCCAGCAGTGGGATGTTAATAGCCTGAAAAATTCTTTTAGATTTTTTTTCGTAAATCTATATTATTTGGACAGTTCGGTTTATCTCGGATTTCGTAAACGTAAATTTCAGATACGGCTAAAAATAGCCGGTTTCGAGTAGAGTGGCTTTTAAAACAGTTTTGGAAAAGGAAAAGAAAATCAAACGATAGTGGTTTGAGATTAGTATTTGATACCGGTTTTCTTGTTTTTTTTACATTGTACCTAAATACCCAATACATTGTAGAAGGTACCTACTGTTAATTATTGAAGAGTAGGATTATCTCCGGCTACATTATTTTATAAAATATAGTAAACAAGGTTATCTGAAAGGTATCGATGCAGCGATAAAACTTGAAATTGCACAAAAGTGACCAATGCACATTGTTTTACACATAACCAAGCCTATACAATTGATAACATATCAATCATAGCTTGATATTGATCACAAAGCTAGATAGCCAATAGGGAAATACGATTCCATTGCATGTTTTAATGCAATTCTTAAATGCACATTAATGACTCATCCGTCATTATTGTTTTATATTCTATCTATGGCTTATTTTCATTATCCCTATACACATAACTAAATTACTGCAAGAGGTTTTTTCGATCAGCTAGATGGTTTAATTTACACTCAAGTGTTTATGTTTCAAAGAAGATAATCGACACAAGTACCTACTGGAATAAAATCAAGCAACATTCAAACATTTAACTAATACAGAAAAACAATCATTAAAATAGCTAAGGAATATCGATGTTTATCAACTTTTTTTATTACAAATCATTGAATAATTGTTATTAAACAAACACTCTCTATTTAGTTTTGTTTGGAACCGGAAGATAATAAAAGCAGCAATAGGTGATTTCAAGTTTGAAAAGAAAAGACTTCACTAATTGAACGACTATATCAATACATGATTGGCTACTTTAAAGAAGTGGCTCATGAGTTTCTTGCCGGGTTCTTCTCATGAAAAGTCATGAGAATAAGGACTCTCGAAATCTTGCTGCTTGTATCGATTACAATCACAGTCAAAGCGCTGTGATTGTACTTGGTACAAGCGCTCGCGGTAATGAACATTAAGTAATTAATTGGGCAGCCATTTAATTATTTGGTCAGCAATAAAAAGGTCAACAGAAAAATCATTTGGGCAGCAAACAAATATTTTGTCAGCGATATAATTATTTGGGCGACATAATAATTATTTGGTCAGAAGAATAATTATTTAGTTAGCAATATATATGCGGAAATGAATAAAATCTAGGAAAAGGATCAATGAAGGATCAAGGACCAATACCTAGGAAATGTATTCTGATAGATATTAGCTATTTTTTATGACCCTTAAAAACAATATGTCTGTCATCAAAACATATATTATAAAATTTGACAGCAGAGAAAACATTTGAGTTGCTGCCCAATTAGTTATTTTGCTGAACAATAAGAAATATTTGCTGCCCATGAGTTGCTGACCAAATAGTTATTTTGCTGACCGATTTAGAAATATTTGCTGCTTATAAGTTGATGACAAATTAGAAATTTCAGCTGACCAATTGAATTTTTTTGCTGACCAAAAATCGAATATTTTGCTGACCGTTTAAATAACATCCATTAATATTATACCTACTTTTAAAGATTATTTATATTGTAAGATAATTATGTAAAATGTTGACGATTTTATGTGGCAAGTTTGGACTATGAAATAAAGTTATTTTTAATTTGATTTGATTATGTTAGTCCAGCAACTAGAAACAATCGAAAAACATTTCGATTGGTATTAGAACAACAGAACAACGAGTCGAATAATTTCGATAACTTCAATTCTTAGAAAATCTCAAATTCTATCAACTAAAGTATAAAGAGACAATCGGATTTCTTTGGGGTTTTTGTTTTAAACTTTATCGTTTATAATTTTTTTTTAAATTTTAGATATTTTAATTCGAAATATTTGTGTATTACTACGCTACTCAACCAAACTCCGCTCTCCGGTGACATTAACTTTATGTCAATATTTATTGATAAACTGTGGATCACAGTTCAGCTCTGAAACGTAATCTAAATTCCAATAAACGATTCCATTATTGAAGTTTAGAGCAAATAAGAGTTTAATTCGGATCGAATATACATAATACGACCGAGGTCGTAGCCAGGGCTACTGAGGGCTTGACGGGCCCTTGTGGCCAACAGGAAACCATATCGTATTACATAACACCTCTTACATGTTTGTTCCTTGTATACTGTACACAATGAAACATGAAAGCTGAAGGAAACAGCTATGTGGAACTCGATAAATAAAATATTCAGGGAAATGTTTTTCACACAAAACTTCTGACAATCGTATTTAATTTAAACATTTTGACTGAGGAACAAATCATTGTTAGTATTCATCACGCAAATATCTCCCCCATCGGGACTCGGAACGTGGTATCTTAGAGCGGATGACACCTTAATACTAGCGAAAAACTCACCCGGCTATAGAGATATATCAAAAAAACCTCTTAGTATAAAACAGAAATCATTTATTATAGTTGGTTTATAGCGATATAAAACAAGGAAATATTTCCAATAAAAAATCCTACGTAATAACTATTGAACAGTCATTGTTCTCTTTCGAAGCATAATCGAAAAGCATTACGGCAGCACGGTTGAGCTCAAAAAAAATACAAAACACGATTCATTACCAACAAATTCTCTGTAAACAAATTAAGCTGCGTCATCATGTTGCTGAAACGTGTCAAACAAAGAAATCGATGCGCTAGTCGCTTCGAGCGGCTATAAACAGTGAACGGAGTACTGTTCAAAATTACTGAGTACATATGTTAAGGAATGACTGAACCAGAACGAAAGGGTTTTTATAAGTATGTAGATATGACACCTATCTAACACCTGTCTTAAGCCATAAGCGTGACTAGGATCCGCTTGAAAACTAATACTTCCCACTGCTTACCGTTTGCTACTAAAACAACGCCAACCCACTTAGTGGGAAGTCATTACTTCAATTAGCAGACAGAACCAACAACTAACGTAATTTTCGAGGTACGGAAAATCTCAAGACCACAAGATAGACAAAGTTTTCCACCCATCCAAGTACCAAATTAATATGTATTTATACGAATTCAATTAAAAAAATATTGCACCACAGTCCGCAATATGCCAAAATTAAAATACAAATATCAGCGTTCTTAGGTAGTTCCTAAATCCTATGGATCAAACTAAGGGAAGATAAATAAGGATTAGTCAATATTGAAGGTATATACTGTATGAGACTATCTATCCTTTATAGATTAATTATTTCCTATGGCGTTGACACAAAAAAATGTTTGTATTGAACGACGCATTAAGTAGGGCTTGATAAAATAATGACTAACAGAATGACTAAAATGTATTTTTTATAAGTTCTACATACCATAAAACCAGTCAGTCTACGCATTTACCTAGAATATTTTAGTATATTCTACAAGGATTAAACAATGTTAAGACTTTCGTCAATCTATACATATAATAAAACTGTAGAGGTCGAATGTCTGTACATAGAAAAAAAATGCTTAAAATCAAGTCAGGGGGATGTAAAAAGAAGGATAATCCAAAAAAAATTTTTTGTTTCTCTGTCTGTTCGTCTGTTTGTACGGGCTAATCTCCGAAATAACTGGACCGATTTCAATAAAATTTTGCATGGTGGTACCTTATATCCATGGTCAACATCTTATATACTTTTTATTCCGGAAATTAAAGGGTTCCCGTGGGATAGTTAAAAAACCATAGTAACCACGGACGAAGTCGCGGGCAACAGCTAGTATTAAATAATCATAATAATCATTCGTAAAGAATACAGACCTCCTCAACTACTTACACGAAGTAAGAATTTTTGTTCAAAATTATAAATTTTTAAGATGTTTAAAATTGCAATAGGTAATGTTACGCAACAGGATGAGCTTCAACAACAAAGTTACAATATGCAAGTAAATATAAGCTGCAGACACAGAGTAAAGCTGCAGACATGAGAGTTAAAAAGAACTAAGAAGAGATGGATAGATTGTGAACAAAGCCAGGACACTTGAGAGTGAGGGCTGTTTTAAGCCGACATATAGAGTCCAGAAGATTAAAACATGTTTCGCCGACTCGTAATGACAATCATGTATTTTTTAGCAATTTAATTATAGTCCAATTAGGACCACTAAGCGATTAGAATATATTAATATTAAACAACACTATAAAAATATTTGATATCATATCACATAAATGCGTTTTAAATATTAGTTGAGGTATTATAGAACGCACATATTTTCTGTTTTGTTCTTGTATCTAGTTAGGTTTTAGATAAGTTATCATCTGTGACGTTTGTAGACACAATAGGAAATCAATTGTATCTCGGGAATTTTCAGACACCTCACAGACTAGTGGTAGCAACTTTTTGTTTGATTTCCCAAAACTATTAGGTCCTTACCTATGAAATTGGTGTTTTGTATGGAGATTTTGGGGATGTCTGCATTTTACATACTAACATTTTTTGAGTTTTCTTCACAACGACAATTCCAAAGATAATAATATTTGGCATGTATCATTAGACAAGCTTTAGCAATGTGTGTGAACACGCTTGATAAAAATTATTCATCGTTTTTATGTTAATGCAAATCAAATTATTTATTCGGGAGGCAGTTCAAAATAATTGTCTTTGTGTCTAATTTTAACACAATTAAACTTACAAAAAATTATCAAATGAAATAATACGAGCTCAAATATATGGTCTATTTTTAGAAGAGGCAATTATTTTATAAGAATGTTCTGAATCTTAATAGTTACGGACAAATTGCTAAGACAGAATAAAAACACCAATTTCATAGGTAAAGACCCAATGAGTAGTGATGGGTCGCGTGTATAATGAGTTAGCAATATTGCACTAGCCAGGATGTCGGCGCAAAATGTAGGAAACTATTTTTTAGTTTTAGTCTTGTCCCCGATATCAAATATTACTATCGAGTTGCTCCAATATTGCGATGAAATTTGGCATCTCAGATACCTAGACGACGAAAAAAAACTAAAATTCGCCCTCAGTAGGCCTAGCACGGGCCGGAGAGAAAAAGTCCCCAGAGACGAAAATCGTCATTGCCTCTCGCTTCCGCGCGAACGAAGAAGCGAGAGGCAATGACGATTTTTGTCTCTGGGGACTTTTTCTCTCCGGCCCGTGCTAGGCCTACTGGTGTTCTCTGACTCTGTTTCATCTGTTCATATTTGTACGGAGAAACAAGATTATAGAGTGACTCTTCTACCCCGACATCAACACTACCAAAACCGCGGTACATTTTAATTGTGTAATATAGCGTCGCACATTTCTCTGATTGTAAAATGGTTTGTTTATAATAAATACAACAATACATGTAATACAAACAAGGATACGACCTACCCGATAAGGCAAGGCAATAGTTACAAAACAGTGTAGATATTTATTCAAGTTCGAATATATTTAGACTATTTACGTTATAAAAAATATATTTCTTATAGCGGATCAGGCAACATTTGTAGGTAACTATAACTAGGTAACTCAATTTTCTAAATAAATAGAGCTTGGAGCTGTTCGAAGAACTTGTAAGTACTCAATTTTAAAGATTTTATAACAATATTATTTTTCTTTTGTCATTCGAGCGATTGAAATATCATAAAAGTAATTGCCTAAAAATATATGTACTATTATCGCTCAGAAGACCTAGTAATTGATTCGAGGTAAAGTCAAAATAAATGGCGATTATCGTATGAAACACAATTTTTGTATTGTTACAGATGTACAATACAAATCCAACGTCTAACGCTCGTTTTGCAAAAAGAAATTTGGTAAAAATATTGTATTTCATTCATTATTTCGACCCTATGTCGATTTCGAGATTATGTCTACTGGTGCTCGTAAATCGCCCCCTTGGGATTCTGAAGGTCACGATTCAGTAGGCCGCGAAGAAATTAAATATTTGAGTGATTGTCAATAACAAGTTGAAATAAGAAAATAAATTAATTTAAGCCGTCTGTTATTCGTCATCTGTGGGCGAAATAATCGGATCCCCTTTATTCGTATCGTACCTCACTTAAAAACCAATTTGTACACAGAAAAAAATATGAAATAAAAATGTTTTGGTAAGTAGGCGTTTTATAATTTTACGTTGCTAAAGTAAAGTAGGTATAAAACGCGTAACTATAAAAGATAATGGTTTTTCTAAAAGTGAATAAATAAAATGCATTACTATTTATTATAGTACTCTACAGTCTGCACGGTTTACACTATGATTTCCCATTTATTTATAGAACTTTATGAAATTGCGAAGGTACTAACTTAGTGGGTACATGTTAACCCAACCAATCTATTTTCTGATAAACCAATGTTTTGATGTGCGGTTACGTTGCCAAGTCTAATTATGTATATTAAGCTAATTAACTAATTTCACAGCCCATCGCCCTGCAATGAGACGGTAGGAACTCATTACTTTTCAAAATTACTTTGATATTTTCCCTTTAATATTGCTTCCGTGAAATTTTCAAGTTCATTCAAGATATTTCCTTAAATTACTTGGGTAATGAGGCACAAAGGTTGACGTACGACGACTCAGATACATTTTATCATTAGGTAAAAGTCAAATAGCAATATACATGGCCACAAAAAGTGTTTTACAATATCCAAGGGCTCATAACAGTCGGTCCTCCGCTGCCCGCCCAGCGTCTTATGGTCTGTGAAGCGCTAGTAACAGATGCTGGGTGGATGCGACAAGCCGAAGGCAGGGTGATATGGCGCACATTAGGGCAGGTCTATATCCATCAGTGGACTAATGATGATGTATTATAATATGGATGGCACATAATCTCACCTGTACAGAGCTGCTTGGGTGTGCGTCTTCGGTTCCTCGAGCCGCTCGTTGTCTCTCCTCTTGCACCGCTTCACGCTTCATGCCGCACGAAAGGCATTTCTGATACCGACAGTACTGACATCTATTCCTCTGCCTTTTGTCGATTATACAATTGCGTTCTTCTCGGCAAGCGTAAGTAAGATCCTTTCGGACTGTCCTCTTGAAGAAGCCCTTGCAACCTTCACAACTGTGGTCAAAAAAAACAATAATTCAGAAAACAATTTCATAATTAAGATCAAGTTGGCTATCTCATTTTACATTTTGAAAATAAAGAAATTATTATTATACTAATGTATAATAATAATTTCTTTATTTTCAAAAGCACAGTACATGAAAATGTGTGTACGGAAGAAGCTGCATAAGTTATAAACTGTGTCGCAGATGCTATAGTATGTTTAGTATTTTTAAGATTAAACAGGTAGGTACATAAGATTGACGCGTTATCTATACATATAATAAAACTGTAGAGGTCGAATGTCCGTACATAGAAAAAAAAAGCTTAAAATCAAGTTAGGGGGATGTAAAAAGAGAGAAAATACAAAAAAAAAATTTTATGTTTCGTTAATCTCCGAAATGCCTGAACCGATTTAAATGAAATTTTGCATGGTTATACCTTATATCCCTGGTCAAAATCTTAGATACTTCTTATTCCGGAAAATTAAAGGGTTCCCGTGGGATACTTAAATAAGCAGTAACCGCGGACGATGTTGCGGGCAACCTATAAAATCTACATGATTTATGTCAATCGTCCAGTTATTTAACAATACGACTATATGGAATCATAAACTAAATAAAATCATGACGGGGAAACTAAAGAATGTCCGCTCTGAGGTATAATTTCATACGTATATAATTTTTCTTCGTGAGATCTTATCGTGTATTCTTTGAACTTTGCAACTCCTATTTGTCGTTCTGCTGATAAATAATGTAAAAAGAAAAAGGCATTCAGTGATATTCAGCGTGCATCAGTAATTCACTTACATCATTATCTTTTAGTATCTCTGGTCTCACAACACCCACTGCGCGGTATTACATTCTCCTTGCAGTATAATTTTATTTTTTTATTTTATTTTATTTATATAATGCAAAAATCGTTAAAAGGGGCTGGCAAAAACCTAAATATTCGAAAGTAAAAATAAAAACCCTCAATTTACCTTTACACAGAGATTCTATCTCAAATTTTCTTGAACACCAAATAGGCAAGTACAATTTTCTTGAACATCAAATAAAAGAAGATTCGTAGTTTTCCATCTAGGTGAACTAAGCGGTTAAACAACGGGCAAAAGAGGGCATTAGATCAGTAACGGTAGGTGTCGTTGCCTGCTGTAGGTAAGTTGCTAAATTTAAATTAAAGTAGTCGCACCCAAAAAGAAAAAAATACGACTACAAAAACGTGTATACATCTTTATACTCGATAAGTTCAAACATGGTGCAGAGACATAAATAGATAATTACTCTCAAGACAAAAACAAAAATGTCCTAATGTTCCAGAGGTGCAGGATACAGTCAGATTTCTAAATGACAACAAAGCTTTCAAATAAAAATGACCGAACCATCTACAAAGGATGACAACACCAAAATGGAATTTGAAACATGGCGTGATCGTCTTAGCTGTACAAGTACACCTAATGGTATAGGTACATTAAACTTAGGACATCAAAACATCACGCGTTTTTCTAAATCATTAGATAGGTACTATTGTATTTAAAACACTTTGCTTAGTTTATAGAGAAAAAATAATAAAAAAGTTTAAGACGAACATAAACTAGATTATTAAGGGGTGTTATTGAAACGTTTAGCAAAATATTCAAATTTCAGTCAGCAAAAAAATACAATTGGCCAGCTAAAACAACTTATTGGTCAGCAACTTATGGGCAGAAAATATTTCCAAGTTGGTCAGCAAAATAACTAATTGGGCAGCAACTTATGGGCATTAGATATTTCTAATTGACAGTAAAACAACTAATTGGGCAGCAACTCAAATGTTTTCTCTGCTGCCAAATTGTTTAATATATGTTTTGATGACACAAATATGGTTTTCAACGGTCATAAAAAATAACTTTAATCTAATAACTATCAGAGTACATTTTCTAGAAATGATCCTTGATCCTTCATTGATCCTTTTTCTAGATTTTATACATTACATTATTTTGCAGCTCAACGAATTGTTTAATTACTTCTCATTTTTAAGCAATTTAGTTCAGTAATTCACGGATTTAGGGGATAGCAGGCGTGTGAACAACCATATTTCGATATGTAAGAGTCCCTACTCCCAATATATGTAACAGGAAGCTAGCCCGATGCCACGCACCGGACACATGACAATATGTAACAAGCACCTACGTAAGTTCCTACAAAAATTTAATGGGTTATGTGCGTGCGCCTAGAGATTATTATATTTGGTCCTTACCTATGAAATTGGTGTTTTGTATGGAGATTTTGGGGATGTCTGCATTTTACATACTAACATTTTTTGAGTTTTCTTCACAACGACAATTCCAAAGATAATAATATTTGGCATGTATCATTAGACAAGCTTTAGCAATATGTGTGTGAACACGCTTGATAAAAATTATTCATCGTTTTTATGTTAATGCAAATGAAATGATGTATTCGGGAGGCAGTTAAAAATAATTGTCTTTGTGTCTAATTTTAACACAATTAAACTGACAAAAAATTATCAAATTAAATAATACGAGCTCAAATATATGGTCTATTTTTAGAAGAGGCAATTATTTTATAAGAATGTTCTGAAACTTAATAGTTACGGACAAATTGCTAAGACAGAATAAAAACACCAATTTCATAGGTAAGGACCCAATATATCCTTTGTTTCCCATCCGCAGGTAACATTCATCGCCAGTAATTTCTTACGTATCCTAATCGACACTTTTGAGCAATACGTTGTCACGGGACCGACAGGGAATCTCAAGGGAATTATAACAAGCAAAACTGAACATTTAGTCTTCTAAACAGTTTATCGCTATTAACAGTAAAAATACTAAAAAGACTAAAAAAATATAGATACTAAAAATGTTTTATAATGCTACCATATCGCCATTCGTTGGTCTCCATAAGCGAGAAAGATATACGAATCTTTCTTTGTCTTGTCTGTAGAAAAACTATACAACAATAATTATGTTACTTAGTGAAGTGGGTAATTTTCACCCTCCTCGACTGATGTTACAAGCACAATTATTTTTAGTTTTTAGAGATTGTTGAACGAAAAAGGGCTCAAGTGTATGACGTGTTGCTGGCAGTTATGTAATGATTGATGAGGCGCAGCGGGCAAAGCCTTGTTAAGGAATATAATGTTATTACCGAAAACATAACACGCCTTTTTTACATGAAACCCTTTTTCCCTTATCGCAGATACCAGACGGGATTGGAACGCTGCCTTTGTCATACGAGAACGGCCGGGTTCGAAACTCTTACTCTTTGTTCCATCGACTGCTGTAATACGGAAAAGCCTTAGTGTCATTGTAAACTTTCTTTAATGAGAACGATATGGAAAATAGAAAAACAAGAAAAAGTAATAATTAACAAATAACATACAACAGTCAGGAAATTCATTGTACCTTTCTTACTTACTATGAGTCAAGAACCACCTGAAGACAACTACTGGCCCTTCTTAACTTGATTTATTTGTATGCAAAAAAAATTCCTTTTACTGAATCAATTTCGCATGCAAGAAAAATAAAGAAGGATATAAATAAATGCTATCATTAAGACATCTAAGATTATAATTTCTAGGAATATAGATCTTCAGTAAAAGGAACCTTCAAAGAACCACTTCAAAGTTGTTTGTTTGACATATGTATCTAAGTATACGGAGACAGCCAGAGATGTACACAAAAATTTTATATTATGTATATTAAGGTAACTTGTATGTAAATCTGTCGAATAAATATCAAAATTCTTCTCAAATAGATGTATAATGGTGTCGGACATTTTTAGAATTTTTGGTTTTGGTATATCTGTATATTAATATGTAGTTGGCTGTGATGTTATGATATATTATGTATATTTATGACATATTCTACGTGACGCACGTAATATGTAAAACAAAAAATAAATACGTAAACAGAAAACCAAGGGAAGACTCATATAAGTGACGACCGAGACGGTCTTAATAATAAATAGATTTTTAGTAAGAAACCTATGCCGCCGTATCCAAACGGACTGACTAAAGTGAATCCTCGTAAAACATATAGGGAACATTTACAGCCGTCAATCTATTTCGTCATGTATCTATGGAAAAAAACTTTTATGTTCTTTTAATCTGTCCGTCTTGTCTACGTCTACGGCACAGATAGGCATTTAAGAAAGCATGCTTTTAAATGAAAAAAAAAAACAGATAAATTGGTTTCATACCTATTTACATCACATTTATTAGTAGGTATTACATACCAACGAAGGTACTTAGCAAAATGTGGGCGTGTAATGCACCTCTGCCGAAATGTATATGAAGGCGTGATAATATAAAGTATGTGGTGCTATTGTTTAAAACCTTAGTAACAAAAACAATTTTCAAGCAATGGGTGGCTAATTTCGGCAAATAAAATTACTCAACCATATTAATTATATTGACAAATGATAAGAATCACAGCGAAATATATTTATTCAAAAGCTGCAAATTCGCACTTTACTCACGGCCTAGACATTTAATTAAAAAGCAGACGCTTTATGATGAGAATGAAACTAAAGTCTAACCAAATATTCTATTGCCGCAGATGAACAATTTAATTTCAAGCTATACATGCGAGACAAATCGTGAATAATAAGAAATGCTCCAATTTAATTTAAAACTATTTGATCAAAATTTATGCTATTGTATATGTAGGATACCTACTCTAATTAAATTAGGAAAACATTTTGTTAAACGAATACAATGTATCTTTACGATATCACTAATGTTGAGGCAATAAAATAAAAAATATCTTATTTCATAGGCTTGACCTTGGCATTCAAAATCGTCAAAATTTTACATAATAGGTAGGTAAGTAAATTTGATTCAAAATAATATATATATTATTACATAAATAGTGCACATTTAGAAGTAAGTCATAGTAAGATTTTAAGAAGCGGCACGTCAACCTACCGTTCTCTTATACAAAATGAACGATAACCTAAGCACATTAATTTGCTTTTATAATTTTTAAATACAAATAATATGAAAGAATTTGCCATAACAGAAAAAAAATCAGTTGCTAGCAATAACCACCATACAACCGTGCCCACAACGGCGGCGCCCGGTTAGAATTGCTCATTATTGAAATTGAAAGTAAGCTACGAGTGTGTGTTACGTTCATGCACAGGTTCGACCTTTCGATAATATTAAGTTTGTCATGGGTTATTCCCAAGAGCAAAGTGTATTGTATTCAAACTGTAATTTTTTTTATATTTACATTACAACCTACAGAAATACATTTTTAGACTTCTTGTAAACAAAGAATGCATAACTTGATGCGTGTGTAATGCATTTAAATAAAGACGTAAAAGGGTATGGTTTTACGTATAATAAAATGGCTATAACCATTACTATGGTTGTTATAGTAATTATTATTGTTATTATTGTAATTCTTGAGAATATTAACTCCAAGATACAAACCGTAACGTATTATTTGTACACACAACATCATATGATTGTGAAAATCACTCAAACAACTTTGCATATCAAAATGGGAAGTAATTAATCGGGCGGCCATTTAAATATTTGGTGAGCAACAAAAAGGTCAACCGAAAAATCATTAGGCAGCAAACAAATGTTTTGTCAGCAATATAATTATTTAGGCGGCAAAATAATTATTTGGGCGGTAAAATAATTATTTGGTCAGCAGAATAATTATTAAATTGGACAGCAAGATAATTATTTGGGCTGAAAAATAATTGTTTGGGCAGTAAATATATGTGGATCCGGAAATGTATACAATCTAGGAAAAGGATTAACGAAGGATAAAGGATCAATTCCTAGGAAATCACAATATTTAATTATAATTTTTATGCCCCATAAAACAATATTTGTGTCAAAACATATATTAAACAATTTTGCAGTAGAGAAAACATTTAAGTTGCTGCCCAATTAGTTATTATGCTGACTAATTAGAAATGTTGGTTGCCCATAACTTGCTGATCAATTGTATTTTTTTGTTGACCAAAATTCAAATATTTATAATATCAATCACCATAAGGCTATAAATCAGTTAGAAAAAAAATCAGTTTGTCTAACCTATTGTGCTCTTGATTGTTCTAAGATTTTTACGACTGTTGTGTAATTAACTAATTAAGAATAATTCCACTGTTTTTATGGCAAATAAAACTTACAAAATTAGGTTTGCATCAACTAAGAATTTTTACGATTTGATTCAAGAAGTTGTAAAAAATAGAAAGGATTAAAATTGTGATATAAAATTAAAAACTATTGGGAAATAATAAAACGATACGATGAATTTGAGTAAGCGAAAAATTAACTTAACTTACGACGAATATTAATCAATAATTATATTTAGAACGAGCTTACAAAATGTGGGTTGTGATTAATCCATTTCAGATCTAAAAATTCTAACTGTGCGAATACATTACTAAGTGAGCGACTAGAAATACAAACTTCAATAAATTTGTATTCCTAGGAAATTGTATAATCATAGATATTAGGTAAGAGTTATTTTTTATGTCCATAACCACTTTCGTCTAAATTGAGTAGAGGTTATAATTTTTGTTATCGAAACACTTTATTTAGGATAAAATGCCGCTCAGTATAATTATAAGTTTTTTTATACGTTGACACTCAAACAAATATTAGGTCTCTAAAATATTATAAAGCATCACATTTTGTATTTTAAGTAGCTCTAATTAATGTTTGTATGTTGCTGTTCTGTTGATTTCTCGTCTTCCGCAGTCAGTCGTTCACTTAGTACTACTATAAACCTAAATTAAATATTTTGACACTAAAATTTACACTTTAATTTACAGTCACTCGTTTAAATACTACCCAAAACCGTTTTTCTAACCCAAAAAAAAGGTGTGTCCAGTTATTTACTTCTCTAAATATTGCCAAAAACTCCACTCTATATCATTTTTTAGATACACAACAATAGATCTAAAGCTGACTTTGTTTAATAAAGGCTTTATAGAAATTAAAACCGAATAAAAATGTAATTAAGACAATTTTAAAAATACTGTTGCTAATACATGTCTAGTAGGGGATTAGGTCAGTAGAGAATTAGCCAGCAGGTATCACGTAATTCACAAAAAAGCTGAAGATAAATATAGACAAACGCCCGATGTGTACATACATAAGTGTGCCAACGAACAAGTTTACACATCATCCCGAGATGTTTACATTATCATTTACCTACAGAGCACTTATAGATGGATCTCGGCGACTGACTGATATTTCGCAGCTATTGATAATTGAGGTATTAAATTACACAGATATTGTAGTAACAGAGAGTCGACTGCAAAATTAGGATTTCAAGTAACGTGAAAAGAATTCGTGTACAAACAAACCTTTGCAATCTAAAATACTCTACTGTTAATTTGTTTATTTACTTGAATGAAGACCATGTGTTTAATTTAAATCCAACCTTTTCAATGAACAAGCAGCAGCAAGAACTATAATTATGATTGGAAACAATCTCTGGAAATTGTGTGAAAGCTGTCGCCTCACAGTAACAATTCATTTGTATTTACTACTCCAACAGAAAATTGTACGGAGCAAAATAAATAAGTACACAATATTCTGATAAATAGCAGTGCGTGCTAAACCTTACGAGTATGTTCTAAACAAAACTATAGGTTCTGTTGGGACGTTTATAATACTCATTTAGATAATGCATATTGCGTGATTTTAATTTAACTATAATAAGATTGTTAATATTGGCTTATTACCTAGTCAAAGTAACTGTCCTAGACCCTATACATTGAGCATAAGTATAATGTTTTATGTATGAATTACGTATCTAGTTGTAATAAAATATGATATTCCTTCCCAAAATATGTAAATAATTTTTAGTAAATTTTCAAATAATTTTCTAAAGAGATTTACAAAAGCCAATTATAATACTAAATTGTAATACGATTATATTTAGTCAGGAACCCTAACTTCTCAATGCTGTTAGTATATACTACTATGTATATACTACAATTACTTTAAGCGTTGAAAGAGTTTGACCCTTTCAATCTCAATCATATTTTACAACAATATTAGCAATATACCTATAAATTTAAACAAAACAATGCATCATCGGCATAAACTGGCCATTGTTACAATACTCAATTAACCGACGCCGACATAAATGCGTTATATGACTGTTGCCATTTTCCCCGATAATTTCAAAGCCAAGTGAACTGGGGAATATGACAAGAAAGTTCACTCACTTATGATTGATTCTGGGATCAGATTTCCCTTATGCCCTTGTATCTTTCCGACACTATCGACAAGATTAATCACACATGCATGATTTTTGAATTAAACGCTGGAGTATTAAATAATTAGCTTTTTAAAATAATTCAAATGTAATAATTCAATTTAATTTAGATGCTAGCACCCCTAGCACTTTTTAACATTTAAAAACAAAATTAAAATTTTCGAGCCTAAATACCACTCTAGAATTTTACGCAATTATGCATTGAATTGATTTAACCAGTAATTTTTTTGTGACGATATCAAAATCAAAAAATCAAAATCAAAAGCATTTATTCAGTTTAGATGCGTCTTAGCGCATGCTTATGAATGTCATAAACATTTTACAATATTTCGTGAAAAAGAAAAACTACGCCATCCGTTCATAAAACTACCAGGAGGCCTTGTTCTGAGAACGGGCAAGAAACTCAGCAAGTTTCTACCCTCCCTTTACATAGCAACATTTAAAAAAATGTCATAATATAACTACCATACCTCTATCTATATTATTCAGTCGCAGAGTCTTTATAAAAAAAGCGAACTCAGAAAAAAATATACAATCCTAAGGTTCTTAGAAAAACGCTATGCATACTCAAGCCACATTACCTATTATAAATAAGATTCCAGTATCAATCAATCTAAGTCGGAGACAAACGGGCAAGTTTAAAACGGCCATGTTAATTCTCAGAGGTCTTCAGCGATGTCGTTGCGAAACATCTGAATTTTAAAACATGCAAATCTATGAAACTTAACTACCTGCCCGTGAGGGTAGCACGACAGAGGACATCAAGAATTCCCAAGGTGAAAATAAAAAATGTCTCATGCATGGGATTACAATCGGCCCACGATCGATAGAATTTTAAATCGATCCAGTAAAGTTTAATTTTACATTCTAGCTTATTCCTATAATAACAGTAGAAACTGTTTTTAATACGTACACTATAAAAGTATAATTATGTTTTTACGTATAAAATCTTTAGTTTGGCGCATGCCACATTATTTATTAAGTAATCTATAGAGCTGTAACTCATTAGTCCGCTCGAAATTTTTCTTTTATTTAAGCTAGCAAGAAAGGAAAAACTAAATTCGAGATCGGCCAAGTCACCCAAAAGTTATCAGAAAATTGAAACTTGTTAAACTCTAATACGTAGTTGAACAACTTGATAAATTATATAAGGAGTATCGAATCTGCTGCAGAAATTCCTTATTGCCATGACATGATGTTATTATGAATACAAACTTTTTCAAGTTTACAATGTTTTCTTTATTGTATCCGTAACTGAAGTTAGTTTTGATTTGAACAGCTTTAAAATATTCCAAGCAATGTGCGTGTTGGTTGAACGATGAACTTTGTGTTGAGTTTTAGGCAAAGATTAAAAATGAGTCGTGTGGGCACCGTGTTTCTTATTGAAAATTTCAATATGCTGTAATAGAAGGAGCAGCTACTCCTTTTCCATTTCATAGCTTAAACATATATACATAGACACACCCACCATATCAAAATAGAAATAAAATTATAAAACAAAATACATAATAAACTGGACATACTTAAGACTAGTACATTTGGGATTGGCCTCAATGAGTAATATAATATCCGTCTCATTATGCATATAACTAGGCAGATATCTATCTAGTGTCGTCTGTAACCAACAAGAATAAAGCTTTGATGACTTAGACTGTGGCATTAAAATAAGGAAAACTAGACTGCGAACCATCAAACAGCCACGCTTAGTAGAGTAAGGAAAAAAGGTACCTACAGTAATAAAATAAAATAAGCACGTACAGGAATGGCTATTAAAGAGCCAACAAAAATCAACAACGTGGATACAACCCTCATTTACGCGCTATAACTACAATTATCTGTAATAAAACCGTACAGCTCGAGGAAAATATAATCACATTAAGAATACAAACATAAATGATACTTTGTGTAATTAAAGTATAGCTAGATCTGAATAATATATCACGCAATGGCTAAAAGCCAGGTTAAAACACCTAAAGAAATATTTTGATCATGCTAAGTGCCTTGGTTAGCAGTAAAAATATTCAAGGTGAAGAAATGTACCTTGCGTCAATTCACGATCACGCTCATTGCTGAAATTGAAATATATACAGACGAGCATTAAAGCAAAGTTATAGTTTTAAATTGTAATCTGACACTGCTCTAGCTAAATCTTGAGCAAGAACCGCAGAAATAACTGGTAATAAAATATTCATATTCAATGCGCAGATCTTCAAATGGAATTCATCGCCATATTGATGAGGTGACGAAAATACAATAACCACTTGTACCAAATAATTGGTTTAATAGCAATGCGTGGAAGTATCATTTACGTTAATAATGCAATAATTATATTGTTTGTACAAAAATCAATATAACCAGTAGGTACATCAACCTAAAATTAAACGCTATTGAAATGATACACACGAAAAGGGATATTGTAATACGCATGCCTAAATGTAAATTTATTTCTGTCAGTTGATGGATTTCCATTTAGAGTCCTTCCTTTCATAATGAAGTTATGAAAAGAATTATTATGTCTATTATGTACTTGTAATTATCTGTATATATATATAAATGCTATAACAACAGAGAATTTGAGAAAAGTAATCTATAAACGAGAAGGTTATAAAGAAGGTAAATAATCAAAATCCCGGTTATTACAGTCTGAATAATTTAATAGGTGCATTTTGACAGTTATTTGTAGTGCATTTTGACAGTTGTTTGTGGTGAGATTAATCGACTCCTATACCAATGTAAATGGTCCATAAACCTCAACTGTCAAAATGCACCTATTAAATTATTCAGACTGTATAGGGACGATGAGCGAGTGATATCGTGCGATGTAGAGTTAAGGAAACATTTCCATAATGGCTGACAACATGTAAAAATTAAGAGTTATAGAAGATTAAAGCAATGATTTTGCCAATAAGGTACCTGCGCATAGTTTGGGTGTGGCCAACGAGCCAATATCACATGTTGATCGAAAACCTGTAGCATTAAGAAACAAATATGTCCTACAATTACCTATAGACTCCGTAGTGTTTTCCCGACGCCCTATCTCCGCATATCGAACATAGATGCTTGGAGCCGCTGAGCGGGTGGTTGGGAGGGTAGTTCTTGAACGCCGGCGGGGAGGTGGCGTCATCTCGGAGCCCGTCGAGCATCGCCGTGTCCGGCTTCATCTCTGGCGGAGACATCGGCGACATGAAACCACTCTCCAGGTTAAGCCCTGTCAACAAAAAAGCAATTACTTTAGAATATTTTTAAGAACCTTCATATTATTATGCGAACTGCGAATGGTTGACATGTTGGTTCAGGCAAAGAAAAGAGGGGAATGAATATAAATAGTTGAGCCCTGTCAACAAAACATTATAAAATTTTACAACAGTATAGTATTATGAAAACTAGGAAAAATGCATGACATGTTCGATAAAGATAGACAAGGCAACGGCAGGCTTAATGAAGCGTTGGTATAAATAGACATACAGACAATTGAAACGAGGATAATCTTGGAAAGACATCGCCCAAACCCACGGCTAAAGAATAATATAAATGTTGAATTCGGAATCATATTATAAATTATTCTAAATGCAAAAAAATACATTTAATCACAATCATAATACAAATATTTTTGCTAACCAGTTTATTCTAATGTGGTTTCCACAATAGTGTTTTAAATCATGTGTTCAATTGACAGCATCAAAAGCATAAACTCCTATGCCATCCGAATAAAGCACTAAAATTAAAACAATACAGGAACGGCCGACGGTAATTTTTTTGTAATTTTGGCATAGTCCAGCTGGCAGTCGAATTTGTTATTACGAAAAGAGACCAAAAAGCTCTGCTTATAATTTCCGCTCAAAAATTGGCTGTTTTCAAGGTTTATTTGCACAATGGTAGATCTTCTTTTTTGCAAGTTCCTAATTCAGCTTTAGAAAACGTTAATGGGTATAAAAATGGCTAAATTCCTTTAAATTGCTTGGTTTTTTGTGATATACAATACCCTTGAATGTACAAAACCTATATTGAAGCTTAAGAACCAAATGTGCTTATTTCCGCCAAAAATAATAATAAACATCGCATCGCGTCAAACGCTCAAAGAAAAAGGTCTATTTGGACGCTTTCAAGTTGGAACTTCCAACCAAAAAAACCGGTCCATTAGAAGGAGGGCTGGAACGGATAAAGGAAAATAAATACAGCGTGACGTAAGCTACCCTCCCACAGATGCATGTTAGAAGACATTACAAGATGGTAACAAGATACCGCAGTAAAAAAGTCTACAAACTGTGCAATGCA
The DNA here is from genome assembly GCA_910589355.1 of Parapoynx stratiotata. Taxonomy (NCBI): domain Eukaryota; kingdom Metazoa; phylum Arthropoda; class Insecta; order Lepidoptera; family Crambidae; genus Parapoynx; species Parapoynx stratiotata. Next base: position 12,144,965 of record OU342461.1, read on the forward strand.
AATAATTTGATTGACAATTCCGTGGTTGGTACCTCATTCAATAAAAAAATATAAGATATGATTTACTAAGCTTTAAAATGAAACAATGTTAACATACAAAAAATCATCATTTAGTAGATATTCGCTGTGCAAATTATTTATAAGATATTACATCTTTATAAGACTTATATAACATCGACCCAAGATCAACTTATAATCAATTAGTAATGGTGATTAATAAGGTAATTGTAATTGAGTTATTCAATTATCTATCATACTTTAGCAATTTATTAATATTTAATTAATCTATAAAAATATTTGATCATATCTATTATTTACATAATCATGATTATAGTATCATATTCCAACTAGTTTTAAGAATTTAAATTAGAGTTTAGCTGTGATATTTCCTGGCTAGTCGATTTTCAAAAATGTCGACTGGCCGAACAACTCTATAAACTTCCACTCCTGAGGGCATTTTATGTAAAAGCTTTTCCCAGATTAAGAATTTTTTATCGTTTAGTTACTACTTAACGCATATTTGTGTTCAAACTTGTATAAAGAGAAAAGGTAGAGCTAATACAGTATTTAATGTTATTTAAACGGGTAGCAGAATATTCGAATTTCGGTTAGCAATAAATTTGAATTGGTCAGCTCAAATAATTGGGCAGCAACTCATGGGCAGAAAATATTCCTAAATTGGGCAGCAAAATAACTAATTGGGCAGCAACCAAATGTTTTCTCTGTTGCCGAATTGTGTAGGTAATATTGCTGCCTAAATAATTATATTTGCTGCCCAAATAATTGTTTTGCAGGCTAAATAATTACATTGCCGAAAAAATATATTTGTTTGCCACCCAAATTATTTTCTCGCTGACATTTTTTGCTGACCAAATAATTAAATGATTGCCAAAATAGTTACATCCCATAAAAAAGTAACAATTAAAAGTAATTTATGTTAATAAATAGCTAACACATAACACATATTATATCATCACGCCTTAATCCCCGAAGGGGTACGTACACATTTATAGTGTATAAAAACAAAGCAAAATAAACATACACTCAATATCCATTACGAACGAAGAGAAAACTAAAATTAATTTTACAGCAGCACAGTTTTACTAGACGAAAATAATTACAAATTTAATTAGATTTTTGTTGTATACTGGATACCACAAATCAGAAACAAATTAAAAATAATTAAACAGGCCTACTTGTCTTAAAAAGTAATTTCTCCGCCCAATCTGAATCTAACAGCAAACACTTCAAACTTGAAATAGACACTTCAAAGCGGCGAGTGAACAAGATTATTGGAGGGCTATCGGGCTAATATGTTCTCTTTAATAAAAATTCTGATTTGTTTTTTATTAATTTTCACTGTAAATAAATATTTACGCCAGTTCCAACACAAAGAAACAAAAAAATTACAAGTAATTTAACACCATTAACACCATTAGCTAGTAAATATTTAGAGAACCAAAATTAGACCCCCTATTGATTGTCTTGATTATATTTTTGATGGTCAAGTTCGGAAGTTGATGTAAATAATATCACACACATTTATATATTCACGACTATTATCCCCTAAGAGTTAGTCAGAACTAGGCAAAAGCACCGCGAAAGCAGTCCAATGCCATAGTCCGCACTTCACCAAGCAGTGACTGTACATTGTTTACATATGCTCAGCGTGACAGGTGGTGAGCCCGTCGCCGCTATAAGCTATGGGATGGTTGTGCAGTTCTATCTAAGTCCATTAGTCGCCTTTAACGACACCCAAGGGAAGAGATGGTAGTATTCTTTTAATGAGCCGCGACTCAACACACACTTAATATCACACACACACTCGACTTAATATCACATGAATGTTAATATGTTTTGGAAATTATTAATACTATTTTCATATAATGAATCTGACATATGTCCTGCGTACACGTCCGATATTTTCATTTCTAATTCTATCCATTCTGGTAACTCAACACGCCCATATCAACATTCGCATCTCCGCTGGGTGCATTTTTCTTTCATCCTTCGCTTTCGTAGCCCAACATTTAGATTCATATATAAGTTATATCAATTTTATCAAAAAATAAATATCTATAAAACATTTTGTGTTTGACTACAGGTAATATAATATAAGTCAATCAAGTATACGCTACCTGACGCTACCCTCAGCGAAGAGAACAGAATTATTCGCTCTCACATTTTTTCTGCTAGTGCGGTTATACGTTCAAGGTGAGACGCAACACAGCTTCCAATCATCTTGTTCCCTGGTGTAAACTATATCTAGCTATATCGATCCGACAAAGTAACATCCTTCATTATCATTTATGAAGCAATACGCTTATGAACAATGGACACAGGTTTAATACAAAACAAACATCAATACAAAGATATACATAACATCAATTACTTTAGTAATTCCATATCAGTGTTGAGTAATTCGAATTAGTAATTATACATGGAAATCATTTCCACGTGAAAAAAGTTCCGTAAATTCATGTAAACCATCAGGATACCGCCTTTATCTTCTGTACCTTGTGAGCCAGCAAGGTGGAGGTCGCTAGGCCTGCATCCTTTGGTGCTGCCCTAGCATCCTTCGCAAATGGACTTATCTACTGCTTACCATCAGGTAGTGTTAAGTCATTTGCTGGGCTGATTATAAAAAAAAAATCTTTGGCAGATGTGTTAACACTCGATTTCGCCCGATATTAATAGTCTGTTTAATTAATACGTAGGTATTGATATTCTTTAACTATGTTAAGAAGTGGCTGAGAGAGCAACATTCGATATGTATTATCATATTTTACGTCATCTCTCGTTGAATGCGCGTAAGCTACGTCATTTGCGCTTCTCTAAAGAACACTAATTGGACCTTCGCTTACCGCATCCAATTCTTAATCGCAAGTTTTTAAAGACCATGATAAGTAGCCTCGTCTATCAATTAAGATTTAAGTTTTTTTAAAACAAAAGTTTTAGTCAAAAATTAAGTAATATCTGCATGTATACGGTTTTCGGATATTCTAACTACCTACAAAATTTTGGGTAACTATCCTGTATCTGCAATTAATATTTAAATTAAGCGGAAGCAGTAAAAGTTTTCGTCTAATGACTTACTTTTTTTCCTAGCTCATTGTAATTAAGTTGAAATTTAGTCGAATGTAGGTAACTACCCAAAATTTTCAGAATGTTACATATTTTATAACAACGTATAACCAAATAACCTTTAGGCTAAAGTATTTACCTGCAATGCATATATTCGGCATTAAGTATATTTATACATTGCCATCGTTATATTTAATGTATAATAGGTATTAATGAATCCTGTTTGAAATTGCTTAATATCCCACAGAAGATGCAAAACTAGTCTTTGTTCTAATAATTTATACATTTGATAACATAGAAACATGTTAATTTTAAAAAAATATTTACGACAGAATCCTGTATTACATGTTTAACATACATACCTAAGATAAAAACCACATCCAATATTATTCATCTTTAATGACAATTTTAATTGGCATGTAAAAATTTATTCCTACATAATGCGCAGCAAGTATGGAAAAAAACCCAGAGTGAACAGATATGGGATGCGGTTTAGAATATTAGTGATAGTGATATACACGGGATTAATTGTATAGGTATTTCACTGTCAAATTCCATGGCTAAATATGTGATATTGCTATTTGATCTAAGCAGGGGAGATTTTTTCGAGTGTTGAAAATATCGTCTATTTCGGGTCAGGAAGACATCTAAATACATATTTAATCATTTTAATGATTGATCTTCCATGTGAAAAAGTAAAAAATGAGAAGAATAATTGTATAATTATTCAGATTTTTGTATATTTTGGTTTTTATGGAAATATAGCGAGACCCAGTAGAACTACTTATGCACCGACCGTTGATATTGAATAAATCACCCCTATTGAATAAATAAAAGAAAATCATTGATGATCAGTGATTTTTTCGAAAATGGAAAATATCTTTTATTTGGTTTAGAAATATCATGTAAAGTCCTCGTTCTCAGCCTATGTACGTCCCACTGCTGGGCACAAGCCTTCCTCATGCAGAAACACATGAGGAGTATGGCCGTAACACCACCACGCTGGACCAATGCGGGTTGGTTCATGTAAATAAAAAACCTTTTTGAAAACGCTATTCACTCTTTCAAAATCGCTAACAATATAAGAAACAATACACATACTTAATAAGTTATATATTTTTGCATGAAATAAAAGTCACGTAAAAAAGAAGAAGGAATATCTTATTTATCATTATGTTGCTGTATAATAGTTCTGTGTAGATTAAAAAAAAATTAAAAGAGAATTTTCATCAAGCAAGTATGTTCCCCAAAATAGTTGTTAGTAGTCGGTGCTGAGGCAAGTACCGAACTAGTGCTACGCAAAATTTTAGATTATTTTTGTTCCGTTTTTTTTCACTCGGGAGAGCAAGTAAAATGATTAAATATGTATTAAGATGTCTTGCTAAGCAGAAATATTGGATCCTTACCTATGAAATTGGTGTTTTTATTCTGTCTTAGCAATTTGTCCGTAACTATTAAGTTTCAGAACATTATTATAAAATAATTGCCTCTTCTAAAAATAGACCATAATTTGAGCTCGTATTATTTAATTTGATAATTTTTTGTAAGTTTAATTGTGTTAAAATTATACACAATTATTTTTAACTGCCTCCCGAATACATCATTTGATTTACATTAACATAAAAACGATGAATAATTTTTATCAAGCGTGTTCACACACATATTGCTAAAGCTTGTCTAATGATACATGCCAAATATTATTATCTCTGGATTTGTCGTTGTGAAGAAAACTGATAAAATGTTAGTATGTAAAATGCAGACATCCCCAAAATCCCCATACAAAACACCAATTTCATAGATAAGGTATTTTCCATCCTCGAAAAAATCACCACTACTAAATTCAAGTAGCAATATCACAATTTAGTCATGGAATCTAAAAGTGAAATATGTACACATTTAATCCACTATATGTCACTTATACTCTCAACCACACATGTTCACTCTGTTTTTTTTTCGCATTTCTCATCCTTAAATCAAACAACGAGAAAATAATAACAAAACAGCTTATTATAAAATTACGGTCGTTCTTTTCGCAATTTTAAAAGAATAATATTAAATACATAATATATTAAAAGATGTTATCTTAAAGATTGGCTTTAAATAGAATTATAAGTACATTTTGTTCAAAAAGATATTAATAATTCAACATAAGCTTTTACTTTAAACAGTCTGGCAAAAACCAATAAGTATAACCAGCTTCTATCAGACTCATCAGTTCTAGCTTCATCATTTATATACTTTAAAAATTACATTAGGGAGTTATAGTACGATTAATGGTGGTTATTTATCCCCTCTGCCTTCTTCTTTGGGGATAGAGGCGAGATGAATCATGATATGTAATTATATGAAAACCTACACCGATTTTTATTGATAGGTGGGTATTGACTAACCTAACAGAATATTGGGTGTACGAAATGTAGTGAACGTGTTATTTGTACATTTTGTACAACAAATAATATATAGAGATAAATAAATTTTGTACGGATCTATCAAATGGAATGAAATAATATATTTTACCGCTACCTCTACGGGAAAAAGGCGACCATAAGTTTGTATGACGTACCAAATAATTAGGATCTTTATCACAGTATCGGAGATACTATATTTATGTACTGTAATAAAGTAACAAGTGAATAGTATGCTATATTCCTTGCCATAATCGATGTTAACTCACTTAAGAGAGATTATTTTTAGTCTATCACGAAGACTGTCGTAATACTGTCTAGACATCGAGGAACAAAAGGGATAGCTGCTATGAAACAGTACACAATGTCAATGTGAATATTCTGTAGCTATATGTGGCAGTAAGTTTTATGAGTAGATAGGTAAGAACAAACATCTTAGCGAGTGGAAACAATTAATTTCTGCCTATCCATTTTAAACCATATTTGGTAGAATAGGTATTGTTAATGGGATTAGATTAGCTTATCAGCCCATGAAAAAGAAAAAACTTTTGCATGTAAGGACATTTCAAAAACAGGCATTTTAGGCAAATTTAATACAGCCTTATCTACGACACAAAATGAACTTCAATGTAGGAGTAATAAAATGTTGAACTAAGTTCTGTTTAATCGCACTCTAGCATCCGGCTCGTAGATAAGCGTTAAAAGCTACTTACATAATTTACGTGAGGGATACTTTAAAACAGTATATTACTTAAAAATCTTAGAATAATACATGTTTCTTTAATATAATCTCCTACTTGCTTCTCAAGTGTAACAGAAACATTAAAAATCTATTTCTAAGCCATAATTTATAATATGAACAGAAAAAAATTAATGAAAAATCATTTATCGGTGAAATTGCAAGACATAGCGTGATGTCTGTAATTTTAGTTAAAAATTGATAAAAGGATAATCTACAAATCGTTTTTTCGATCATATTTACTCACGAAAAATTTTTATAATTTTAATACACCCAGTACGTAACCGGTGTCTTGAAGAGAAACCGTTTAAAATCTTGAAAGTGCTTTCTGCTGTGTTAATTAGCAAATAGAATTTAATTTTCCCATCTATCTTTGCGTATCTATCAAGGGGCGTATGGGGGTTCAATTTCACCTTTCGAGCCCCAAGCCAACCTCCCCTGCACGCGGTACGTCCTGCTGTATAACAGACGAGGCTCTGGCGAATCACCCACCAACCCGCACTGGACCAGCGTGGTGGTTTATGGTCCAATCACCCAATGATGCACAGAATATTGCCCCGGCCCCCAGTTCCCGGTCGCCCTGCTATTCCAGGCCAAGGCGGCGGTCTAGGTTACGGCAGGTCAGGGGGTGCAAAGAATCTCTGGGTTACGGAAGGCCGCCAAACAAAACTGAACTTGGCGACGTACAATGGTCGCACGCTACGGCTCGATACTCATTTGCCGAAGAGGAGCTGAGGCACATAAGATGGCATGTTTTGGGGCTGAGCGAAGTCCGTAGAGAGGGCGAGGACACTCTTACCCATGAATCAGGCCATCTTATGTACTTCAGAGAGGGGGATAATCCGTTATAGGGCGTTGTTGGGTTCCTAGTCAACAAAGCCCTCACTGACAACGTTCTCGAAGTCTCCAGTGTTCTCAAGAGTCATCTCGAATCGTCTTACGAGAAGACTTGACGAAGCTCAACCTACGGAGCAGGCCAGGTTCCGACGGAGTTATAGCACCATAGACCACATTCACACGGTAAGGCAGGTACTACAGAAGACAAGTGAGTATAACCAGCCACTGTGCATGGCGTTTGTGGACTATGAGAAAGCTTTTGATTCTGTCGAGACCTGGTCTGTTCTAAGAGTCCTTGCATAGGTGCCAAGTTGATTGGCGATACATCGAAGTGTTGAGATGTCTGTACGAATCTGCCAATATGTCTATCGAAACCCAGAATGGGCGGACTGACCCTGTCCTCCTGCGCCGTGGTGTAAGACAAGGGGATGTCATATCCCCAAAACTCTTCCTTGCGGCGCTGCAGGATATGTTCGGTACGCTGGACTGGACAAGACGCGGCATTAATATAAATGGCGAGTACATCTCACACTTGCGATTCGCAGACGACATCGTCATCATGACTGAAACCCTGCAGAACTTAAAGGAGATGGTGCACAGCCTAGCTAAATCTTCTGAACACATCGGTCTTCGGATGAACTTGGATAAAACCAAGTTCATGTTCAACGAGCATGTTGATCCGGGACCGATCACAGTAAATGGAGTATCTCTCGAGGTTGTACAAGAATATGTTTACTTGGGGCAAATGCTCCAATTAGGCAGAAACAACTTCGAGAGAGAAGCCAATAGAAGAATTCAGCTGGTCTGGGCAGCATTTCATAAGCTTCGTGAAGTTTTCTCGTCACCCATCCCTCAATGTCTTATGTCGAAAGTCTTCGACCAGTGCATCCTTCCTGTCATGACCTACGGTGCTAAGACGAGGACACTCACGGCTCGACTAGTCCACCAGTTTAAAATCGCTCAGCGAGCTATGGAAAGGGCTATGCTCGGAGTATCTCTAAAATACCGCATCAGGAATGATGTAATCCGACAGAGAACTAAAGTCACCGACATAGCTCACCGGATTAGCAAACTGAAGTGGCAGTGGGCTGGTCATATTAGTCGTAGAACTGACGGCCGTTGGGGCCTTAAAATTCTCGAGTGGAGACCGCGTCTCGGTAAACGTAGTGTAGGACGCCCTGCGACCAGCTGGGATATTCGTCGGTTGGCTGGATGGCTGGTTGGCTGGTAGTGGGCTGGATGAGAACGGCCGAAAATAGCGAGCGGTGGCGTGCATTAGGGGAGGCCTGTGTCCAGCAGTGGACAGGAGTAGGCTGAAGATGTTGATGATGATCTATCTTTGCAAAACTTTAACTCAGACAGAGTTAGCTTGCTTAGTTAGCTATGTGTGACACTTATGTCAATTAAAACCTAAATTTCATCAATCAATTAATCAAAATTATTTGTGATTCAAAGCATAAATATTTACAGTTGATGAATTAAAAAAGCTATTATATTAAAAACCTGTGTTAAAAAACTAGATACTAGATATTATGTCATAACATTTTGTTTACTGAGACAAAAGTAACTATGTTTAGGTTAGGTTAGAACTAGGCCACAACAATGACCATTACCAGAACAAATTTTTCTTTGAACCACTTGTTTTGTCGGATGGCACTTGATGTCAGACAAACGTACAGTCGACCTAAGTCAAAACACTGAATCATATCGGCAAAAAACACTTTATTTAGTCAAAAAAGCTTTTTCTCATATTTATTTTTAAGTAGTACATAATTTTTGTTTGAACAAATGCAATTGTTATTACCACGGAGGTTTCTGTCCTTTTTTTGTTGACAAGTACATCAAGCGCTTGCTAGGCGATAGTGTGAAAGATATATTTCATAGACAATCAATAAAATGTGTAAGACAGTAGGTATATCAGGGTGGTTAATTCACCAAATGTTTATGTATGTTTTGAAGTCTGTAAAAACAGCTTCAATCTTTATTCACAGTATTGTTTAACATACTATACTTATGCTATACTTATTATAAAGCACACCCTTTTACATACTAGGTAACTCTGACGCTATATTACTTTTATTATTAAGTTTTCCAACAATTTCGATAGGATAATATTACAGCACCGTCACTACTAAATAATTCATATGAAACCGTTACTAGTGCCACTATTTTCGTGTAATAAAATAATCACTAATTCTATTGATTTATCGATCACTTTCAAGTTTTAAAATAGTTTGAACTATTTGCGTTTAGATTAATTGTTAACTATTCGTGGCTAATCAACATTAAACGATGGAAACATTCCAGCACCGGCTCATTGAATCTAAGATGGGTATACATGGTGTTTCAAAACTCACTCCTAAAAATCAATTTTAAGTACCGTCTGGTACTAGCTACCAGGAGCAGGAACAGAGTTAAAAATTTTGGAAGTAATTTCCACTGATAAACCTTTAATAGATTTGCGCTTTAATGTCGATAGTTTAAATTTTTGGCAAAAAAAAATTAAGCTATTAAAATATCAAGCTAAGGTCCTCATATTTTAGCCGCTTTCGGCTTTTTTTTTTGTTTTTGAAACCACTTGTATAAGTACCTACCTACTGTACAGTGTATACAGAATTATGTAAGTAACGACATAATTTGCATCAGTAACAACAATATTATTTACAGTTTACATACATTGCATGTCGAGTGAGCAGTCGACGGTGGGTATTGCAGATGACATCGCGAGCGGCTGCAGCATGGTGGGCGCGGGCGCAGGCGCCGCGGGCGGAGGCTGCGGCATGCCCGCTGGCGGAGGACGCGCCCAGTTAATCAACGCTGTCACCGACATCGTCGGCTTGTCTTTCTTCGCCACGCTCGACATGGCAGCGCACTAGCATCCTCACATCACTAGCAACACTGCACTCCGAAAATTATCGGGAAACTGCACCGATTAGATTAGGTCAGCGAATCGACAAACTCCACTATCGATTTGCGCTTTGACGTATCGAGTCCACAAGTTGCGATTAAAGACTAAGATTCTAAATCATACACAGAAGGCCGTGTGAATGCGCAGAGATATGGCGGACAAAAGCGTCACAGCCACCGGGGGCAAAGCAGACATCGTTGTGACATTGTGATAACGATAGGTAGCTGATGCACCCGACGCGACGACTGCGATATCGCCTAACCGCTGACGATACACACCACCGATGCTAAAGTAGTGACTAATGCGCAATTCAACGAGCTCGATTTTGACAAAAAATATGTATAGGTACCCGTCGACTTCCGCGCGGTTACCGGCGTGAAGGTCTCACCCGGCACGCTCAAGGTCCTCATACAGTCATACGTGAATAAATCTCATTTTATGTAGAAAACAAGTCGCTATTCTCGATTTTTTGCCATTAACAGGCAAATGATATTGAATAGAACTATGTAATTTTAAATATTTTATAGTTATGTCCGAGGAATCATCTAAATAATTGGAGTTGTTAGCAGTTGGCCTTCGTGATCGTGGCTGCGCCGCGCGGTTCTGTAATTAAGTTTTACGTCACTCATGCCTCACGGACCGAACTCCCCAGAGCTAGCCTCTGCTACATAAAAATTTTCGCTGTATCAATGACTGGTCAAAACACGGTATAGACTACTAAAGACATTCAATTTATTGCTACCTGACAATCTATAACAAAATAATGTTCTTACTAATCACAAAACTGAAGTCATAATTCTAATTATAAATGTTATAAAAATTTTACTTTTATTAATGAAAAAATCTTTTAATTGCTTGTAATCAAATTAAGCTGTCAGCTAAATAATTTGCAAAACTTTGGCAACTGTCGATGGTGAACTGCTCATAAACAAGCATTTGGTTTGTTTACACTCGGGGACATATGTGCGGCCTTGTGCGCCGGATCGTCATCCACACTGCACGTGTTAGTTTGGATCAGACAAAAAACTTGTATCCGGACTATCCGGTGCCATATAAGTGAATTACGATATATTCTATCTTCTTCATAAATATTACAATGTTGTTGGTAATGTTAATAGTCTACTACCACTCTATATATAAAGTGAATTAGATGAACGCGACAATTTAGAACAAAAGAGAAAGTCACGGTTAAGAACTTGGCCCAATGTGAACTTCTATAATCGATTTTAATAACATTCAATTCTTTTCTTTATTTCTTAAAACAAAATACTCATACAAGACAAACAAACCCAAAATAGAGCATGAATTAAAAAGATATAAATAGATACATATATGTGAGTTGATCGAAAGAAAATTACGGTTTAATTTGTCGTGATTGTCCCGGATAATGAAATGTATCCAAAATAATCTACAAAGAAGTGATGTTTGTCAAGTCCACGAGGACAAGAGGAGCCTTAACGAAGACAACACAAACGATATTAGATTACGGATCCGACCGCATGTAGAGCTCTGGTAATTCCATTTTGCCGGTAAATAGGGTAAATGTGCTCCAGAACGCTTCAATAATAACAATGATGTAGGCTATATGAAGATTTTGCTAAAATCAACCGAAAAATATTTGTAATGTCGTCCTGCCATATTAAGACTATAATAAAACCAATTGAATAGGTCTCTTATTATTTAAATGCTAGCCAGTATGGAAAAAAAAATTTTACGCACTTCATTCTAAAGCATTTTGATAATAATTACGCATTTCAAAAGAATTTGTTGAAGCGCGAACTCATATCCTTTGCGATTCGTGAAGAGTATAACATTATAGGACCACATTACACGACTGAACCTGTCAATCAGGCGGTATCCTTGACAACCACCGGGTCTACAAAATTGATAGCCTGTCTCATGAGAAAGGTTTCTCTCGACGTGAAACTATGTAGGCGTATAGAACATACCTTTTCAATAAATCAAGAAATCAATATTAACCTTAGTTAATACGCCATCGACAATGCGACAAAACGCTGTTATTAATCATGGTTATTAATCATCACTTCACCTCTATAAATGAACTGACTTGATCACTATGAATCTATTAATTCTATTCTGTGTTTGGTAAACATGTTATTTCAATCATTTACATTAACTGTTACCTACATACATACATACAATCACGCCTGCAATCCCCGAAGGGGTAGGCAGAGTCCAAGGAGCACTGTGTTCCTTAAGACCAAAGTTAGCAATACAAAAATTGGGTTTGGTCAGATGAAAAATCGAGAAAGAGTAGTAACAAGTGGCTAGGTCATCGCTTACACAATCACAGACTCAGTACTCAATCCACCCTTAGTTGCCTTTTACGACATGCTAGGCAAGAAAAGCAGTTGGTACATTATTTTTGTGTCCCGGACCAATACGGGGTAGTGTGAACTGTTAGTGTGAAATTATAGTGACAACGAATGGCGAAAAAAAAGGATGTGATAGACAGATTGCATACAGACATTTACGAGTGTAAGCCAAAGATTGGCAAAAATCGACTCAATATTTTTGGTACATAGTGGGAAACATAAAACTTTAATTTTATGTGATTGACAGACTTTTATTATGATAAACTCCTAATTTATAAAGTTGCCTACTTTATAAATTAGGTGTTAATCATAATAAAAGTCAAACAAAAATTAAAATATTTAAAAAAATGTCTAAATGATCAAAAACAAAACGTTTTAATGGATGCGAAAACCCATAGATAAAGAATACATATACTGACGTACGAAATCCAAATACGTGAATTATCTGTTAAAATACGTTCCAATATACGCACAAGCATCTTATTGATTTTAAATGTAATATTTTTTTTGCTGTGTTGCTCGGTTTTCCTGTTTTCCAATTTTTTTACTCTAAGTAAACAAGAAATCGTGCAATGAAAAGAATATAAAAATGGTCAGTTTTGAATAATACTGAAAAGTTGTCAAAAAAAAACAAAACAAAAGTCAGGAGAAAAAAAATAAACGTTCAAACGTCAAACTATGTGAGTCTATTTGTTAAATAAATAATACGAGTTTTTTCTTGTATTCGCATAGATTTCTTGGTGTTTTATTATTGATTTATTTGAAGACTTAGCGTGTTTCCCGGACTGACGATTCAAGTAGACCATTTGAGTAGACCTCGGCATTTGATTTCGACAAAATGAGTCTAAGATGTGTAAACTGTAGTTTACTGGTAGATCGATTAAGACGACATCGCTTATCAGATGAAACGGAGCAAGCTAGTTTTGAATACGCAATCCATTCCATACGGCGATCCATACAATTAGACAAAATTAACACCGTATGGAATAAAAAAAAGGTTACTGTAACCTCACCTCAATATTGAAATAATTTTTAAGCTATTGCATAGCTTCTATCGCGGGCCTTGAGCGCGGGGACCGAATCCAGAAATTCCGTAACGAAAAAACCTCACGCTCCCCACTCCGATGCGCAAGGAGGTGCGGCTTGAAGGCCGTGCATGTTAAAACCCAAGGTGGTTACCAAAATGAAACGCCGTGTCCAAGGCGAATACAAATTTTAATTAACATCGGTTTGACCATATAAGTCTATGAGAGTAAACAATAGTGCGTTTTAAAGGATAGGTGGCGCCATCTAGTGATACAACAAAGAACTAATTTTAACAAAGACGCCACTTTGGTTTTATTTATAAGCTAACTATTATACATTGTTTATTATGAGTTTTGTTATTTTCTTAATTAGTTTATTAACATTTATTTTAGATAATTATTTTATGATTTAATTTACTTATAAGTGATCTGAACGAAATAATGTATATGCAAACTACCAACAGTTTATATAATTTGTTTTCTTATCGGTCACCATGCTCAAAAAGTGTAATTTGAATTAATATCAAAGAAAAAGAAATACTGCATGAATAAAATAAATAAATAAAATTATAATTACATAAGTTGATACAAAATGCTATGCAGTATGCAATAGCTTTACCGCGGCAGTCCCCGAGTGCCACACGTCTTTTTCTTATATCTATTTAACCACAAATTTGAGAGGGTAAGTTCTATATATTTTTTGTTAGGCTTGCTTAGATGTATAAGTATTAGTAATTTTCAATCATGAACGCGTTAGTAAAGTTTGGGTCCAGAACTCTATAGAAGTCTGCCATTCTTCTTTGTCAAGCCAATATAAAGGCTGAAAAGAAAAAATCTTGATCTGCGTTTAGCGAGCGTGGTCGTTTGTTACAGTTGCGTTATCAAGGAATGTACTTTCATAATACTTTCTTCGGTACGCATGACGTGCATACATGCATGTGGAGAGCCGCCTCCCCCCTCCGCGGTATCGATCTGCGCCGACCTTGACTTGACGCGCCCGCCAGCCACAATTAACATTGACAATAGCGACGCGCGCGCATCGATTTGCCTTATTGGATTCCTTTTCAGCTTACTTTCTATTTCATCTTCTGTGATTCTTTTTAATTTACCACATGAGTTTAGGTTACTTACTGTTTGATAATTACATCAGACTCATAACATTTCAGTCAATGCGCTAAATTGCGAATTACGGATTTATTATCACAAATAATGAACGCATCAGCAAACATTTGAATAGATTCTGTAGTGATAGATATGAATGGCTCTTGACCATCCTGAATTGAGATGACGTGATAGTTGCACCCCACATCGGTGGAGGAACGTCGAGTGTGAAGATCAAAGTCAAACGGCCGTCCTAGACTTGACCCGGAGGCGACGCGCGGGTGCGGTGAGTCAGGCGCGCGGGGGCGGCGCGTGCATTCGCCGCAAGATATAGGTAAACGGAACGAAGGAGCGCGCCACAGGGGCCTGTGACCTTGGCGATTCGCTGACGACTACAGGTGTTTTTTGTTTGTGTACAAGACCACTGAGCGAACATCACTAAAATCTAGAGATGGACGATATCGTTTTGCACAAGATTACATAATCGAAATTGAGAACCGTTTTGAGATTGAGAACCGACTATAGTTGCCGATGTAAATATGAGTTATTGTGTTTGGTTAATTGTTGTTAGTGGTTTTCGTGTCCCCAAATCCTAATAGCTTCAATAAAGCTATAATAATTTTATTCTACAAATACTGCTCGTATTTACCTTAATTAGGCACTCTGTTTATTGTGAAGATTTGAATACTCAACCAATAATAAATTATGTCATCGTGGATTAAAGGCGACATGTAAGACAAGAAAAAAAATGAAAAATACAATTCAATACCTCTTCAAAGGTTTCGACAAATATGGCCCGTGAGGAATCTGCTGATAATAATTATTATACTCACGGATAATTGGTGAACATGACAAGACTTTAAAGTAGAGATGACGACTTAGTTTGTAAATATTATACTCGGGCACATCCAATACTCGGCATTAACGATCTATTGTTTGTAATGATGAAGCAACCTTCAATTTACCTGGTGAACCTGAAATATCATCTATGTTTTTCCTCTCAACCCAAAATCATCTTTAGATCCCTATCAACTAAAATGTACAATAATTAGGAACTCCACATAAGCCGTAAGCTATCAGAAGGTTAACTTAATAAGAGACCAGCAATTAATGTCAAAATGATGTAATTTAAAAACCTAATCAACCGGAACAAATGTCGAGATAAAAATAAAACAAATCTGAATATCCGTAACAATTGAAATGTACAAAAAATAATAATTAAGTTAATAGCGATAATGGCCGTACCAGAGAACTGAGTTAGATATATAAACAGTGTAACGAACCAAAATGCGAACGTTTTTATCATTGACCAAGTGCGGTTACGTAATGAGCGCAACGCGGCAAGACCTTGGCCGTGACCAGCGAGCGATGGTTCCCGCGCCTCTACACACCGATTAGGGGACTCCGAACTAGCGATAAACACACCATGATATTAGAATCTTACTATTAGTCAAAACATTACAACAGCTGTCAAAATGATATTGCTATATCAAAAGAGTGCGAAAAGAGTAGTAATTATCGAATCTCAAAAGCGGGTACAGATTAAAAAAATATAGCAGCAGATATTCCAATATTAAAAGATCTTAACTATGTTATTTTGTAATTTATTCATTTAGAATTGATGACTTTAGAAGTTCCAATGCTTTGGAAAATTCATTTAGGAGTAACGTCGCATTAGTGTGATAGAAATTTAAGAGTTATGAGAGAGAAATGAACCAGCAAAAATTACCAATTAATGAAGGTTTGGTTGAGATGAGACTATTCAAAATATTCTGGAATCTCATAATATTAAATTGTAATGAACATTAAATTTTGCTGATCATATGAAAAAAGTAAATAAGACTTATTAAAATCTTATTACATTATTTATAAGTCTGATTACAGCGACATGGATTATTCATTAGAGTGAGGGTTGCTCAAACATTATAAGATATTTTAATGAAAGAAATTGAGTGGATTTGAATCTGTGAGACTGAATGTAATCCAGCGATTCACTCTGATATTAAAAAAGCTCCAGATGTTTTCGTAGTCGTAGCACAAATTAAAAACAGCAGACCGACTAAATCAAATATTTTGTCATGTAAAATAATAATTAAATCAATTAGTGGAAATATAATTAGATGGCCAAATAAAACCACCAGAACTAGGAAACGTGTGTAAGTGAATACATACTTAATAAAAACTAAAGTAACATATTAGTATTCCAAATGTGAATTAGCGTGAGGGCGGCAGTGAATTCTAATAAAGTTGAAGACCTTGACAATGATACAATCGTCTTGGATAACCGCTCTAAAATAATAAACATTTTGGTACGCTATTCCACGAATTTTTAAAGTAAATTGAGCCAATATTAAAGTGGTCCTATGTTGTTAATTCATAATATGTATGGCGAACGTGACATCAACTATTAATATGATACTAATCATAAATGTGTTCAAACCTAATTACGTTTTTCATTTCTAATAGGTTTTTTTTTTCATTTACAGTAGACTTATATGTACCAATTTAAGATCATTTCAGAGAAAGTTAAAAGAATTTTAACGCTTATCACTCTAATAAATCAAGTGTGGAAAATCGATATCCAATGATTTATTTCGCAGTATGCAAAAGATTGAGATGGTGAGCTGCGCTGTAAAACAGATAGGTGTATAAATGGACAACATTGCTGGTGCATTTAAGATTGCAATTCGAAAAATTGAATTTGGATAATTGCGTTGAAGAATAAAAAATACTGCATGCACATGATGCCTTTATTAGCTCTTCATATTAAAATTCAAGTGATAGATGTTCTTTTATAGCTCAAAATTAATAAAACGAAAAACAAAACCGCTAGATTGAATAAGTCAGTCTGTGTTACGGGCCCAAGGGACACCGTTCCCATCGGTGATCAGTTTGGCACGCTTTCGGTTGTCGGTTACATCACCCTGACGTCAAACTATCAAAACAAGGAAACTATTCACGTTATCATTTCATCATATGCGTGACAGTTATTTCTCATATCATCTCCTGAAGTTTTCAGGTACCTGAAATCTTCGGGAGATCATGATAGGTCATGATATGAGAAATAATACCAGGGTTTCAAGTGCAAAATTTCGTATCTTTCAAATCCGCAGCAAATCATTGATTTTAGAATATTGCTTGAAATTATAGACTGAAAACACAAAAGCCTAGAGCAATAGAGCACTCAGATAAGCGTATTCAAAACACCTAGAGTCAATACACTTGCAACCTTGCAATGCTCTTTACGACTCGTGTCAGATAAAGACATAAGGGCATTAAAACATAATAATTTAATATGTTCGCAGATATTAAATATATTTTATATCAAGCCTCGAATTTCAATTTCGATGATTGTCTTAGCTTTGCTTTTATATTTAACGTATACCTCCCCAGTATTATTGATTGATAGATAATGTAGATGACACCTCATTTCAAATAAAATTTTAATAACGTCGAAAATTTTACAAATCTAAAATAGACATGATTGGTATATGGATTCATGTCTGCAAGAAAGTTTATCTACTTAAATTTATCGTACTTTTATAATTATTTAATCATTTTCATTCTTTGGGAATCTTAATCATTGATTTCATTTTTATGTGCATGCATATTGGCACAGCAAAATAATAATCGTGGGAATTGCCAAAAATGTCTATATACTAAGGATACATCATCACATTTAATAAATAATCATGATGCTTTTACGTGCTCCTGTAAGAAGTTGAGAAAACATAGAACGTCAACATTGTATCAAAATTCGCTACATCCAATATTTTAAGTAGATGCACGAAATCCTGAAGTCCATCGGCAACTTGGTGGATTTGTCACAAGCGCAACTATTACAAATAGGTCGGATTGTCGAAACGCCACAAGGTATGGGATTTAGGTGTATTTACAGTTAGTACGTTGATGATGAAAAACTCCGATTACGGATCTTGCATCGATTTTCGAAAACGTCGCGAGCGGCGCCGTTCTCGCGGCCGGTGCGGGCGGCGTCGCTGCTCTGACTGCCGCGCGCGTCCCCGCACCAGCCCCGCGCCGCCACCGTTGTTTTGCTGTATTTTCGTTGTTAATCATTCTCCTTGACCTTGTGCGACGTCGAGTGGTCCACTGCACACGACTGGGCACCCCTCACCCTGCCCACCCGCGCTGCCTGTCGCCGACGCATCACACGTGCCACTCGCGCCGCACCTTCAAAATTGCACCAGGACTTATGTCTAAACCAGTGCACACAACAAGAACTTAAAATTCTTGAAGACCTACACGAAACTTTTCCAATCAACAAGTCAGTTCAACATAATCCACATTCTGTAAATCTCAATGCTACATAAGAAATTATACATTTAACCATCATCAAAAGGAAAGCACATAAAGAAAGTGCAAATTAAAATCCCATTTGCATATGTAATCCATCATATACGACATCATTATCGGTTTGCAATTGATCAAGCAATACCAAGATTACCATAAACGAGAGCAATTTAACTGGCCAAAATAAATAGAAACTGGCAAAATTAATGCCTGGAAAGATTAAGAATGCTCTCAATAATAGCTTCGTAGCATTTCCCTGTGAAAATTCTCAACGAAGAGTTAGTACAGACGAAGACCAGATTAAGGCAGTTAATGACTAATCTGTTAAAATGTTAAGAATATGTCGTGGTAGACATGGATATTTCATAAGTTTTAGTTCGTAATATAACTGGTTGTTATAGAACTCTGTGTAGAAAAAAGCACTTCGGCACAAAATCTAAGCATCTGTAGGAAGGATTAATTCAACAATAATAGAATTACTACTTCCTTTACACTGGGTCAGTGAAGTAATCAGTATATTTCCACAACAAAAGTCGTTTGAACTTGCAGTCGGATGATAGTATCATTACATAAAACTCGTTTCTGTAGTATAGGCTACATAAGACCGCAGAATATTCCCTACTTTTTTAGTACGTGTATACGCTTGATCTGTCACGTCACTTATATCCGGTATATAAATTCATCGTCGAGTCGTTTCGAATTCGGATTGCAGGGACTTCCTTGCTGCTATTTTGAATATTTCATGAGATTATTGAATATTGCAGTCGACGAACACGGGCCGATGATGATAATGACTCTATCTCCTAAGGGTGCTAACACCCACATATTAGTTCTTTCACATGAAAATGCTTTATGATGCAGTGTAATCTTAATTAAACTTATATATTTATAGTAACACACACGTTAATTTATTTAGGTCTCAGCAAAAAAACACCAAAAAATTGAGATTTGCCAGGCCACAAATCCAATAGATTAACGCAATTTTCCGTGAAAAGTTAGCTTTAAAACTGTTTAAATCCAATTTGACTCAATATCTAAGTGTCGTTTAGAATAGACCATGTTCTCTTAAACATTTAGACAATATGTACAGGCTTGCTGATTGCTAGAATTCAACATTGATAAAGTTCAGTACGTTGTTGGTTTCGAGTTTCGAGCCACGGTTGGAATTACTTTTGTCTTTTCCCGGAGATGAGTATCCGTCCATTGTACAGGTACAAATGCTGGTACAGAATCAAATTCGAAAGTCTACCACACATTTTCAAAAAGTACTGCGAAGTTTAACAGCGTGATCCCAGTCTTCAGTCTATTGATTGATTAGGCCTAAATTCTCCCTTGATTTCCAAAAAGTTTCCTTTTTGTTCTTTGAGTGATGGTTGAACTCATAGTTTTCATAATCCTTATTGTAATTTTTTGATGAATAGGATATTTTTTTCCTTACACCTTACATGAGAGACAGAGCGATCAAATAACTCGATTTTGTTCTGACTCTGATCTCTTAGACTGTAGGGATTTAGGGCTTATGGCATGTCATGCCCTCAATGACAAGCGTTGAGCATTAGGTCTGATAAAAGCGATAGAGTACTTGGCTTCACTGATCGCAGTAATATTTATGACATCTTCTTCTTCAGACATCTTCATCTTCAGACATTCCATTTGATTTGACTGTAATTGTGTATATTTTAGAAATTAAGACAATTTTATGCAAAAGGAGAATGGAACCCTTGCAGAGTATCTTGTTTGTATTTCTCTTGGTAAGACTTCCCGGTAGTGAACAGGAAGAAAAAAGTAGAGGTGAACTAGTAGAATTGTATAATTAATTTATGTTTGTTAATTTTATAATGCTTTGACGCGTCATAAGTGTAACTACTTGTTACCTTAGGGCGACTTGCAGGAAATTTAAATCGAGATTTAAAACTCGATTGAGTAACGATTTTTTTACATTTTAGCCATAGTGAAAATGTCTAAAATTTTTTAAATCTAGTTTTTAATCTCGATTTAAATTTCCTACAAGTGGGCCTAAATGATTAAATAAAGAATTTGAATTTATACTTCCCTAGTGGTGTTTCGACAAAGACTGGCTTTAAAGGCATTAATTACAATTGCCTGCTGAGTAACAACTGCCCCGCCTTATATGATCACCAAATGAAGTGTTGCATCTGATGACAAATGTCACGCAAGACAAACGGAGATATGGCTGTTACCAAGCTTTTGAAGTCTTTAATATGATCGACGACTAAATACGCACATTGTGCTGGTGTAAGGAAAACGCTATATGAAGATAATAATTTTTTTCACACAAGAAAATTTTTTTTTGTTGATTTTGGATAATAATTATATAAAATGGCGGGAAAATCATGAAAATCTTTTTATATTGTTAAACAAGTTCCAAATAAAAGTTAAGTAAAATAAAAACTTTTAACGAAGAGTGAAATAAATCTTACAATTGTTACGAGTCTCGATATGCTTGAATTTATAACTTTAAGAACAATCACCCCATTTATCTATGGAATAGGCAGAGATTTTAACAGCTATCGATTTGCAGCAGGTTAGTGTTTGACCGAAACTGGGTTTTACGATCGAAACCGAAACCGAATTCCGACAACAGTCTCAGGTTCAAAACCAAATGCTATAGCACAATATGCTATAGCATATGCAATATGTATGCTATGTCTGTATGCTTTCACAATACAGACGAGCACGGAGGAGTGTCCATATTATGGTATTTGTGGATGTGGCATATGAACGACCGTGTACCCCGTGATGTTTTGTGTTGGACTTTGAAAGAAAAATGTGTGCCTGGTAAGTCTGTGGAGCTAAGTCGAGCGATGTATGTAAAAGCTAGTACCCATGTTCGGTCGGCTGTGGGGACTACAGATCGAACTAGCGAGTAGCGGTTGGTTTGCACCTGGGGTCGGCGTTAAGTCTTTCCTCTTAATTATAGATGTTTTGACATCGGATTTACAGGACGAGGCCCTAGGTGCATGCTGTTTACTAACGACTTGTCTTTGTAGACGAAGAGGGAACCCGGATTCAAGACAGGCTGGATAGGTGGATGTAGAGACTGGAGAGTGTAGGTTTTAAAATCAGCAGAACAAATGCCGAGTAGCTCTCGACGAAACGCATTTGCCAGTCTGCTCGGAATTCCGTTATCTGGGTTCAATCTTGCAGGAACATGTGGAAATAGATCGAGGCGTCAAGCAAAGAATTACCTCAGGCTAGATGAAATGGCGACAGGTCACGGGAAGTTCATGCGACATCATTTTCCCTAGATTGAAAGGGATGTGGGTGTTTAACACCTCTGCCTACACCTTCGGGAAAAGAGTAGTAATGACATGTTATGCATATATTTATGTGAAATGGAAAATATATAAAACAATCATAAGACCTGTCGTTATGTATTGATCGGAATGTTGGGCTATGAAAAAGTTGGATGGAAATAGATGCATGTGACCGGCTATTGTGGTATGGACATATTTTGAAAAAATAGAATGAGCATGTAACGAGTAAGAAGAAGACCGAAGTAAAGATGGTAGATAATATGAAGATAGGAGGAGAAAGACTCGTTGCGCAGACCCCAAATAAAATTTGGAAAAAGGGCAGGCAAAAGATGATTATAATATTATATATAATCTTGAATAACAGTTCTGAAGTTAAATTAGAAAATATTGCTTTAGTTTACTTTAATGGTACATTACTAATTATCAGTAATACGAATTCGACGACCTCCGTAGTCCAAAACCTGTACATGCCCGCCGGTTTCTGGGCATCTAGTCGCATCGCTATGTCCAGAGGTTCCAGATTTCCAGATGTCCAGAGGTTAGTCTTGGATGTTAAGTCTGTTCTGAATCTACACTAATATTATAATGCTGAAGATTTGTTTGTTTAGTTGAACGCGGTAATCCCAGGAACTACAGGTCCTATTTGAAAAATTCTTTCAGTGTTACATAGCCCATTTATTGAGGAAGGCTATTAGGCTGAATAACATCACGCTAGTACTTACTATTCCACACGGTCGAAGTCTCGGGCCAAAGCTAGTAATTTATAAATGTAATTATTTTATTATGTATCCCTCATAATGTTCCTTCATTTGGACTAGTTGATGGGAGTGAATGCTAGAATTTATTCATTCATCTATGTATTGAATTTATGAAACCGATGCATATTTCATAACAAATTTCCAAAAATTGTTAATCGCCCTAGAATGTACGTACTTTTTCATGACGATATTCCATTTAAAGTTCTTCCCTATCCTAACATATTCCTTTAAAAAATAACATACCTAACAGTGATGTTTACAAAGTACTTCAGAATGTATGTTCAAAATAAGAATGCGAATGAAACACGCAGCGCCATCTATCAATACGATGCGTAAACTAGTGGCGTCATCTAGTAGGTATTCATCAAACTAAGAATCAACTTTATTGAGGGTTAAAAAATTAAAATCTTTATTTTTAAATTGAAGATAGATCTTGGGTGAACAAACTAAATATTCTTTAGAATAATTAATATACTAGTTAGTAAACAAATATTATTATTAAACAGGAGAGATTCAATAATATACATTGGGAGCTCACACAGTGATATAGACAAATATTTAATAAATAGGTTGTATGTTTTAAAACGAAAATTTATAAGAAAAAAAATTGTAGCCTATTTAATATTCCCCAATAGCTTATTTTTTATTTTTGTGTTCTAAAAAAAAACCACTCAGAATTTATTTTTTACACAGTGAGAATAAAACTTTCAAAATAATTAAACAGGAAAATATAGAAAATATTATATTAATATACAAGCAACATCTACTAAACCTCAACTATATACATATTATACCTTGCTATATTTTATAATTTTTGTTTATTTTTTAAAAATAAAAATGTCTTATTCTTATGATGGAACTACTCAGAGCCCTTCAACAATATCTTTTATACTTATACATACCTTTGTATTCACTAAGCCCAGCCATCATGGAAAATGGTCTGGACGAGACTTTTGATGTTGACTGGGGTAATATCCATAAAATAAACATCATGTAACCTTATAGTAAGAAAGACAATCTGTGTTTATGGGAACCACATATCTTACACCTACATAACATATCTTTAGTTACAATTATTGATTGAAGAGCAATCTCTGCATCGAAATTTGCTTATCTTTCAATGGTCAAAAAGTAGACACAATACAAACATCTATTGTTTGTGAACACCGGTGTTCACTCAGGCGTTAATAAAGATGAAGAAGAAATACAAATGTGTTATACTTACACAAAATCATTCCTTATACCCATGGAGTAGGAAAAATTCACACACCACAGTTCCCACATATCTTTAACTACATCCAGTCTTAGTACTAGAACCTTATTGCAATAGGTCAACATACAATTTTTTTTTTCAAATTCGATTTGATACTTTATATTGTACATTCACAGACAATTTGTAATGCATGTCAAAGGGTAGACTGTTGACAAAGAACAATGGTGTGATGCACAGAATATTAGTGTCACAATGAAACAAGAACTAGGGTAGATACATTTTAAGTGGAGTCTAGATTGCTCAAAGGTATGATGTATCAAAAAATATACTGTAACTAATAGTGTGTATTCTTGGAAGAGTAGTTTTACCGCAAATATTATAAAAAGGCAGGGTAATTTAATGAAGGGTTTGATTTTGCTTTTTCTATAAGAAAACAAGATTATATTTTGTATGTTAATAACATATTATAATCCTGATACCGAAAATGTGTCATAGAATACAGCCCAGGCATTATTTACCATTAAAGGATAAACACCTACGAATAATTGTATGATTCCATCTAAAACATGGACTCACAATGTACGACAAATTTTACTCTCTTATCATGTCTTTGTACAATTTTAATAATTATTGATAAAATCCACTTACCTGGCTCTCTCGAGGGCTCCATCCTCAGTAATTTATTTGTCGTTTAGACTAAGTATACCACTTTCATAAATTAGTACAGTCTCAAAAATGAACCTGTCAGTAACAAGGTCGTTGAACTAAATATACCTATAGATGAGCTGCTCTCCTACGATACATAGGTCTTAGAAAGTCTTTTTTACATTTATTGCAAGTGCTGAAGCACTCGATTAATTAATCACGTATTTTAATTTACAATGGGTTGGTAATTTACCCCAAAATAATAAATTTAATAAAAGATTTATAGTAATGACATTTGTAACGCGTCACGTCACGGTGATTTTTCGTTTCGTTATTCCAGGATAATTCAGTTCAGGATATTGTAAATTGTATAGATTAATATTTTCTATTAATATTTCACTACCTGTGTCAAAAATTCGTGTGTTTATTGGATTTCGTTTAATAATTTTAGTGTTGAAATAAGATCATTTGCCATAACAGTAATATGGATTATGGAAGCTGAAATTATTTACTTGGCAACAAAGTTTCCATTGTATAAAATGAAATATATTTCAAACACCTGCTTTTAAACCATTTTTTCAACTCACTTTTATAACACTGAAGACAAGACTGTGTGGATAAGATCGTTTGTCTTCCCCGTACAAAAATATGAAAATAAAAATAACAGTTTTTGGCGCCAGGCTAGTTGACCCTTTTTTTAATGGGCTCAAATAATTAATTATTGATAGCCATCACCATAATTTTTTTCTGAAGCCTATAACACAATATTTTATATGTATATTATGTAAATGAAGACATGGCAAGATTGGAGTGAATGTTGTTATGGTGTGTGATAAGGGAGAGTGGAGAATAAAAACTTGTTGCGCCGACTCCAACGGGCTAATAAAGATGATGATTGTAATATTGTTTCGGAGTGGATATTGTTACGTAATATCAGTTTAGTTTTGTTTAATAAGTGTCCATAATGACGGGCAATGTGGAGAAAATAAGCGTCAAATAGTGTGAAAACTATTAAGTTTTTTTATTGTAGTAATCCACCTCATCGAAGTAGCATTGCAGTGTCTTTCTTCGCTCATTTAGCGCCAAACTCTTACAAGATGTATTGAAATGTATAACGCTTGTATTTCAAGCTTGTTCTGTTTACTCTGAGATTTGAAGACATTAAATTACGAAAGACTGTATGAGTTTAGTTCCCCTTGCCTTCCCAGAAAGGTTTTTTTTTTCTTAAATTCTCCCATCTAGGGAAGGCAAAGGGAACAAAGCCGATACAGCCAAGTCTTCGGTGTTTTATGGTTTTAATGTCTTCAGTATTTGCATTGAAATGCAAGTGTAATACATTTCAATGCATCTTGACCTATTCAGTTTTACGGCTCTGGTTGCAGGACCTTATGAGCCACACGTTAACAGTAGAATACTTTTATTCAGTAGTTTTCATTGAAAAGCTATAATAGTGTAATGCATTTCAATGCATATTGGGAGAGTTTGGCGTCAAACGATCGATGGTAGACACTGTGGTGTTACTTCGATGAGGTGGATTACCACGATAAAAATTCCATCGTTTTTCACACCACTTGACGATTATTTCAATGGTTCGCCATATTGCTCATCATTATTGACACTTACTACACAAAACTACACTGATTTTACGCAACAAGATCAACTCCGAAACAATATTACAATCACTGAAATAAAAATCAATTCCGCCATAGTTGGATGCCGCCAAAAACTCTCTCCCAGAAAGGGAAAACTGAAAGCTTTACAAAAAAAAAACGGAGTTTGGCGGCATTTGACTAATGGCGAACGTGATTTTTATTTAGATAATTGTAATATTGTTTCGGAGTGGATATTGTTACGTAAAATCAGTGTAGTTTTGTGTAATAAGTGTCTGTGATGATGTGTAATGTGGAGGATTATCGAAATAAGCGTCAAGTGGTGTGAAAAGTGATGAGTTTCTTATCGTGGCAATCCATCTCATCCAAGTAGCACCACAGTGTCTGCCATCAATCGTTTGACGTCAAACTCTCCCAAGATGCATTGAAATGCATTACACTAGCATTTCAATGCAAACTACTGAAGAAATTAAATACTGAAGACTTGGCTGTATGGGCTTTGTTCCCTTTGCCTTCCCTACATGGGAGAATTTTACAAAAAAAACGGGGGGAGTTTGGCGGCATTTGACTAATGGCGGACGTGATTTTTATTTCGATAATTGTAATATTGTTTTGGAGTGGATATTGTTACGTAAAATCAGTGTAGTTTTGTGTAATAAGTGTCTGTGATGATGTGCAATGTGGAGGATTATCGAAATAAGCGTCAAGTGGTGTGAAAAGCGATGAGTTTTTTATCGTGGTAATCCACCTCATCCAAGTAGCACCACAGTGTCTGCCATCGATCGTTTGACGTCAAACTCTCCCAAGATGCATTGAAATGCATTACACTAGTATTTCAATGCAAACTAGTGAAGAAATAAAGTACTGAAGACTTGGCTGTATGGGCTCCGTTCCCTTTGCCTTCCCTACATGGGAGAATTTTACAACACACAAAAAAAACGGCCATAAAGTTTCAATGTCAAATAAATGTCACACAACATTTTTGATGTGAATGTGAAGTTGCCTTTCCTTGAGCAGTATTTTTATAAAAGATAATACCGGTGTCCTATTGGCTATTATTATTTATTTGAAGTTTAATCACCAATTGGATTCAAGTATAATTGTGTAAAAAAAATATTCTGTGCTATCTGTGACTTGTATTTATATAAAAAAGAAGTGGCCGCAATTCATTCAATTTCAGTCTGAAACTTTTGATTTGTTGTAAGATAGTTGCATTAGTGATCTGGGGTGTTTACACATCTCACAAACCATATTGCAATCCTTGTACAAACAGTGATTTAATATAAGCGGTACCTAGGCGATATTGTTAAAAAAATGGAAAACAGGACCGACTTCCAATATCCACACACTTTCGTATTGCTGGGTGCTTCAGGTGATTTAGCGAAGAAAAAGATTTATCCAACTATATGGTATCTTTATCGTGACAATGTCTTACCACAAAAAACTCAATTTATTGGTTACTCTCGTTCTAAACTAACTATTCCGGAAATAAAAGAGAAAACTATGAAGTATATGAAGGTTCGTCCAGGCGACGAAGAGAAATTCGAACAATTTTGGAAAGCCAATGATTATATTGCTGGAGGATATGATAAACGCGTAGACTATGAGATGCTCAACCAGCTTATATCTAAGTTTGAAAAAGGCCCTGTTGCTAACAGAATATTTTATTTAGCTGTGCCTCCAACAGTATTTGAAGATGTGACTGTAAATATTCGAAATGCTTGTATTTCTATTAAAGGTTTTACTAGAGTCATTATTGAAAAACCTTTTGGAAGGGATGATATATCATCAACCAAATTGAGTAATCATCTTGCTGGACTATTTAAAGAAGAGCAAATATACAGGATAGATCATTATCTGGGTAAGGAAATGGTTCAAAATCTCATGACAATACGATTTGCTAATAAAATTTTCTGTCCATCATGGAACAGAGAAAATATTGCATCTGTGCTCATTTCCTTTAAGGAACCATTTGGCACTGAAGGGAGAGGTGGTTATTTTGATAATTTTGGCATTATAAGAGATGTTATGCAGAACCACCTTTTACAAATCTTGTCTCTAGTTGCCATGGAGAAGCCCGTTTCTTTGAACCCTAATGATATTAGAGATGAAAAAGTCAAAGTTCTTAGGCATATTCGACCTATCACACAAGAGGATATATTGGTTGGTCAGTATGTTGGTAACCCTGATGGACTAAATGATGAAAAACTTGGTTACCTTGACGATCCTACTGTTCCAAAGGATTCTGTTACACCCACATATGCCTTGGCTGCTCTATGGATTAACAATGCTAGGTGGCAAGGTGTTCCATTCATTTTGCGTTGTGGAAAGGCCCTCAATGAGAGAAAGGCTGAAGTAAGAGTTCAGTATAAGGATGTGCCAGGAGATATATTTAATGGTCATGGCAAGAGAAATGAGCTAGTAATAAGAGTTCAGCCTGGGGAAGCTGTGTATCTTAAAATGATGAGTAAGTCTCCTGGTATGAACTTTAATCTTGTAGAAACAGAGCTTGATTTGACATACAGCATGCGCTATAGAGAGGCTGATGTACCTGATGCTTATGAAAGATTGATTTTGGATGTATTCATGGGTACTCAAATGCACTTTGTACGCAACGATGAGTTGATTGAAGCTTGGCGTATATTTACACCAGTGTTGAAGGAACTAGAGGAGCAGCGTTCCAAACCAATCTCATATGTCTATGGATCTAGAGGACCAGCTGAGGCAGATAAAAAACTAGCAGGATATGACTTTAAATACTCTGGTTCATACAAATGGAACAAACCCACACCATTTTAACATTCAAAATGTTACATTTACACTTCTGGGTGGTGGATTTTTATGGAAGTAGTGGTGATATTTTTTTACAATATTTTTTATAGTTTTTTTAAGATACTAGATATTAAGAGAATATTGTGGTTATCATTCCAATACTATGTATAATACCTATAATATTAAATGTAGACACTGTAAGGTAGTAAGGTCATTGCAAGGTTATATTACTATCTGCATAATTCCTAATGTGTTCAATCTATATGCAGTAAAGTTCTCGTTCATTGTTATGGTTGTGCTCTAGTGCCTATACAGTTTTTTTTATTGAAGTTGTAGGGTATGAACATGTTATATCAGTTTGTAAGAGCTTAAAATAAAAATAACTGTGATATTTTCCTATTACTTACTAATCTTGAATGACTTGTTACAACATCATAGGACTACATATGAAAGTCAGTCAAACTTAACAATTAAAAACCGTTAGAACCCAGAGTGGGACTTCAATATTTTTTCTAACTAATTTAAAACTTATACAAATGAGATCCTATTTTTATGCATTTTAAATGTATATTTTGTTACACCATTCCAATTAAAATATTGAATATATTACTACTATACTATAGGTTACTACTATAGGTTCTACTTCACTTGCTAGAAAACCTTATTTCCACACATAATATATGATTATTATTTATATGAAACACATTTAATGTGGATTTAATAATATTCATTAAAACTATTAATTTAATTAAAAGTTTTATGTTACAAAGTAACATTTATATCAGAAGTTTTCTGATCCACTCTCATAAAACGGTCTTCCAAAAATCTTTTAAAGGATTAGAAAAATATTATTGTAAAATATGTCTTAATAACTATAGTGGAAAAAAATTCATAATTGAAAGTAGAAACATAAACAAGTACTAATAGTTGGTACTTAAGAATGTTTGATATTATTATGTGTATTTTGTAAATCCTTAAAATTATTGAGAAAGTGTATAATGCCTATAAAAAACTTAATTAACACTATCACTACTTTAATTTCCTATTATGATATTATATTTATGTACTTAATCGTGAGTTACAGGTATCTATTGAATTTTATCTCTTTATCATTATTGTTAGTGTTCTCAACAATCTGATATTGATGATATTGCACGTTATTATGAAATAAACATTTTCTGCCTATTAACTGTTGAATTCTACAAAATTATTCAGAACAGAACAATCGTTATTTATCAGCATTGTAACTTGGCCGTTTCAGGTAATTTATTGAATGTATCAAAGAAATACGAGGACACTTGACCTTTCGCGCGTTTTATGTGTATAATCATTCACGTGAGCATGCAAGATGCATGCAACTTTGGCATGATTGCCTGACCAATTTAATAAATTAAAATATTATCCAATTTCTGAAGAATCTGTGTATTTTTCTCAAACAAAATAGATTTTTTTATGTTCTAATTCTACTATTATTTATTTTATAAATAAAGAACAATGATACTGCTTCATCACGTTTTTTACGCTTATTATATTTTTTTGGTAAATAATAAAGATTTGCATTTGCTAGTTTTGTTTTATTTTTAATGTCCTATCCTTTGGATCCTAACTTGGCATTTAAAAAGAACACGGTGCTCTTACAAAAATTCTATTGGTTGACTGGTAGAGAACGATGTTAACTGTTAAGTCCGCCATATGTACAGTAAAGAAGACTCAAATTAAAGAACGTATTGATATTATTGAATTGACGACGACAGCTACGGTTTGGACGCCACACGCCCGCCACCGACATTGAGGTCGCGGGATTGAGTCTACATGGGGGGCCGACGTTTGTGCCAAATACAACTTTACCTATTCTCGAGTGGTTTTACGTATTGTACTTACAACATAAAGTCACGCCTTTTTCCCATAGTGGCAGGTATTGATTACCTACTTCTTTCACTTCTTTTACTACTCTTATTTTTGCGGTCGTGTGATCTTTTGACCTGGGATTTCTTCAAGACGTTCTCGATTTGGTCGAAGAATGTTCGCCTAGGTTTTCCTCACATTAGACAATAAAAAATATCCATTTTTATTTCAATGATAGTAATATTTTTTGGAGTGGATGTTGTACTTGTTACGTAAAATCTGGGTAGTTTTGTTTAATAAGCTAGCGGAGGAGTAATTGTGTTCTGTGGTAATGAGTGTCTGTGATGACGAGCAATGGGAAGGATCATCGCAATAACCGTCAAGTGGTGTGAAAAATGTTAAGTTAGTATTACGGAAGACATGGCTTTCCCATTCCTTGAAGATCCCCTTGCCGTCAGGTAAAGGAAGAATTTACTATAAGTAAGAAAATCACCAAAAAAAAAATTATTTCAGTGATTAATAATGTTTCTTGATGGTTTCGTTTCTTGTGAGTGGATCTTGTTGCGTAAAATAGGCTAGTTGACTCATATCAAAAGTAATGAAAATAATGTGTCATTCACATAGTATTTAGTACAAGGATCCGAAATATACCAATTTCGATAAATATAAATAAGGGATTAATGTAGAAATTCAATTTAAATATGTTTTATTTTTACGTTTTTTTTCATCTGTCAAAAAAGCTATCTACCATGTTCGTGAAATTTGCTGAGTAACGATTCATGTAAACAATTACTACGCATGGTCAAAATCCGTTAATCGCCAGTCGCAACGAATCAAGCATTAACTGTCGGCTATGTCAGGCATGCGTATTGAATTAATTAATAAACAATAATCGTGACGCTATGGCACAGATAATTAAAATTGTATTACTTTTTATGGTAATGGCTATCAGTAATTAATCATTTGGGGCCCAATAAAAAAAGGGTCAACTAGCCTATTATTGTATTTTTGGGAAATAAATAAGTGTCATGATGAAAAAAATCAACAAAACAAGTCTGGCAACCCTAGATCTGTCAGCTGAGGTTGACTGATGGTCTGTCTGTTCTGTCTGTGGAGTTGATTATCGAGCAATGGTGGTGTTATGACCTCAAAGGCTTGATTCAAAATCAGTGCGTTAATTTGTAGTGTTGTTTTCCTTTCATTGTGTCAAATTACGGCACGGAATGTCTTTATTTAATGCGTAAATATATTTACGCACCACACTAACATGGGTTGTAGAGTTTAAGGGTGATTTTCAGCATATGTTTTTGTGAGTATAAAATCTTTGTTGTTGAAATGTCTTCAAACGCAAAAAACAACATGTTCTACTTTGGTGATTGAGCATGGTATTTTTATACAGTATTAAGGGGTTTCGAACATATGCCACAGGTTGTCAATAAAATTTTCAAGGAAGTAGTAAAATAAATTAATTCTAATGTATTGTTTATTTTGGTCAGTGATGCACAATGGCTACAATAACAAAGTTTCAATGATTATAAAAAAATATGTGCGTTACCTGCAAAAGCTGATTTGTGTTGTGATATGCTAGCAATTAGTTAATAAATATTGTTTTTGTTAGTTTTATTGATTCTGACATTGTTACAATTTCACACCCAAGTAAATTTTTTACCATTGCATTCAGCAAATAATTTGAAACACTATTGCTACAATAGTGTTTTATGTTATAAGCTGTATATTGGCAAGTTTATTAATGGAATAATTTTACCATATTATAGTAGAATTTCAATAAATTCAATATTTTTAAAGTTAACTAATCATCTATATATAATCAAATGTTGTTTATTGTAGCTTCCATGGATTTAACATTAAACAAGAGATAACTAAGAAGTAACAACAATTTCATTTGAAGCACACTCTTATTAGACTAGCCACAATGTTGTACGTTTTTCATGTGGATGCTGGTCAAATGACCACATATGATATGAATCTCACTTTACAAAGGTCAGTATATCTTAAAAACTTTTAAATTTACATTATTTAGTTCTTGAACCATATTTATGTTTCATAACATAGAATTGTGCTATTTGAATTCTGGTTTGTTTATTATAATTAACCTAGGAACTAAAAGTTCTATAAGCTAAAAGAACTTAATAGATTATAAAGCTTGGCTTGCATTGCACCTGTAATTGTCAAGTTGTAACAGGTTTAATATGTAGCGTTTAAAAACAAATTATTACATTGAGCATCTTTGATAAATGTTGATTTAACTTGATTTATTTATTAATCAACTAATATGAGTTTATAAAATCAATGCACTATGTGTATGATTGTAATTTTTCAGCCATAATTGAAAATATTGACTAATTGTTTAATCCTGTTCCTATTGTTGAAAGCTCTTTTGTATGTCTATGTTTTTATTACTTCTTTATATTACATCATGTTTTTTATACGTCAGATTGCAATAAAAAAAGTGATTTGTAATGTTTGCTTTCACTCTTATTTCTTAGTTTAGCTATCGATTTTGCACACCTATTATAGTACAATTTAAGATATAGGTAATTTTTGTATGAAGAAAGTAAAAAACAAAACAAACATTTATCTTTATGCCTCTATTCCTGGAGGGGTAGGCAGAGGTGTTAAACACTCACTTTTTGCCTGAAAAGTCCCCACATTACAGGTGGCGAGCATTTCCAAAATTAAAGTATTCTTTAGATATGAACCTATATATTAGTTATAGAAATAAAAAATTTCCACACTACAGATGAATAATAATGTAACTTTTTCAGTGTGGCAAGCCTTAAAGCTGCAATAGAAAAGAAAACTAAGTTTCCTGCAAATTCCCTAGTCCTCCTCATCAGTGGGGGAGAGGTTCTGCAGTCCGATCATATGGTTTCTTCATACAGTGCAGGAACGGACACCAATCCTATATATATGTTTAGCAAGCCATCTATTAGGGAGAGCCACATAAAACAATCTAGTAAGTATTTTATTAAAAGTTTTGTATTTGAAAAACTTTCCTAATCTGTCTATAAAACTATTATCTTCCATGATAGCAAAAGTTAAATGAATACTTTAATATTGTTTTTATAATAGCTACAGTAGTTTGAATATGTATAATTAATATCAAAATTTAAATAGAAAAACAAGTTATTGGGAATCCCCAACATTGACAGAAGTAACTAATTAGCAAATTAACATTTTAGTTGTGTGACTTTTGTTTTTTGCTAATTACACAATTTAGTTACTTGATGAGAAACTAGTACTTGTACTTGTTTAATTACCATAACATTGTCTTGAATGTCCATACTTATTTTGTGTTTCATATCAGTTTGTAGGGGTGTTGAGTAAACAAATCAATAACTCTTGCATTGAGCATACAGAGATACTAATACCTACTTAATATATTTTACACATTGTCCATTTTCTCTCATGCATGTATCTTAATTTATTTTTTAATATTTGTTTTTTCGATGCTTAATTCATTAAATGGTCTTATTTAAAATAATTGGGTTTAATCTTTGCTCACATCTACAATAAAACTGACGTCATACATTTATCTTCACTTTCTTACAAAAGTTGGTGGTCATGTGACATGGGGAGTTAAGAGTGTTGCTGTTTGTACTTAGAATTTATAGGTTTAGGTATAGTGTATGTTTTCAAAAATCTTATTAAAAACTCTTAATCAGTCTAATAAACAATGATAGTCGAATAATTATTAGATCTTAAAAACATATCATCACACCTCTATTGGGGTAGGCAGTGGTGTTTACACCCACTCACTATTTTACACACACTATTTCGCCTGAAATCTTTAAGATTAGATATAATTAATTATTAGATTTTGAATAAATTTTGGTAGATTAGTTTTTTTTTTTACCACTCAAACTTTATTTACTTACTTTATGTTTGAGCATTCAAAGAAAATCAACTCACATCAATCACAATTGCATTTAAGTGCCAGTGCTTTTGACTGTTATACTTAGTCTGATTTACTTTTGACTATTTCCTTAGATGTCCCGTATCCTTCACCAACCCTGCCACAGCATGATGGCTTCACTCGTCTTACTTACCCTTTGTTTTGTGGTCTCTACTATAATTCAACCTAAACGAAGTTGTAATACATTACATCCTTGACAGATTTTCTGATATTTAGCGCCTAATCTGTTGAGGGCACTTTGCCGTGGCCGTGTTGCCATGCACTAAGTGCAGTGTAAAGATATCTATTCCATTAATAATTATTTCCTATTTCCATTAATAACTGCACATAAGTTTTATTCAACCTAATCGGCGCAGGCCTGATTGAGCCGGCGATCTCCTGTAGGTACGAGTGGCTTTTTCTCAATCGGCATTGCTCTCTCGCTGTTTAGAGCTTGCGGTTAAAAGTAAACATGGACTTATTAATAACTGCAACATGAACATAATTAAAATAAACGATTCAAAACGTGTTCTTGAATGAAAACAGCGACTTTATCAACGCAGTAGGACGCCCTCCGGCAAGATGGAGTAATGATTTGCAAATCGTGCTGGCGTTGCTAGATGCGACAAGCCGATGAGACATGGTAACCTAGCGGATAACAGAGGCCTAAGTCCAGCAGTGGACTAGTGTGTTTTAAAAATTAATTTAAAGAAAGAATTCCTTTGTTGGTAGAATTTATGTGCAGTTCAACGTACTTTTACGCAGTAAACAGATCCTGTCTTACCTTCTTAATTGATGTTCATGGTCCAATGCTCGCAAAAAGTTGACATCAATTTATGGTTTCGTAATTCTTCAATTATACTTTACTGCTATCATAATATAGGTACTTTTTTCAAAGTATTCAATAGACCTATGTAAACGAAGCGATTAAACAGTTCTTTTCATATTCGATTTTGTGCACCCATAATGTGTGTTCATGAAGAGGTTGGTAGAGGAGTTGATATCCACATTTGGTTTAATATGCTTACCCTTAGGATTTGGACCCGTCTCATTTACCAGACACAGTACAAAGCAACATTCAGGATAATCTGAACAGGATAATCTCCACGGAATTTGAGTAAACAAATTTTTACTCAAATTCCGTGGAGATGAACTGATGACTGTTCTAGCAGTAGTTAGTAGTTTTCCTAATTGCCTTTCGCTTTCTTATATTCCCATTCAGTAAGTGACTTTCCACAGTGTGTAGTGACTTGAGTCCGATTCCGGAATTGGAGCCGGAATTCAGAAGCGACGGGCGCACAGCATTCGACGGCAAATCGCTTGGTGAACTCAGGACAGCCGTAGAAAAATGCTGCTCGATGCCTCCCACCGTCCAAACTGTGCTGCACTGCACGAATCTGGCGCAGCAGTTTGGAGATCTGGCATACGAGGTGTCTAGAAGCTGTGAGCACCTAGTTCATGAACAGCATTTGCAACATCAGGTAGGAACCTGTAATCTTTAGTTGGATTAATATTTTTTGTTACTAAGGCATTTTGTCACTTGATACGAAAATTTTCTTAAGACGATATTTCGGTCTAGTGTGATTTCTTCGTAAGATATTGTAGTGATAAAAGGTAATAATACACGAAATATTTTGATATAATTTTTGAACATTCTTCATGTGTCTGCTGCTTTTCTTGCCTAGCATGTCGTAAAAGGCGACTAAAGTATTGAGTACTGGGTCTGTGATTGTGTAGGCGATGAGTTAGCCACTTGTTACTACTCTTTCACGATTTTTCATCTGACTAAACCCAATTTTCGTATGGCTTAATGTGGTCTTAAGCAACACAGTGCTCCTTGGACTCTGTCTACCCCTACGGGGATTACAGGCGTGATTTTATGTATGTATGTATGTAGGAATTTCTTTTGAATCGGTTTCGCTTTAACACATATCTACAACTCCACCAAGTCATCGAAATCTACACAGTATATCTATAACCACTTAAGTTTAAAGTAGGTACGTGGTAACAATTATTGAGCCATAACTTTTGTGATTGGTTAAGAGTTAAATTAATGAACCAGACACATTTCTCGTGTAGCTTTAAAAGCACACATTACCTTTATAGCTTTAGGTTGTCTGTATTCTACATTACACGCAATGTGTAGACGCAAAATAGATCGTGATATAAACTTATCGATTTATGAAGCTTATTCTTCATAATCTATATCTATACATATAATAAAACTGTAGAGGTCGAATGTCTGTATACAAAAAAAAATGCTTAAAATCAAGTCAGGGGGATGTAAACAGAGGGAAAATTCCAATGTTCTGTCTGTTTGTCAGTTTGTACGGGATACTCCGAAATGGCTGGACCGATTTCAATGAAATTTTGCATGGTGATACCTTATATCCCTGGGCAACATCTTAGATACTTTTTATTCCGGAAAATAAAGGGTTCCCGTGAGATAGTTAAAAAACCATAGTAACCGCGGACAAAGTCGTCGGCAACAGCTAGTTATAAATATACCAACTCTATAACGTAAAATTTGCCGAAAACAGTTACATAAAGCTATTGTCTTCGTACTCTTTGGATATTTAAGTCTAAGCCTGGATTATTGCCGTGGGACATGCGAAAATGTATGAGATACAAATCTAATCAAACTTGGTAGTTTAGGAGTGTGTAAGTTTAGTTTGCGTAAATTGCTTCAGCACTTAAATAGAACTTATAATCTTGCGTAAGATTATCAATTTGGTAATTAATAAGCTTTTGACCACGATTAGTAAACGTGGTGTTTCTTATTTAAATTTTTCTAAACTACTTACTAATTAGTAAAAATCGAGCACTTACTTAACGTTTCAAAATATACATTCGTAGGTAGTTCATAGCTTTTGGTTCATGCACGTAAAAACGAAGAGACAGGTAGAAAAAAATTTTGAAATCAAATAATTCTTATTTTTTTGGCGTCAGCTTGTTTTTTTTTTAATCAAAGATAAAACTTCTTTTATTGCCACGTTTTTCTTACCTTCTTTGGTAAAAAAGGTTACTTGAAATAAAAATAAAGCTCTCATAGTAATTTTCTGTATCTATTTAAAAATACAGTCTATTTTAAACCTACGGTGCTTTCTAGAACACTCACAGACGGTTTATCATATTATCATGTTAGCAAGGGGTGAAGTAGTTTGCCGCCAGTCGTATGTCGGTATTATAGGAGTATTAGTATTAGTAGGGCCTGCAACGACGATAGATTATTGCATTTACTGTCTTACTATACGATGCATGTTGCATATTAGCGGAGAATTATGTAACCGAATGAATATTTCAAAACACGATATCATTTAGGAGTTAGGCAAAGATTTGTTGCGTACACTTTAGTAAATTTTCACTTGCCTACATTTTATTTTATACAGGATAAGTAATTCGGAGCAAACATTTTATACTTACATCAATCCCTTTGGGGTACCAATCCCATTATCTACTCCGCAGAGTGGTAGTACCATAGTTGATTTTACGACTGATAGAAGATAATGGATGACGACATCCAGCGCCGACCCTATTGGGAATTTTGCAGGGAAATTTTGGGATGCCCAGCTGTAGGACGTATAGGTATCGGCTGATGACTTAAAGGTCGCCTTTACTTTAGTGCTTCGACTCTTCCTGGTGAGTCTGTGTCTATCCAAATCTCTGTGTTCAATATTTTATAAAGCTCAATGTTGATTGTTGACCACAGTGGCCCGTTAAAGATGTCGAGATTGGGCCGATGTTCGATCTACATAATCAAAGCTTTATAACGTTCTTGTCCGATGTCGTATACTAGAGCGAGAGTTAGTAAACAATCACACTTTTGCCTTGTGAATTAAAATATTCATAAGAAAATATGGCATAAGGCAAATAGATAACGTTATTTTTGACAAGATAGCGTATAAATTGATGAAGAAAAATTGTAGAAATATGAAATATTAGGTCCTTACCTATGAAATTGGTGTTTTGTATGGAGATTTTGGGGAATTCTGCATTTTCCATACTAAAATTTTTTCAGTTTTCTTCACAACGACAAATCCAAAGATAATAATATTTGGCATCTATTATTAGACAAGCTTTTAGTAATATGTGTAATATCACACTTCATAAAAAATATTTATCGTTTTTAAGTGAATGCAAATAAAATGATGTATTCGGGAGACACTTAAAAAGAGTTGTCTCGGTGTCCAATTAACACAATTAAACTTACAACAAATTATCAAAACAAATCAAAAGAGCTCAAAAATATAGTCTATTTTTGGACGAGGTCATTATTTTTTAGGAATACTCTGAATCTTAATAGTTACAGACAAAATACTAAGAGAGAAAAAAAAACACCAATTTCATAGGTGTAAGGTCCCAATATAAGTTTTTCATAAAATTATGCAAAACTTGAGCGAAATTTCAAAGTATACAATATTTGGTATCTGTTGATTGATAATGAAAAGCATGTTAATAATTCCAAACAATGATAATGCAAATCTGTTTTGCGGCATTAGTAAATAAATAAAAAAAGAACTTTCACACAAAAGCATATTTGAAATTGCGTTGACGTTGCCTAAGATGGTTTTGGTATCGTTTATTCACAACTTACATTATTATAATTCCATTGTTACCTCGGTGTAGGACACATTTTTAAATTCTCCGAATTGTTATTGTTCTTGTTTTAAGAAATACTTTGTTTTGGTACTAACATCGAAATAGAATTCAATGGCGTAGTTTGTTGCATAATTGCTATTCTGTATGAAGATAGGAAGGAAAAAGCTTTGTTTTTTTTTCAAATATTTATGGTGGGTAGGTAGGTAAGACCATACATATATAAAATCACGCCTGTAATCCCCGTAGGGGTAGGCAGAGTCCAAGGAGCACTGCGTTCCTTAAAACCACATTTAGCCATACAAAAATTGGGTTTGGTCAGATGAAAAATCGTGAAAGAGTAGTAACAAGTGGCTAGCTCATCGCCTACACAATCACAGACCCAGTACCCAATACGCCCTTAGTCGCCTTTTACGACATGCTAGGCAAGAAAAGCAGTTGGCACATTCTTTTTGCGTCCCGGACCAACACGAGAACAACAACATATTAAGTTCAGAAGAACAATGTTCTGATATTTATGGTAACTTGTACGTATAAAACTTATTGACATTTTAACTGTTATGATGTATTTGGTCGCCTTGTCTGCTACGATAAACCAATCTGATGGCGACTGTACAAAAAAAATCTAATCAAGAAGAAATAGAAACTATTTTTGTAAACGTTCTTTATTTACCTATATCTTTGTGTAGGTATCAAGTAGATATATTTGCTTTTGATATGAATGGACAGACGAATTAGTGTCTGTGTTTTAAGGACACTCATCATAAATGCCTGTGACCTAATTTAAACATTGCTTGCAGGGCTGGGCAGCGGTGGTGGCCAACCTAGATGACATATTTAGCGAATTCTGTGAGAGGTCAAGAAATTTCAAGGAATCCTTCAGGAAACATCGCCTAAAAAAGGAGGAATATCACGAAAAGTTGAACGCGTAAGTTAACATATAAATATTTTAAGCAATTGCCAATATTTTTTTTGCTACTTAGTTTTATCTATTTTCTTAGTTATGAGCATAATATCATATTGATATTGAATCAATCAATTTCAAATTTAAATAACTTATCACTGTTGATATCTATTTTACTAATAGTTTTTAATTGATAACAAAGAAGTGACCAAACGTGAGTGATTATAACTACTATTCTTAGGACCACCATTTTTAGAAATTCATTTCAATTCAATTCCTTTTTTTTTTATTTCAAATTTTATGTGTTAGTAATAAAACTAAGACATGTTATTTCAAATTACTTAATAATTGTGTATAAACCGGATTATTTTCGTGTTGTACTAAGTTACCAAATTATCGAAACTAGACATACATAATATGAACAGTATCATACATATAATAAAACTGTAGAGGTAGAATGTCTGTACATAGAAAAAAATGCTTAAAACCAAGTCAGGGGGATGTAAAAAGAGGGAAAGTACCAAAAAACTTTTTTTTTTAATTTTTTGTTTATCTGTCTGTTTGTACGGGCTAATTTGTGAAATGGCTGGAGCCTTATATCCCTGGTCAACATCTTAAATACTTTTTAGTCCGGAAAATTGAAGGGTTCCCGTGGGATAGTTAAAAAACCATAGTAACAGCGGACGTCGACGTCGCAGACAACAGCTAGTTATAATAAACGTATAGATATAAAAAAATCTCGGAGAGCGTAAATAATACAACTAGGATTAATGCTTTAAATGTAGACGTACGTAAAGACGTTAGTCTTGCACTTTGTCCGATTGTCTTCCGCAATATTGGCATTGGTTCATTAATACAGTTTTGGTCATCTATGAATTCATACATAACGTTGTGTTGTTTATGATGACAAGGAATTTTATAGTAGGGAAGATAGGTAAAAGTTTTTGTTGGTTCATCAATGACTGCCGTTCTTCCATTTTGAGACCTCTTTTCTCATTTCTTCCTTATCTTTGTCAGTCCTCTGAGCTAATGTAATTTTTAATTATGGTAATGTAACCATGATTAAAAATTACATTAACGTTAAACAGCTTAACAATAAAAAGGAAGTTATACCTTTAGTCTAAATACGGAACACTGGCCTATACGACCTTGCTGCTAAATCCATATTTAACTGAAGTTTTACAACTCTATATCACTTTAATAAGGATCACTTTTGATTGCATTATTTTAATCTGCGCCGATAGAGTGATCGGTCAGTTAAACATTTAACAGCACTGTGTAAATAGACTGTTCAGTATTTTTTTACTAGAATTTAAGCCGCGTGCGTTTCTATATATAAATGATTATAGATAAACACTAGTTCTTGTTGTGATGTTTTATTCATAGGCTGAGTTAAATTCTGAGTATTGTCAGCATTGTTTTATTAGTAAGACGATTGATCTAAGATTAATACTACTACGACTAAATAAACTCATACCGCACGTGTAAATATATCATAGAATAGTGTTTATTGAGTGGTTGAAACTTGAACACGTTTTGATGTTTTTTTCTTAACAACTTCAAGCAATGCTATAACCAATGCTATAACTCACGTATCTTCGTGCTCCTAGAGTATAAAAGATAGCGTTGTCGCCTTACGAATTGTACTAAATTATTGTGAATAAGTAAGAACATATTATAATTTAATTGAAATAGTTTTGGCGTACACTTTATTATCTAAAGGTTTTATAATACTGTGCGGCTATTTATTTATTTTGTATAAATACAACAAAGCTAAAGTCTTCTTTGCATTTATTATTAATGACAGTTATAATCTATCTTATCTTATTGTGAATATTGCTAGCCTCACATTGTGCCCGGTGCATGGCAACAGGCTCTCCACCTGTTACATGGGGACCTAACATATCTGGCGAAATGTGGGTGTTTAACACCTCTGCCTACCCTTCGGGGAAAAGAGGCGTGATGAGTAAGTAAGTAAGTAAATATTAATATCTTAGCTGAGAATGATATAGTCTTTATAGATAAATAATAATTTATTCAACACTTGAGATGAACGAGTGATAAGATGATATACATATAGGCAAATTGTCTAAAAATAATTCACAAAGTTTACACACGCTTCTCTTATCGGCCAGACTTCAAAATAATGAGAAGTGATTAATTGGGCAGCCAGGTAATTATTTGGACAGCAACAAAAAGGTTAGCCGAAATATCATTTGGGCAGCTACCAAATGTTTTGTCTGGAATATAATTATTTTGGCGGAAAAATAATTAATTCAGCAGCAAGATAATTATTTGGGCAGCAAACAATTTTTGTGTCATCAAAACATATATTAAACAATTTGCTACCCAATTAGTTATGAAAAATTTGAAATTTCTGCTGCCCATAGGTTGCTACCCAATCAGTTTTTTTGCTGATCAATTCAGAAATATGTCCTGTCCAGAAGTTGCTGACCACTTATATTTTTAGCTGACCAGAATTCGAATATTTTGCTGACCGTTTCAATAACACCCATATATTTATTGAATTTGTTATAATTCGGACCCTTGTACTAAATACAATGTGAATTAAACATTAT
The DNA here is from genome assembly GCA_910589355.1 of Parapoynx stratiotata. Lineage (NCBI taxonomy): Eukaryota > Metazoa > Arthropoda > Insecta > Lepidoptera > Crambidae > Parapoynx > Parapoynx stratiotata. Next base: position 12,187,827 of record OU342461.1, read on the forward strand.
TTTCATAACTTCTGATATGAGTCAACTAGCCTATTGAACTGGTTTTAGCCTGTAGGTAAGTGACACATTAATGATTACTTTTTGCATAATCATTATCAGTAATGATCGGGGTTTGTTTAGGAAACCAATATTGTATTTGATTTCTAATTTATTTATTGAATCTTCTACGAGTGCTGATCGCTATGGTTCATTGATACAGCATTACCTGGCTAATTGAACCGAGTTTCCATCTCGGTAACGTTACGCGTTGCTAGGCGGTCGAGTTATCGTATTTCAATGTTTTACAGTATAAGTGGCGACAGTACTTTACATTTCAATGACTGGTAACTAGTGGTAAGTCACAAGTGAGGTCGCTGGTCAGGTAATAGGTATTGGATTACGTAAATAAGTGCGCGTCACACTCTTACGGTGTAGACGGGCTTTGTTTTATTTTAGCGATAATATACTAGCTCAGAGTAAACAGAACTGGAGTAGCCTTTGTCTAACATTCCCCTCTGCCAAATGCACAAGCATCGGATGCTTGCACGTTTAATAAAACTAGTTGAGCCGCCATTTTGACAGCCATAACATTGTAAACGTTGCGGCGAACAGAGCTCCCGCAAAAATGCCTGCCTGTGCTGTTTTTTGTTGTAAAAATAAATAGAAAACATCGAGTGTGCTAAAAGATGGTGTCACCTTTTATTTGTAATTATAATTTTTAAGATTTCATGATTATTTACTTCATTAGATCATGTTTTAGAATTCTACGATTTCAAATTTCGAACGCTAGTCTCGTGGGGAGTGCGGCTGTGACGTTGTCAAAACGCACACCCCACGTGACTATTTTAAGCGTGTGTGTGCGTGAAATTTAAATTTGTGTGTCGAATTATGCATGTGTGCATTTGTAAAAACGGCTGGCTTTGAGTGTAGTGGTAACCACACCCCCCGCAAGAAATGGCAGAAAAAAATGTTTGAGAAATTGGCTAATGGCTACTCCAGTTCTGTTTACTCTGAGTATACTAGACTAGAAATTATTTTAGTGCAACGCTCGGGTGTGTGACGCACACTTGACTCATCCAAAGGTGATTGGTGATTTATTTAATACATTTTTTATGTTATATGATGTCACTAACTATTAGTAAGTTTTGCTAACATACTTTTTTAAGTATTTATTGTAGTTAGGTATGTCTGTAGCTGAATGTGCAGAGCTTAGGTCATCCTATTGCGATATTTAATCAGTTTGTAGCATCATGCTGGTAATGCATGAGCGAGATAGGCCCGTTCGATGTAAACTATATTTGACTTTAAGGCGTACATTTAAGTCAATATTAAAATAACTATTAACGTAGGTAATATCCTATGTCATCATAGGTATCTGGTTTGTCTTTTGACTTTGAAAAGCGTTCCTACAATATTAAGACTTAAAGCTTTTTAATGAATCATCGTATTATAAAATTAACGTTCTATAAATGTAAAAAGTATTATAAATAAAAAACATACTCAATATTTATTTAGTTCCGAAACATGGTTTATGTTACATTCAAAAGTGTATATTTAAAGTTGAATAACCTTATTATAAACAATTCGCAGAGTGTAATAACCTCATTGAATCATTATCTTTTTTCTGCGTAATTTTTTTAGACTTAACGAAGTATTAGAAGCACTAGGTAAAATCCCGATTTTGCCTGCGCTGCAACTAAATGCGGAGGCGCATAGATTCTCAGCGTTCGACGTGTTTGAAGAGACCGACTTTGAAGGCCATCACTATGGGGTCAGCCAGCGGATGGACAGTTCAGAGAACAAAACATGCCAGGACTTTGGAGTTGAAGCGCTCAAGTTGTCAGAAGAGGATGGTAATTATTTATTTACATTTATTTTTTGCTATTATGCCACTAATCATTCGATGACGAAGTGTTAGAATGAGCATGCCAAAGTTATGAGTAAAATGCGGGCTGAATTTTATTCTGAAACAAAAAAACTTTTCTCTTAATTGATTTAATGAGTTTCCAAGATTTTCTGTTCGCGGGTTCTTCATTTGCAAGGCACGTTGGGCTTTTGCGTATTCTCATTAACTTAACCTATTTGCAAGCTTCTGATAAACTGTGCAATTACTGACCACATCTTCAATCAATGAAAGGTCTTTGAGCTCTAAAGCTTAACGATACATATTTGAATACTTATGCTTACTATAAAAAGTATATGTGTTCTTATTTCCTTTCAAAACCATGTCACCAGAAATTCTTAGCAACCAAGCATTCGATTTGAAAATAAAATCGAGAACAAATCTTTTATTAGAAGTTGTTGTCAACAGTTCACAATTTTAATACTTTACGTATGATAAGTACTTTTATTTTGATATGACTAGAAAAGGAAATTTACACATTGCCCCTGCGGGGTGGTGTCAACCACAGGAGTTTCTATACGGATCAAATTTGTTTCACAAGAAATTACGCGACTTGCAAATCACAAAATTACGCTCATTTGGTCTCACCCTTCCTTATTATTTTAGTGTTCAAAGAAGGATTGTCAAGTAAAGTTGGGGCGGTACAGTCAGACTTGGAAAAGCCCATCGAGGACTCCGACGAAGGCGTCACGTTTCAAGCGCCGTCGTACGAGAGCCGGGAGGAGCCTACGCTACTACACTGGATCCTGGCTCAAGGGAATAAAGCCTCGTTGCAGGACATTCTCGATTACTGCCAAAAGGGATTGACGTTGGTGAGTTATTTATATATTTTACCTCCAGGGATTTAGGCCTTGTTCTGGACAGCAGCGGGCGGTGTGGGCGGTTTCATACAAATTTATACACTTTGACAAAAGCGATCCCCGCCCGCTACCGTCCAGACCTGGGCCTGAATGTCTAAAGGATACGGCGGATAACAATTTTAAAAAGTGTGTTAACTGTAAAGGGTCTTGTTTATGACACGTGAGCGGATAATAAAGACATGTATATCCTGAAATGGACCCATGACATTTTCAACACCATCTGTTGTATCCACGACATACATCTGTCACTTCTAAAACTGTTTTTAAACAAAAAATTGTCTGTTTTTGGTTTTCACTCTCCGACTAGTAGAGATCGATGATAATCATTAAGTCCGAATTTTTTAAAAGTCGCTAATTTATATTTGCGTGCTAATATAAAAATAAGTAGATATATGTTCATATTTTATTTGAATGTAATAATAATGTTGTTCTAAAGAATTTTACATACCTAGTAGAGAGAGCAGATTACCAACGTTCTTTAGGCAATCGAACTACCGGACAATTATAAAGCAAATTTTGCTAGATGCGATGTATAAAATTATATATTGTGTAATAGTTGTGAAATAATTTGGCATCTCTTAATCGACAGAATAAGAACAAATCTGTCTGTGATAAATGCCAACAGTTAACAGCTATAAATAACATGTAGTACCAAATTAATCAGGAAGCGGGCTCCCGACTTGAATGCCTATTAACTGTTATCTTAAAAGGTATAAAACCCTTATCGATCTGTGTCATAATATACGAATGAAACCACTTCGTCTCGCTTATATTGTTTACATACCTTTTTATCAAATTGTCATAATAACAACATTGTATACATTTTATTTAATAAAATGTATAACATAGGCGCATATACATAAATTGTGCCTTATACTTTTGGTTCCTTATGAAACACACTTAAAAAGCAACTAAAACATAAGTACTCAAGTTTTGTTCAATCTGCTACAGACAGGAATTGAACCTGCGACCTTTTACACGTGCTGTTTTCCCTATCGTCTATCGCAGCCTTTTCATATTCAATGTAGCAAACATGATATAATTGTTCAGTACATTATCTATATGATTTCGGATGTGTCTGGTTGTAGTCTATGGTATTTACATCACATTTGGTTGGAATTAGAATGATAAAATAATAATTGTTAACTGGGATTTTGAAATTACCACACATTATGTCTATATCTCTATGACCTTAAAAGTGGTTATGTAAATAATTATAATATTAGGTCCTTACCTATGAAATTGGTGTTTTGTATGGAGATTTGGGGGATGTCTGCATTTTACATACTAACATTTTATCAGTTTTCTTCACAAAGACAAATCCAGAGATAATAATATTTGGCATGTATCATTAGACAAGCTTTAGCAATATGTGTGTGAACACGCTTGATAAAAATTATTTATCGTTTTTATGTTAATGCAAATCAAATGATGTATTCGGGAGGCAGTTAAAAATAATTGTCTTTGTGTCTAATTTTAACACAATTAAACTTACAAAAAATTATCAAATTAAATAATACGACCTCAAATATATGGTCTATTTTTAGAGAAGGCAATTATTTTATAAGAATGTTCTGAAACTTAATAGTTACGGACAAATTGCTAAAACAGAATAAAAACACTAATTTCATAGGTAAGGACCCAATATTTTGTATCCAAATAATATCAGATGTATTATTGAGTGAGTGAATAAAGATTTTATCTGCCTATCTTTGGGCACCTGTCACGCTGAGTGCACTCACTGCTTGGTAAAGTGCGGACTATAGAAATGGACTGCCTTTGTGGTGTTTTTGCCTAGTCCCTGACTAACCCTTAGGGATAGTAGTCGTGATTATATGTATGTATGTATCTTTGCGCAGATGATTGGGATGATGATATAACTTCAGAGCCATTAAATTTTAGAAAACTGATATGCATATTTTTATACTGACTTCTTGTATTTACCTATGACATTTTGGCGAAGATGATTTTTGACCTTCTTCCTGACCGAATGATTCGTACGAAGGGACAGGTGGTTGTGTGAATACGAGTATTTGTACCCCGTGTCTTTGCTTTTAATATCATCATCTTCGTTTTCTTCGTCTTAAGGGCTATCTTAATGTTTGCCATTTGACGCTGTCCTTAGTTAAATATACATAACATACATAAAATCACACATGTGATCCCCGTAGGGGTAGGCTTAGTCCACGGAGCACTGTGTTCCTTAAGACCACGTTTAGCCATACAAAAATTGGGTTTGGTCAGATGAAAAATCGTGAAAGAGTAGTAACAAGTGGCTAGCTCATCGCCTACACAATCACAGACCCAGTACCCAATACGCCCTTAGTCGACATGCTAGGCAAGAAAAGCAGTTAAATATATCTAACAAAATATCTGATCCCTATAATGCCTATTCGTTATCCTTGGGGTGGTTTAAGAGCAATGCCGGCGGGCGGTGCCGGCCAAGCGCGTACGCTTACATGTCAATATGTATGGAAATCTAGACAGTAAAACCACCCTTGATCTCATGACATAAATCTTACATGTTTGACTTCGCTGAACGTTAGAAAAAAATATCAATATTTTCATTGTTGTCTTTTATGCTCCAAGAAAAATTCTTTACAGCGAGGAACCTATATGTTCAAAAATTTACAAACTGCAGAACTTCTTCTGGTATCACCAGAGTAACTTACAGTATGCCGTCTTACCTTTCAGATCGATGTAGAGCCCCTAAAGGAACACGAAGACCAGCTGTGCCATAACCTGCAGTACGCGAACGACCACGGCTTGAAGCAGATCACTGGCATCGAGAGCAGACTATACGGGCTCGACCAGCTGCTCAACGAGGTGAAGAAGCTGGAGAGGGACCAGTGTGACCAGGCGGCTTCGTTGATACAGGTACGACAGTGCAATTGGCATCCGTATAGTCAAATGTGTATGGCACTTTATGTTAGTTGTTTAAGGACTATATTGCGATTAGATTATATTGAGAGCAGATGCACTCCAATGCTGTGAATATAGAGCGTTTTCTTGTTTTTATAGGTTATGTGCGAAACGCGTAAATAAACGCCTAAGGTGCTGGAGCGTCTCTATTGTGTATTATTATATATGTATAAAGAGTAAATAGAAATGTGGACCATACCTTTTAATAAAACAATCTCTAGATTAAGCAATCCCTGATTATAATCGATAAATTAGATCGGTGGTGTAGTGGTTCGATCGGTTTGCCTTCGATATTGAAAACTATAGACATTTCGCCCTGCTTCGACTTTGGATGAACGAAAAACAATGTGCTAGTTCTTTGATAGCGTATTAAAATTAATTATCCACTATTTCATCGTTTTCAGTACCGTGAGCGCCTGAGCTCAGCGTGTGATCCTTCAGTGCTGCCAACCCTTGTTCAGTCGCATTGGTGTCAGCTCGACAAGCTGCTCAAAGGTCACCAAGGCTTAGTAGAGCGGCGACGGCGCATCTCCAACTCTAAGGACGAGCTCTGCCAAGTACTGAAGGCGAGATTAGAGTAAGTGTAGATTTATTTGAATATAGATTATATTAGCCCTACATATAAGGTGGAAATTTGTAGGAAAGAATCGAAATAAAGATGGATAACACGAGAGCGTTTGGGCATGATGTCATGTACACATGACAACAAATTAACCGGGCCACCAGCTTGTTGCAACTCTGATTAGATTATCTTACAAAGTATAAAACTTACAATTATACCTAAAAAACTCGTTTCATGTTGATTGAAATCACGCCAAATTTATGCAAAAGTACCGTCAATACTAATGAATCAATACAATAATAATCAAGCAACAAACACGAAACAATTTGACCCGTTTTGACTTGAGTTCGCGATTAGCGTTCTTTTTTATACAATGAGGGTAGTCGGAGATTCACACATTCACAAATCATGATTGAGAGACGACTGAGAGAGGAGAATGAGGTAAGCCAAAACCAATTTGGGTTTATGAGGAGAAACGTGCGACCCTAGATTCACTTCAGCACAGCACTTCGCTCTTCTGCTGACAACATTGAAAAAAATAAATAAAGAGCATTTGTCAGTTAGATCCATCATTTAAAAAACCAGAGTATAGTAGTTCTAAAAATAATTAAACATACTTTGCGTAAAATAAAGTCTTTTGTCAACAGGTTTGTACTAAAACTAGAGAACTCAATGTCGGTGCAAGATGCGCACGCGATGCTCTCGTTCCAATGCTTCAACCGGCTGGAGCGGTACTTCGGCATTGTATCGCAGTTGCATAGAGCACCCGCTGTGTTTGTGCGCGCGGTGCATGAAGTTGTAAGACGGAGGACCTTCTCTGAGGCGCATATTATGGTATGTAATACATACATACAATCACGCCTGTAATTCCCGAAGGGGTAGGCAGAGTCCAAGGAGTCCGTGTTCCTTAAGACCACATTCACACCACAAACCACTTTTGTATGTCTCTAATACATTCTCAGTTTGCAATTACAAGTGTAATTACAATATCCAAATTCTGATGTGTATCGGATAGAGGAGAAAATTCTATTGCATTTCGGCCAACATATCCCTTCTGCTTTTTTTCATATTATGGAAAGTATAGATAGAAAGTCTTTTGGCTAAGATTAGGTTTTAAATGTCTGATAAGATTTTTATCATCGGTATATACTATGTACTGCTTAGTTACTAAGCAAAAGTAGTAACTTCAACTCATTTGGTTAAAATTTTGACGACCTCCGTGGTCGAGTGGTCTATACGCCGGTATCAAGGCGTCGCCATCTTAAGAGGTTCTGGGTTCGATCCCCAGTGGAGGCATGTGTTTGGGTGACGAATTTTCAGACATTTGTTCTCCAGTCTTGGATGTTTATTATATATGTATAATGTTATATATTTTCTGAATGTGTCTGAATGTGTCCGTCATCTAGTATCCGTAACACAAGCAGCATTTACTTGCTTAAAATGGGACTAGTTAATAGGTGTAAATGTCTGAAGATTTAAAAAAAAATGAAGCTGAAAATCCGAAACGTAGAATAGAATGAAACTCGTTTATTGACTATTGTTTACACAAATCAAACAAAAAGAAAAAAAGGAAGGCACATGGTATAATTAAAATAAACATTGGGATAAATACACAAAATGGTCCCAGTCTCAGGGTTATTTTTAATAGACTAATTGAACTTATCGATCAAGGGCCACTTGCAGGAAATTTTAAACTCGGTTTAAATCTCGATATTGTCAATTTAGGACATAAAGGCCTTAGTAAAATTTTCAAAAAATTACATAATCTGGTTTTAAATCTCGATTGAAATTTCCTGCAAGTGGGCTTTAGTAACGTTTAATTTTCAACATTCCTTTTGTTTTTCCAGTGGGCAATAGACTTAGCGGCCAAACTTTTGAAAATTCACGACGAAGAAGTGAGTCGAAGGCAGGAGTTCAACACTTTGTTTGAAGGTCATTTCCTAAGGAGTCTCTTCCCGGGAATGACGGAGTTACCGCCCCTTTTCGCGACGCAAACGCCTCCAGTGTTCGATGCCCGGTTACCGAAACTAACAAAGCAAGATGTGGACTATATATCGAATTCCTTTCCTCAATTAGCAAGTGATATTCCTAATTACGACATGGAGGCTATAGTTAAATTTTTTAAACAAAGGTTAGTTTTTTTAAAATAAGCTTTAAATCACCATCAATTTGAACTAATAATTTTAAAAATATAATAAATTTTATTATTATCAATGTAACTATTAACTACTCCGTCTTTTTTCACGGTAAACGCTGTATTGGTTGGTGAACGGATGCTATTCTTAGATGTCACACGGTGTCGGACTTACCACCACTTTTACTACAAATGTTCGCCAATAATTCTAAATAATTTATTGTTTTTTTTGTTGTTGTATATTTTAGGCTAAACGCATCAGAACACGAGGAGAAAGAAGCTTACGTACAAGCGGATTTAGACAAGTAAGAAATTTAAATTGTTCAGGATCGTTAATTTGACGAGAAATTCTCAAAAAATCGTGCATACGGTGATAATTTTATCAAACCTGTCAGTTGGTAGTCATGCTTTTTTATAGAAAAAACTAAAACTGGTGTTAATTTTTTAAATAATTTTATAGGGATGCGGAATCGGAAACTAGTGACTTCGAGAAACTTAGTCGGCAATCATCACAAAAACAGAAAATGGATATTTCAACGACATGTGCGCCGGAGACGATGGCGGTGTCAACGGTAACCGAGGTGCGAACATTACCGGTCATTCTGGAATGTGCCGAGAGTCCCAGGCACGAGGAATTCGTCAACTCTGACTTCTACATTGAAGAGTCTCTCCCGTCAAGTCTGGAATGGGGCCGGCAAGAACGACAGGTGTACATCGAACCTTATATGTATCACCTTTTACATAAGACCTCGGTGGATCGGCTGAAACATTCGATATAGAAGTAAATTTTATTCTTATTTTAAATTGTTACTTTTTGTCGATGGTCTTATGTAAATAAGGTACGTTGTAGTTGTTTTTTGTTGCTCCTGTCTTCACCGGCCCCGTAAGCGATAGATAGTTTGCAATTATTTTGTTGTCATAATTTTTTGTTGCAATCGCTATTTATTATATTGTATCCAAGCTAGGTTCGTTGTAATAATAATATTTGGTTGATAATTACCACTAATTTACCAGCTTCACAATTGTTATACTTATTTTCAGGAAAACATGGACACTCATAAAGTCAATATTGAAAAACTTCAAGACTTTTTAACACAGTTGTGCGCTTTGTGCAGAACAAACATACTTTTTATAAGAGAGGAGTTGTCTAAACTGAAGAACGATTACGAATTGTATAAAGAGAATATAAAGAGCCTTTATTTAGAATTTGTAGAAGCTTGGGATAAATGTAATGAAGAAATAGCTCTTAGGCATCGAGAACAGACACAAAGACTGACAGTAGACCACGAATTAGAAATGAGTGATATAAAAGCTATCATCACACAAAAAAATGAAGCAGCAGACGCATTGAGGAGAGAAAAAGAAGAACTTAAATTACAGCATGAAAATGAAATAGAAAGATTAAATAATGAACACCAATGTACTAAAGAGTTGCTGGAGAAAACTCGAGAAGAAATCAGCAATTATGAAAAGAGATTGGAAGAAATGGAAATACAAAACCAGAAAGATATGAAAGATATGCAAGAGAAGTTACATTTGGATTACAGGGCAGAAATAGAGTCTCTTAGATCAAGGTAATTAACCAACGTGTTTTTAAGTACATTATGACATTATTTCAATTTTTATATTTCTATTAGCTATATAGAATGATTTATGTGTATATCCACCACTTTATCCATTATACAACCGTAATATCTGTTTACTTCGGGCTAATTGAATTGTGAATATGAGAAGTTATTTCGTTTAGTTTTAGTTTTTTCATTCTATTTCAGGTTCCGATTAGTAGCACTAACGAATATGGACCGATCCCCATCTGAATCCAGTCTCGAGAAAATCGAACGTACCGATGTAATCGAGATATCGAATCACAACGCAATCGTGATGCAGACCAAGGAAAATGCCGAAATTGAAAAGGAGGAGGCTGTGAGGCAAGCCGTGGCGAAAGCTGAGGCCGAATGGAAGCAAAAGAGAGAGGCAGAAATTAGCCAACTCAAGGCAAATTACAAGGCTGATGTACAGGTAAATTATACGTTTACCTTGGATTTTAAGGGGCAAATTATTCTGTACCTAAAATAATTGTAAAGTCTCTGCCCACTGCACCGCAACATATTATAATAATATTTTTCTTTGCCTAAAATGGTAGCACGGTGTAGTAGGCAGAGATCTTTAGCCTTAAACTTACTTTTTAATTATGAATATCGCTTGCTTTTCACTCTGTGCAGTGCGTGATAGAGTCGCCCTATGTTACACAAGGACTTCATCATATCAGACAAAATACAGGCAATGATATGCCTTCTCTATTAAATCAGTACCCCCATATAACCCTAATCCCTGAAGCCATCTCGACTCTACTGTGACTACCTAAACTAACCGATTAGAAATATTTGCGATTGCATATTTAATATACACCAATACAAAACCTCTTTTGTTCATACTACTTCTTTTGTGTTTACGAGTGCATTTTTAAGTATATCTTCATGTCGTTAGGTAACAATAAACGACGTGACCCGTCGCCTTCTGTCGGAAAAAGATCGGCAACTAGAAATGGCGCGTGAACGTGAACAAATTCTCACTCGCGAATGCACCAAATACCGAGACACGATACAGCAGCTCACAGACCCCGAGACTAACGACTACGACTCACTGCTTAAAGCACAGGTAAGAAAATATAAAAGGACATCAGATTCTGCCACGTGTCGTGTCTCTTATACGCTAATATTCACAAAATAAGGTACTTTCATAGTCCTTGGCAATTTTAAGGTTGAGCCAGTCTCTAAAACAGAGTTGTGCAGAACTAATCTTTATTTTGTTTTGATACTACCTTTTTTCTATTTTGCTGTCTATTTATAAATGTATCAAAATTAATAAAAGTCAATGGTCACCGTATCCATCCTTCAAGAGCAGTGTTTTTCTCTGGTTCTCTACATTACCTACATTTAATAACCCATTTACACCCACACCTGAGCTATCATTAACAAGGGTGGAAAAAATCAAAGTGCCTTGAAGGGAAACACCTTTATATCATTGAAATGTGTTGGTATTGACGTTTTTAATCAGTGCTTTGGTCCCTATGTAAATGTCGTTTTACTGTGCCATTGTCAATATATCCACATCATTTACTTTAAAGACCTTCGTAAACAGAGGTGTGCCTGTCACCATACTCTACATACATGTGTGTGAGTTGCAGTGTGAGACAAGCGATGTTTATAATCGATCTAAAACACACATACAACTACTTAAGCTATATGTAGTGTATAAATGGCAAACTATTTAAAGGTATATTATTTTCAGTTTGCCACTCTGGAAAACGAAAAGGCGGCATTACAACAACAAGTTCAAGAACTGAAAAAGGAATTAGAGAAACGGTCGGACGACAGCGAGAGGAGTAGGGACGATGACAGCGACGGCAGGTATGCATTTGATAAGAGATATCTAAGATATTTAAGTACCGACAACCTCCGTGGTCGGGCGGTCTGTACGCCGGTCCCAAGGCGTCGCCATCTCGAGAGGTTTTGGGTTCGATCCCCGGTGGGGGCAAATGATTGTGTGATGAATACAGGTATTTGTTATTTAGTCTGGGATGTTTATATAAGTACAGTATATTTTCTGAATATTTATATGTATTTACTAGCTGTTGCCCACGACTTCGTCCGCGGCTACTATGGTGTTTTAACTATCCCGCGGGAACCATTTAATTTTCTCTAGATGTCTCAGCCCCATCGGTTTAAAATTGACAGAGTTTCGTACAATTTTTTATCCCCTATTTTATCCCCTTGGGGGTAGAATCAATCAAAATCCTTTCTTAGCGAATGCCTACGTAATAACATCTACCTGCATGCCAAATTTAAACCCGATCCGTCCAGTGGTTTGGGCTGTGCGTTGATAGATCACTATGACAATGAGTCAATGTGTGTGTGTATTGACTCATAATTATGTGTATATATATATGTTACTTATAGTATATAACTAAACTAACTATATAGATTAAATATATTTAATGTATTAAATATATTTTTCCGTCATCTAGTATTCGTTATTAGTTCCGCATTAGTTGCTTCAAATGGGGCTAGTTGATAGATGAATGTCTGAGGATATTTATTTATTTTATTTATTTATTCTTTAGATCATCCCCGAAGAAGAAGGAGGGCCGCAAGTCCCGCTGCCGCTGCCACACGCCGTTCGGGCTGGCGGCCGGCACGCTGAGCCTGGCGGCGTGCCTGCCGGGACACACCGTGTTGGTGCTGTGGGACCCTGCGCACTTGAACTATACTGTCTTACAGGTCCGTTGGTATTCCGCACAGTCTAGGCAAGCGATCAACTCACTGGTACAGGCTCCATGCGGCGATCTCTAGGACGTGTATAGCCAATCATTTAGGGCCACATGCAGGAAATTTTAAACCTAGTTTAAATCTCGATTTAGTCATTTTTTGACATAAAAGCCATAGTAAAAATGTCTAAGGCCCGTATTACGGAACTTAACTCAAGCATAGATCTCTGCTTGAGCACTGTTAGAGAGAGATGGCGCTATTGATCCCACAGAGCGCCATCCCTTTTTAACTGCGCTCAAGCAGCGATCTACGCTTGAGTTTGGTTCTGTAATACGGGCCTAAAACTGACAAAATCGAGTTTTAAGTCTCGATTTAAATTTCCTGCAGGAGGCCCTTAATTAGTCAAAGTGATTTGACAGTTTGAAATGGCATTTTGCGTCAGTGAAAACTCAAGATCTCAAGTTATAATAATAATAATGTTAAAATTTAAAATCAAATTTTTTAATCATTCAAAGTAAAATGTTCCATTTGAAATGTAATTTGCCAGTGAATATTAAAAATATTTATTGCTAAATAATAATATAATAATAATAATTTCTTTATTTTCTTCTCTCACATAGAATCTATTACAATTTGTGACATAACCTAAAAACTTATTACAAAATAGTCTATGCAAGAAACTGACCTCCGTGCTAGGAGAACCCCGTATGACAGATCACCAGTCTCTACACATCAAATGACAATTCAAACTGTCAAATCACTTTGACTAATTAAAAATGTACTACAGTGTTGTCCCTCCCATCTCACCTGTCGCTGCCTGCATTTAGAGACTGTTTAATATTAATTTAATCCACTAAATAATGCATTCTATTTTATATTTCTAAGATAAACTGGGTTTTGCACTTTATGTCTAAAGTGTTAAGGTTGAAAGTCAATGAATAAATTTTAAGTTTTTTATGGTCTTACTTGCTCCGCAGTCTTTTGTCATTATCCTTTTTAATAAACGTATGGAGACACAAAGTATCAAAGTGCATTAAATTGTGTGTTGTGAGAAGACTCATAGCTCTTATATAAAATCTAATTATTTTCATTAATGTTTGTTTTTTTTCATGTTGCAGGAAGCGTCAATAATGTACTTTGTACATAGTGATTGCTTAGCGGCGCTGGATCTCAGTATACAAATAAAGAACGAAAGTGAACGACGGCTGTATGCCATCGCTAACGTCGAGTCGAAAGAATACTGCTATGCTAAGAGGGTAAATAGCTTTGTTATTAAGAAATATATGGAGTTATAGTACGTCTGAATCCAAGTTGCCAAAAAGGTAAACAAAACAAAGGTTATGTTTCATCTCTAAATTGGTTTGTGACGACTGTAGGTAATAGATAATCAATTGAAGCGGACAACAATTGTTACCGTTCATTATATTTACGTGCCAACGTCCACGTAAAAAGGGTGATTATTGATAACAAATTCGGCAAGTCGGCTTTTTTGTTTACCTTTTTGGCAACTTCGATTGAGACGTACTATAGGGTGTCAATTGTCACCGTAGATAAGGATTGGTTAATATAGATTATAATAGCAACCAGAAACTATGTTTTCGTTGAACGTCAAGTGGATTTACACGAGATATGATATTTAAGTAGCGAAAGATGTATTTGTATCAAATCATTATGAAGCCTGTTAAGTTTAATTATCCAGCCAATCATCAAAAGCAGAATGACCAAATGTACCACCACCACTAACGAGATAGTCCATTAAATAAAGAGTAACTTTCATTAAGGGACAAAAAAATTTGCTGTCATTAAAAAGTTATGACTGTTTGAAAAATAACACTTATTTGAATGACCAACAGTGGTCCAAGTGGACGCTTGGGCCACTAACGAAACCTATTATAGACTTATATTCCAATAAATATAGAGTGACTTTCAGTATGGCACAAGTAATTAAATTTTAACCCACTTCACACAATTGTTTGACGAATGTTTGCGCAAATCGAATGTTGTCAAACTTTTATTGACTCGTTATGAAAGTGCGTAGTCATTTCAAATGTAATGTTAAGACAATTAGTAGTATTTGTTGCATTTTAAGACAGTGGTTGGTTACGCTCTTAATGCCTTAAGATAGAGTCTAAATTCAAATGATTGATGCGACCTCTTGAATTGTAATATCTGTATTAAACTGTTAATACCTATTAATTTTTATCACTTCTTTTTTAACTTTCTTGTTTGTCTGTTCGTTTTTCCGTAAAAATTTTTGTAACTATATTTTGAAACACTTACGGTCCAGCTGTTGGGCTGAACCTTTGGGGATAGTTCAAAATCCGGTGACGATGCAACTTGCAACTACTTTCAACTTTTTACGAGCACTTTTAGGTGTAATTTTGAAGCACTTTCAGGTTTTGTATGGGGTTCTTACCAGTCAATAGATGGCGATGCACGTTTTTTTCATTTTAGGACGTTTAAAACGACTTTGAATCCAATATGTATTAACATGTTAGAGCAATTGTTCCCCAGAGCGGCAACCGGTTCGGCATGCCGCGCGGCTCCCGCTTCTACCGCGTGCGCGTGCGCCCGCTCAAGCCCGCGCCGCCCGCGCCGCCCTGCTGCGACCACAGGCACAAGCAAGGTGCTATATACGCTATTGGCTAACGATACTCTCATTATAACCCCTTCTTCATTATAACTATCTTATTAATTACTGTCATTTATATTTTTACATTGAAATATACAGGTTGTCCCACGGCCAGGCCAGACGAAATTTTCCTGACGTAATTTGAACAATATTTCAAATTTCATGATCTTCCTTTCATTGAAGATGTTCCTTATGATGATGTTAATGTTCCTTAGGAAAAAATAATCCTTATGATTAACACCTTCGACGGTTATCATAAAATACATGAAGTTTTTTTTCACATTTCGCGAGTTCGATTCCCGGTAGAGGCAGGCGATTTTTAATAAATCTATGAATGCAGTTCCATTTATTATAAAAAATAAAATGATGTCTTCTTTCAGTAAAACATCCTACCTTTAATATTTAATATACTTTCCCTCCATGTGACATGCCCGTGGGACACCCGGTATAACGGTAGATTGATATTTATTTTAACCTCTCAAAGGTCATAAAAAGAGACACAATAGAAACATATTGTTCTCGAACCCCGGCGTTCGATTGACTCTCAAGAGGTTAATTAAAAAGGTAGTGCTACCGTCTTCTTTGAAGTTTCCAGAAGTGGTAAAATTTTTCAAAATATTAACGAATTTTAAATTAAAAATAAAATTGTGATTGCGTAAACGCTTCTAATGTCAGGTTATCAAAATGGAGTTTTTTTGCAACTGATATTATTTTTTTTGTAACTGATATTAATTTCCCACTCACAAAATTCAAGTGTGAGCGAGATAGCATTAGTCTGGAGTTGACAGTTTTTTAAGTAACTACCTGAATGCTTACTAGAAATGACAATGACACATTATTGTAAAGATGCATTACCATGACTTTTTGATTGTTTCAATATTATAAGTAAAAATAGTTATTGGATTCTTCTATCAGACTATAACATGACCTCAGCTTAACGCTTCGTTGTGTCATTGCACACGCTATTAGTGTAGTAATTTATGCTTTTATTGTGCTTTACGTGTATTGCGGTCTTTACATGGTCTGTAAATAAAAAACAACACTTTCCTGTCGTGGAAAATCAAAACTATGTTCTATAAATTAAATGAAACGATTTTATGTCGTTGCACATGTAAATATGTATAAATACACTTTGTATATTTCTTTCGTTCATTTATTCCGTGTATTGTAGTAATTTAGATCCTTATTGTAGTATACGTTCAAAATTAAAAAAAAAAAAATCTGAATTTGGTATTGGTTTTTAAAGTACCTTCATTCTTTAGTAAAAGATTCATGTAGAGATCGCTCCTTTCCTATTGTCACGTTCCGCCAAATAAAGTGCGCGCGCGCATTGCGTTGCAGATGTATTGAAAAGCAGCGTGCTGTCCGTGCTGCCGGAGAAGCGACCGCTCAAGAAGTGGTTGACCTACATGCATGCTCCAGGTCTCGCATATACTCTTCACCATTTTTCGTTCATACACGCTTTTGTAGAGCGATTTTGATATTACACCAACACGTAAACAGTGTTCTATATATATTAATTCCTATTGTTTTATTTTATTAAGTTTTTATTATAAGGATAAGGTACAGTCAAGAGGGAAATAGTCAGGATACACCCTCAACCCGTTAGACATCAATAACCATTGAGGAAATTTGACAATTTGTAATTTTGACGAGGAGTTAAATGCAAATACCTTTTGGCGCTTTCGCACTGAGGAAAAATATTAAATTTTAGCATAAAAAAAATCTATTTATATCTAATTCTATTTTATGTGCTATTACTGTTTTGTTTCGGTGTACTGTCGAAATCATGCTCTTACGACTGGGAATTACTATAGCAATGATGAGAGAAAGGACATAGTTCATAATGTCAATAGTAATGATTCTTAGCCAATATGTTTCTCTCTTCACGGCTTTGGGAGACCAGTTATTAGAGGCCTTATGCTTCTCATTATCATTGCTTCCTTCATTACCTAACCCACGTAACATTAGCGCACTGGCATGTTTTGTAACTCATAACTGTGTA
Organism: Parapoynx stratiotata; assembly: GCA_910589355.1. NCBI lineage: Eukaryota > Metazoa > Arthropoda > Insecta > Lepidoptera > Crambidae > Parapoynx > Parapoynx stratiotata. Next base: position 12,205,092 of record OU342461.1, read on the forward strand.
ATTTGACCTACTTTTGTCTATGGGTACAATTTTTTTTTCAGAAATTCACTTTAACCTATAATTTCCCGTAATTGACGCATAACGAACACAAACATGTTTGATATTTAATTTATATTGTTACTAACCCACACAATATTCTAAAAGATAAATATTAAATTAGTTTTGTTTTGACATATATAGACATGCAGAAGTCGATCGACACAAGCCAGTCGACTAGTTCGATGACGGATGACTCGAATCGCGTTGGCGAAGTGGCGACGGCTACACTCATAAACCTGGACTCGCCGGTGTCGACGAGCGAGACGCCGAGCACCAGTGCGCCCGCGCCGGGCGAAGATCAGTTAGACTCGATCGAAGCCAGCGAACAGTGGCAGAACTCTAGGATGCAGATGTCTACTGCTAGTGCTGTGTAAGTGGCTCGATTTCAACATTTATTTTTTGACAATGGTTATGAAAAAAATATCAATTTTTTTCATACCATTGTCAAAAATTGTCAAAAAATATCAACAAACAATGAATAGAAAAAAAAAATATCGCCCAAGGGCGTATTGGGTACTGGGTCTGTGATTGTGTAGGCGATGAGCTAGCCACTTGTTACTACTCTTTCACGATTTTTCATCTGACCAAACCAAATTTTTGTACGGCTAAATGTGTTCTTAAGGAACACAGTGCTTCATGGACTCTGCCTACGCCTACCGGGGATTGCAGGCGTGATTGTATGTATGTATGTATGTGATACATTCATTAGAGGTACTAGTGTTCTGACGATTACCCTGACGATTATCAATAATATAATAATCTTTATAAAACAAGTATGAATAAAGTATAAAGGTTGTAAACTCGATGTTTATTGTTTTCGTGTGGATGGATGGTGGATGATGATGGTTTAGTGGATAATACCCATTACGAGAATTGTTACAAAAAAAAAGATAACCTGTAACGATGAATTCTGTGGTCAAGTGGCCTGTACCGTGCTAGCGAAGTGTAGCCACCTATGAGCTTTTAAGATGCGTCCAGATTATGTAACATGTTATATGTTATATATGTAACACGCGTCCACATGTAATATGTTATTTACATTGCAACATTTATTAAAATTGTACTGAATTGACATGACATGGTACATAAATTGTCATGTCATGTCGATTCAGTACAGTGAACGCGGGATAAATATAAATACAATATTTGACACAATCTGACGTAGCTTTTGTTTCGGTGGCGGCAGATGTTTGTGTGATGAATACAAGTTTTTTTTTTCCATATCCTCTCTCTATTTAGCAAGTCAAGGGAGCCCTTGAAGCGTCTTTACTTGTTATCCTCCCAGACTCTCCTCGCTCCAAATAATTGACGGTAGACTCAAATAGTACTTCGATAAGGTGGATAACCAGGACAATAATAGTCTTTCACATCTATTGTTGCTTATTTCAATCATCCCCTCATATTGTTTGTCAACATAGTCCCATACAATATTAACATAACATGTCATCGTAACACACAAATCGTAACACAACTTTTCCCGAAGGGACAGGCAGAGGTGTTAAACGCCCACATTTCGCTAGATATGTAAAGTCTCCATGTAACAGGTGGCAAGCCTGTAGCCATGCACTGGCATAAATAAATTAAATAGTATAGATCGCTATTCCCATACATTGGGTTTTTAGTTCGTCTTAAACATGCTTTGGGTTTTTAGTTGTTTTTGTACCCCTTCGTTCGACTTATAACGTTAGGTGATGCTACTATACTAGCAGAATCATAGATAAATTAAGTAATTCCGCTAGTATAGTAGCGCCAGCTAACGTAATAAGTCGATCGAATCCATGGAACGAATCCAAAATCCATGTATGGGAATAGCGATCTATACTACTTAATTTATCTATGGCACCTGGCACAATTGAGGCAAGCAATATTCACAGTCAACTGTACATAAGTTCCCGTCCGTCCCAACTCGGCTACCGCGGCCTGCTTGCATACAATATTGGGTCCTTACCTATGAAATTGGTGTTTTTTTCTCTCTTAGTATTTTGTCTGTAACTATTAAGATTCAGAGTATTCCTAAAAAATAACTACCTCGTCAAAAAATAGACTATATTTTTGAGCTCTTTTAATTTGTTTTGATAATTTGTTGTAAGTTTAATTGTGTTAAAATTGGACACGAAGACAACTCTTTTTAAGTGCCTCCCGAATACATAATTTTATTTGCATTCACTTAAAAACGATAAATAATTTTTATAGTGTGATATTACTAAAGCTTGTTTAATAGATGCCAAATATCTTTGGATTTGTCGTTGTGAAGAAATCTGAAAAAATTTTAGTATGGTAAATGCAGAATTCCCCAAAATCTCAATACAAAACACCAATTTCATAGGTAAGGACCTAATATGTGTTTTTTCTATTACAGCACCGATATGGAATGCAGCGTGGGGCGCGTCGGGCCGGAGCCTCTAGAGCTGACGGTGAGCGCCGTGTCGGTGGTGGCCCGCGGCCCCGCCCCGCCGGGCTCGGAGCTCGCGCAGGAGGCGGCTCCCTGACGCCCGCACACCTTCCGACAACACCACCTTTGAGTACACTGGCGAACTGACATTATTACCTACTAGCTGTTGCCCGCAACTTCGTTCCGCAGTTACTGGTTTTTTAACTATCCCACGGGAACCCTTTAATTTTCCAGAATAAAAAGTATCTAAGATGTTCACCAGGGATATAAGGTATCACCATGCAAAATTTCATTGAAATCAGTCCAGCCATTTCGGAGATTAGCCCGTACAAAATGACAAACAGGCGAACAGAGAAACAAAAAATGAAAAAAATTTTTTTTGGTATTTTCCCTGTGTTTTCATCCCCCTGACATGATTTTAAGCATTTTTTTCTATGTACGGACATTCGACCTCTACAGTTTTATCATATGTATAGGTAAAAATGTGGGTTGTACCAACAAAGATCTTAGTTCTGTCTTGGGTCTTTTGGACTTTCAAGTTGTGCTAATGTATCTTAACAGGCACCTCATTTGTGAGAAAATGTTCGAAATGGCTAGATTACTTTATGGGACATACCGCTATGGACTATAGGTCGAAGTTCTGTCCTTATATTCTGGACAATTATCAAGATACTTCTTCCACTATGAACGTGTCGGTTTTTCAACGTGCGCCTCGTTTAGCGAACTGGCTGCATTACTTGACGATTCATATGGGTTAGAACTAGAAGCCAAAGTTTAATCTTCTATATTCTGGACAAGTATTCAAGTTGCGCAGTGTGTGAAAGAAAAGGTATATCAATAGGAATCATACCTCTACCCCTGATTCTCAACTGTCAGAAAACAGATTCGCTATAACGGTCACGGAATCACTATGAAGGACTTCACATTCGGCAACTATAATGTATATTAATATCAATACATTTCGAGATGTATAGCTTTCAATTGTCTTAAGTATCACCATAGATAAATTAAGAAGTATGGATCGCTGTTCCCATACATGGGTTTTCAGTTCGTCTAATACTCATTATTGTTGCTTATACCCCTTCGTTCGACTTATTACGTTATGTGGCGCTACTATACTAGCGGAATCATAGACAAATTAAGTAATTCCGCTTGTATAGTAGCGCTACCTAGGGGTACAAGCAACAATAATAAGTATTAGACGAACTTAAAACCCATGTATGGGAATAGCGATTTATACTACTTAATTTATCTATAGTATCACATACAATAGTATGCCTTATATACTTTCCTCGTGAGTCTGCTTTCATTTGTCTCAGTATCCATGTGATATGCAAATGTAAAAATATACAGTTAAATTGCCATGTGTGGTCTCCTGATGAGTTCTATGGAAAGATGTGACGAAATGTATTGAGATGTATCGTGCTATAATATACATTGATTCACATTAATGTATATCATAGCTGCCGTCCGTGAACTCCTTAACTGTAATTTTGTATTGCGGAATTTATGAATCCGTGATCCAACAGTTTAGGATAAGGGGACAGCGGACAGACTGCTGGCTAGTTGGCCAGTTGCTTACATCACATTAAAACTTATAAATATGTTAATATGGGTGTGGAATAATCTTAAGATAAAAGATCTAATTTCTGCCTACTATGAGATTTGTTGTGACTTCTTGTAACTTTCAAATTGTGCGACTCCGTATCGAGAATGTGTGAGCAACTATAAAAGTTGCCATGTATAATTATTTCTCTATCAACTGAAGATTCCATTTCATTGCAATACTGCATCTAATATAACTTGTCATCTAATCTAAACTCTTACGTATCTTTAAATTATCAGAAATATACTTTCAAAAAGATGTCTGAATTTGTTTTCTTGTATGTTAAATGTTAATTGCAATTATGTAAACATTGTCTTAATATTTGATTGAAAATATCAAATTAATAGTGTAATCTTGATTATATTTTGGTAATATTGTATTTAAAGTTTAGATAATCTCAAAATAAATAATATTTTGATTTTAATAATTGCAATAAGTATAGCTTTATGTCTTTTTTGAAATTCTTATATTGCAGTTCCTTGTATCTTCTGCAATATTATGTTTTTCTCATGTGATCGCTTTTGACCGTAAACCTGTCAGCTGTATTTATTTAGTGGCTATAATGAATCCTTTATTCAGGTTTTTGATGTACATTTTCTACGTTATATCCAAGTCGGTTATAGTCTAAACTAAACGATCGGATACTCCAATAATGATCGAAATTATCAACGCCATCTTTTGTTATAGTTTGAAACTTGTGAATTTGTACAATCAACCCCCGTAGCAAGATCATGATACGTTTGATACTGAAAATGTTTTTATTGAATTGTCAGTTATTACTGGAAGCAGCGGCCATCTTGAATTATTTTCTTTACGTATTTTGGCAGTTCAAAGCGATATATAGGTTTATCGTATTATTATCGTTTGAATCAAGGTATTCAAGGAATTCGTTTATTTTGTTTATTACTTTGAAAATGAGAAATATTTCATAAATTAATATTTGTGTACCGATGAGGCTTTTGCGTTTGAAGGTACATTAACAATCCCGTTCTATTATCGAGGCATGTGTACAAATAGTGTCGCTTTAGGAAAACTATAAATTTTTGGTGGCAATATACGAATACGTTATTTATGCGGCGAAAATACGTTTAATCTAAAATCTTTTTTATGTACGAGTAATTGGTATCCTACTTTTGTTTATTGGATATCGGCAATAACACTTATAGTATGGATATTTTATATATTATACTGGAATAATATCGTAAGTCTTGGAAAAATAGACTTTATGTATGTGCAATAATAGCCAGGGAGGCATTTAGATGCTTCAGAAAGTAAATTATTCATAAACAAATCATTTTCTAAAGAATTTCAAAACAGAACCTGTGTTGTTTAAACACGCTCTAAGTATATACCTATCTATTCAAATCATTTATGGGTATCATACAATTCTAAATATACCAACGTTTTACTAAATTACGTCTCTATGTGAATCTGTAATATCTTACACGAATACATATTTACATTTTGTTAAAGAAGTAAAATTTCTCATGTATTGAATTCGTTTGTTATCAACTTATCATATCTTCTTTGATTGTAAATTGGCGTGCACAATATTGGTGATTATTTCGTATAAGCCCAAATAGCAGTGTAGGGTTGATGTTAGTCTGTCAGTGTTGATATTATGTGATTGCCCTTAAATTAGACGTTAGACTACCCTCAATATCTCTGATGTTAGTTTTCTAGAAGTAGTTACTCCACTATTTCGAAATGATTGAAGAGTTTTTATTTTCCTCTATAGTACAAATTTATTTAGTCGTCTTAACTTTATAGGAAATAACTATTTGATGATTATAATTTATATTTATTAACATTATTTCTATTTTGTGTTGTGTTTTATACTTAGTTCAACTTGATTACTTTTTATTACAAACTGAATTATTTTTTGTATATTAAAATTATGTTTAGTTTTTTACATTGTAGGATTATATTCGTGATATATTTTAAAGCAGCACAAAATTATAGCGAGAGAATCCATGAAGTATGTATTATTTTGCTTAAAGTGGGATGTAGTGTCTGTCTCAATTTGTTGGAGACTAGTCCATCTTAATGTCGCTCTATCTTATAAGTCTTTCTTGATACCTAAGTCATAGTGATTGTAAGACGGGCTACCGTTCCCTATATTAGTGTTCTCTTAAAAATATAGATAGGCTTCTGCAAATGATGAACGCTTCAACACTATCTCGATCTATCTCAACGACTCCTTCTAAATCTTTGACACTTAGCTATAGAATTATCTCTTCAATAGGATTTTTGAAGTAACCTGCAGGTCTAAAATTTAGGATTAAAGTGATATATTGTAAATCACGCATTTGCTAGTGATTGAAGTATTATCGATGCAGTAATGCATAAGGTTACATCCACAGACCCGTTGACGTTCGAAAAGTTGTTTTAGCGTTTTTCAATATTGGTAGATTCGTTGATCGAAGCGCAAAATTGTAGTTGTGTTTGTAAGACATGAGGATAAAGCTTCGTGTTAAATTTGTTTGTGGCCTTATTATAAGTGGCGCCCAACGTGGGGCTACCCGTGCCCCTAACCTTGTCTCCTACGAGCAGTTACGCGGACACAAGGTTGGCGGCACCGTACTCGGCGAATGCCGACTGCTGTGATAGTGCGTGCTGTGCTCTCCTGGATCCCGTGTGAACAGTTCTGTTAGTACACAACACTCGAGTAATATAACTTTAATCATTATTATTAGGCCTATATTTAAGAACGTATTCAAACGTCATTTTAAAATTTAAGCCTGTTCTGTACTAACATAACTTTCGCAAGTTTTGGCTCAAGCGGTATATGAAATTTGTGGGAATGGTGTTTTGCCGGTGTTATTATGTTCTGACGGTTGCGATGGTTTACTTCGCTTGGCTAATTGACTTTGAATACTTCTTTTTAATAAGCACTGGAGGCTTTCGCGTTCACTCTAAAGTGTGTCAGAATTTGATAGTACGGCATGGACACCGCTCGATTCCAAATAAGTGGTCTTAACAATCTATACTACTGACCACTTTTGCGAGTAATTTAATCCATTAATACCACTGGAGGTAACGTGTATTGTTATTGTAAATAATTGTTTGATGAGATAACATAAGTAATTCGTATAGCAGCCGACTTGTTTTATTTTAGTCATAGTGTACGGTGGGTGTCTCGAGAATGCGCCGTGACCGGGCTGGTGTTTGATATAGTGGTTATTACTGTGTTGTGCTGGACACAAATTTTTCACTGATTTTACCATGTTGACGAATTAAGTTTAGTTTGCAGTAATATTTATCGTTAAAGTATGATCATAAAACGTCATGTTATTGTGTCATATGGACAGTTTTTGGAATGTTTTGCGACTGCAGATGCATAATAAATCTATTGTGTGATCGCTTTGGACTATTTTGTAGTGACCAATTTATCGTTAGAAAATAAAAAATGTAAAATTGACAATTTTAATGTAATTTTTATATACAATAAATAGACGATTTTGTACAAATACTCGTTTTATTTGTCAAAGACTGGATAACTCTTAACCTAGACATGTTTATTAATTAGACAATTACTTTCCGAAATAGGAACCAAAAGCTGCACTTTGATATACCTAATATAGATATTGTTCATCAGTACAATAAGATTTAGAATAGTAAAAACGAATTTATATCTATTATTTACAATATTTATACTATTTACATAAATTATTTACATTTTGTATTATAATATTGTGCCAAATACATTCTGGTGTTGTTGGACATCGAAGTATTGTTTGCATTCTGAGGCATCGTTGGATGTGAAGGCGCAGTCTGTGTAGTTCCATCCCTGCATGTCCATGGTATTCTGGCCACACTCCTGGCCATATCGATAGTACCTTTGATCTTGCATATCCATCACGGGAGATGTTCTTGTACTTTCTGTAGGATAATACTGAGCACCCTCGGGGTAATACATCTGGGCCTGGTAATTCTGCTGCTCACAGTAAGCCTCGGCTTGTTGGTAGCCATTGCCGAATAATTCTGGAGAAGGTGTTTCACTAGATTCAGATCCGGCCGCTGCTCGCTGCCACTCTACCCAATACGTGTCCTCTGGTCGTGAGTTGTCATTGAGATCGGCAAAAGTAGGAGGTGATTCCAGATTAGTTTCTTCTATAGGGAAGTCTAAACGGATCGGTTGATCTAGTTGGAATATTTCTTCGGGGTGGAATATGTCGTCTGCTGGTAGCGCTGTGGGATCGTACTGTTGCTGAGGCGGGGGAAGGGAGGGTGCGGGCGGTGCGTACGCGCCATAAGCCTGGGCTTCCACAGGGGACCACGCTGGCGCCGCATACGCTTCCGTCGGGTGCTCCGTGCGCCATCGGCAAGAGCATTCGAAGGGTCCACACGTGCAAGTTAATCCTGTGGAAAAATAGAACAAAGTGTTATTTATTTACCAATAGATGGAAGAACAAAATATCGTGAACAGTGATTATAAATATTGAATATTGTACAAAGATGTTTTGTTTTTTCAAGTCACGGGTAGTAATCAATTTTACCTCTGTGATTGTCAGGAATGAGTGGAGGTGGTTGCGGATGAGCTGTGCAAATCTTTTGTGACATTGGCTTGTCAGGTTTAACAGTAAGTATTTTGTCTGCTATTGCTGCGTCTCTGGCTAGGAGTAACGCCAGTCCTCTAACCCTCCTGCCAGCTCCAAGCGATCTCCGGACTTCACTCGCCCCCTTGGCCTCAGGTCGGGGGTGATCATGTGCCCCTTTGGCTTGAAAGAATATCGCGTGCTCGGTGTGGCGCCAGAAATGAGTAACGGGGTATCCACAATGACCACGACATGGTTGTACTTCTAATCGACCGCCGTTGCATAATCGGTTTGGGCAGGGTTTACCTGGAAATAATAATAATAATTATATTAATTGTGTTCAGGAGAAATCTACAGTACCTACTACTGATCCGATTTTGAATATTCTTTCGCTGTTTTAAATGTATAGTAAGTTTATGCTTGGTTGCTTGTTATTAAGTTACATAAAGCCGTGGATATCACTTAAGTTAAAGAGTTTCGACACTAGCATCACGACAGTTACCTTGCTGTTTCTTCCGTGCTTTATCACAAATCGCTGGTCTCAAATGTACTCTCGATCCATCTTGTAGTCGGCATCTCGCTGAGCAGACCAGAACTCCTAGGCAGCTTTTCTTGAGTATATGGACGTTGTGGTTATTAGTGTTCCTCATAGCCCACCCGGAGGCATGGCGGCGGGCTTCCTCACAGGCTGGCGGGTAGACGCGGCGCACGTGCCCGTCGCACCACTCCCCGAAGGGGTCGAAGCTGGAGACGCGCGGGACAACCGCGTCGTTGATATCCCACTCCGGAGTCGCTGGCCCGTCTGTCATGTCAGCGCGGCTGCTGGTACTGAAAAGAGAAGAAGCCAATTAGATTTGTGGAAAGAATTTTTTAAGAAGGGGTGTTGCGGCCACGATCGTGGAAATGTGACTTATTTAGATCTATTCTGTAATATTATTAAGGCAGCCAAGATGTAAATTTTAAGTAATACCTAATAGAAACAACTTTTCTGTTTCTGAGGAAAACAGCATACGGTCAGGATCATCTGATGCTATCAGGCCGCCCATAGATATTTGCGACATCGGAGTAACTAATACGTTGCGTAGCGTAGGTAGGTATTTAATTTTATTTATTGGTCAACATATCAGATTAAATCATGACCGTACTAATTAGATTGATGCGTAGATTGTAAAATTATATTGGACCTATATTAGGTACTTAATCTACATAAAGCACTAGAAAACAAATAAAAAAAATTAAGGTAGGAACATTTTATGCGAATGAATTTTGTTTTCATCTATTTAAATGTTCAATTTCTGATGAGATAAATGTCTACGCAATTCAGTGTAGTCAATATTTTTTCTGTCCGAATGAAATTAACAGTGCCTGTTCTTAATAAAGACCCGAATCGCGTAGAAAGCTCCCCCAGCTTTGTGGAGCCAATTGCCTAGAATTGTCGTCTGAGGGGCAGCGCCTTAATTGGACGAGTAACTTGTGTAAAGAGCGCTCAAGCAAACACCGACGAGAGTGATCCGCTGCGTCACTCCAGCGCCATTGGTAGATTTTCAATCAAATACAAATTTACATAAGAAAGCTTTTAATAGTAGCGGGATTTCGCGACCGATCAATAGAGATTTTAGAAAGTATTTTTGAAAATATCGTAGAAATTTACGATTCTATAGATAGCATTTTTTTAAGCCTGTTAACCATGAAATGTTCTTAATTCTCAATCTAACTTTAATAACGCATTCTAAAAGTCCGCTTGCTGATGCAGACTACGAAGCTTCTTGTTGTGAACATATGGAATTAAGTATATAAAAAAACTTGTGAAAATCTTGTCTTTTGAATAAGAGTTATTCTCTAATGAACACAATACTAATAAAGGTGTAATAGTATTGTTGTTTGTTGGTAGGTTAGCTATTGTTAAGATGCCTATACCTACATAAGTAGGTATGATAATCTGTTGTTTGCTATATATTGTCTGTAAAACTTATCTAACTATTTGTATTAGTAGGTATACCTACATCATTGTTGTCTTGGGAACTAAGCCTGACTGTTTTCTGCAGAATAAAGTCTTAGGCCCAATTGCACGATCGAGAGTTAGCACCTAACCTCGGGGAAAATATATGGGCAAAACCTGGGTTAGGCGCTAACTCTCGATCGCGTAATTGGGCCTTATTGGCTTATTTTTATCTCGATGATTTCAAACTACACGAGTAACAAAACTATTTCAAGATTTTATTTTATTTTTATTTGATTTTATATAAAATTTGCTTCGACATGCTCTTCATACGGAATTTTCAATCACAGATCTATTCAAATGATAGTAAAATTGCTTAAAATTCTAAAATCAATAATTTATAATTAATTAAAGTCTAAAGAAACAACCATAGTGTTCTTCGAGTTTACTTGGATTGTTTTTAAGCCAATCATAATTAACACTAGCTGTTAGTAACCCCGACTTCGTTCGTGGTTACCAGTTTTTGAATATCCCACGGGAACCCTTTAATTTTCCAGAATAAAATAGCGTAGTAATATAAGGTCTCACCATGTAACATTTTATTGAAATCGGTCCAGCCATTTCGGAAATTAGCCCGTAGACAGAGAAACAAAAAATACAAGAAATCTTTTTTGGTATTTTCCTTCTTTTACATCTCCCTGACTTGGTTTTAAGCATTTTTTTTTATGTATAGACCTGTACAGTTTTATTAAATGTATAGTGTAAAGAAACAACCATTGTGTTCATCGAGTTACTTGGATTGTTTTTAAGCCAATGAGTAGGTACTTCGGAATTTTATTTAACATTTACACTTTGTTTTTATGTACCAGTCACTTCCAATTTGATTATTTCACCATTATCCACGTTTCGTTGAGGCAGCGCCGCGATAGCCCGTCACGCCGTCAATGAGTACCAATTAAGACCAATTGGTCGCCCCTGCACCTTCCACAACCCTCCCCACTTTGACTGCTATAGAATGAGCTTATCGACACGTCACAGTATTTGACTGAGTATTATTTAGAAGTATGAAAGTAGACTTCCTATTATGTACTCGAAATAAGTCGCAAGGAGCTCGGTGGCGTAGTGGTTGTACGCTTTGGCTTTCGATAACGAAAACAAGGCTACCTTCGCCTTGGTCAGGCTGTGGATGGGTGACCAAAACTCTCGTACTCCTCCGTGCTTCGAAAGGCACGTTAAGCCGTTAGTCCTGGCAGCTATTGCAACCCATCAACAACATTGGGCCAGAGTGGTGGTGTTACGGCCCATACTCTCGTACGTTTCTCCATGAGGAAGGCCTGTGCCCAGCAGTGGGACGTATATAGACTGAGAACGAAGTCCTCTTTTGAAAACGACATCTAATAAAATGGTTTTGAGCAAACAGATTATTTAAAGTAATATCATCATACATATCATCACGCCTCTTTCCCCGAAGTAGGCAGCTAAGCAGAGGTGATAATACACCCACATTTCGCCGGATATGTTAGGTCCCCATGTAACGGGTGGCGAGCCTGTTGCCATGCACCGGGCACAATGTGAGGCAAGCGATATTCATAATGAACTGTAGGTACATAAGATTTATTCAAATTCAGTGGTACAGGCGGTGAGATGCGTTTCCCGTTTCCCGTAGGTTTTAAGTATCTAATCATTGCCAGTAGTATGTTTTTTGTCAACCGTTTTGACAATACGTTATCCACTGCAGGTGTAAGGGTCTCTCCTGAAGCACGCCGCCAATCTCGTTTTTGGCAGTTCTAATCCAGCCCACTCCAGCTAACCTACGAATATTGTCTTTCCATCTTGTCACAGGGCCCACACTACGATGATCGTAGATGTTTTCTTCTCCATGCATTTACTACCATTGCTATCAGCAACTACGAGTATGAATATCGAAATGAAGGTCATACGGGTTCAGGACTTCTTCGCGATATACACTTCAGACAGATCGACGAACTGAATATCGAAAAAAATCCAAAATCGAAAAACAACATTACCATTATTCCAATTTGATACGAAAGATGTCTTTTTTTTTCTTAAAAAAAGTAAAAAACTGCATTTCGGCTGTTCTAATTCGATTATTAAACAAAATTTTAGTGATGATGAAAAAGATGAAGTCCTGGATCCAAAATAGACTGTCAAAACTCACTAGAATGAGTTTTGTCAATGTTTTAGAGAGATTATCCAAGAATCTAGCCTAATTCTAGATGGTTTTCTACAGTTAAATCAAGGATAAAAAGTCATATATAACCATGGTGATATTTAAATAATAAATAACTCATCAAATAGCTTATAGCAGCGACGGATTCACCACCTGTCACGCTGAGCACATGTGCAGTCACTGCTTGGTGAAGCGCAGACTATGGCATTAAACTGCTTTCGCGGTGCTTTTGCCTCTGACTTACCCTTAGGGGATAATAGTCGTGATTTTATGTATGTATGTCTGTAAATAACTCATTTAATTTCGTAGCACACCTACTACGAAATTGTAATAATCCTGCTACGAAACGTCGTCCATGTCTAATACTAGACGTTCTATGTTCCATTGCCAATTAGAATCATACAATAAAATGTAGGTAGCACAAATTATTTGATCGCTTATTGGTATAAGCGTGATGTTATATAGCAAAGAGCCACTTTAATAATAATATTTCGTATAATATAAGTATAGATAACAGAGCGATTCCATCTCCCCACGGCCGTGTGTTTTAATAGAGTCCACCTTTGTCTATATTTTACTAATAATTAATGATAATGTAACTTCCATTAGTAATGTATCTTTTTACAAGATAATACCTTACTACTGTAATTTACCCTACATTCCGATGGTTATTCAACAAAAGTTGAGTTTGTTGCCGTGCGCTAAACAAAGTTTGAGACAAGAAAAATAAAATAAAATTATTTTCAAACAAATAAGTAGGTCCCCAATCTTCAAGAAAAGAGCGTACAACTTTCTTAAGGGACGGCAACGCATTTGTGACCCCTCCGGTGTTGCAAATGTTCATGGGCGACGGTAATCACTTCCCATCAGGTGAACTTGCTACGATCGTCGTCATCAGCCTATATACGTCCCACTGTTGGGCACAGGCCTTCCTCATGGAGAAACACATGAGGAGTATGGGCCGTAACATCACCACGCTGGCCCAATGCGGGTTGGTGGGTAGAAACGGTCACAAATGCGACCGTGACCAACGGCTTAACGTGCCTTCCGAAACACGGAGGAGTTTGAGATCACAAAGTCTTTGCCACATCCACGGCCTGACCATGGCGAAGGAACCTATGTTTTCGATCGAAGCCAAAGCGCATTGACCACTACGCCACCGAACTCCTGCTCGATCATCCCCTATTAATATTTAAAAAAATCTTTAAAAGGGGTTTTACTTGTCAATAAGTAGTGTGCACCAACACCGCAGTTTTGTTGATCAACAGTTCCAAATGTTAGCAACGTTCGAAAATGTTTTTACAGTAATAAATGTTGCCGAGTTATGTTGACGAATGATGTGCTACAAGTCCTAACAGTCGATATTCTCATATTTGGTTACAGTATGTTACTGTGTAGCTGCGGTGTGGATTCACGGTAAAAATATTCGATGATGTTAGTCGGTGAATTCGCTTTAATGGACATTAAAGTTCAAAGAAAAAATTCAGGAGTAGCAATTCAAACGTTACGTCTCTTTTATTTCAGCTGCATTTTAACCCTAAGGCCCAATTGCACGATCGAGAGTTAGCGCTTAACCCTGGGGCAAATATATGGGCAAACCCTGGGTTAGGCACTAACTCTCGATTGGGCCTTATTCTTTTTTTTGTTATGTGCGACGTGCGTTTGCAAGTCCGCGCTACAAGCAGTAAGTATACACGCATGACGAATGTTACAGTATGATACTGTAGCTGCGGTACGGATTGACGGTAAAAATATACGATGATGGTAGTCGTTAAGTTCGCTTATTACTTAGTTCACTTTAATGGACATTAAAGTTAAAAGCAAAAATTCAGGAGTAGCAATTCAAACGTTTCATTTTTCAGCTGCATTTTAACTCTATGTGATATGTATTTTTTTTTGTTTTGTGCGTTTCGAATCCGCGCTTGTTAGAAGAATGATCCTCCTTAATTATGATCACAGCGTTCTTAAAAATAAGTAGCAGACTATTGCAGCTTTCTACCAACATAAGTAACTTAAGTAGTAGGTATACTTTAAAAAGAAAAAAATCTTTCGTAGCAGGTTTATTGTTATTTCGTAGTATGCTACGTATAAAATGACATGTAATGATTTAGTTCTTTAAAGGAATTATTTAAAAATAAACAATTTTAATCATTTATTTTGAGTATACATTCAACAATAATACTATTCACAGGTTGCATAATCTATAAAAGCCCAAGATAATATAATATATTACAACAACCTCCGTGGTCGAGTGGTCTGTTCGCCGGTCTCAAGGCGTCGCCATCTCGAGAGGTTCTGGGTTCGATCCCCGGTGGGGGCAAATGTTTGTGTGAACAGGCATTTGTTCTCCAGTCTTGGGTGTTTATATATGTATATTATATTCTGAATATTTATATGTATTTATCTATTAAATATATTTGTCCGTCATCTGGTATCCATAACACAGGCATTAGATGTCTAGCATGGGCCAGTTGATAGGTGTGAATGTCTGAAGATATTTATTATTATTTATTTATTTTTATTATGTTGCCAGTGTAGGGGACCAGCCTTCTTACTCCCAACATATCGTTATTTTAAACTCTTGCGATCATTCATGCTAACGAGATAGAACACTACAATACAGTGTTATTGCGAGCTAATAGAGCAGGCGCTACAGCAAGTCGAGTGTGCTAAATACAAAATATGAGGACCGCGTTTTGTAAAAAGCTTGCACAATAGGATTCTGAATATTGTCAGGAGATTTCTTTTTTTTTTTATTCGGGCCCTTTGAGATATCGAGTAAATTGGCAGTTGGCAGTAAATCGATTTGAATCTTATTGCTATAGTAACTTTTAAAAATTTCGAAAAGACTTATTCAATGATGCAACACATAACTATTGGAAGGCGGCACGAGAAGAATTACTCTGAATGGACTTATGATTTGGAACTAGGCGCCACAGTAACTTTTATTCAGCCCAAAAATACCTATCCAACGATGTAACAGACATAGCTAAAGTCAAATTTTCAATCACATAGTACAATGAAATACATACCTTTTATCTGGTCACGTTCCATTAAATAAATTTAAATATCTAATGAAATCAACAGAATCCCCAAATCGTACTGGATGTGGAATAAAAGAAGATGTATATCATTTGTTAATGTAGTGTGAACGGAATCGTCACCTGAGAGATGTAAGAGATGAGATCAGATGAGATGAGATGAGATGAGATGAGATGAGATGAGATGAGATGAGATGTTCATAATACGTTTAATATAAATAAAAATTATGTAGGTTGCTTAATCAACTTCTCGGCGGATCCATTTTCAGAGAGAGTTAAATTTATATTTAAATTTTGTAATTTCTAGTCTAAAGTTGATTTAGCTATAGAGATTAGGGTACAATGGAGCTGACATGTTCGATTTGTGATCAAAGCTCTTAAAATGAAATAAAGAGAAAAAAAAATATATAAAACTTACAGGATCACCATCTCCGAAAAGCTGTTGGCAGCACAATCAAATCAATATTTTTCTATTTATTCACAGTCCACAAACTCACAGCACCGTAGTTCCAGTTCATAAAAAAATATACAAAATATGTTCACGAAATGAAAGCGCACTGAGCGCGACGCATCCATACACTGCAAAAGCCCTCGGCTCACTAACTTGATGAACAAAAATAAACATAGGGATGAAGTATCCCACCACTACTCGAGGTGGGGTTACGAGTCCACCAATCCGAATGCAGCGTTCCACCAAGCCCGCCTCCTAGCCAATCGGAGCGCCTGATTCGTTTGCCAATAGGTGTTTGCGATATATGTTTTTTGTTTTTCGCGAAAAACCATGTTGAGAAATTTCAGTGATGCATTATTTGAAACGTGTGGAAATCGATATTTCGTGTTGTAATGTTACGTCAAGCGGATTCCTGTAATTGAGGTTGCGCAATTTTTTATTGGAATAATTTTAATGTTGTGAGGTTTAAATGTTGTACATTGCACTTGAATAAGGCATGAACTGATTACTTGTTAGACTAATTTTGTTATTTTATTGTTATTGTCATGTTATGCCACCTTCCCATTTATCGGCGTTATTAAGTCTTGTATTCTACTTAATACTCGTACATAAGCTTAATAATTTGAACTAGTTGATAGGTGAAAATTTGCTATCGGTAGTCACAAAATAAGGTAGATATTGTTTTCCTTAACCAATGGGTGTAAACGACCACAAAACAGATTGGTTTAATAAATGAAGGTGTAAGTACAGCCCAGAATGAGCAAATTTTATTCACAAATCAATGTTTCCGAAATAAAATTTGTATTTGATCATCTATCTTGATCTCTACGTTCAATCCCTTTATACGTCCAACAGGCTTCCTCATGGAGAAATACATGAGGTGTAAGGGCCGTAACACCCTTGGTCTAATGCGGGTTGGTGGGTAGAAACGGTAATAGTCACCATGCCTTTTGAATTACGGAAGTGAATACATTCAGTCCTAGTTAAAACACTGCAGTCTATGTTCTACTGAATCTTCCAAATTTTATTGCCAGTTAGGTACATATAATTTGAGCTTACGAGTACAAAAGATCGATAAATACTATCTCAAAATACTTGTGGGTCGTTTGATTGATACTGATTTTAAATCATGACGCCTGTACTGCGGGGCTATTTTGAAACCTCGGAACCTTTTCGAATCCGAATGTCAAACCTAATTCTCAACATCGAAAGCCAAAAACGAAACTCTGTCCCTTTTTGTCGCGGTCAACCAGAGCGAGATGCGACATGGCTTTCTGACTTGACTTTGACAATGACAGTTAAGAATTGATTTTGACATTCGGATTCGAAAAGTTTCCGACGTTTCAAAATAGCCCCGGAGGGGTCTAGTGATTGTGTGACATTTATGAGCTCCAATGCCCTTTACTGGATTTTACAGCTAAATATATCTATTTAACGTATGTCAAAGAAGAAAATTAAAATAACAAATAATAAATTACACAATGTTTTTACTAACATCAGTCTGCAAGAATAATTGAAGACTAATGGGCCTGAAAAAATATACGAAAAAGAATTATTCCTTTTTTTGTTGTTGAAGAGCCCTAAACTGATGCCTCTGACGGCTACTAAGCTATCACCGAATTGTTTTAAAGAAGGCGAGAACTGTGGTGGGTCCTCAAGCCTGTAGCGAACCACCACTGGAGGGGTTCTCTCTGGAAGGCATCCCCCTAGGGAGTCCCGCTTCCAGGGAGAGCCTCCAGGGCGTTCGAGCCGGATTCGACTCCAGAATTACTCCAATTCCCAATTTTATTTGGGGTGTGCGCAGCATGTACTATTTCTGTTCTATTCTCTTCTTCGAGTATCACATGTAATTTCAACAACTCCTTCTTAGCCCTGACCTCTTTCACATAATTAATCCATCTTTTCTTCGGTCTTCCTCTTCCAGCTTATACCTAGATCTCACATTCATATAACTAAATCTATACATATAATAGAACTGTAGAGGTCGAATGTCTGTACATAGAAAAAATGCTTTAAATCATGTCAGGGGGATGTAAAAATATACAAACAGACGAACAGTTTCTCTGTCTGTTTGTACTGTCTGTTCCGATTAAATATAAAGTTATATCCTTGGTCAACATCTTAGTTACTTCTAATTCCGGAAAATTAAAAGGTTCCCGTAGGATAGTTAAAAAACCAGTAACCGCGGACGAAGTTGTGAGCAACAAACAGCTATATATATAATAATATAATCTAGAAATACAACATTTGGCAAAGACAAAGCATACCTCTTACTCAGACTCAGACATTTGTTCTCCAGTCTTGGATGTTCATTATATATGTATAATATTATATATATTCTGAATAATTATGTGTATTTATCTATTAAATATATTGGTCCGTCATCTAATATCCGTAACACAAGCAGCATTTAGTTGCTTAAAATGGGACTAGTTGATAGGTGTGAATGTCTGAGGATATTTATTATTATTACTGATTTATGTGGCAACTAGTAAAAAAACATTGCAAAATAACGTCATCAAACGGAAATACAGCTGGCGAGCGGTTTGTGTAGTAGTAGTTTAAAACAAAGGTTTGTAAGGTTATAGGTTCTGAGCGGAGGGTGAGCGATGCGGGCGCACGTTGCGCGCGCGCTGTCGATACCACTGTGAGAAAATATATTGAAACTATTGAAAAAAGGTCAGTTACGACTTGCAATGTTCAGACCCTTCATGCTTTTAATGGGAATATAGTATACGATAAAGAATTATTTCCATAAAATATACAATATTCTGTAATATGTTGAAAGTCCAATAACCCCCGACGCAAAAAGAGGGGTGTTATATGTTTGAAATGTGTGTGTGCGTGTCTGTCAGTCTGTCTGTGGTATCGTAGCTTCCAAACGAATTAACCGATTTTGATTCTGTTTCTTTTGTTTGAAAGATGAAAAAGTCGAAAGTGTGTTTCATGAAAATGATTCAGCCATTTGAAAGACATGAGGAGAGAAAGTAACAATGAAAAATTTTATGTTTACAAATATGTGTTGGGTATCTAATGAATGTTTACAACATATGCAGCCATTTGAAAGATATGAGGAATTAAAGTGACAATGAAAAATCAAACGTTCACTTATATTAGGTCCTTACCTAAGAAATTAGTGTTTTGTATGGAGATATTGGGGAATTCTGCATTTTCCATACTAACATTTTATCAGTTTTCTTCACAACGACAAATCCAGAGATAATAATATTTGGAATCTATCATTAGACAAGCTTTAGTACCTAATATGTGTAATATCACACTTCATAAAAATTATTTATCGTTTTTAAGTGAATGCAAATAAAATGATGTATTCGGGAGGCACTTAATAGTAGATTAGTAGCCAAGGGCTGTAAGGCATCAATTGCAGCCCGAGATATTTAGGCGCACGAGCGCAGCGAGGGCGCTTATAGTTCGAGGGTGCAATTGATGCTTACACCCGAGCTAACTACTCTGCTTTACATCTCGATTGTGAGGTAAGTGGAAAAAAAGGCATAACAAGAATAAATAAATTTATTTTCAAGAACTAAATTTAGCTTCGCCGTTCGATATTCAAAATTGATGAAAATAGCGAAGCGACCTCTTTTGTCATTGGGCTGAATGCATGATGTCTAGTGCCAGTAAGATGGTTAGATGTACGCGAACTTTTTGAAAGAGTTTTTTTTTTATTACTTACCGCCCTAGGGCGTTTCTAGCTACATTATTAACCTAGGGCGGTAATTGATCACTTACAACCCGCATCTGGGTGTATTAAGGACCTACTTACCGAACATGAGAGATGTGAAAAGAGTTGTCTCCGTGTCCAATTTTAACACAATTAAACTTACAACAAATTATCAAAACAAATCAAAAGAGCTCAAAAATATAGTCTATTTTTAGACGAGGTAATTATTTTTTAGGAATACTCTGAATCTTAATAGTTACTGACAAAATACTAAGAGAGAAAAAAAACACCAATTTCATAGGTAAGGACCCAATACATCATGTAGGTAAAAGGCATGACATAAAAAAATAATTTTTTTTTACAAACAAATAATTGTTGATTCGTCGGGGGTCCGCTAAGTACTTACATTGGTGTGCCCTATATTGTTAGGTATAGAGCGGCCCCCGACGAGGCGAGAGTTTTTTAAATTTTTAATAAAAATTTTTAGTATAAAAATTATTATTTTCTATTTACACTGTTCGTCCGGATCTTCTTCGGATTTCCTCGTTTTTGGTCTGATTTTAAAGAAAAATTCCTAGCATATGAGATTGCTTTTGACCTTATTCTGAGTTAAATCTGAGATGAGGTTTACGACGCGACGGATGGAGCGATTTTTTCCAACATTTATCTGAATGACTCACTTTGAATACTTCAATAGTGCCGAAGCTACTTTCTGTCTTTTTACGGACCTTTTCGTTTTGCAAAAATGAATTATTGTAAAACAAAAACTTACTTTAAAAATTAAGCATTGTTGACACATTAATAACTTATTTAGAAAACAATCCTGTCGCTTTCGGACGGAGACCAAGAAATTCAGAGCGAGGGAATTTTATTGTAGTTTAAGTAAACTGCCGAAAGCTTAATCCGTCTATTGTTTACTGTCGTATATCAACCCATTCAATGCTCATAAAATATAGTTACGGAGACAGGTTCTTAAGAATGTAGAATAGGATTATAGCGGTCCGTCTGAGTTCTTCAAACGCTCCGGGGACTATGTTCTGGGGTTTTTTTGCCTAAGCTCGCTATTGTTTCATTGATTGTTGCCACGGAAATTGTTGTGCCACATCGCTACTGATTTGGGACATGATCGGTTTATCACTTTACGGTATTAACTATTCAATTATTGCTAAGTAAACCCTAGATTTCTTAGCTCCCTTTAGATACGTTTCTGATTGCGGAGGATAGAATTATTGCAATTTACATATTAGGTCCTTACCTATGAAATTGGTGTTTTGTATGGAGATTTTGGGGAATTCTGAATTTTCCATACTAACATTTTATCAGTTTTCTTCACAACGACAAATCCAGAGATAATAATATTTGGCATGTATCATTAGACAAGCTTTAGTAATATGTGTAATATCACACTTCATAAAAAATTGTTTATCGTTTTTAAGTGAATGCAAATAAAATGATGTATTCGGGAGGCACTTAAAAAGAGTTGTCTCTGTGTCCAATTTTAACACAATTAAACTTACAACAAATTATCAAAACAAATCAAAAGAGTTCAAAAATATAGTCTATTTTTAGACGAGGTAATTATTTTTTAGGAATACTCTGAATCTAAATAGTTACAGACAAAATACTAAGACAAAATAAAAACACCAATTTCATAGGTAAGGACCCAATATTAATCGGAAATATGTTAATGACCATTTTTATGAATCTGCAACCTGGTAGCGTCCTCGAGTACTTAGTAGCCTCAGTAAATATAACAATAAAACAGTTTTGTTTCCTGAAATCAACGGGCAGATACTCACAGTTAACCAGTTGATTGGTTTCCGTAATTGGCATGGTCTGATTGGCCCCCTTCCGTTGTCGCCTCGCCAATTGACGCCAACCTTTACGTCCCCACAGCACTCCGGATGTTGCCAATTCGCAGAATTGTCGACAACTCTGGAATAAGAGGTTCGTGTGATGAGATGTGACGATAAAAAACAAACTTAGTTAAGGAATAAATATGCATTACAACTACAACCACATCTATGTGGAACCACCTTTTATTTGGAAAAATTGCTGGATTCGTTTTAAAAAGGCGAAATTCATGAGATTCCCTACATTATTAATCTCAAAATGTAACGATTAGAAGTATATTATTTTTCTCAATTTTAAGTAGAATTAAGTGAGTACCGATTTTAAGAAGACTGTATATTTTTTCGTCGAATATACAATGCGGTGTTCGAAAAGAATTTTGGTTAGACGAATAGGTTTTTGGGCGGTGTTTTATTGATAACCATGAGTTGTATTTATAGCATTCTGATTAATCTATCTTGCTTATGAACAGTCGTAAAACTTGACTGTAAATTGGTCGATGTTCTATCAAAGTCAAACGGACCCACTCAGATACGTCATATAACCGAATGTTTATTTTCGAATTTAAAAATCGTCTTTATGCGTCTTGAAATAAGTGTTTAATGTTTGTTCTAAGTAACCATTAAAGTTTATGAAAGACTTTATTGCAATCAAAGAATGTTATTATAGATAGTGTCAGTATAGTGTATAAATGACAGATTACACCAATGGTAACGGTAGTTACATCATCAATTATAGGACTATTATTATTTAAATATTTAAAGATAATTTAAATTTAGGCATACGTATGCTTATCTGCTTTTTCTGGAGCCTGTCTGTCTATTTTCCGTTGGTATATCAGTACAATTCATCTTAAATGATATATGCATATTTGTTTTTCGATTTTTAATGTATTTATTTCATTATGTTTCGGAATGAGAAGTTTTGCTTCCTTTTATTTCATCGACCAAATACCTATACCATAGACTGGGCCTCACGAACAAAAATAAACCTTAATATATGGCACCGTCTTGGACCGTAACGCTTTATCATTAGGTAAAATAAAATAACATCAGTGCTGTCTAACTTACACCTTATTACCATAGTATAACGTGTGCTTTAGTTTTTCTCAACAGGAATGACAGAAAGGGGCAAAAAAATAGCAAGTAATTTTAAAATTAATCTTAATTTTTCTTGCTATTTCTTAAAATTTTTTGTAACGTAAGTAATAAGTTATGTAATAAATTGGAATTAATTTTTTAAATGTATTTAAATTTAGAATCTCATGACTCGCCCAATTTATGGAGTAGCATTGGCCAATGTTGGCGCTTAGGTTCGAATTACAATCGTAGAAGTGTAATTTAATTTTAATATAGTTAAATATTTGCAATTTTTTTTATGAAATGTTAGTTACTCAACGACTTTACAATATTCCGTCCAATTCATATTTTTACAATATTTATTACCATTTTTAAGCAGTAATTGTCGCACGTCTGCAATCGAAAGCATTCTTGTCGAAAGCGAACTTAAACGTCAATTTTAGTTAGGTTTCAATAGTACATTTTTAAGCTATTGCATAGCTTCTATCGCGGGCCTTGAGCGCGGGGACCAAATCCAGAAATTCCGTAACGAAAAAACCTCACGCTCCCCACTCCGATGCGCAAGGAGGTGTGGCTTGAAGGCCGTGCATGTTAAAACCCAAGGTGGTTACCAAAATGAAACACCGTGTCCAAGGCGAATACAAATTTTAATCAACATCGGTTTGACCATATAAGTCTATGAGAGTAAACAATAGTGCGTTTTAAAGGATAGGTGGCGCCATCTAGTGATACAACAAAGAACTAATTTTAACAAAGACGTCACTTTGGTTTTATTTATAAGCTAACTATTACACATTGTTTATTATGAGTTTTGTTATTTTATTAATTAGTTTATTAACATTTATTTTAGATAATTATTTTATGATTTAATTTACTTATAAGTGATCCGAACGAAATAATGTATATGCAAACTACCAACAGTTTATATAATTTGTTTTCTTATCGGTCACCACGCTCAAAAAGTTTAACTTGAATTAATATCAAAGAAAAAGAAATACTGCATGAATAAAATAAATGAATAAAATTATAATTGCATAAGTTGATACAAAATGCTATGCAATAGCTTTACCGCGGCAGTCCCCGAGTGCCACACGTCTTTTTTTAATATTAATAATCTTTATTGAATATTTTTTACATAGATCTGCTTGTTGTTTATTTTCTCGTTCGTTTTGAGACGCTGACCCGAAATCTAGTGTAACCTATGTTACTAAGCAAAATTACAATTACAATCCAATTTATATTTTAACATTATTTATAGCATGTTGGCGCAATCGAAAGCGAACTAAAACGCCATTTTTATTTAGGTGCATATTAAAGCCTTATTTTCTCAGCTGTTTTTTTCGGCCGGCTCAGTCTAAGTTTTTTAATGGCGTCGTTGTCAGTTTTCTTCATATTCAATAATGAACAGTGAATTAACATTATTGTAAAGGGCCTTCAAGGCTAATGCGTCAAGAACTGCGACTTGAATAGATCTATTGGTAAATTACAATTTTATATACACGAAGAAACATAATATCCTGAGATCTCACATACCTGTAACGGGTTGACTGGAAGATATCCCTATTAGAGATAAGTCCTCCCTTGTATACTTCTGCTTTTTACATTGTTTCTTTTTGTTTATGTGCAATAAAGAGTTTAATAATACCTACCGATTTTTTCAAAGCATTAGCTAGGATTGAATTGTATCTGGAACGTCACAAAGGTAATAGTTTCGTTCGTTGTGTCCAGCTACTTAGTTTCTCGACTCGGCGGTCAAAGTTATGGCGTGCCCAGTCTGGGGGGCTGTTTGTCTTTGCCGCGATATGTCATAGTGTTAGTGACGTCATGTTACTTATTAGTACTGCGATGTAAGCATAACTACCAAATTCCGTACATACATACATCTGCCTGCCCTTTTCCCAATTTCATTTGGGGTCGGCGCAACGAGTCTTTCTCCACCACTCTCCCCAATCACACGCCATATCAACATTCACTCCCATTCTAGCCATGTCCTCATTCACGCAATCTATTCATCTTCTCTTTGGTCTTTCCTACCCTACATTACCATCCACTCTCATGTTCATAAATGTTCTCGTTACACACACATTCTCTCTTCTCAAAATCAGCAAAGTCCGTAGTGTAGTGAAATTCTGAAATGTAATTCTTTATTTAATCATTTAGGTAACAAGTAGTTACACTTATTACGCGTCAGAATAATAAAAGTTTACAAACAATCTATACACTTCTACTTGTATACCTCTACATATTTTTGTTCCTGTTCACTACCGGGAGGCCTTGTGAAAGCCTTGTCAGTATATACATACATAAATATAACGCCTTCATCCGCGAATATAGAATTGGCGTAATCAATGAAGTTTTCTTTGGGACTGTATGGTACGGCAAGTGGTGAAGTGGAGAACCTATCCTGGTTTTGTATGTACTGCGTTTTCAATTTCTTAATTTTATTTTATTAATGTAATATTTTAGACTACTTGCATTTGTAATGAAAAATGTGGTAAACTGCAGAATTTATAACACAGATATTTATTTATTTTTTCTTCTAAAACTTCAATGACGTTGTAGTTTACGACATTTTTTAAAAAAAGAAAAACAATGTAAAGGGAGGATAGAAACTTGCTGAGTTTCTTGCCCGTTCTTCTCAGAACAAGGCCTCCTGGTAGTTTTGTGGGTAGGCGTAGTTTATCGCTTTCACGAAAATTTGTAAACTGCTTTTGACGTTCATAAGCATGTGCAAAGACGCATCTAAATTGAATAAACGATATTGAATTTTGAATTTTTTTG
Source organism: Parapoynx stratiotata (assembly GCA_910589355.1). Taxonomy (NCBI): domain Eukaryota; kingdom Metazoa; phylum Arthropoda; class Insecta; order Lepidoptera; family Crambidae; genus Parapoynx; species Parapoynx stratiotata. The sequence goes on from OU342461.1 coordinate 12,230,682, forward strand.
AAAAATGTGTTGGTAGAATTGTTGTCACTCACATATCGCCATATTTAAGCCCCCATGATGTAATGTTGCCATTCACCGGGCACAATGAGGGGCAAGCGATGATCACAGTAAACTGTACTTATGTTTATTTCAAAGTTAATGGTACAGACGGCTAGAATCGATCTGGGGACCTCTTGATAGAGTAGTTCCGTCCATTCCAACTCGTCAATCGCTGCCTTGTTTGGGTGAGTATAACTGCAAAGTCGCTAAGATTAATGTTTTGTTAAGAATCATGTTGGAAGAATTAGGAAAATAACTCCTGAATTTAAATTGTTGGGAAAAAGGAAATATTTTTTATACCTAACTGATTAACTGATATCCGCTACTTAGTGGCCTAAGTACTTTTGTACAACACTGTAGTTTCTTTAAACATCTTTTATTGTTTTCGGTATCCCCTTTGATACAGATAGTTCGTTAGCGGCTCTGTTTGTATCGGCGGTGTTTGCCGTAGCGCCGCCCGCGCCCGCCGGGTGCGGACAAATAACGAATTAGACGATCAAAGTGAACATGTGCTTGGGAAACTGATTTCTCACGCGGCTTTCTGAAAATGGAGCTTTCGGGAAATGTTTGCTGTTGAATACGAGTAATAGAAAAACTACATACTTACTAAAATGAATTAAGAAATTACAATAAGTAAAGGAGTTTGAGTATGAGGTGCTCGGTGGTGTTGTGTTTAATACGCTTTGGCATTCGCTTACAAACAAAGCTTCGCCATAGTCAGGCCGTGGATGGGTGACCAAAACCTTGTGATCTCGAGCTCTTCCGTGTTTCGGAAGGCACGTTCAGCCGTTGGTCCACTGTTTCTACCCACCAACCCGCATTGGGCCAGCGTGGTGTTGTTACGGCCCATACTTCTCATCTGTTTCTCCATGAGAAAGGCCTGTGCCCAGCTGTGGGCAGTCCAGCAGTAAAAAGCTTTTCATTTAATAAAATTTTCCATTGATACGATTTTTTTAAAATGAGCATTATATTTATTACTATTTTCAACGCGGTGCTTTTTACTGCACTCTGTTGAAAATACGTGGTAATATGATCTGTGTTGAATTTAAGTTTTCACTTATATGCGACTGAGTTTTTTTTTAATTATTGTAAGCATAGTTAATACTATTAATAATTTATTCTCGCAGTCACAAATATTACCGTCTTAACACACCTCTCTCGCATCAAGGCCAGGTCTCTGACAATGACAGCAGAGATACCCTATCTCCATATCTGGTCCATAAGCCTTTCTACATAAGTGGCGCTCGAACAAAGGCTCGAATCAAACAAATGCGTGGTCGACATGAAAGGGAGTTAATCAAACTAGCGGGGGCGACAGTCGCGATCAAATGCGTTTATGATTGACCTCACACGACAAAAGGTATAATTCAATTGTAAAATGCGCAATCGTTTTGCACAGCTTTGCCGGGTGCGTTTCGGGTATTGGAATCTGAGCTTTTGTTGGAAATTAATTTCATGGAAGCAGAAATTAATGGTTTCGTGATTATTTTCTAATGTCAACCGTATATATCACATCTTTAACAAACAGAGGGCCATGGACGATAACGCAGAGTTATTTGAGACTACCAGTAATAACGTAAGAGGTTGGAGTAAATATTTAAATGTTTTCGATGTACTGTATAAGTCTTATTTTAATTAACATGTATATATTTATTTATTATAGGGTTACCAACGTAAGTTACAGCACATTAAACCTAGCTACACTGAACAAGTTTGCTTACTGCTTACTGCACTTACAAATATAGGTTAACCACAGCTTGCTTAATTATTAGACAGACAGTATAGACAGTATATAATAGGTTTTTACCTAAGAAATTGCCGTTTTGTATGAAGATTTTGGGGAAGTCTGCATTTTCCATACAAAATTTTTTTAAGATTTCTTCACAACGACAAATCCAGAGATAATAATTTTTGGTATGTATTATTAGACGAGCTTTAGCAATATGTGTGATATCACTCTTTATAAAAATTATTTATCGTTTTTAAGTGAATGCAAATCAAATGATGTATTCGGGAGGCATTTGAAAAATCTTCGTTTCTAATTTTAACGCAATTAAACTTACAACAAATTATCAAAACAAATCAAAAGAGCTCAAAAATATATATTTTTTTATAGAGGAGGTAATTATTTTATAAGAATATTCTGAAACTTAATAGTTACAGACAGAATACTAAGAAAGAAAAAAACGGCAATGTCATAGGTAAATACCTATTATTCATATTTTTGAAATAAAGACTGTGTCTAGAAACTACTCAGCGTTTCTATTGTCTCTCCAGCACTCATAGTTCATGGTGGAAGGGAACTGTAAAGGAAGATTCACAGTCTGACATAGGATTGATAAGAATGAATAAACTTTTAAGCCCTATAATATCGTTACATAGTAGTGTTGTGTCTGTGGCTAGTACGATAGTAAAAAAACCGACCCAGTGACGGACAGACGGACTTGGCGAAACTATAAGGGATGCTAGTTGACTACGGAACCCGTAAAGAGCGTTACTGGAAGGAGGTTTCGATTCTTCGCTTACCATAGGCAGAGGTTTTAAACACCCACTTTCTTGGCAAACGGCACATTCCTCTGTTCTTTCTCTATTTTAAACAGTCCACTTCCGTACTTGCTTTCATTTAATTTGCGTCAAAGAACACAAGTAATACTTACCGTGTTCCCACAAAGCGCTTTCCTTGAAAATCAATACGAAAAAAGGTAGCAAGGTGAAAACTGCTGTACGGTTGGTCCGTGAAAGGTAGGCTAATTTATCGTTGTCCGTTATCTGTGGATGCGGGTGCGCGTGCGCTTCCCCGCTTAACATGCGCCACGCGACAAACGACAACTGTTTTTCCGATGTTTTAGGTATTTTTGGTTTTATGACACTGTTGTTGGTGCATACAGATCGGGTATTTATAGAGTAGTTTGTTTGAGTATAAGTGAACTGTTTTGTGAAGGCATTAAAAAATTATATGAATGACTAAAAAGGCCACATCACATAATTTTAAAGTCATGTCATTAAGACTAAAAATTCCGCATACCATTTGAAGCATCGTCGTCTCCTATCGTGTCGCCTATATACTGTATATGTCTTCTTAGGTGGATAAAAAATCGAGGAGAATTGTCTGTAATACCGCATCGCTGGTCCAATGCGAAATGTGGAATAAAGTTGTAACAGCAATCGGGAATAATGGCGTATCACATAAAAATAAGGAGAAATCAGAGAACACATAGTTTTTTCCACCAATCAACGACCAACGTTGCGAAGGTTGATTTGTTTGCAATAAAAAATGTAAAAGATAAAATAGGGTACATTTTTAACGGTATATTGTTAAATAAAGGTATATTATTAAAAATATCTGTGCAAATATCGCAAATAATATATTTATGTAGTTATTTATCCACCCTTCCGATTTATAAATTCGTTATGATTCTACAACGTGAATAATTTTGCATAAACATGGGCTGTACGGATTTTCGCATAAGTGTTCGCGCGTTTCTATGCGCAGGAGTGATTTACAACTGAATTATACTAATTGCCAGTGTCACAGTATTTGGGCCTATTGTGCTCTAGATAGCGCGAAATTGATATTTATTGTGGGCTTTAGTTATTTTAGGCCTTTATCAAGTTTTATTGACGATGATTTGCATATTAACAACTCATAGTAAGTATGTAATTATGTTACTTTTTTATTACGAAAGTGAAATGGTTTTCAAACTAGCTGTATTCATCTGTCTATAAACGCATATTTATAACGATTCTTAGCGACATCAAGTTTTAGACAAAAATAAAGCGTGTATTTGAAAGCAATATTATACGAATTTGTGCAAACCTTAAAACAAAACAAAAAACTTAACATTATTACATAAACATATCATCGTGCCTCTTTCTCCGAAGGGGTAGGCAGAGGTAAACAAAACATTATTACAGTTAAAAAAACTTAATCCTTACCCTAAAGTAGTCGCTACACATTTATTACCATTTAGAAGAGCAGCTATTTTGGTAGTAATTATGGTTTCATGGTCGGCCCATTTCACGCGCACCCCAAAAACAAAAGCAGCCCAAAGGGTAGCATGGGGTAATCACCACGAACATAAAGATGTTGCGTGATTTGGTGGTATCCCGCCGTGGGAACCCACCTTGATTGGTTGTGTTAATTAATTGATGAATACGATGGTTCTTTTCATTAATTTGGCGTGGGAACGTTCGAGCTTTGAATGCGGTTATCATAATTCAAAATGTGTTAATTTTGTTACTGTCTTTATTAAGTTAACTTAATTGTAATTGGTTCCACATATTAGAGCTATTTCAGAAGATTATGACTGGTGTTAGTTCGATAAATACATACTAAAGTTGAGTTCTTTCGCTAACTTAGACATGTTGCCTAAAGAGGAACATAACTATAAATAAATTAATTTCGACAGTCATTCACACCTATCAACTAGCTCCGTTTTAAACAACTAATGCTGCTTGTGTTATGGATACTTGATGACGGATAAATATTGGGTCCTTACCTATGAAATTGGTGTTTTTTCTCTCTCTTAGTATTTTGTCTGTAACTATTAAGATTCAGAGTATTCCTAAAAATAATTACCTCGTCTAAAAATAGACTATAATTTTGATTTGTTTTGATAATTTGTTGTAAGTTTAATTGTGTTAAAATTGGACACGGAGACAACTCTTTTTAAGTGGCTCCCGAATACATCATTTTATTTGCATTCACTTAAAAACGATAAATAATTTTTTTGAAGTGTGATATTACATATATTACTAAAGCTTGTCTGATGATAGATGCCAAATACGATCTTTGGATTTGTCGTTGTGAAGAAAACTGAAAAAAATTTAGTATGGAAAATGTAGAATTCCCCAAAATCTCCATACAAAACACATAGGACCTAATATACATATTCAATAGATATATACATATAAATATTCAGAAAATATACAATACTTATATAAACATCCAAGACTGGTGAACAAATGCCTGTATTCACAAACATCATCATTCATCCCCCACTGGGGAACGAACTCAAAACCTCTCGAGATGGCGATGCCTTGATAGCGGCGTACAGACCACTCGACTACGGAGATCGTCAATCTACTATTCGAATGTTGTGTCACATAGGCAAGTCAAAATCACTATTAACCCGTACCCCGACAAAACGCCGCAACAAAAACGCCGCACGAAAAAACAGCGTTGACAAAACGCCGCAAGACAAAAGGTCGCAAATCGAAAGGGCCGCAGACAAAATAACGCGCACAAAAACTTCGCATACAAAAACGCCGCATATTTGATGAATGTTCCCTATTTTTTATTTCCGTTACAATTGTTAAAAACGTGGATTTTCAAAAGTTAATTTTTTGTACCAATTTAAATAATTTAATTTGTTTGTCTGTCTTGGCAAATCGAACGGGATGACCGGGGGTGTGCATTTCGATTATTGGTAGGTTCAGGTTATTTTTTTTTTATGACCAAGCAGAGTGGACTTTCTAACACTGCGGCTAGATAGCGCTCAGCCTAATGGATAAATGGCAAGTCTGCGGCGTTTTTGTATGCGTTATTTTTGCTGCGGTGTTTTTTAGTGCGGCGTTATGTTATGCGGCATTTTGTCTACGGTGTTTTTGTGTGCGGCGTTTTTGCTGCGGCGTTTTGTCGGGGAACCCTATTAACCAGTAAGCATTACCGTAAGTAGATGGAGAGTAAGATGTCTGCCATCCAGGGCCATAGCAAGTGAAGGGTTATCTTTGCTTAGTCCACCGAGAAAAAAACAATAATATATCTGTATGTATGAGTAGCTGTATGAGGAGCTCAGTGGCGTAGTGGGTAGTACGCTTTGGCTTTCGATATCGAAAACAAAGCTACCTCCGCCTTTGTCAGGTCTTGGATGGGTGACCAAAACGTTCCGTGAACTCCTCCGTGCTTCGGAAGGCACGTTTAGGCGTTGGTCCTAACCCTAACCCGCATTTTCCAGCGTAGTGGTGTAACGGCCTATACTCCTGTGCTTTCTCCATGTGGAAGGCCTGTGCGTGTGCAGTAGGATATATATAGGCTGGAGACATGTATAATAATGTATGGTAAATGGTATATGTCTTTACGTGGCAATGCCTTCATGGGTGAAGTCACTATGCAATATAAATGATAAAAGAACAGCAGAACAGCAGTAATAACATTGCTACAGTCCGTAGCTTGGTTCTAAGGTCAATAGTAAAATTAAAATATTTTGGAATATCCGCCAAAAAGTCTCATCTCAATTGTCAGCTGCTGTTACCAGCAACAAATATTCACCTTTCGAATACTTATCGATTGTGGTAATAGTTGACAGCTCAGTGGCTTAAAAAGGATGATCGTTTAATCGACCTTTTTCACAATACCCGGAAATCCGATATTTCACATTCGCGCATTGTAGAACCATGCCAATGGGTCCGTCCGACCATAAAATTTTATTTCAACCCGCGACTGCCGAAGGGTGGGCAAACGGCGGGGCGTTGAACATAAATAATCGCAAAAAAACATATTGCGTTTGTTGCCGCGCTCATTATGCGCAATTAGCTACGATTGTGACAGACGGCATGTGAACGGATTTCATTTCAGTTTTGAGAAGACGCGTGTCTCTTTGATGGATACAGTAGTGTGTAGAGGTTATTTTAATGATAGCTCCTGGTAAGAAACAAATGAATGGATTCATCCTAAATACTTTAGTAATTTTATTTAATTTACATAATTGAATTTTTTATTTAAATAATTGGAATGTTTAATCATTTAATTATTATTTGTCTGTAGATTGCTAAGTATAATTTCGTTTGTTTTTCGTTTACAGCTTTTGTGTCGAATTATCTAAGGGAATACCTTGATTATTCAACTTCAAAATAGAATAAATTATTTTCCTAATAAGCGACCGATAAACGTTATGCAGACATTTTTTTTATACCCACGTTCAGTTTTTAATTATGTATAAATTAACCCTACTATACAGATGCGACAAATACAATATTTATTTTAATTAGTCCAAATATCGAATTCACAATTTGTAACATCTAACGCTTAAAAATCGTTTAATGCATTTGTTCAAGCCGGAGTTGACCCCTCTGTTGGCGCAACGCATTAGTAAAATTAGAGCGGTGGGAAAGGGTTAGAAGGACATAAAGTATTATGTTTATTGTTATTAGAGAAATATTTGTACTTCAGAGATGTACGGTTATGGTTATAGCACGTATCAAGTTTAAACGATTCGTTCAATATTTGCGGGAAAATAAATAATGGATTGCCGAAAAAAATATTTTGTTAAATGTTGAGGATTTATAGTTTCATTAAAATTAGCGGTCTATTCTTTCTGGTCAATCCATCAATCCCTTGTGGTCATTCGATATCCGGATACTTATAATAGGTATTGTAATTTGTATTGATCTCCGTATATCCTATTCAATGTGATTGTATACGGACGCGTGCCATAGACTGTACTTTTTGATACAATATTAAACCTTATCGTGATAGCAATAAGGATTTCAAGTAGTCTGTATTATCCTGGTAGCGGAATGAATTCGCACTGGTGGGATTATTTGTTTACAATAAACAGAATGGTCATTTTAATGTGATTTTAACGAACTTATGATGTACGAATATAAAAATGATCAACAGATAAAAGTTTGATTTGATGGGACAATATTGTTAATTTACTACGTAAATTAATGTTAATTGTTAGAATTTAGAAAAGATTTTTTTTTCTAAACATCATTAAAAAAAACATATTTTCGTATTTTACCGACTTTGGGCTAAAGTTTAAAGCTCCACATGCCACTAGTCTTACCGCGAGAAATAGGTTTATTAAAGGCTTAATAAACCTATTTTAGTTAAAAAGTGATTTGATAATTTCTTTCTAATGTAGATTTGTGTTTGAAAGAAGAAAACAAAACACTCTGTAACTAAAATAGGTTTATTATACTTCTACTTCTACTTACTTTTATTAGGTTTATTATTCTTGGTTTATTATTTCTTTATTATTTTTTTATGAATAACACGGTTAGATTTTAACACAAAATTCAAATTGTGATTATTTTTTTACTCGTAAAGTGCCACTGACCAGTGCGAAACAGTATGAAGGAATTAATGAAAGTAATAAAAGTGAAAATGAGTGCTACGGTCGTAGCAAGCTTTGATCTCAATCTTGCTCAATCTATCGGAAAAATTGTGTAATTGTATGTGTGTACAGTGTTTATTGTCACCAGTAAGACGAGTACGGAGGGCGATTGGCTTCGGTGATAAAGTGCACGGCTGACACTACAATTAGTAAGCTGGTAGTGTCAACTCATTATTTCCTATTTATCTTTTAGTTAAGGACAGTCTAATGATGGCACTGATTTCACATTGTTGGTTGTATTTTTTTATAAACACCTTATGCGATAGATTATATAAAAAGCATAAAGCTTTGTGTTTTTAATTTAACAATACCTATTGACTTTCTTTTTTGCGTTTTGTTATAAATTATATATTCGCCTGATAAACTCTTTGCTCTGTGAGCTCCGTATGAGTTGGACTGTATATGAGCTAAGAATAATTGAATAAATTAGAGTTATCTAGTATTTTTCTTTATTTTGCATTACAAAAAGGATTCACAGTAAATATATTACAAGTAAAAAAGTCAATATCCGGAGCTTTTTATCGTGCTTGTCATGTACAAGTAAAAGCATTTCCACGCTGCGCCGGAGTCAGCGCGCTTATCTCCGCACGCGCCACGAATTAGCTACCTGACACGTGGGTGCAGCCGAGCATGCGCGCACCTGGGTCGGACGCGTGTCACATCACTAGTGAACACAGACAACTAAAACAAAATTATTTTAGAAAGAGCTTTTGTTACTGAAAATTTATCGGAGCTTAACGGCACTAGAACGGTGGCGTGTTTGATTCTCGCCTGTACCGCAGTTTGATTAAGTACCTACTTACAGCTTGTTATGAATATCGATTGCCTTACACTGATACTTGTGCATGGAAATATAAGCACTTAACACCTGGAGGGCAACGCGAAACACAATCTGTAAGCTAAGTTCGAGAGCAGTAGGTCTTTCTATTGTGGTCCATCGGTTAAAGGTGAAACATACCTATACCGCTCTATTAATAAACGAAGAATAACTTTATGGCTAGTTTAACTAAAAATACTGCTTAGCAATATTACACCTAACACCCAACGTCATAAGGCATTATATTGCTAAGCCGTTTTTTTGGTTAAACTAGGCCTGAAATTATTCTTAGTTTATTAATAAAGCGGATAAAGCTTAACGTGGATGTTTTCTGAGCTTTCAATATTAATTCCTATCTAAATATATTCTACACAAATTACTAAAAACCTTGCTCATAGTTATAGCTCTACCTTGCCTGCACTAAATAATAATAAAATAAAATAAATAAATAAATATCTTCAGACATCATACCTATCATAGCCCCATTTCAAGCAACTAATGCTGCTTGTGTTACGGATACTAGATAACAGATATACATATTTAATAGATAAATAAATAATACATGTATAAACATGCAAGACTGGAGACCGAATGCCTGTATTCATCACACAAACATCTGCCCCCACCGGGTATTGAACCCAGAAGCTCTCGAGATGGTGTTTAGTCGGTAGGAGTCCGACATAACCCCCGGCCGGCCGGTGGGTATCCAATGAGGGATTCGCCACCTCCTTCTCGCGCATGGGAAGGTAAAGAATACTCCTTCAAAAAAAAAAAAACGCTCGACCACGGAGGTCGTCGAACTTCATTATTATCTACTTTAATGGGCCCAAAATACAATTACTAACGCTGTATGCTAATAATAGAACTGAAAAGAGAGCCGAAGTAACGATACACAGATATACATTTACATAGATGAATCAAGTGTATGTACTGCGCGTGTCTGAAAATCCCGACCAACCGTCGGGGTTGGCCGCTGCGAATTAGTCTGTGCGCGTCCGAATGGCAAAGAATAAAAACATGCCTCTTGGTGTGATGATTGGCGGTCGGGCAACGGTGGCATCGGCCTCTTTTAATCAGTTTGGATCCGCCGTCTCAAAATTACGGCTGTGACGTCACAGTATACGTTTTAGTATTAAAGTTGACACGCTTGGTTTCAAACAAATCGTTTCACTTGCGTTATCTATGTTAATTTATATCTGCGGAAAGCACGTTTAGGTATTTCAATTTTGGTTTTCCCAAAGATCTTGTATAGAGTACAAATACTTCCATTTCTATGTACTTCTTTCCTCCAATTTCTTTTGGAGCATTTCTAGTAAAAAATGCCACGTGCCGATTAAAACTTACTGGGTCCGCTCGCGTCACACGCAGTCACACCTGGACACCCCTGCTGGGATGGTGTCGGGATGGCGTGATGAGCCGAAATTGATTAGGGGCTGTCCATATTATAAAAACTACTCATGGTGTCAAAATGGCAATGAAAATAAAAATGAAGACAATTGCTGATCCATATCTGTGTCTGCATTGGAAGACGACCATGTTTTTTTTCTTTACTATATTTCTGTGTTTTTATTAGTTGCAATAAAGAATTTTATCTATCTATCTATCTAACTAGTATATGATTTTTTGTGTATAGATTTTTTTATTTATTTATTAATACAGTGCACATAATAGGTGATAGGTGAAAAAAAAAAAAAAAAAACTTTTCCAGTTTGCGCAATACGTCAGCTGCTTTAAGCAAACAATAATGCAGCAAAACTGCAATCATGCATTATTTCTGTAAGCAGTTCTCTACAGTTGAGATGAAAAGTTCGAATATTTTTGTGTTTTATTAGTATAGGTACTTTTTTGTGTTTAGCTAATTAAAATTGTTTTACGTAAAAATTTAAACAATTTATATTTTATCTGTCGGAGCTCGCTGACGTAATGGTGCTAGCTATTTTGGCTTTCGATATCGAAATCAAAGCTGCCGTCGCCATGGTCAGGCCTTAGATGGGTGACCAAAACTTTGTAATCTCGAACTCCTCCGTGCATCGGAAGTCATGACTCGCTAATTTGGTATAATTACACTTTTTGAAATTTTACAGGAAATGCAATCAAAGTTTCCGATTAAAGGTAAGTATAGAGCATTTTGAAGATATTCAACTTGTTTTTAAAAAAGGGTAATTATGTCATTGTTGCACCAAATGACTCGCTCATCAATAAACTTTGTGATCTCGAACTCTTCCGTGCTTCGGAAAGGAACTTCAAGCTGTTGGTCCCGGTCGCTATTGCAACCATTTCTACCCACCACCTGTTGGGCCAGCGTTGTGGTGTTACGGCCCATACTCCTTATGTGTTTCTCCATGAAGAAACCCTGTGCCCGTATATAGGCTGAGGGCGAAAGAATGTTATTTATTTATTTATTAGTTTTGCACAAAAGAACAATGGCGGACATAATGCCATAGGGCATTCTCTACCAGTCAACCGGAAAGCAAAGTGAGGATAGCAAGAATGACGGTGCAAAACAGTAAAAGAAAAGGAAAAAACAAAACAAAATAAAGACAAAAATTGTAGAATATGATGATATACTATGTTACATACTAATGTTTATGAATATCGCCTGCCCCATACTCTACCCATATATTGCATACCATCAGACTTAATTTCCCCTGTTACACGGGGACTTAACATATTAGGCCAAATGTGGAGGGTTACAGTCACAGTTAAAATGTTATTGTTATTCTAGTAATCGCAATACCTTCATTTTTATATGGTAAACTTTTAATGAGATAATCATGGTGAGATCTTGTAATCTATTCGTGGACAATATTGTCAATTAAATTAATAATATAGGGTAAGATTGTAGAAAAAGTACAATAAGTTTAACCGCCTCTTTGGTCTAGTGGTTCGCACCACCGGGTGTTGATCGGGAGGTCCGGGATCGATTCCCCATGGGGGCTTCTTAGCCCACCTGGCTAGCTACCACCGTCTTACCTAAATTTGTCGCCATCATAACAATGTTATAAGCATTGTTGTGTTCCGGCAATCAGAGTTAAGATAGCCAGTTCCTCAGTTGTCAAGGATAACAGGGGAAGCTCGCTTCCATCTTCGGCCTTATTGTCACTTACCATCAGGTGAGATGAAGGCCAAGAGCTTACCTGTCATATGTAAAAAAAAAGTATAGTAAAAAACACCTGAGACATCATCATGTTATGTACAGCTTTAACGTGCCGTGTAAGATTACTACAAGTGCTACTTAAGTAATGTCTGGAGGAGATCCGCGCGGTCGGCCACACGTGCGCGTGCGCATATTATGGAACAGTAGCGCTACTACCTGTTACAAGAGAATCATTGGTGTTACTCTTTTAGTTAATTATCTACTAAGGTTATTTTACAGTTAATTTATCAGCTCATATTTATTTCCTCCTATCATGTGGGGCTTAGGAAATGGCTGGAAAAAATTAGGAATGGAATAAATAAACCAGCAATGCTTTTTTACTTTATGAAAATAATATTTTCAATTATACCAAATAAGATTTGATTCTAAATGCAAATTTGGTATTATTATTTAGAATGTTTGTGTTTAGTGACAGTAGCTATTTTTATATTAAAAAAACTATAGAAATTTGAGGTATGGTGACCCAAAAATCATTCTGAAACAAATTCCATATTATACACAGTACAAGAGACTTCTTGACGTTTGTGTGACTTTTGAAAACGTCACTCAGGCTTAGTATTTACACAAAGGAGTTAATAGGAGCAACACTGGCGTGTGGGATGCGCCCGCGCACAATATTGGACATCAAATCGACGCGTTTACGTAAATATAGGTCGCTTTTATTATCTGCGAACCTCAATTGTGGCTATCACCCCTCCTATTCACAAACATGATTGATCTACAGCAGATTGACAGATTTTTTTTAAAACCACCCTACGGCACCAGCAAGCGAATATTAAAGGCAATTGTTGTTTAATTTTTATATTCGAAGGGAGCGTTTGGAGTGTTGTAATAATGTTTTGATAATAGCAGTATCCATTCAGCTCATGTTTCTTATTCAGGGTGCGTGGGACCGATTGCGCAGTACATTTTGAATTTAAAACCGCTTAATAAGACGGTTAGAGTTAAACACCTTGTCCGTGTTTAGTTTTGAATTTTTATTTAAGCAACGAATTGTTTGTGTTACTTGATTGTATTGAAGATAGTCAAATACATGTTATGAATCTCAAAAATTTTTGTAGTTAAATTAGAGGCAAGAAAAAAAAAGGAAAATAAATCTATAATCTATCCATTTTGATCTGAGACAAAAGGTAAACAAAGAATTTGTGGTTCTCAAACGTTTTATCCAATTCTGAGGCAAAAAAAATATGGGCAAAATTTTTTATAATAAAACTAGGAAAAGGCATAGCTTTAATTATATATTATACTAATATCGTCATTGAATATAAAATTATTCATTTGTGAACTGAAGTAATGTTTTTCGGTGTATTACGTAAAGAATATTTAAACACAAGCAATATTGCTATCATCCAAATGATACTAAATATTAATGGAAATAAAACAATGAGGTAATTCATAATTTTTTATCTTCATTTGGTAGTATCTTAAATGCATAAAAGTTTGAGAATACCATTAGTTTTGGGTCTTTTTTAATAGAAATATAAGCGCTACTTAAAAATATATAACATTGATGTAAAAATACCGAAAATTATTGAAAGTGACAAATATATATTTAATGGTAAGGTTGTAACGAGGCGCCTATTAGCTATATTAGCGACTCGTTGCTGTCATTGCGCTCTTCTCTGGCCATTTTTCTCTTGGTTTCCGTTTTTAAATTTGCTGTTTTTTTTATTTGTTTTGTTCTCGAAGTTCATTCTTACCAGAGTCAGCGTGTAGAGCGATTGACTCACTGCCAACAATTTAATATATTTATAAAGTGATGATCAGTTTTGATAAGCTTATACTAAAAGTTACAACAACCCACAAGATCAGTTCCTGATAAATAAAGTCTATAAGTCTCTTTAAGGCACTATTGTAAGTAGCCCTACTTTTTATAATATATTTAGTGTTAAATTTGAAATTGTTTTTGTGTTCTGTGTAATTAACCTTTTTTTAAATAATTGTTTCAGTTGTGCCTTAATTTCCATTATATAAATACCTAAGTGACGACCCAGTGCCTTTCATTATCCCCGGCTTCACCCCGTCACAAGGTCATAGCTTAAAAGAACTGTTTTTCTGATGCTCTTCTTCAACATTGACGTAGGTAACACTGAGATAAAGTTATTATTTGTACTTTAGAATCAGTAAGAATGGTAGAGATGCTTCGTTTTGCAAAAATCTGCTAAGTGTTACTTTTTTATTTACATTTTCATATGATACGTTGACCACCATTCTGAGCTGTATTTTAAATTAAGGACACTAGGGATATTAAACGCTGTCAATTATTAATACTGTTCCCAACAATCACATTACGAACAATTTCAGTTTCACTATAATCGCATTGAATCTGTCACTTATCGACGTCTATGAACAAAGGGGCAGCTTACTGGTATTTTTATTGATATTTTTTACTCGGACAATACCAATACTTACTACAATGTGCCCACTGATCCTCATTGAACGCCAATTACTGGACATTAAGTACCAGTGCTTTCATATTTGTATCAAATCAAAAGAAAAAAATTAACAAAAGACTTTGAAGGTCTATATTGTAATGGGAAGTTTTTGTGGTGTTTTATTCTTTGCGTTTGGACGTTGCTACAAAGGCTCGCTCAGAATAATCCCTGGCCAGTGATTGGATTTGTGATAGCGGTGAGGTCAAAAGGCGGTTTAGGAGTCGAAATATTTCGATTGCAAGAGTAAAAATTACGAAAAATTCTTGTGTGACTATTTTAATAGGGTTAATATAAAAAAAAATTAATAATTCATTTACATTATTTTGCTACGTAACTTTAAAGGAACATAGAGCAGGAATTTAAAAAAGTATAATGTATTGGTGTAGAATAGAGTATAAAACTCTTAACTTAGTTCGTTTATATAGTATCATAGGTTTTATTTTTGGCAAACTTTTTTAGGCAATCATTAAAAAGAAACTGTAAAAGTTATCTGTGGCAGTATACTAAAACGCACCGCGTCAAGGTGCGCTCATGGGCGCACGCGCCGATGCGCCCATTCACGCGCTAGTCACGCGCATTGTACCGCATGCATTATTGCGTTTTTGTGGCGCATCTTCAAACCATTGTTATTATTGTCCCGAATTTTTTTACTAATAAAAGATGTATGTTTTCACGCGTTAATACGGACGCTTTTATTGGCCTACTGAGCTAAATCAAATATTTTTTACCATGTAACAATTCGCGGAACAATCGTGATTGTCGGCGTATTTGAACATTATTTGATGTAGTGTTTTTGGTTAAATTTTGTTTTTTTTTATACAGCTTAAAATAAATACTCTTTGGTGGCATGGGAAGACCTATGTCAAGTAGGTTGAGTTTTTTTATACGATGTTAACTCTAATTTAATTCAGCGTATCAAGTTTATTAAAGTCACGGTCCTCTTAATTAAGTAATTCGTTAACTAGTACAAGACTCTCGTCTCAAGTAGGTATACCAATATGAATCAGCCTCCTTATTTTCAACGGTTAGAAAACAAATGAATTACAAAATCCCTATAGCTGTCACTTTCTATTTCAAAGAATCAGAGCGAGATGACACTTGGCTTTCTGACTCGAGTCCGTGAACCGATAGTTAAGAATAAGGCGGGTTGCTCTCGAGACGTCTCTTGAGAGTGGTCAGTACTGGTGAGTCAGTGGAGCCGCGCCGTCTGCGGAGCATGCGGGCTTCTAGGTCACACATCATGTAGCCATCATTGGTGATATTTTTTGGATAGTTAGTAGTTTTGATAAAAAAGGATAATTATATTTTTTTCGAAATATCTAACTTTATCTTGTTTCGTCCATGTAATAAAAATGTAACTGGTTCCCTATCCGTTTGCATAAAATTTTCAAGCATTATATGAATTGGCATAATGGAATCTACACTAACATAATTGATTGAAATAGCATAATTGATTGAATTGATAGCATAATTGATTTTGGCATAAAATTTTATGCATAATTATTTTCACATAATTACAAATGGCATAACCATCATAAGACATAATTAACTATTCGTATAAAATTTTAGAAACAATTATCAATAAAAAATATCGATTCCGGCGCTTAGCCGGCCGCTGCCGCGGCACGCTCTCTTGAGTGCACAGTTCTACTCCTCTTCGCTTCGCTCGTCGTCGTACCTAATCGACTTTACATTAAGCCGTAAACTATTATGCGGATATTATGGATAATTACATTAGTCTAAATTATATGCGAATAAATATTGTGCCAAAAGACAATTATGCTTAAGTTATATTATGCGAAACAACGTTATGCCAAAAAAGGATCCCAATGTAACTACATACTTACATACATATGATAACGCTGAGTAAATGATTAGGCTGAGGTGTTAACATTCACATTTCGCCTAATACGTTAAGTTCCATGTAACAGGCGGCGAGCTTGTTGACATGCACCGGGCACAATTTCAATCATGCCAAATAGTGGTCACAAGAAACTGTATTAGTTTTATTCAAATTCAGGCGCCTGTCCCTAGGTTTGCGTTACCTTTGTGTCCATAATCTGATATGTATAGCATGGTCACCGTACCCGTGATGCCGCTGTGTGACGTCCAACGTGTCATCATAGACAATAGGAGAAATGCTGCCTCGCCGAAGATAGTCTAATTGGCCTAAAAACCAGATGACCTCATCGACCTTAAGGTTGACCTTATTAGAGTAGATTTACTCTCTTGGCAGCTGATTTTCATTGTGAAGTCGATTTAGGACGTCAGTTTTATTATCATTTTGGATAAACATGAATTTAGCCATTAAATATTAGAGATAATATGCACAATTAGTCAATTTTGCACTGAAAGGAAATATAATTAATTTTATAATCAAATAATGTATTGCTGATGTAAATCCCGGTACGGGCAGATAATATTGAGATTAGTAAGTTTATAATTATATCTCGACTAAACAGTCGAGCCTAAAGTAAGCATGGATTATGTTAAGAGATCTAGGATAAGAGAATAAACGATAGGTGAATCATCTGCTATGTATGATCCTACCGGGACTCTAACTCGGGTCCTATACAGTGGCTACACTTTTGTTTAAAAACCAATGGCCACGGAGGTCGCCCTGAATTCACTAAACAATGATGAGTTTATGAATATTATAATATATTAACTATTTCTCAGTATATCAAAATTCAATACCTAATGAGTTGTCAAATCAACCAATCAGTTAGCTAATGCATTACTTACCATATTATAAAGCTTATTGTTGTGAACCACAGCGTCTCGTGTTACAAGAGCGGCGCGCGCGCAACCACAAAATATTGTGATAATCCACCGTTCATCCATTGTCACTCAATGACTCTGGAAAAAATATAAAACGACCATCCCTAGAGATAACTCTGGCACGCATACTTCCTCCCTACTTCCCATAATCTATTCCAATTAACTGACAGCCCCATATTGTGATATTAACACAATGCAGTACTCCCCTTACTGTAACCTTACTTTTGTTGAACTAATATGGTCTTTAAATTGAACACTTTAAAGTTACATTTAAAATTGGATTGAATGGTCTTGGTTGTATACATTTTTGATTTTGATAAGCAGATCTCATTGAGTGTGCTTTACGGCTTAGGTCGCTAGTAAGTGGGCAGGATTTTAAATATTCGTCTTTTATTTAATTCTATAGCAAAAGAAATGTAATAAATGTATCAAATTTCGTTTGGCTATTGGGTATTACTACGAAATATTTTGAGTGTCTTTTGTTCTATTTTGTTTTTGTAAGTAGTACCCGTAACGTCTTTTTTGTTACTCAGGTACTAATGTGAAATTTTTTCCTGGAATTAACTCGCGTTTCCTTTTAGATTTTATATTTTAATTTGATCTCGTTTAAAGTGGCCGTGGTCTCAACCCTTAACCCCTGGTCTGACACTAATCCTTTTTTGGACGAGACTCAACTGATTTTTTACTGTGTCTACAAACGTATCAGGTGATGAGTTAATAAAACGTTTATGTATTTATTTAACAGTTTATTGTACACAGAACAATTATACAGAAAACATAAAGTAAAAGTTGTATAATTGCAAAATAATATACTACAAAAAAAAATGTCTGTGTCTCATAAATGGAGCATTACCGTTTTAATTTCCTAACATTGTTTGTATATTTTTTAATGGAACTGTATGTCTATTAGTTTTAACAACTCGTAAATATAAATGTATATGACTATTTGTTGTCCTCAATAAATAAATAAAAATAACAACAAAATTGCAATAACAATAGGAATAGTAAGTCTTGTCGACCTATATCAATAATTATCAGTAGGGAGGCTAAGTTCTCGCTGGCTTATCTGACAGATAGCCGGGTACCCCTCGCCCCCAGTAAAGCTATTAACTGTGATATAATCACCATTGTCTTTCGCCTTTCCCACAATCAGCTAAATTAGGGGACAATCGCTACTGATACATCAACTTCGTCTTGTGACGAATGGAGTGGCGTGGGGTTATTGTATTAACTTGTGATTTTATGTGCAAAGGAAAAGAGACAGCAACAATTTGTGTAGGTATATGCACGATTTTTAAAAAATATACTTTCCTATCACTCAGTTGCACAAAGATTTGTTAATGAGACATTAAAACTTTAAAGTTCATTAAAGTTAAAGTTGTTACACAAAATAGTTCTAGCTTATGTCTCTTTAGCATTGACAGGGTGCTAATGTCGTTTTGTGCAACGTAAAACTACGCTAAGGTGTTCTTTTGACACTTCAATAAATAAATTTAATGGAGCATTAGAGATAATGCTGACATTAAATTTTAAAGGTCGTTTCTGCAACTGGGTGTATATCTTGTGATTTATTTAAGTACAGAAGCTATACATATAATAAAACTGTAGAGGTCGAATGTCTGTACATAGAAAAAAAATGCTTAAAACCAAGCCAGGGGATGTAAAAAGAGGGAAAATACCAAAAAATCATGTTAGCCAACATCTTAGATTATTTTTATTCCGGAAAATTAAAGGGTTCCCGTGGGATAGTCAAAAAATCAGTAATCGCGGACGAAGTCGCGGGCAACAGCGCTTACTAATAAAAAATATTTTAAATAACAATTTAGACTTTTAGTACAATCGTTAGAATTTTTATTGACATTTATGTAACTCTTTACTCACATATTTAGTACACATTTAATAACATATTGTCTGAGAGCGAAAGTAGTTGAATAAAGATCAAAAAAATTTGGTATTTTGGCGAATAGTGGGAACTGATTGACGCTCTTTATACCTTTAGGTTTCACAAAATTTGTCCGTCCACATTTTGGTAAAATAAAAGTTAATAGAACATTGGTGGGACCGCGAAAGAATTTGTAATGCAAATTATATTGCTAGTAATTTTACTGAAAAATTACGCAGCTGTCAACAATTGCTACCATTAGTGAAGAGCAGTAACATTGTTATGCCTACGGTTGCCATTGCGAAACCACAAAGACAATCTATTGTAACGACTAGAGCAGCTGAGACTCGAAGGATTTCAATAATTTCCTGAAACTCATCACGGTTTCATTACACCACAAATTATTTTTGATAGTGTAGCTATGTATCGCGTGTGATGCCAAGAAGTGAGATGAAACTGTCAAATTTCTTCAGTAAATAAACTAAAGTCGTTAGGCATCATGGAGCTCGGTGGCGTAGTGGTTAGATCGAAAACAAAGCTTCCTTCGCCATGATCAGGCCGTGGTTGGGTGACCAAAACTTTGTGATCTCGAGCTCCTCCGTGCTTATACATCCGTTGGTCCCGGTCGCTATTGCGACGGTTTGTTCAGCACTAATCAAACTGTAAATTAATACTGTTCATCTTTTTGTTATGTTGTATTGTGTGATTATGGTGAGACAATACATTATTATTATTATCCAACCCGCATTTGACCAGCTTGGTGGTGTTACGGCCCATACTCGTCATGTGTTTCTCCATGAGGAAGGCCTGTGCCCAGCAGTGGGACGTATATATAGGCTGAGGACGGACGGACGTTAGGCTTAAACTGGAAAAATTATTGCGATTGACAGTTTTATTTGTTTAGTCAGCGTTCTTATCTTAGCAGATATATATCTGGTTTATATCTCGTTCACCTGTCAAAGAAGGTATTATGGAATTTGACAATTGGGCGCGATAAAAACGTGATAAATGTCATATCGCGCTGCTACGACTGTACAGTCGAAATAAATAACAAATGAAAATACATGTAATTAAAATTTGCCTAACGCGATATTTTAAATAGAGGTGTTGAATTTTTTTTATTCTTTTATCCGGGAACACCCACTAAACGAAGATAACTAAAAATATAATATGTTATTATTTTGTTATTTTACTGAGATTGCATAGTTAGTACCTAGTACCCCATTGGAAATTAAACTGCACAGGTTATAAAGTCCTTTCCCACACCGACCGCAATCGATTCCAAAATTACGGATATCGATAACATCGCCAATTCGATAATTATTCGCATCGATACTATTATAGTTAATGAGTGACGTTCTCAGGAACCGCAGGAGGTATAGGGTGGCGTATCTCGTGCGAGATCAGTTTGGCTGCTGCAGTCTTGTACTGCATTGTTTACCCTAGTTATGGTTTTATTGTGTCCCTTTTTAATTGTTATTGTTAGAATTTCTTGTAAAAGCTCCTTGAGATGTATACTATTGGTAATAGTTTAAATATTTATCGATAAGTAGTTTATATATGATTACGCAACATTGATTTGAAGACCGATAA
This sequence comes from Parapoynx stratiotata, assembly GCA_910589355.1. Lineage (NCBI taxonomy): Eukaryota > Metazoa > Arthropoda > Insecta > Lepidoptera > Crambidae > Parapoynx > Parapoynx stratiotata. The sequence goes on from OU342461.1 coordinate 12,251,506, forward strand.
TAGCTTTTGTCTACTATGTACCTTACATTGTGGAACACCTTTTGACGGGGACAAAAGGTATTCAACAATATTATTATAACGTACAAGTTTTTCTAAATAGAGAAACATGAAAGTATGAGGAGCTCGGTGGTGGTGGTTGTAGTTCGTTTTGGACTTCGATCTCGAAAATAAAGCTTGTGATAAAATGAACTTTGTGATCTCGAACTCTTCCGTGCTTCGGAAAGGAACTTCAAGCCGTTGGTCCGGTATTGTAACAGTTTTACCCACCAACCCGCATTGGGCCAGCGTGGAGGTGTTACGACCTATGCTCCTCATGTGTTTCTCCATGGCCGGTGCCCAGCAGTGGGACGTATATAGGCTGAGGACGGACATTTTATCTCGCCGGAATGGGTAGGCGTGGGTAAATGGTATAGACACCTACAATTTCGCCTGACATGTTAAGCTGCATTGTTTTTTTAATATTGAAACCGTTCACCGACCTCCTGAAAATCTCTCCTAACCTCTTAAATAAAAAAAAACATATTTGAGGTAACATTGAAGCTTTCGGAAATAAGTATTGAAGATTTTCTATGGTTCGGTATTTGGTTTTATCTTAATCCCAATAATGATCTCCATTACGGTACTAAATGGGGCCAAGGATTTGGCAAAGCCAACTAGAATTACTGCGACTATTAGTTTCGATCACCTGATAACAGGGGGCGGTGGTATGGAGATCGGCGTTTGAATTTCTTTTATAGCATTGCTGTTTACAGCTTAAAACTAGTAAAATCGAGATCTTGTAAAAGCTAGGATAAATGGAGAACGATAATGAACTTGCGTTAGCTATTTTATGAAAAAGGGTTTCTTTAAAAAATCTCGGAGTTTGCAGGAAGGAGGACAATTCTTTTCGTATTACTATTGAGAATTTTGAGTTGAATTATACTAACTTCTAACCTTTGTCTACTTTGTCTACAAGTTCGAAATTGTAGAATTTTGAAGTAGTGGAAATCGTCGATAATTAGCGCCTAACCCAGGCTTTGCCCCTATATTGGCCCTGGGTTAGACGCTAACTCTCAATGGTGCAAGTGGGGCTTACCAAATTGTTGAAACTTGTTTCTTTGAAACAAACCACATCGCTTATATAATTAAATTATGCTTACTATACATGATAAAAAAGGTTTAAACATCTTTCGCCATACCTAAATAGCAGCAAAACGATATGATATTTTTATCACGCCCAATTTTCAAATTCCATCGTATTTTGACAGTTGAACGTGATAAAAACCCGATATTTAATATTTCATTATATTATATATCAAGCGTTCATGCTAAGATGGCTGGTTTGGATTGTTATCAAAGTTTTGTCCTCTTTTTGTTATGGCTCGCGCATTATCTGCCTACAACCAAATCAGTATGTGCTACCGCGCCGGCGCACGTAGCGCAGGTGGCCGACACACGATACCCTATTGATCGAGCGCATCTCCGCGCTTGTATCCGATCAAAAGAATTCCAGACAACGCACTCTTCGCCACTAATTACGTGTGGTCATAGAATTGAGGTGGTGGAGTCTATATTTGTCGGTACAAATGCATTGCATCTGAGATGAATTCTCTTAATTATTTTTTAAGTTATTATCAGTTCGTATTGTCATTGTCAGCGCACATTCGCCCACGTCTCACTCCTATATTTTTTCTGTTTTGTAAACTATAGACTAAAAACCAGTCAACTTTTGCGGTTGGAACATTTTTAGATTCAACTGATTGTGAGATGAATCTTAATATTATGTTATCTTTAAATATTATAAAAATATTTGATACTCCATTCATACGATAAATATTTGATAGGATAAATTTCAAGACTAGCTCATAGAATTTTAATTATTGTTAGGTGTAACAATTTTTTACTTGTTTAAAGTTAGTATAAAAGAGTTATAAATTCAAAACCAATAGAGTAAATAATACTTGTTTATTATTTATTGACTTTATTACGAAAATTTAAAGTGGTATATCTATTCTTCACAGCGTACACTCTGAGAAACTTTTTTCAGTGAAAATATTTAATTCAATAGATTGCATAAAGTGGTATATCTATTCTGCGCAGCGTACAATCTGTGACCACTGACTCATCGTACGTACGCGCACAAAACGGGAGCGCTTTTTAAATAAAATGAAAAGCGTTTTGTGAGGTATTGCTCGGCCCGTCGCGCATGTGCGCCTACACAATGGCACTTCTGCAATGTTTTGCAATGATTTGCTTTATTTATGCCCGTCGCGTAATTGAATAGTTTTGTTTAATCATGTAGATTAAGCTGTGTGGTAGCGGCTCATTAAAAGAATACTACCAAGCCATCTCATCCCTTGGGTGTCGTAAAAGGCAACGAATGCACTTAGAACTGCACAAACATCCAATAGCTTATAGCGGCGACGGGCTCAGCGCTTGTCACGCTGAGTACAGTCACTGCTTGGTGAAGCGCCGACTATGGCAATAAACTGCTTTTGCCTAGTGCCTGACTAACCCCTAGGGGATAATAGTCGTGATTATATGTATGTATGTAGATTAAGAATTGTCAGGTGGTCAGGGTGGTACTTTGTAGTGGTATTCCCAAATACAAAACATCATTATTTTCACCTCATTACTTTTCCAATTTCTCTCTAGCATTATAGTTTCCGCTTGTGAGCACTCTGTGTGATATTTCGAATGTTGTGTAACATAGTTATCGTATGTTGGGTTTTTTTTATGTAGACAAACGCCTGTTTGTTAATGACTGGATAGGCAATCCAAATAGAGAGTAAGGAAAAGTTACTAAAAATATGATCAATGCACCTCTATTTTCAAATCGTGTTTGTAATTTTTTGTTGTATAAGTAGTCAATTATGCGATGAAAAATTATTCAATTCTGTTATATTTCTTAAAACTTACCAGTGCATTTCCTTAATGTTTTCAACATTACTGTAATATCTTTAATACAAGCAATTTTCATATGTAAGTACCTACATATCAGTTTCCGGGTTATTCTGTCAATATAATTACAAGCATTACCAGGTTTATACACAACACCTTTTACCCGTATCGTTAGCAGGCAAATCTATCGTTTGCTTCTTACAGACCAAACGTTGTATTTTCATTTTGTCATTAGTAATTAATGCCTAGATTATGAAGAAGGGGGCATAGGGGCTCGCAATTTTCGCGGCAGCTGCTTTGTATCTCTGCAAAAAGTTTTCAAGAAAGCCACCTGCGCACGATTCTATATGTCTCTTAGGATTGCAATCTGCGTTAGAATTAATCGGTGTCGTGACTTGTTATGATTTTATGGTGTTCAGGAGACGATTATTTTTCGTTAGAGCTGTTTTAAATATAAGCGTATTATTACAGCAATTTGTCCTAGAAATTTTAACTGGTGTAATTGCTATTAGATTTCCCATTAGGGTTTATGGTATTGGTATTATTATTATTGTGTCTATGAAGTCTTATGGATGCGGTGTCTTCTTAAATAACAAGGTTTTTATTGAAAACCCATTAGATAAAGCTTGCCTAAAATCAAAAAAATATTAGTTCTGTTTTAAATTAAAAGTTCAGCCAATGACTCATAACCTCATAAAGGTGCATATGAATCTAAATATACTCGTACATATCCATGTGTTTAGAGATATCTGAATGGTAGTAAGCAGTGATCGAATCCTATAAAAACTTGCAATACTGTCGTCCGTGAAACTCACGCTGTGTCAAACTTATATCCGTATTCCAGAATCAATTTCAAGTGTAAGTGCCGCAGAGATCTGAACACTATACTAATATTATAAATGCGAATGTAACTCTGTCTGTCTGTCTAGTTTTCACGTCAAAACTACTGGTACTTGGTACTCAGATAGTCTAGAGCCTGAGGACATAGGCTACTTTTTATCCCGATATTTTCATGGGAACGGGTACCGCGCGGGTGTAACCGTGGTTCAATATCAATATCTGCTCGACCAAATATTCCGTCAAACTGTAATTTCATTTCGAATCCCTTTTCTCGGTATTGTAAAATAATGACACGACAACAGAGATTTATCATCAAGACAACAACTAATCAGATGACACTGATAAGAAATGTTATTTTCATTATTTTAATAATTAGAGGTGTAAGTTCAACTTTGCTAATAAGAGGTAGGAATGTAATGTTGAGCATTTTATAAAAACAAATACAGTGTTAACAAACACATTTTGTAAACTTTTATCGGCATTAAATCAATAGCCGCGTCTCTTACAATATTAAGAAAGCATTTAAGTATATTTTCATTATAAATAACTGCAAAAATAAATATGTAAATTTGGGATGAATTAATCTTCATTGGTACCATTTTAAATGCAATTTTACAATGTTATGAACATAATTTTCATTAAAAAAATATGCAAATCAAGCGTGCAGTTCTCGTAGTGAAATCTAGTTTTATGACATTATGCAATTCCAATTTATAGTGGATGAAGTAAAGTAATAACTAGTCACCGTCCTCTATAATTCATAACTTGTTTTCAGTTCAAACAGTTGATTTAACCTCAGTTAAATCACTCATGTCGTAGTAACACGTAGTCAATTTATTTAATGAGATAAACGCAGTGTCCTGTTCTCTTTACGGAGTGGTAATTATCACATCGGTGGCCATTATGTAATGTATGGAGACTAATAAAATCGCTACAAACAGGTTTGTCTAGTGGACTATTTGTATTTAAGGATGGCGCTGGTAAGTCTTGATATTTTATATAAACAATTTAATTTTACATCTATTGAAACAAAAGAAGAGGAGAAGAAGCCAGGTTAAAAGTACCCGAAATCGCCAAGCATGAATGGGGACTATAATGAGAGTTGATGAAGCGAAAGAAATATGCAGGGATCGTAGCAAGTGGAAGGATGTAATCTCTGCCTACCCCTCTGGGAAAAATGTATGTATGTATGTGTATGTATGTATGTGAAACAAAAGTTGCGCCGCCGTGTCGTGGAGGATGTTGTGAACAATTTTTACTAGTTTTGTAGTTACTTTTTTTATAGCTTTGTCTATTGGCTTTATGTATTTTTATATCTTATTTTGTCTCCATTTTTATTACGATTTTGGATCGTTTATGTGATGCAAATATAAGTGATCAAGTTTTCTCGTTGTTTTCATTGCAATGAGCACCAACACCGTTTCGTCCCGTGTGAATGAATGAATGAATGAATGAAACATGAAACAAAAAATGCACTATATCCAGTGCATTTTTTGTTTCATGTTTCATATGATTTTATTTACAGTACGTATACATAGTCCCAATGCTGGGCACAGGTCTTCCTTATGGAGTGTGGGCTACAACACCATCAAGCTGGTTGGTAGAAATAGATTGTAAAAGCGACTCGGACTAACGGCTTATCGTGCCTTCCGCAGCACGAAGAGTTCGAGATCACAAAGGTTCGGTCACCCATCAAGGCCTGACTATGGCGAAGGTAGCTTTGTTTTCGATATCGAAAGCCAAAGCGTAACCACCACTCCACCGAGCTTCTCCCCTACATGTTTGGTCGTCTTGGAATGTCGTCATCGAAGATTTTGCGAGGATCCAATAACAATCAATTTACTGACTTGAGCAACTAGCCATGACACTCGTCACTTTGGTACCACTAAAGTAGCGCGGGAGCGGGGTCTTCTGTATGTGAGTGTACAAAATCGCGTCCACGCTTCTCTCCGCGGCAAAATCGTTGCGCGTCCGCAACGTATTCGCCACGCAGCCGCGACGTCTTCGCCACGCAGCCGCGACGTCTTCGCCTCGCATACGTGGCGTGTTCACTGGGTGGCCACTCCGCTTTGAAAACGCTTGTAACCCGCCAGTGTGGCATAGCCCTAAAGGCTTCCATGCATGACAGTACCTTCCTGACACTCCAACTGACAACCCTGTCAATACCCACGTGGGGGCAGTCTGGCACCTGTTTGCTAAATATACCAAGAGCAATCAGCTCGCGCATCTGCCCCGATAGATTATTACGCAATAACGCCATGCTAATGAACTGCGTAGCCAGATGTGCGGAGCTTTGAACTGGTTATGATTTTTATAGAGCCTAAAGCCGGGACTAGTTTATATGCGAGGCAAAAAAGATTTGTTTTTATGCGATGGGTGTGGGGGATTTTCTTTAATGGTATTGAAATTATAGGACGCGACTTCGGAGTGTTAAAATGTTATCCGCCGCAGATTTTTGATGAAAATGTATAGCATACTCTGAATATCGCTCGGCTTTAAGCCCCAGGGAATACTTTTCGTCCCTAGGGAGTAAATTTTTTAAACAAGTCCCAGAAATTATATCTCAATGATTTTTTTTTGTTAGAATGTAGGTATTAGAATCCGTTATATAGATACATTAGAGTTACACACTGGCCCAGGGCAGGTTTACTGCCTTCCACTTCGGGGATAGAGGCGTGATGATGTTTTTTGTAAACGTTACATATACATATGCTTCCCTCGTCTTTTATGCTTCTGTTTGGAATCATCGAAAACCACTTTCCTTTTTTTTTATTATTAAAATATTATCGCTTCATATGAACGTTTAGCTTTATGAACAACACTAAAACTAAGCTTAAGCTAACATTGGAACTGGAAAATTACTCGTTTATGTTTATAGTTTTGTAGGTTTAATATTTAATCTGTACTTAATATTATTATAATAAAAGTTACAACAACTTAAACCACGTTAATGTGGTTATATTGATAATAAAATAATATAATTAAATAAATAAATAAATTAAATAAATAAATAATATAATTAATTTACATAAAAAAAGAACCATGTTTATTACTGCAAGAATGTGAAAATAAAACAGATAAGTGCGCATCTTATCCATTTTATGGTTATGGGCCATACATTTATAATGAAAGTTTCTGAAATAAAGAACTTTATGAATTATAATACAGTAATAAAGTTCTAAAGGAACCTAACTCTAGTGGTTGTACAAACCTACATACCTATGCCTGCGTCACAGTGCTTTCCGAATGGCAAGTGACATACTTTCCGAATCATATTGAACCGACAGTTATGAAAAAGCTGACTTTCTCACACTGAAACAATATCAGAAACTTTTGATCGGTGAAAAGTGGGATTTATACTGTGCAATAGGTATAAGTAGTTTTTGGGGTGTTAGTTTTTGGAAACATACAGAAGTGAGTGACAAAATACAAAAAGGTGATAATTTTGCAGATATTTTTCTAATAATGAAAAACCTGTATTTTTATAAAGATCCAGATAAATTCAGACCATTTCGCCTGATGACGAAAAAAAATCTGGGTAAAAAAATTCTTTCAAGGCTCCAATTACTGGTGCGGTACGGAAAAAACCTAAAACTAATTTCTAAAGATATTATCAATAATATTCTCCTACCTACCTCACCTACCTCCTACGTCAAACAATATATTTTCTAGAGATGAATATATTATCAACAATATTTCTTTTGCCTTTTGACACCACCGGGTGTAGATCGGGAGGTCTGGGGTTCCCCACGGGGGCAAGAGTTTTTCTGCTCGGTTTGGTTGGTGGTAGGGCTTCCAAGCCCGCCTGGCTAGCTAACCACCGTCTCACCCAAATTTGTCGCTATAATAACAATGTTTTCAGCATTGTTGTGTTCCGGCAATCGGAGGTAAGATACCCAGTGCCTCAGATGTTGAGGATTACAGGTGAAGCTCGCTTCCACCTTCGGCCTTATCGTCACTTACCATCAGGTGACATGAAGGCCAAGAGCTTACCTGTCATATGTAAAAAAAAATCTCCTGCCTACCTCACTGAATATATTGTCTGAAGATATATTTGCAAAGTTAAGTCTAAGAGAATTGTTATAAATAGTTCTAATGAAGCAATTAAATTGTTATCTCAATTACACAGAAACAATTACACAGAAAAAGCTGCAACATACTATTATAGTACTTACCCTAATGCCCTATATTGGCGTGTTCTCCGAACAAACATTTTGTGTCGATCGACGTATATTAAAGATATAGCAATTCATGAAGTCGATTAAATCATCGATTATAGACTTTATCTCAAGGCGTTAAGAGCGACAACAACTAATACATGCAATTACTTACAATTTGCAGGAGAAATGTGTTCATTCGAGTACGCTTTATACATTTTTAGGGATACACAGAATAGAGCAAATAAATCGTCTTTACATGTTAATAAAACAAAATCAAGAAATAAATTTATATTTGCTATATTTAAATTTACTGTTAGATTTAGGTTTTTTTTTTGGTTTTCGCGAGGAGATAAGCTGTTTTTGTTGTTTAGTTTTCCTTTATTTAATTTATTAGTTTTAGAATATTCTTAAAAAATAATTACCACCTATAAAAATAGACCAAATTTTTGAGCTCAGAAATAAATTGGGAGTTATTTAAATGGGTAGCAAAATATTTTGGTCAGCAAAAAAAATATACGATTGGTCAGCTAAAATAATTGATTGGACAGAAAATTATGGATGGGCAGAAAATATTTCTAAATTCGTCAGCAAAATAACTAATTAGGCAACTTATAGGAAGCAAATATTTTCTCTGCTGCCGAATTGTATAACATTGCTGCCCAAATAGTTTTTTTGCTGCCCAAATAATTAATTTTTCGCCCTAAAAATCATATTTATTGCTGCAAAATATTTGTTTGCTGCCTAAATTAATTTTCGGCAGACTTTTTTTGCTGACCAAATAATTAAAAAGCTGCCCAATTAATCTCAAATAAATTCTCTGCTCTATGGTATGTCATTGCCTCGAATCAAAGAAAATTTTCACTATTGAACGGTGAATGGATGACCAAACTCAGTAATTTTGAGGTACTCCGTGCTTTAGAAAGTACTCTATACTTTTGAATAGCTCTCTACCAGTGAGGTGAACTATTGCATATGGTTAATACCTTCCTACTCCTTATGCGTTTTTTTATTTCTTGTACCCAAGTGTAATTCTGTGATTCCAGGTAATTCCGTAGTCTAAAATCTGATGAAATTAGGGCCAAAAATTAGAATAGGTCTGAAAAAAATAAGAAGAAATTGTACGGAACACTGTCTCTTCTGGCTATGGAACAACGAAATAAATCCATAAGTGCTAGTCTTAATGATACTTATTACACACATGCGTGTATAATCAGCTTCAAATAAACACATTTTAGTATTACACTTGCATAGTTAAACAATGTTGGGTGGTCGAAAACAAATCGTGACGGAGCTATTAAATGAGCAATTTTTTCTATTAGCAAATATTATTAATTTTACACTCTCATAACAGAGGCAGGTGTTCTGACTATTGACTACAAATATAGTAATTACTTGCAAGCTATAGATTTTCTTAATATAGGATTGAGCATAATTTATGCTAGGGTATTTCTCGGTTGAATATAAAATATTATTGCTGCTGAATGTATAAGATATGTTGCTAGCGCATTTGTTTATTTATCTTTTAAATTTCGATTTTTTTTGTATTTCTGAACCTCATATTAAATACGGTAGAGTATAACACACAGTCATATTATTACCACGCCTATATCCCCAAAGGGGTAAGTGGAGATACATTACACATCCACATTTTGCCCGTAATTTCAAGACTTTGAAAGTCAATAACGAATTGCAAAACTAAAGTACCGAGTAATGCAAAACATAATTCCAACTGGGGTCAATTCTCATTTTTCGAGATGTAGTTTCGAATAGAGATAAATTTCATCGAATTTTTTTCGAGTGGTAATCCAAATAGGCTATTCTGGACATCTTGAACTCGCCGCCGAAAGCCGCTCGAATTGCTTCGAGTGGTCGACAGTAGTCGAGATGTACTATTTCGACTTTGAAAAACGCGCGAAACATCAAATTATTTAAGTAAAATTTGTCAATTAGGTGCAATTAGCGGAGAAATTACGGTAGATGGACTAATTAATAAAAAAATTTGTCGTGGAAGTGGTTGAAAATACTGAAATTGTCGCAGAAAACCCGCCAGTTAGGAGAATGGGACGGGCATTACCAATACGAAGAGGAAATAAAAAATTTGATCGGACAAAAACCCCATACGCTATTTAATGGATTTATTGCTCCGGTTATCGTCATTGATACGTTACGTTCCATACAAAACAAGATTTAAGAAGTTTAATTTTGATCGTAACATCAAAATTAAACTTCTTTTTCTTTTTCGATACTTGATTACTTGACGACATTTGTTCTCCAGTATTGGATGTTTTTACAAATTTATATTGGGTCCTTACCTATGAAATTGGTGTTTTTTTTCTCTCTTAGTATTTTGTCTGTAACTATTAAGATTCAGAGTATTCCTAAAAAATAATTACCTTGTCTAAAAATAGACTATATTTTTGAGCTCTTTTGATTTGATTTGATAATTTGTTGTAAGTTTAATTGTGTTAAAATTGGACACAGAGACAACTCTATTTAAGTGCCTCCCGAATAAATCATTTTATTTGTATTTACTTAAAAACGATAAATAATTTTTATGAAGTGTGATATTACACACATTACTAAAGCTTGTCTAATGATAGATGCCAAATATCTTTGGATTTGTCGTTGTGAAGAAAACTGAAAAAAAATTAGTATGGAAAATGCAGAATTCCCCAAAATCTCCACACAAAACACCAATTTCATAGGTAAGGACCTAATATATATTCAGGATATTTATCTATTAAATATATTTATTCGTCACCTAGAGTCCGTAACACAAGCAGCATTAGTTGCTTAAAATGGGGCTAGTTGATAGGTTGTTGATGTTTAAAGATATTTATTATTTATACATATTACTAAAATTTACTTCATTAATTAAAAAAAAAAGTTCAATACATCTAAAACCCTTTAAAATAATTATATTTATAGTTAATAATTGCAACCGGTTAAAACTGGATGACATGTGTGAAACGGAACGCATCCCAAGGGATTACGTAAAGGAATGGCAATATTTATCACGAAAAATCACGATCTCTATTAGCGATCTCGACTAGCGCTGAGAATAGGAAATTTATGAACACACACAGTCGATCATAGAGATTTTATAATCAAAAAAGAGATCGAAATTCAAACTCGATGCGAGATTACGAAAAATGAGAATTGGCCTCCAGGATGTAACCAATACAGAGTATAAAGCAAGGGTTATTCGAAAATATTAATAAGATTAATTAATCATACAACTCTCATTATTTGGCGTTGCCAGTAATTTCCCAAAAACCGTTGCCCACTTCTAATCCGGTAATATTTTAAATCGGTATACATGAGAATTTATTTGTGTTCGCATTAAGTTCCCGTCGGCGCGTGCCGTTAATTGCGCACCCGCATGCGCTGATTGGCGCAGGACTTGGCTCCGTAACACTTTCTAACGCCCCAACGCGATTATTAACTATTTAAAGAATACTCAGCTTTCATTGGTAGCTTGTCAGTGACGAATAACTTTAGAATCACGAGTATCGCTACTTCAAGGGGATGGAGTAGTATTTACGTGTCATCAATGTATTGAAATTTTATTTTCTAGAAGTGATAAGGTACTTAAGGCTCTTTTTAAGTGCCTCCCGAATACATCATTTTATTTGCATTCACTTAAAAACGATAAATAATTTTTATGTATATATTATATTACACATATTACTAAAGCTTGTCTAATGATACATGCCAAATATTATTATCTCTGGATTTGTGGTTTTGAAGAAAACTGATAAAATGTTAGTATGGAAAATGCAGAATTTCCCAAAATCTCCATACAAAGCAGAAATTTCATAGGTAAGGACCTAATATCTGTTCTATGGACCAGCAGTAGGCCTAGCTATCACCAGATCTTAAGCATGCCACTGCATGGAACAACACATCAGAAGTATGGGTGGGTAGAAACGGTAGCAATAGCGACTTTAAATAATTATTATAAGTACCAACCTACTTATAATAATTTAATTTACAGGCTCTTAGGACTTGAAACAATTCAGACGAAATGTTGACGTTAACACCTTTGCCTAACCCTTAGGGGATAGTGGCGTTAAAATAATATTTCATTTAAATTAACTTTTTGTAATTCTTTCAATATTAATGTTATTTCTTTCAATAATAAATCTTCTGACTTGCAGTGCAGTATTAGTGGCAAAAGGTGTTCGATTGTCCCCTCGGCCCAGGTGGTATGTCGCCCGCCACGAGTCACAACACGGTAATCTTCGACGATCCTACTTGGGACTGACGCATTTGATCTTTGATCCACGCTCCATTAGTAAGGTGTAAGCGATTGAATATTTTTTTATTGTTTAATACAGTCGGTAAACAAGCTGACAGCCCACCTGATAGTTAAGGCTCCTGTCGCTTAGAATTTATGTGATAACTACAAATGGAGTCATTAAGCATTTGTAAATTACAGGCATCACAGTGTTATGCCAACCATTGCCATGAAAATACATAATATCAGTACATAATAGGTTGGGGAAAAAGTTTCTTCGCATTTTTTAAGAAAATTCAAAACATTTTTTAATATAGTTTATTTACATTTAACTAAAGTATGTAGGTACCATTTTGTTCGATAACTTTTTGCCATCTTGTAGGTAGGGACATGATCCCATTGCTATAGAAATTTTGGGACTTCTGGTCAAAATACCGCGACAAGTGGTTTTGGCAGTCCTCTCGTGATGTTAACCTGACACTGCCTAAAGAATTCTGAAGAGACCGAAACAGGTGGAAATCTGAAGGTGCAATGTCAGGACTATACGGCGGATGCATTAACACCTCCCAGCCAAACTCTCTTAATTTTTGCTGAGTGGCTAAAGATGTGTGAGGTCTAGCGTTATCATGATGAAAAACCACACCCCTTCTGTTGATTAATTCCGGCCGCTTTCTCTCAACTTCTTGCTTTAATCTCATCAGTTGTTCGCAGTAGAGTTCAGAATCGATGGTCCTGCCTGGTGGTAACAGCTCATAATGAATAATGCCCTTCCAATCCCACCACACACACAGCATCACCTTGTTGCGAGTTAACCCGGGTTTCGCCACAGTCTGTGAAGCCTGACCGGCCTTTGACCACGACCTTTTTCGCACGTTCTTGTCGTACGTGATCCACTTTTCATCACCAGTTATCAGCTTCTTCAAAAATGGTTCGGTTTCATTACGTCGTAATAAAGAATCACAAATGAGTACACGGTTCATTAGATTTCTTTCAGTGAGCTCGTGAGGTACCCAAATGTCGAGCTTTTTTGTGTACCCAGTTTTTTTCAAATGCGCCAAAACTGTTTTGTGGTCAATTCCCAGTTCTTCAGCTACGTCGTAACTACTGACATGCCGATCTTGCTCCACTTTTTCAAAAATGGCATCCATTTTATCTGTAATAGGGTGACCAGAGCGACGTGCATCTTTGACATCAAAATTTCTGGATTGAAAACGCTTAAACCAAATTTGTGCTACTCTCACAGACACTGCACTAGGTCCATAAACATCGCAAATTTTTTTCGCGGCTTGCGTTGCATTTTTACCTTTTTTGTAGTAAAATTTTAAAATGTATCGAATTTCTTCATTAGGTTCACTCATCTTGGCGGTACGAAAAACAAATGAAAATCACACATTTTCCTAATTTGAATTTGGAATTATGTTCTTTAAAATTTAAACTTTCAATGATACCAAAACCAGCCAGATACAAATAGTATAGCCAAAGAGATTTTATTACAAGTTTATACATACTATAATGCGAAAAGACTTTTTCCCCAACCTAATATATCATACACGGCAATGAATGTGGGCGTTTAATACCTCTGCCTACCCCTTCGGGGAAATTTTGAGTTATGTTAAACACGGCAATATAGAGCAGTGAAATTACTCAATTCCGAAAGCCTAATGATGCAACCAACATCAAGATCAACCAAAAAGATTTTATTCATTTATGGCTCCAGAATGAAATATTTTTTAGATACTGGTTTACTTTTAATTATGAATATCACTAGGAGGATTTTTGAATTATCGAGTTTTTGATAACAATTTTAGAATTCCTGACACACAGAGCTACAAAACTCAACGTACGGTCAATTTATTTTAGTCTAGAACTTGTTAACCTGTACCACAACAAACTTATGAGCCTCTTTCACTTTTAACTAAATAACAAAAGGTGGCAGTGTGGTTTTAGCAAATGTAGTGCATTAGCTAACTATAATAGTTTGAGCAGTTTTTGTGAAACATTTCTTAGAACCGTAGACGACTAATGGCTGTGGTTAGTAGATCATAAACTTGCACCTTTCGATCTTCTTAAACCATTCCATTGTCTAGTTTTATGGGATATAAATATTCACTTTCTAAGTTTTAAACGTCTGTTGTAGTTTAGGGTTATTACGAAATTGATAGGTTTATTAGGACCCTAAAATTCTTTTTTTTATTCAGTCAAAATTTTCCTATTCGTGGAAAGTAGTTTAGGCTATTCAGTTTTAAGAATATTTAAGGGACTGGCTAGGCATTTTCTTTTTTTACATTGAAATGTAACACAACTCTTACAGTAAGGAATTATCTTGCAGTTAATATATTAGCATCAGGTGGTGGGAAAGCCGGCCCTAAATATTTTGAAGCAGAGAAGAGACTAGAGACTTGTATAAACTTTAACATAATTACAAAAGCGACAACTTCTATTTTAACGAAAACATCCAATGAAACACCGAAAAACATTTTCCACAGCGAATCAATGCGAAAAAAGGCCGGCAAACTGGCAGTGCTCACGGTATCTGGAAAAGGCTTTCCCTAATTACTCGGGGTGTGTTTTGTTTGGCGCTATCAGAGTGTAGCGAGCACAGATGGGTCGCGATCGCGATCATGCGGGCCCCGCCCCGCGCCCCCTGCCGCGTCAAAGGCCTTTGTACGTACTAGTGATGCGACTTACTCATCGGAAAAGCGGATTTAGAAGGCTTTTCAGGAGCACACATATATAACAAACCATCATGCATGCTTACGTCCGCCAGCGGCGAGCCTGATGCCGTACACTGAACACAGTTTGTGTCAGGAACCACTAAAAGCTTAACACAATGAAAAAATAACATGTTAAGTATTAGGCTTTATTATCCAAAAGCTCGGTGTTTAAGAAGTGGTACGTAGGTTGTGTGTGTAGTGTATCGTCGTTATTGTGTGTACAGTCATGTGCAAAAATATTCATACACTTTTGACAGTTAGTGACTCATAATAGAAGGTAATAAAGACTGTCTACATATATAAAATATGTATACATATTTTTGTACGTGACTGTACCTGTTACAGAAGGCAGTTATTTCTAGAGCCATGTTATATGATTTGTGTTGTAGCAGAAATGTTAAGTGTTAATTGGCAGTAGAAAAGGAAAGAAGAAAACATTGCGCCAATTTCAAGTAATATTGAAATCAGAGCAGTGAAGCCGTACATCCGCTTCTCCTATGATCTATAGCCGCAGCTGAAACAGATAAGCTCAACGCCAGCGGAATCTCGCGTCTATCCTTGTTAATGAGTTTATCTCATACGTGTGAGCAATTAGTCCATTGAATTTGGCACAAGGATGGCCTGTGCGGTCAAAGCTCTTTGTCTCCGGAGGTAGAAGGCATTGAAATTTTTTGCGTCATAATTATGTTGTTTACTCGTAACATTAAAAATTATAAGTGCTAAGCGCCGGGGTTGAGAGCGGTTTTACTTTTGGACACTTTTTTCAGTTGTCTGTCTCATTGTAAGGGAGAAAACAAATATTACATTTAATCTTCGTCATGTTAAATATCGAAGCCTTTGAAAGCGCTTTGAAACTCATTCAAAAGGACATGAAATACCTAGAGAAAAACTATTGACTGGTTAAAGAGTTTTGACTGCAACATATATACTATTCGAATGGTGTTAGATGAGCCTATTCATACTAGAGTTGCGACGAATAGTGGTTTCGCCGAATAACCGAATACCGAATATTATTCGGTTTAACCTTTACCGAACCGGATATTCGGCCGAAATTTTACGGTTTACAATTACATAGCTTAGCAACTTCAAAAAAACTTAGACAATATGTACGTTTCGTGTCACTACAGGCGATGTTAAAATAAAAGTTGACTATAATAAACTACCAATAGCCTACGAAATCATTATGTTGACCTGAGTAACATAAATGTTACAGAAGAAGTTGTCTTTTTGTTCTCTAGCTTATCTAGCTAAGAAAACATGACCGAATATATTCGGCCCAAAAATCGAATTATTCGGCCGAATACAAATAGTGGAAATGATGCCGAATACGCCGAATACCGAATACAAAACGAATATTCGGCGCATCTCTAATTTAAACCATATTTTAAGAATAATTTAGTATGATAATCTTTTTAACGCGTCATCATATTACTCGACGGGATAGGCAATTGTGTTAACAGTAACATACCCTCGGTAACAGTGGGGGGTGTAGCCATGCACCAGGCAAGTACAAGGCAAGCGACAAGTTAAATAAGTTTAATTCAAACTAGTGTTACAGGTTAAAACTAGCGATTTTTCGGAGTAGCAGTTCCATTTTCCCATTTCATAAGGTAACTAATATTCCGTTAAGTCCCACCTCAAATGTACTCGTATACCTATTGTTGTTTCAAAATACATTTGTCGTCAAGCCTGGTAATTACCCTAGATAACGATAATTATTCGTGTAATTTACATAGGTATTACTGGGTATTACCTGCCTAAAGGTGTGTCATTGGTGGAAAGGGACAATCAATATTTCCCATTCGTTACTGTCATTGTTGCCCGGTAACGGGGGTGGGGGAAGTATTCGCAACCTTCTGTTAAGTTTTTAAGGAAAATGCTGTTGTACAATCAACAGTAACATATCAACATCATCATTACGCCTTTACCCGAAGGGTTAGTCATAGTGTTTACACCCACTATTCGCCACATTACGTTGAGTCCCCATTTAACAGGTGCCGAGTCTGTTGCCATGCACCGGGCACAATGTGAAGTGAGCGATTTACACAAAAAACTGTTCTTACATAAATATACAAGCTGTTGTACAGGCGGTGGGATCGAACCCGCGATTCTCGAGGCCTCTCGAACGACGTATCCGTCCGTCCCAACTCGGCTACCGCTGCTTTTTCAACAGTGACAAAATTGTTGAAATTAATTATTATAGTTTGTTTTTACTCACTAATCCGTGTTGGGCTAGAATGGTGTTCCAGTCATTGTTCATAATATGCCTATACGAGTAGAAAACCTACGTAGAGTCGAGGAAGTCTACGGTCAACCAGTTTATTAAATAGCAAAAGCATTATTTTATTCAAATCATCAGCCTATATACGTCCCACTGCTGGGACAGGCCTTCCTCATGGAGAAACACATGAGGAGTATGGGCCGTAACACCACCACGCTGGCCCAATGCGGGTTGGTGGGTAGAAACGGTCACAAATGCGACCGGGACCAACGGCTTAACGTGCCCTCCGAAGCACGGAGGAGCTCGAGATCACAAAGTCTTGGTCACCCACCCACGGCCTGACCATGGCGAAGGTAGCTTTGTTTTCGATCGAAGCCAAAGCGCACTGACCACTACGCCACCGAGCTCCTCACGCCACCGAGCTCCTCGAGCTTTTTTTTTATTCAAATACAGTATTAATTGTAATCCTCAATTATTATAATAAAAGACCTAAAGATTAAAAAAAGTGACAAAGTTTAATCTCCTTTGTTGCGCTGTGAAGAATTCGCGCACAATGCGTAAACTGTGACAGAGGGTTTTAAAAATAGATAAATAGAATGTTAAATATGTTTTTTTCCATAGTTTTGGTCGTGCACGGACTCATTCGTGTAATAATTATGTAAATGACATGGGTGCAATATGGTCCGTCAATTGCTACCTTATCGGCGCCTGCGCATCGGCACGCGACGTTTTTTACAATTGTTATTTTAAACTGTTCCAATAGTCATAATTAAGGGTGCTTTTAATTGATTTGGTAGCTTAAGAATGATATGATTAGATTGTTTGAATGGTATTATAAATTAATAACTGAAAAATATAAAATATTTTTGAACGATTTTTCAAAGAATTACGTCTATTAATATTTATTTATCTAAATATTCTATCTATTTAAATGACCGATATCGATAGCGTCTTTAGTATGGTGAGGTAGGTCCAATCACTTTTAATTTAAGACAACAATGCTGCTTTTGGTTCCATGCAGTAAAATCTATGTAAAATGTGTCTACTGACATAACATTAATAGTTTCCTTCACTTGAAAGCTAACTAAAACAACATTGTTTACATTACACAAAGTCCTTTGAAGAGTAACTTCATCAGTGACATCACGGGGACCTCGACCGCAGACGGACCTTGACAGTTCAAGAAGCCCATCCTAGCCCTTTCCTCTTGATTTACTGCCTGCGAACCGCAAACCCAATGCGCCTTTGTTACAACATTCTTTTATTGAATAATAAAATTTCTTCACAAAATGGAATGACTTTATAGGTCATAATTCGATTTTAACGGGCGCTTAGGTGCTAAGATTTCTATCTTTGTCGTGTAGAGAGGTTGTTATTTATTATAGAATTACATTTGATAATGTTGTAAATATCGATTAGAATCGTTTAAGTGTTTTCGATTAGGAATATTTAGGAATATTTTAGTTTTAGGAGGAATTTCCTTCCTCGTACGCTTAGGCTGTGGAATGAACTCTCTGGTGAGGCTTTCCCAAGAGACTACAGCATGGAGTCCTTAAAAACGCAACTTGGAGGCAACGCGCTGGTGATGCCCTCGGTGTTGCAGGCGTCCATAGGCTACGGTGACCACTGCCCAGCTGTGCCGTATGCTTGTTTGCCACCCTAGTGGTATAAAAAAAAAGTTTTGTCCTAGCCACCAAGCATCACTGGACTTATTTCATAAGTCACATGATTGTGCTGAGCTTTTTAAAAAAAGTTTGAGTGTAAGCAAGTGCAAGACTCAAATCACATTAAGGCAATGCTAATAAAGTAAACTCATTGTTTGAACAATTTCACGTGATATTGTTAATTACTGGGCTAGGTAATATTATTTATAGCAATCTCTATATTTTATAAAAAAAAAACACATTAATAATATTAAAGACAATGAAAAACTCAGTTTCAAAATTTGTGTCAGTAAAAACTCAATTGCTTTCACAATTACTTTATTATTATTTTCGCAGGTGTCGTACTAATCAACATGATAGACCATTATGTTGGTGAGATGTGATTAAAAATATAAATATAATGGACAGCTACAGTAATTTTAGTGGCGTGACCATAAAAATGGTAAAACACATTCGTGCTAAAGATACAATCTTGGGGTAAATGCGAACACGGAGATAATAGCTCGATGAATAGTAATGAGGTTGGTAAGTGTGAATCACCAAATATATTTAAATTGTTATCAATTAAAAGCAATATAATAGCGATTTAAGTCGCATAGGTCCGACCATATGGTGCGAGCACGGGTGCTTTTTTTGGGGCCATTAGGCAATCGGGCATTTACCTAAACAATTTTTTTAATACTTTTAACTTTATACGTTAGAAATATTAACTAAATATTGTTAATACCTATACGAATATTTGTATGTCATGAATAAGTAAATCAATGTGCATTTTTGTGACCATATTTTAAATATATATTTTAAAGTATGTCTCAATGTAACCGAGCCTGCCTGTCTGAAGATGCTACTTACGAGGTTTTTTCGCAACTTTCGCAATAAATATGGTATATTAAGAATTCCAAATACATTCCGTATTTGTGTTTAAAGTTTATCTTATTTTGAGTAAATTACGACGTGAACCAATCACGACAACTTTTAAAAACATATTTATTTATTTGAATGACTCATCGCTCCGCTGCTTTCATGGCCCCACAGTGCATGTAAATTTGTCGGGCTCAATTGAAGTTAATAGGTACATCGGAGGGTACCTAAGTTCCAGCTGACGCGAGGTGCGAGGGAATGCGCCCTCCCTACTCGACGACGGGAGGACAATTGATGTTCAAATAAAAAATAAAAATTATGGGCCAGAGTACTCATTTCACTTTTTATTTCTTTTAAGCGTCGACTATTTAGCTATTAAGCAAATTGAAAAGGAGATTGTTTTACACACGTTTCCGTCGTCGAACTGTTATGGTAAAGTAAATTTGACCTCAAACACGTCGATTATAAATAAAATACAGAAAGATGTTGTCCCGTAATGTTATACATAATGATGAAATTGTGTATCAATCAATGTAGATTATTGTTTTTGGAAAAAAATATTAAGAACGTTTTGGTATTTTGAAAAAAATTAAATTTTTTTTTATTTTCTACAGTTGTTGAAGTCTCCTTTTAAGCATATCAATGCCTGTACCAAGAGACTTCGCTACTTCATTGGCTTTGACAAGACAAAAATACCGTTGACTTGGATGTATGGGCTTAGTTCCCTCTGCCTTCCAAATATGGAAGAAATTTTACCAAAAGAAAAAGGGTTTTTGGCGCCATTCAACTATGGTGGGCGTGATTTTTATTTCAGTGATTGTAATATTGTTTCGGAGTGGATTTTGTTGCGTAAAAATAGTGTAGTTTTGTGTTATAAGTGTCAATAATAATGAGCAATGTGGAGGATCATTGAAATAAGCGTCAAGTGATGTGAAACACGATGAGATTTTTATCGTGGTAATCCACCTCCTCGAAGTAACACCACAGCGTCTGCCATCGATTGTTTGACCCTAAACTCTCCCAAGACGCATTGAAATTACTCTTGCATTTCAATGCAAATATTAAAGACAAAAATACCGAAGACATGGCTGTATGGGCTCCGTTCCCTTTGCCTTCCCTACATGGGAGAATTTTGCAGGAGTTTTTGGTGGCATCCAACAATGGCGGATGTGATTTTTATTTCAGTGATTGTAATATTGTTTCTAAGTTGATCTTGTTGCGTAATACCAGTGTAGTTTTGTGTAGTAAGTGTTAATAATGATAAGCAATATGGAGAATCATTGAAATAATTGTCAAGTTGTGTGAAAAACGATGGGATTTTTATCGTGGTACCTCATCGAAGTAAGACCACAGTGTCTATCATCGATCGTTTGACGCCAAACTCTCCCAAGATGCATTGAAATGCATTACACTAGCATTTCAATGCAAACTACTGAAGAAAAGTATTCTACTGTCAACGTGTGACTCAAAATTTCCTGCAACTAGAGCCGTAAAACTGAATATTAAATAAATAAAGAGACTTTTACAACAACAACGAAAAAAAAAATCTCATGAAGTTTTTGGCGGCATTCAACTATGGCTGACGTGATTTTTATTTCAGTAATTGTAATATTGTTTCGGAGTGGATCTTGTTGCTTAAAATCAGTGTAGTTTTGTGTAATAAGTGTCAATAATAATGAGCAATATAGAGGATCATTGAAATAATCGTCAAGTGGTGTGAAAAACGATGAGATTTTTATCGTGGTAATCCACCTCATCGAAGTAGCACCACAGTATCTGCCATCAATTGTTTGACGGCTAACTCTCCCAAGAATGCATTGAAATGTACTACACTTGCATTTCAATGCAAATACCGAAGAAATATAAACTGAAGACTTGGCTGTATGGGCTTCGTTCCCTTTGCCTTCCCTAAATGGGAGAATTTTACAAAAAAAAAAGAAAACATAAATGGATTTGATTGTTTTGATTTATTTAGCATCGAAAGCTTTATAAACCTCTATATAGCGACCTAAACTAAATCAAACATATGTATTTAAAATACCAAATTAAGTAGGTATACAAATGCTTATTAAGTACATTCAAACGTACTAGGTTTTTTTACACTGTAATTGAATTTATGTGACAAAGAACTTAACTAGTAGACGGACACAAAACGAAACACAATAGAATCATCTATTGTTTACGAACACCGGCGTTCGCAGTGCCCGCCAAGTGGAAATTCTTAAATTCAAATGTTTTTTTTTATCTGTGGTGGCGCGTGGTAACGGCAGCTGGTAAAGATTGGGATCTATTTTGTCGAATATTATGGATTAGGAACACACAGGAACAATATTTATCATTAAAAATTTACAAAAATACAAATTTATACTTAGAAAATATAATTTTTATATTTTCAAAAAAGAAAAGTAAGATCTTATAAATAAAATTACCACTAAAAACTTTTTGAATTTAAAAGTATAAGACAGAGAGTAAATTACACTTTTAAATATTTTTGAAAATGGAACCTCTTTTCAACTAATTTTAGCGCTAAAATTAAAAAGTTTTTTCGAACAAGATTTCTTTCTAATTTATTTCCACTACATAAAAAATATAAAAAATTATTTTATCTTAAAAAGATAATTAGTTCGATAAAGCTGGTCACTATACTCATAAACAACCGATTTAGCTATTACAAAATTGTGTTTACGGCAGCTATTCTGCAGCTTCGTATCCAAAAGTCTATAATAAAAAAAAGTATTTCAGGTAAGAAATTGAACTATTAAAATTATTACTGTTTTTTTTTATGTTTATAACATAATTATGATCCACCAAAAGTTATTTAATCCTTGCGAATATTTTTATATATTGACTTTGCTCCACAAAGTCGGTAGAGTGTTCCAATTTTGCTAAACGTAGAATATCTCAACTAACTAAAAGTCAAATTATATTCAAATGATTAAAACATTATATTTTGACGTCTTTACACCCGCCGAGCGGCTTATACACCATTTCCGTGCTCCCAGATTCGAGACACGGTAAGTATTACACTATTGAAATCAAAAACTGCATTAAAACATAAAAAAACACTTTGTTTTTATACTCTTGTGTTTTAATGTACGCCGTATTCCTTATAATGTATCGGAACAAGCTTTAAGGCAATAAAAAATTTATTGATTTTTAAATGACGACATGCAGCAGTGATCTAGGTTTATAAATTAGAGGAAAATTCTAGATTTAATTCCTAGATGCGAGTACGCAGCTGCGGTGACACCTGCAGCCATGTTTCCTAATGCGGATGACCAGGAATCTCAATCCTTGCTATCGTTATCCTTAAGGAATATAAAAACTATTAATAATCATTTGCCGACTATGTTATTATCTATCTTTCTAGGACGTAGTCGTCTATAAAGGTTGAAAAACTCATAAGGTTTTTGCTTTTGCAATCTTGACTTCGGTTTTTTTTCTTTTTATTGAATAGGGAGTTTTGTGTACAAAGTAGTTTATTATTGCTTCTTGTATTGCTATTTATCTTCAATATCGTAAAAATGCCATATTATTGTGTTGATAATATAACTGAGGATGAGAATCTCGATGGCGTAGTGGCATAGATAAATTCATTAGTATAGATGGCTATTCCCATACAAAGGTTTTCAGTTCGTCTAAAACTTATTGTTATCTTTATTGTTGCTTGTACCCCTTCGTTCGACTTATTACGTTAGGTAGCGCTACTATACTAGCGGAATCATAGATAAATTTAGTAATTCCGCTAGTATAGTAGCTCCATCTAACGTAATAAGTAGAACGATGGACAAGCAACAATAATAAGTATTAGACGAACTGCCAGCCAACTGGAACAGGACTGGAACTGCCAACTGGAACTCACTGTCAGCGTCTGTTTACCCGAGCTCGTATAACACGAATCAATTCAAGTCGCGAGTGAATAGGCTTCTTCTGGGTAAGCTCGCTCCATCGTCGACATCATCTTTGCCTTCAGCTAGATTGAAGTCAAGAGCAAGACCATCTTAAAAAAAAAAAAAAACTAATAACCCATGTATGGGAATAGCGATCTATACTTAAGGTTAAGGTAACTTGAGGTTAAGTATGTGTTTTTCTTTATTTTATTTTATTTTGTATTTTTGTGTGTGATGGAGTGAATAAAGATTTATCTATCTATCTACTTAATTCATCTATTGTAGTGGTTAGTATGCTTTGGCTTTCTACCTTCGCCTTATTCAGGCCTTGGATGGATCCTCCTCCATGCTTCGAAGGCTCTTTAGGCCGTTGGTCCCGGTTGCTGTCTATAGATTACTATCTGTAAGCATTAATTTTATGCTAAATAAAATTTTCGTGGGCGCTTTGTTTGCTTTGGGAAAGGAGTGTAAGGAATCAATAAATGTAAAAACTTTTATCGAATGACCTTTATTGTTACAAGACTCCTAAAATTTAGGTCATCACCTTGTTATAGGTAAATAAAATATCATCTTGAATATAGCACATTCTTTGAGTGTGCCCCAGTACGTATAGACCTATTTCGCAGATTAGTTGTAATGTTGACGAGTGAATATTGTAAAAAGATTGTGATAAAAGATTTGTTTTCACTTACAAAGTATGACCAGTACAATGCATCAGAACATACATTACAAACATCCTCGTAATCAATCTCTATTGTGGAAATGAGTCGTTACTAGTAAACCATTATAGTGTTTATTAAAAAAAACAAATCCAAAGACACATACATATAATTAAATTATTAGTGCTTGTCTATCGGAAGCTAGCTTGCACATCTGTCGACTTGTCAACATGTTCTCATTTACTATTCATCTTATTTCAACAATTCCGCGACGAAGGGGTAAAAACTAGTAGTGTAAACTTTTAGTATGTCGATCTTGCCTTTATAAGTAGCGCAGTTGATTTATTATATCGTAATTCAAACTAAAAAGGAATAGTTGATGGCAAAGGATGTGTCAAGAAGTTATCAAAATACTTTAACTAGTGCTTTATTTTAATTGCATTGTGTATTCAGTTTTATACATTTACAATAGGTACTTTTTGATTTATGTGGTCTTAGGTTATGTTTTGCTGAGATAAAATTCAGCAAAGCTATTAATTTAATATACATTTAAAATATTGTTATATATGCAAGAATAGGATATCATTGAATACATGTAGCTAAATTTACCTAACGAAAACTATTTTAAAATTAGATAAAAATAAAGATAATTTATTCAATTAGGTATAAGAAAAAAATATTCAACTGTTGGAAACGCGTGCGCTCTATTTAAAATGAAAGGTCGTTTTTTTGTTTGTTTTTTTGCGTTCATAAAGAACAGTTTTAATTGTAAAGATTATGAGAACTTTCATATTAATTACCCCCTAAATGAGCTGCGCACTTCGTTGTAATTCTTTTAAATTGTGTGAAGGGTTAAATTTTTGGAGTGTCATTGTTTTTCGGCTATAAATCTAATTCACCGCGTAATTATAACGTTTAATGTGTGACAGTCGTATTGTTCGTATGTAAATGCTCGCGTTCCTCGGGTGGGAACGGGATGGGGCAATATGGCGGCCCGACGGGACGCCACTTCAGAGTAAGGGCTACTGCTACTGTTATTAGTTTTGGTTTTAAGCACTTCAAAATGAGTTTGTGACCTATGCTTGTTGATTGGTTTGTGGGAAAAAGGGTTTTGAGAAAATATAGCTCTAGTTTAGTCGTCTTTTATGCATGAAGCACTGGAGCATGATGATAGAGTCATGATATAGGTATTTGGTTCAGTATACATATACTTCCAAACATAAGCATACACAACGCCTCAACCTACTTGTACTATGGCAGAGGTGTGACACCCACATTTAGCAAATATCAGGGAAGATGATCATAATATTACTATACCTCTTCTAATAACATTTTTTGTAGGAATCCTATTTGATTACTCTTGAACTTAGATATTCATGAATTTCTGTTTTACTAAGCCTTTTATAAAACTCTAAGCTTTCATTATAGCTATAAACTTATCTTACTCGACCAAATTCTTATTCTCAACAGCAGCGGTGGAAAGAAACAACGGTGAAAAGTAGCAATGAATGTAATATTATTCTATTGAAAAAATAATTTAATATGGTATAATAGCAGAGCACAAACCTCTCCAGAAACAAATAAACTTATAAATTACATAGTAACGAGGATGTATTCCGACTACTTGCGATTGTTGGCATTGTTTCGCGCACAATGAGGCAAGAGCCACTTCAATGTGAGAAACTGTTAAGAGTTCTGCATCACTTATGTGAGAATGTGGGCCCGTATTCATTAGATATTAATGCTCAACTTGCAGACTTTCGTGACCGCCGAAATGTTCGTTTAGTATGTCACGATAATATCTTTCGTCGAAATAAACTAGCTCCCAATAATCGAATAGCACCAAATTTGTATTCAATAATAAAGTATTAAAATGACATTTGAGCAGTCAATTAGGCGGCAACGTATCGTCCATCGTGATAACACTATGGTGGTCCATTGTAGGGCGGCGCCCCGCGGCTCGCCGCCGCCACTCGCCTCTCCAACACAATACTGTTTCATATTTTTATAACTGTTGCCTTATTTCCGCTCCGCTGACCATCCAAGAGCGCCGATTTTGTGGGAAGCTATCAACTGCGAAACACCAACGATCGTACCGACCAATAAAAACTATACTGTTTTGCCATAAATTTTCAAATATCTAACCCTAAAATTTTACGATTCCAACTAAAAAAGTCGTTAACTAACTATCGTCGTAAATCATAACAACGGTTGTCCTTATCAGATTGATAGCATCAAGCGTAGATGGCGACAAAAAATAATAGCGAATACAAAACCCGCGCGAGCAAATAAGGATTGTTACTTCACACCGCCTTCAAAGAGTTGGGTCGTTCTCAGTTCGCGATCAAGTCGAAAGATAAGTGCTTTCCCACCTCCCCGCGGTCGTGGACCCGCGAAAGGGTTCGGCGAATAATTGCAACAATTGATTTGGAGGAGCCATCGAGCAATTTGTATGGTATTTGTGCGGGCTGTCATACTGTGATGCTATCGGCGCACATCGGGGTGCCAGTTCCGCACTGGGAACTCGTTGCAAGGGCGGTTTTCTCACACCTCAAGACGCATTTGCGTAATTAAACTAACAAGTGTTTTTTATTGGTGTCAGTATATTTCAAATTTGAAAACAATGATATGAACCCCCATTCGGGGATAGAGAGGTGATGTTATTTCATGTTTTGTTAGTTTTTCTAGAATTGTCATACTTCAAAATTTTATTGGTTCCGAAGAACGCAGTAGCACTTTCAAAGGAATTCAATATATTTTTTCATATATTAAATAACCTTAACCCGCGGTGGCTTACCAAGAATATCTGATCCTTAAGTTAAGTCAAAATCCATAATAAGACATAAACATCAGCTCGTTGCAATATGTCAGGTGGGACAAAGCGCTGCGGTAACGGTGCACATCATTTGTCTGCGTGGCCTGTAATTTATGATCTTCTGCCGAATAACGAGGACAAAAACGGGGTTGTTGTTAAATATTTGCCTTGAGACAAGAGGGGGCGATAATTCGAGGCTATTATGACGTCATTTCACGCCCTTTGTGAGGTCGTCACGCCGTGTCATCTGCTCCTCGAGACGCCTGCCTCGACTATCTCTCGATAATATCTATTGTGGCATTTTTTCAGTGCGTGAGGATGTGCCACCGACGATGATTTTGTCCTGTTCGCTTGTTCGCTCGACTTCGCTATAAAAACACCCGAGGAGCTGCCCTATTGTCTCGTGGCCCTTTTACGAGCACTGTTTTGTGACGCTGTTATTGTTTGCGGTCGATAAACATCTCGCCACTAGGTAGGTAGGGATCATCATCAGTTTTGCCAGTGGATGCATATAATAGATCTATAAGGTTGTTTGTTAATTACTGCATGTCTTTGAAGATTGTTTGAGGTATTGAAAATAATGGATTTGATTAACAAGGACCTACCGAATTTAAGAAAAGATCTGCAATTTATCACCGTACCTACATTTACACAAGATCCAAAATTTGTTCAAGCAATAGACAAACTCTTTTATGGTAATAGTTCAAGAGATGGTAATACCAACCATAACGGAGAGCTTGTTTTGCCTGATAGAAAACTAAAGTTTGATGAAGTTCTTAAACTTTTACAGTGCTCTAAAGGTAATTTAATCACATTTTTTCCGAATACCGAATGCTTAATACAATAACTGATAATATATATCACAAAATATTAATTATAGAGAAACAATCACAGACATTCGCAACAGGTCTTAATGATAATAAAAAAGTAATTATAAAGAAAATAGAAAATATTTTGAGTGATATAAATCAAACAGCCGAAGATGGTGACAATCCTAAATTAATAATAAGGAACCAAAGACTGTGGAGCAACTGCATTTATGATTTGGAACGGTATGATTCATACTGAAAATTTAATATTGACTTAATGAGTTTTAAGATACTGTTCCAATTATGGTTATTTTTTTATAGCGTTACATTGAAAGCATTCAACGATGCCAAAAAAACGACTGTATGTTACTCAAGTAAGGAAGACAAACAAAGATTCAACATTATAGTGTTTGTTCTAACAAAGGTTCATGAATTATTGACGAAAAACTTGACAGTTACAAGAAGGTACGTAAAAGTTCCACATATAGTTAACACTGTATATGTTACTGTAAAAACTCGAGCTTCGGTTAATCTTAAGATTTAAGTGTAAGTCTTAAATTTTATCGAGATGCGTTGGTAAGTGTAGGTATTTCTGAAAATGGGACCATTTCCTCGGGGTTTTACCATTCGAAATTAGTATAAGCTAGACTTTACCGCTATCAGCTGGTAGATGTTGGTTTTAGGAACAAAACAATGAGTAATTCATAATGGGTGTTATTTAAGTATTGTTAATACACAGAATATTGTACTTTAACCAGTAAAGTGTTCACAGACAGGCTAATACATTATTACGGTTCAAGCAAACTTCTAATCATTATAAAAATATAGCAGATTATCACAGACTAGATTATGACAGTTATAACATTACATTTTCGTTATACCGTGCTTTTAATGTAAATCCTAAGATTTACCAAGTGAATGGTGGTAAAAGTTCGAAACGCAAACGATTTTGGACATTTACCATTAAGAATTGGTAAATCTTAGGTTTTGGAAAATTTTAGGATAAACAGTAGTTCGAGCTTTTAGGGCCGGTGTTCAGTGACGGCGCGGAACGGCATGACCCGGCAAGGTTATGCTGCGGGATCCCGCGGCATTCCGTGGCATCCTGCTGCCTCAGCTCGGATTCGAAGTTGGTTGTGTGTCGCACGTGAACGGATCTTGCCACGCTCAGTCAGTATGAGATACATAAAAAACGCTCGTTCCAGTACGTCTTCGTAAACCGAAATGATCGCTGCACAAGTTTCAACCTTATTTGAACTTACTTAGTAATCATTATTCCTCGACACAATGTGACCGCGAGATGCAATGACACGTCGCGGCAACTTGTGGAATGAAATGCCACGACACTTCATGCCACAGCATCCCGAGGCGCGTCGCGAGGTATCGAAAATTTAGAATTCACGTTCCTTTATTTCAAGATATCAAAATAAAGGAACATGAATTCAAAATTCATTAAGATAAGTTTCTAAATAACTTTATTACTAGTTATAGAATTCTTTGCCAAGACATGCCGTGACGTGCCGGCAGTGAGTGCCAGTAACATATACATATTTTAATAAACTGATAAGAAAAGATTTTTTTTTTTTTTTTCTCTTTAATAAGCCTTACACCATAATGGTTAAGCCGGCTACATGATAATAACCTAAGTAGGTCTCTTGGCGAATGAACACAATATAAAACTTATAATTCTAGGACTGTTCTTACTTTTAAAATTCGAACTTAGACAATCATGAATAACAAAGAACAGGTCTTCTCTTGTACACTTAATATCACAAATGAGATCAACTCTGTCAGGTTCGTTGCGGGCGCATTCCATTAAAATGTGTATCAAATCTTCTTTGGCATTTGGACAAGTGTCACAGTACGGATCATTCCTCTTTCCCATTAAAATATTTTCTGTTTCCGTTTCAGAGAGTTATTTTACCAAAATGTTGCAAAACTTAGAAATCAAGGTAATTTAGACATGGCGGTTAGGGACGTATGTTGTCTTCTTGAAACTCCTCCTTGGAGCTTGGGTATCGTAGCAACTGCTAAGGGTTTGATTGCAGGCCCATTGTCTATGCACTATGCAAATGGAACAGTATTAAATTGTTCAGCATCTGGTGGTGAGATATAGTTTATTATCATATAGTTATCTAATTACACAATATTGTTGGCCAATTTAATTTTGTAGCAAAAATTTCAGGTTTCTTACAGTTTTTAAATTAATTTTTCTGTTTTCTTACAGGTGTATTAATTCCACAAAATATTGAAGGTATACGAGAATTTAAATCTGCAGCTAAATATATATTGGTTGTAGAGAAAGATGCGATTTTTCAAAAGCTTCTAGATGAAGGAGCTTTGATAAGACTGGGTCCAGTAATTATTATAACAGTAAGTAAAGATGACCATTTCGTTAGTAAAAGGAAAAAGTTCTAATAACAACTTAAATTGTGATCCAATGGTGAAATTAGAAAACACTATAAATTTTTGAGGTATTTGAATTGTTCATTTATAACAATATTTATCTAAACCGTCTCAGTGGTATAATGGCAAATAATTTATTTATAGGGTAAGGGATACCCAGACGTATGCACTCGTCAGCTGTTGTGTCGCTTGAGCTCCGAACTGCGATTGAAAACGTTGGCTTTGGTAGATGCAGACCCATATGGCTATGAGATATTTCTTACTTACAAATATGGTTCATTGGTAAGTTTATGAGGAACGTAAATCATATATGTATTACTCAATTTCATATTATTATCGCTTATAGCTTTTTTATAATAATGTTTTGGGTCGAAACTTAACTAGTAGTGTTTCAAACCCGATAATTTTACAGGCTCAATCTCATCTTTCATCTTCACTGGCATGTAGAAGTTTAATTTTACTTGGCGCGAGGTATCAAGATATATTGACTCTAGCTCCAACTGAAACTAGATTGAGGCTTACTGATTTGGATAAGAGGAAGTTATCAGCATTAATGAGAAGGCCATATTTGGATACCGTTTCAGGTTCAAAATTTTCATATGATTTAATTTTGTTTAGGATTTATGTTCAAATTTTATATACCTAAAACTTTCCACTACACCAGTGCAAAATTTAGGTATATAAAAATTGAACATAATTTTTCAGAATTTTTCTGATGAACAAACATTATTTGCTTTGTTTTTTGGGTTGTTTTATCTCGTGAAATTATTAGGTATAGCACATTTCAGGAGCAAAAATAAAACAAGAACTGTCCTCTATGTTGGAAAGCGGAGTTAAGGCTGAAATAGAGGCATTAGCACCAACGGCAGCGGCCCTATGTGATGCATACTTACCGTCTAAATTAATACAAGCCGACTATTTGGGATAACGTTATTAAAAATGTTAAATAATAATAACTGTAGCCTATACTATACCAACAAATAGCGATGGATAGAAAATTGTGGACTAAAGGTACAAGCAGCGCCCTCTAAGGGATTTTAAATGTTTTGCTACTACGGGGGTTACTTTGCCACGGTGTGCTCGTCTATGGCGTTTTGAAAACAAGTACTATTTGTTTTGGGTTCAATATAGTAGATGGCGCTAGTGAGCACAATAAAATGAAACAATTGTTTTGAATACTGCGTGTGTATTACTGTATACTGCATATACTTCTGTATACTCTGTCACTAACTTTATATTCGTGTGTGTTTATATTCGTGTGGTAGCGGCTCATTAAAATAATTTTAATGAGCCGCTACCACACGAATCTGAAACGAAACACGAAATAGTTTTTGATCCGTGGTCAGGTTAACAGGTTAAAATATGGACCAATGGCGAAAACTTATTAAGTGATATGAGAGCTTGTCCAATAATCGAATTTTCAAATGTAGCTAAAGTTAAATAATCATAGACAATTTAACCACAACACGATGCTGTGATTAGTAAAATGGCTCGGCACATCTGATTGCTGATTGCTTGGAATTTTCATCGCAAATAAAACAATTTGTCAAGCTGACGTTATAAATTTTGGCGTTTCCATTGATGCTATTGGTCTAGATTTTAATTATTGAGGTGACTATTACTACGAATCAAAAAACCCTAAGTGAGCCTAAGTGATCAAGTACCTAAGTTTATAACAAAAGACTAAATATGTTTAAATAAATTACTTGTACTAAATACTATGTGAATGAAACATTGTTTGCATTACCTACTTTTGTTAAGAGTCAACTAAATATGGCGTAAACACCTATCAATATGATTGATTCACATATAAATTATACTGCCATAATTATAAAAAAAAGATAAAAACTAGAAGTAACATAAAACGAGTAATAAATGGTTTGAACATCTATGGTTTGAATAAATCAACTTTCAGAAATGTTTGTTTATTAGTGTATTACTTAACATAAATATTTTTAATAAAAAAACTCGCTCTTAGAGTTGAATCTGATGTAGAGAATGATATAATATTATGTATATTGAATGTCTCAAATTTTGCGATGATTAGTTTGATTACTTATGCCATTAAAAAATATAAAAAAGAAAATTAAACGTTTCAGGAAATTACTTAATCTTTGAACGCCTACGAAGTTAAATTGTCAATTTGCCGTTTTATTTTTTTCGAAATCGTTGTAAATTATCAACAAAATGCTATAGTTTTCGAGCAGATAAAATAATATAATGCGACGATTCTCGTAAATTTTCTAGTTGAGCCAACAAATATGGACAGTAATGACAATTCCATTAATGACAGAAAGTGTATGAACAAGGCGAAATCTTGTAGCAATGATCCTTGTGCCAGGATGAAGAGTGAATCCTTGAAGCGCAAGTCATTCTATGTTAACGAAGCGGTGAGGTCTTTAGACTTGGCTTTGGGCAGGCTCAAAAAGAGTAAGTTGGTGAACGGAGAATTCGGTTGTAATTCGCAATCCAATTCGAATCGACAAGGTGCATCAGATATGTTCATAGATGCTCACCCTAGTTTTGGATTCGCTCCGGGTGTAGACAATGCCTCACTCATGTCAATGAATTTCTCTCACTACGAATTAATGCGTAATATATCCGAAACCAATTGTAACTCAGAAGCTGCGTTTAGTGGAACCACTGGGGAGAAATGCCACACGCTTGCTGATTTATCTGTGAAGGATGAACATCTAGAGAAATACTTCCGAAGCGTCGAGATGTGGAGAAATAAATCGGATGGACCAAGTGTATCAATTGAGCTGCCAGAAAAATGACTTTCTATAAATTTAGCATTGGAAATAAAACCACCTGATGAACGATTATGTAAATTTCAAAATTTTATTTATTTAAAGAAACTTTACAATAATAACAGAATAATCTCAGAATTTACAAATGAAACATACCGATCTATACAACACTGTAACTCTTAAACGAGACGATAAGATTTATAACACTGATTAACAATAGGTAACGTAGATTTTAGATGCTTTTTCTAGGGCCATCGAATGGTGTGGCGTCGAGTGCAATTGTGACTTCAGTAACGAGTACGGACTAACACGATTATTTTGATTTCACTCTTTATACATTATACTGACTTTACATTACTTCTCACTCTTAAACAATATAAAATGATATCCGTTGTCATTATTGCACTCCCTGCCCCGCACATTTATCAATCTAACCGCTAAGGGAGCCATCCGCGGCACTCTAAAGTTACGAAGGCAGACACTACACTGCACCAAGACTGTACTCGACCTTATTTGATGTTCGGTTATTTTTATATTAACATTACTTATGGCAATTTTTATACATCTATCTACAATGAAATTGTTTTTATTGCTAAGCCATTTTTAACCTTTAACAAAATTTATGATTTATGAATACTGTAAATTTTTAAGGAGTTTTATTAACCTATCAATAAAATTAAAGTATATATAAAATAAAGATTTAAAGAAAATACAAAATTGATTTTTATAATATAAAATGTGTGTTCTAACATATCGCTCTAAGTAAATAAGGCAACAATTTATTGTTTAGTTTGAGTAACTTACAGTAATTTCTGTATTTCCTAACTAACAAAGTTGGTATACATAATATGAGTAGCACGCTGCTAGATAATATTCACACTAAGGAGTTAAAAATACTGGTGCAAATACTTGAAAAGTGCTGTGATTATTTTAAAAGACACCATGTGTCACTATGAATAACAAGGTCAAGTACAGTCTAGCATTAACTCGCAAGGGATCCTAAGAAGATAGCATTACTGATTCACATTTATACCACATCCATTGAATTTGGACAAACTAGGACAAAAATCTAAATTTTAGAGTTTTGGGAGAACATTACAAATAAATAAAAATTAGCTGATTAGAGTTGGAATATGAAATAATTGACATAGTTCATCACAAATAGTTCCTACGTTCCTGCTTCTAGAATAAGACGATGTCTGGAAGCTTTCGCTATTGGAAGACCAAAGGACTCAGTTACGGAAGGAAGATATGATAAAGCGGTGTGCAAATAATTCTTCAGAACCATCATCATGCTAAATCACAACAGCCCAGCTTACTCCAGTCCGTTTTTTTAAAATTCTATACACGAATTAAATTGGTGTTATTCACTGAAAATGCTTACAACGAGAAATCCCACTTGATTTTAAAATGAATACTTATAATTAGGACTAGCATCGCCTCGCACTCTTTGTTACGTACTCAGCGTAATGCGTGCGCGCATGACAGCTTTTCTCTGTATTTTGCTTCAACTTTCTCATGTATCTACTTTGTCTTCCACAACCAGTCAGCTGCTTCACTATGCACGCACTTTGCTTCGTTCACTAGCAAATCGTATTGATATTATTGTATAACTAGAGAACAATCGCTAAAGAAATCAATACATACAACATGATGTAAAATTTAAAGCACCCGGTTTCCGAACTCTCTCGTAATTTATCTAATTATAAAATCTCATATGTTATGTGATGTACACGTAGCCCGTATTATATTGTCTGTTTAACTCCTGGAGAACAAAGCAATCTTTTAACACTTATAATGGAAGAATTTCAAAATATCTAAATTATAATTAACCTTAAGGTAATTAATTTTAATAATTACAACGAATTCGATTTCACTAGGCCCTACGTAGTTTCAGATGGAGATATTAATAATTATCCCATATCATAATTTATAATTCAATATCGTTAAAATTATGCAATAGAAGAATCACAGCATTCTTAAGACCATAACGGCAATTGAAATTAATCTCATCGACGTCTCGTAGGTATTTAATTATTACAATGATTGTAAAATTTAGACCAAATTGGCAGTCTTCACAAACATGGAATGTGCGATATGCGTCTATGCAGGTATCCGATAACACTTAACAAATATCGGCAAACGTTTATTTCTATACAACAACAATCAATTATCTAGTATGTCACAGTTCGGTGAAATCAACAACAATGGTAAATCTGTTATATCGACGAACAACACTGCATCGCGTTCACTGTCAGCGCAGTACCTCCCCGTTGGACTCCTTTGATCAATCGCATATCGACGCAGCAACCTTCCATCACTTGACTTGATACAAGTCAATTCATTTAAGAAGTCATGATGTCCAAAGAGATGTAGTAATTTTTAATGTTTTATTTATTATAGGTTTACAAACTAATTCGGTGACTGCCTACAGACACGTTATTGGAATATCTATTAGAAAGGCAAATTTCCTAGCACAATTAAAACCTATTTTGTACAAGCTTATTACTCAAAATATATCGGTTTTGAGTTCTACAGTGAATTTTATATTCACCGTCTACATATTCATTATTTTGATTTATGAAATTCAAAATAACAAATTGCGTGTTTAATATTGATTTTATCCAAAAGACTGTAAATTGGATTCGATATTATAAGTAATCAACTGTATCATAAGATCGATATGAATGTCTAAGTTTAGCTTGTATAGGGATGTTTTACATGTAGCTTTCTTACAACTAGGAAGAGTAGTAAATGGTGATGTGATGGAGCAAAAGCAGCTAAGGTTAGGGATGATCAAGGTCACTTCATTTCTAAACATTATAAGTCACTATAAAATGCGCTTCCTTCGATCAATTTACATAATTATGATAAGGATATTTTATCTACAATGTCGTAAGTGGTATCTTCAACAGCACTATAATATTACAAAACTTAACATTTCCAAAAGTCTGTAAATAAAATGTCTACAATTTTAAAGGCCTATTAAACTTCCCTAAATGATAAGCTCCTCATTTATATTATATTTAACAATCGGATGAAACATAACTCCGACAGCGTCGTTACAAGATTATTATATTTACTGATTCAGTGGATAAAGTCCTTATATTGAAGATTGGAAAACTTATATATATTAGGTATAACAATATCTCCGGATAGTGCATACCTCTATAGGATAGAGAAGGTAAAAAAGCTTGGTATAGTAAAGGTGGCCGTAGAAAATATTAGTAAAAGCCTAAGTGAACAAGCTCGAAATTCTATGAATAGTAAGTGTGATCACATTGTACGTTACCCATTTACACCGACGCGTAAGATACATGCGCTGCAGTTGACAAGTCATATAAAAGTTGTAGGTACTTTAACGTCATTCACATTTATAATTAATTCCCTATCTAGGCTTTACTTAGGAGTAGAAGACACAGTATGATAGTTTTAGCCGAAGGGCGCTAAAGCGAAGATCATGTATCGAATGAGGAAATATTCAATTTTATAGAACTAATCTAATAATGACATGTGGTGCTTTAATTCAAAGGTCAGTGTCGATAGGGAAGAGAGGTTTATAATTCAGATATAGATGTCGAAAGGTAGTGCTCTTAATTATTAATTCAGACAATTCATTACAATATTTTATAACAGTAAATAAAAATAATATCCTCCTAAATTATAGCATCACATATCGCCAAATCCGTTGCTGTACGCTATCGCGTGTTTTCATTACAAAATGAATATAATTAACTATGGCTAACGTATAAATAATTATTCCTGCTTCGTAACAGAACGGATTTCTTACATCATAAGTTATGATTCCCTAAACTAGTCACATAGACCTCGTGTCTGTCACGTCGCCTTCTGCTTGGATGAAGAAGGCTTCGGTGAACCAAACGAGGGGAACACATTTTATTAAAGCACTATATCATGTACATATTTACAGACAGCAATATATCTTAACAACGATTGGGTTATTGTGGTGTACAAGTTCATGTTATTGCTTCGTGGAGATGGCGTGGTCACTCTTATCTGTCCGGAGGGGGCAGCTTGGTGTCTTCAGGGTCGAGGGACAGACATTCTCGGAGGTAGTCCTCCATGGAGCGGTACACATGTTCGATGACGCCTTTCAGGTCGTGACCTTCGTCAGCATAAGCCTGCATGAAAATAAATAAATGAAATTGCACTTTTTGGACTAGGTACAGGCCTACCAGCATGGAGAAACATGAGGATGTGAGCACAGGGTCAATGTAGTGGTGTTATGAGCCAAAACCCATACGCTCATAACACCCTCGCCCTGGCCCAATGGGGATTGGTGAAAAGAAACTGATGTACTAACTGCCGGGATCAATGGCCCAGCGTGCCTTCCGAATCACGAAGGATTCCATTCCTACCAAATAATTGTAATCTTGGGTAGATTACAATTATTTGGTTATTCAACATTGGCGAAACGTGTTTTGTTTTCTGTAAGAAAGCCCAACGAGTTAATGCGTCTTCCGAAGCACGGAAGAACATGATATCACAAAGTTCCTCCCTTCCAAAACAAAAAACACTTTCGTCATTTTGAATAGGAATCAAAGCTAAAACCTCTACACTACACCATAAAGATCTCGATAGTGTTGAGTGTACATCTCACCCTCGTGGGGTGCCTAAGCAGAGATTGCTGATCTCCTTTCTACGAAATAGGCTTTCTCTACTCTCATAACTACTTCATACTTCAATACTACCTTCATAATAAGTTTAAGTATCTGACCTGATACCGGAACAGCACGCCGGCGTCGGTGAGCGCGCGCGCCAGCTGCAGCGCGTGCGGGTAGGGCGCGCTCATGTCGGCCATGCCGTGCACGAGGTACAGCGCGTGCGCCGGCACGTGGTGCGCGCGCTGCGACGCGTCCGCCTCCACGTACCCCTTGTAGTTCACCGACGGCTGGCCCAGTATTCGTTCCGTGAAGGCTACATCTATAATCAATAAAAACATATTTGGAATTATGTCAGCTATCTCAGTATAATTTCTTGTTAAGGTTTCATCTTAAGTTACAAAATGTGGCAATTTTGAAACAAATCATCAAGGTATTACAGAGAACCTTAACCACAGGCCGGCAAATCGGAATCTTTGTGATACCAAGAGCGGATTTTTGATCAAGTTTTTCATGAACAAGAAATAGATCGCTGCAAAGACTAAGACGAATGAAGGAAGTAGAAATAATGATGAGAATATTTGTTAGGATAATATGTTCTGAAAATTTTCAAGAGAGGTAGGGCGTAGTGGTATTCATATTACTCAAATCTTGAGCTGGGGGAAAAGTTCGCAGCTAAATATCATTACATTGTAAGGTGGTTGTGTTATGCTAGGTGGTGAGTAGGGAAGCATCATGATGTTCTCTTACTGTAGTAGAGCCAGTCGGTGATGGGCGAGACGGCGATGCCGCACTTGAGCGTGGCCTGCTGCGAGCCCAGCAGCATGGCCGTCACGTAGCCGCCGTAGCCCCAGCCCCACACCGCCACGCGGGTCACGTCCAAAAACTTGAACGTGTCTAATAAATATCTGAAAATAATTTTGAATGTGGTTGATTGCTACAATAACTAAAGCAATCGGCCTCGTCGTCATCAGCCTATATACGTCTCACTGCTGGGACAGGCCTTCCTCATGAAGAAACACATGAGGAGCAATCGGCCTAGCGAGAAAAAATCGTTTTTAAGCGGGTGGCTTCTCAAGTTTTCTCTGCGGGAAATTAATCTCAATAAAATTTAACTATTAAATTAAACTCTAAGTAATAATGTCTTGCTTGCTATCTGACAGTTTGCTTGCTTAACCCTCTATTCTGCATTCGGCCAGCGTCTTTTATCCTTTGTAGGAAGGTAGATATGTGTTAGTTGTTTGCTATATCGCGTTTGAGCCTTCTTGCTAGTAGTGTGGTCACCTAATAACAGCCAACTGGTCCGCGACCTCGACGCCGCCAAGGCGGCCACGCAGCAGCGCCCGCGGCAGCCCGCGCGCGCCCGCCACGTCCAGCTTCACGTACACCACGTCGTTGCGCGACGACATGTACGAGCCCCAGTCCACCATGAACTGCTCCGTCACCTGCTGGCTGCCGGGCCGTCCATCTCTGGGAACATAAATACATACATATAATCACGACTATTATCCTATAAGGGTTAGTCAGAGACTAGGCAAAAGCACCGCAAAAGCAGTCCGTTGCCATAGTCCGCGCTGCACCAAGCAGTGAATACACTCAGCGTGACAGGTGGTGAGCCCGTCGCCGCTATAAGCTATTGGATGGTTGTGCAGTTCTATGTTCGTTAGTCGCCTTTTAAGACATCCAAGGGAAGATATAGGTTGGTAGTATTCTTTTAATGAGCCGCTACCACACAGAACAATAAAAAGGGTTCTTTGAGCTACCACACCATAAATTGAAAGCTTACCTATAGGTATAAGGAGGCTTAGTTGGCCAGTTCTTTCGGAAAGCAAACGCATCGCGGAGTCTTTATACCTGTCACTTTTTAACGTGAGACATGGTAAACTTTCTGAATCAAATCTGTGAACTGACACTTGAGATTAAGAGGCTCTGAACCCAGAAAGCGCGCGACCCGCTGTTAGGCTGCACGTGTATCTGTGTGGAGTACGTACACGTGCACCAGCACTGGGAAGGCGGCGTCGCGCAGCTCCTCACGCCACGACGGCGGCAGCAGCAGCTGCACGCGCGCGCGCGACCCGCTGCCCAGCTGCACGTCGAATGACCGCCGCGTTGGCAGCGCCAACTCGCGCAACCGTACCGATCTGTAAGAACATACATACTGGGTTACTAACTATTGTAGTAATTTACCCCATTCATTTTTTTCCTTTTAAACTGATAAAATACAAATATTGGGTCCTTACCTTGAAATTGATGTTTTTTTTCTCTCTTAGTATTTTGTCTGTAACTATTAAGATTCAGAGTATTCCAAAAAAATTATTACCTCGTCTAAAAATAGACTATATTTTTGAGCTCTTTTGATTTGTTTTGATAATTTGATGTAAGTATAATTGTGTGACACGGAGACAACTCTTTTTAAGTGCCTCCCGAATACATCATTTTATTTGCATTCACTTTAAAAACGATAAATAATTTTTATGAAGTGTGATATTACACATATTACTAAAGCTTGTCGAATGATAGATGCCAAATATTATTATCTTTGGATGTGTCGTTGTGAAGAAAACTGAAAAAAATTTAGTATGGAAAATGCAGAATTCCCCAAAATCTTTATACAAAACACCAATTTCGTAGGTAAGGACCTAATATTTGTGAAATACGACTCTTATAGATCAAAATTTCCTCGATTACTATTTTAATCCTCAAGAGATAGCACTACAACGATGGGGACTTATGAATTAAAAATTTGATATTAAGTTAAACTAAGATTAACTACTAAATACACAAAACAGTATGATTATGCATTATTTTAATCACCTAAGCTCGTTAGTAAAACTTGGGGGTGCATTCTTTTTAAAAAGTTATATGGAACTTTCCAAGCTGGTTCAGTGTAAAATACGCTTATAATATTCACAGCTCACAGCACGACTCATAGTCGTGCACAAGTTATGGTTTTAATAATTAAAATATGCAACTTCATCTTGAAAACTGAGAACGTTGACTTACCTATAAGGCCTCGTGTCATATAAAATTCTTTCTAGCTTATGAGTTCTAGCGTCATGAAGACCAGCAAGAGGAGGTCCAGGCCCACCGCATTCTAGGACGTAATGCGTAATGCCAATTTTTGGCTTAGCAGGAGAGAAGATGGCCCTCCAGAAAGAGCAGTTGGCGTAGTGCAGTCGAGCGGGCCACACCGCCAGCTCACAAGTAAGGCACCGGGGTTCCTCTCGCTCAGCTCGAGCCCTCACAGAGTTGCTCCCTCCCCCATAACTAGGGTCTCGGACCACATACACCTGCCTCTGTCCTGGCCTCTCTGCACTACCTGTAGTAAACAAATCACATCAAACTCAAACACCAGAACAATCCAAAGGAAACCAAAACACAAAACTTGTCTGCCAAACACGTGCTCTCTATCTCTCTCCATTCTCTAAAACTAGCACTGCGCAGATTAGAATGGCGATGTTATGGGTTAGTAATAATGAGTCTATCCAAAATAAAACACTCAACTGCACTCAATCTAAATACTTAATTTGATTTGCTTCCTTCATCATATCAGGGTGGAGTTTAGGAATGAGCAACTTTTCTTTGTCTAAACCTTTTAGGAAAAGAAAGAGATTTAAGTTTGTTATCTTTTTGTTAATTTAATCTATAACAAATTTAAAAGTATGGCTTACCTAAATAGTAAACTAAATGGTTTTCCTGGTCCCACGCCAGGATCTCTGCCACTTCTACCTTCCCGTGCGACAGAACTGCTATACGTTGTCTGATGACGTCGACATGTTTGATGTGTGTATAGTATTGTCCACCACCCTCTTGAACAGCTGCCAAAAGAAGGAAGGCACTCCCATCTTCGGAATATACTGGCTGCTGATGAACTTCTAA
This sequence comes from Parapoynx stratiotata, assembly GCA_910589355.1. NCBI lineage: Eukaryota > Metazoa > Arthropoda > Insecta > Lepidoptera > Crambidae > Parapoynx > Parapoynx stratiotata. Next base: position 12,292,916 of record OU342461.1, read on the forward strand.
CCATGGTTCATCGGTTGCTTTTTCTGAATGTGTCTGAAATTTGAGAAACCACATGTTAATAGCTATATCAATGCTAAAACATGTTTTACTGTTAACATATAGTCAAGCATCTGCGTTAAAGTCTCTTTTAATATCATACCTCAGTACATGCCCAATTAGGCGCGTAACAGCTGCTATAGACGGTGAGATTCTGCGCACGGTTCATCCACACTACCCCTACATGTGAATTTTCTTTGCCCACCCATTGGGCTGATATGAGGTAATATTCCCTGAAAACCGAAAAATATCTTCTAAGCATAAACATTTAGAGGAAACAAAATCTCATATAGTCTGTCATAATTCTTCTTTTATGTTTATTAGCTACGATTTTAAGATAATCCACTATACAACGAGTTAGCGAACGATACGAAAGTTTAAATGTCTATCTTTTCTCTGGAAAATTAAATTGCAGCAATATCTCATTGTTAAGAACTCCAAGCAGAAAATTACAAAATAAAAGATAATAACGGGGAGGGTATCAACTTTCCACTTACATTCCGTCCAAAGTGCTCGGAGGCCTGACTTCCCATCGCGGCGGCGACGTAACATTTTGCACGCTGACTATCCATAACCTCGCTATCGGTATAGAGCTTCCGGGCTGAAAAAAGCAACAAGTGGACTGTTAATATGAACATAAACGCTTTGCATTGAAGTTAAATTTGGTATGCATGCTCGTTGCGATGATATAGATCTGTTTACCGACATTATTGGATCTTTGTAGCAAAGTTAGCTTTGTTAGCGTTAGTTATACTACGTTACCAGCCTATTTTCTCCCACTGCTGGACACAGGCCTTCCTACATGGAGATACACGAGGAGAACCTTGCAGGCCTTAACACCACCACGCTGGCCCAATCCGGATTGGTGTGTAGAAACGGTTGTAATAGCGACCGGGACCAACGGCTTAACAGATGAACTCGAGATCACAATGTTTGGATCACTCATTCCAGGACTGATCAGGATTGATATCAAAAGCCACAGCGTAAGAACCACTACGCGACCGAGCTCCTCTAGAATCTTTACTTAGAATTAAAGAATTTTGACCTGTAGACCATTCTACTGTTGATAAGACTTAATTAACTATTATACCCAACGCTAAAAAGTACAATTTAATTTTTTAATATTCCAATTAAAGTCTTTGTTTCGTCAAAGTGTTGTATATTTGTAAGACATTATTAAGCCGATAACTTTATCTGGCTCGTAAGTAAGAAAATTAAAACGGAAAGAATCATCAGAATCGTTTACCGTAGGGTATCTAATAGTGACATGGTCAGGGAAGACAGTTGGCAGGGTGTTGTTGAGCGTGGGCAGCAGGAAGCCGGAGCGCGCTGCGCCGACGCCGCCGATGCCCTCCGAAATACGCGGAAACAGCAGCTCGGACACGCCGCTGTCATCGTACTGCACGTACAGCACCAGGCTGCCGTCCGACGAACCCCACGTCGCCGATGACGTTTTTGTCACCTCCTCTGAAAAAAAAAAGATAAATAATGTAGTGTCGATACTTTTTTAACCGACAAAAGGTGTTTCACGAAAGAGGTTTGGTAAATACACGAACACAGAGAAACGTTATAATAAAGGGTGGTATAGGCGTGTCTGCTGTTGCGAATTAAGAGAATTATAATGTAAATTAATGTTGAAATCAATATGTGACCCATAATCTATGTGCCGTCAAAGATACCCAAAAATAAAAAATTTTGAATTATTGGAAAAATAAAATCATTTTACATTAAATACGCACATACCTAGCTATGTGCTCTATACTTCATTAAAACACAATAGGATCTACTGGGAAATATATTTTAGAATCTCCCTAACCAGTTAGGGAGATAATTGTACCTTTTCCAATAATTGTCTTTAAATTGTCCTATTTCAGAATATGCTATTTGTGAATTTAGATTCCAAACAGCTGCTTGGAATTAAACAAATGCTCTCCTATCCAAAATATCTCAAATTCGCTTTGTGTTTACGGTACAAGTGCATTCTTCAGTAGTTCCATCTATGCATTTAAGAAAGAATGTCTGTTTATTTGTTCCGGTCCTTTGATCCAAGAGATAGATGTTTGTTTACATAAACAGAAGAATTGGATTTTGAATATATGAACATATAGGTGGTGAAGGTAACCTGCTCTGAGCGATTGAAGCGTATTCAAGATCGTTAAAAATGAAAGAAGGATAGGGAGTGCTTTATCGTGCAGTGTGACAATTCGTGAAATAGTAATATCTTATAAATAAATAAAAAACCTCAACCTCGAATGAACAAGTACAAATAATTGTTTTTTATAACACATTTGCTTGTAAAGGGTCTCTTATTTCACCAATTTCAATATCATAATATATCACATTACGTACTTGTGCGATAATGTAAAGTAAAACGCACAGTTTATGATGTTCCGTCTAAAAACAAACGATACTTTTTAAAATCTTAGCAAAGAGTTTTTATGTCAGAAAGGTAGTCAACATTTTCTTAATAAAATTACCCTTGGGAGATGAAATATAATAAATAAACATTTTATTCTTTAATTTCATTTACAAATTGTTCAAATTTTCATAACTGCTTTAACAAGCCAGTTAGCCAGTTCCTCGGTGGTTGAGGATTACAGGTGAAGCTCGCTTCCACCTTCGGCCTTATCGTCACTTACCATCAAGTGAGATGAAGGCCAAGAGCTTACCTGCCTATGTATGTAAAAGTGATTAAAGATTTTTTAGCTTAAGCTGCCTGAGTTTTATTTATTTCCTCGCAAATGTGTTATAAAACGTCGTATGACATACGTGCGGTTTGATAATTACAGCCTCTGCCTTCATATAGCCCTCACCTACGGCTCGGGCTAGCAATATTGCCTCGCCTGTAATTTTCAACTTACCGCACTTATATCATAATGTACTATTTCTTTTCTATTTTCACAAATACGCACGCAAATATACACACACGTACATATACATCTATATGATGTGATGGCTGGGTTTTAGGAAAGGATTTTACCTTGGTATAACCAATCGGAGACCCCGTTGTAGACGCGGCCAGGGACGGAATCGTTGGTGAGCCGGAGGAGGGGTGACCGCTGCGCCGGGGGCCCGGGTCTGGCCATGATCTCGTTGTCTGCCGCCAGCAGCAGCGACCCGTCGCCGCCGAGCCACGCCGCGTGCTGCCACTCCCAGCTCCTCTGACCATCGCCGAACAGTGGGATGTGATGGCTGGGTTTTGGGAAGGATTTTCATTAATTGGTACCCTCTTACTATTATAGTTAATATTAAAACTCAAATGTATAACTACATTGGAATTAATGTAGGTATAAATTTGAGGCGATTCTCATACTGAAACGCATGACGGAGCATCGTGTGTGGATGCGCTGTATGAAAGTAACTAGCTCCTTTTGTATAGAAAAAACTCAGTCTATATGCAGAGAAACACGCACCTACGTGCGTGAGTGCGGCAGACGCAAGGTTTGGCACACCGAGACATGCAGTGCTTTTGGATTTCCAAAGATAATCTTGTTAAAAAAACTCAAATATCGCATTTTCTCCTGTTTTTTTTACAAATATTGTTATGGGATTCCAGACATACATTCATTACATTTTTTCTTAACTAACACTATTCAAGACCAAGGTTAAAAAGAGAAATGCTATTTACACGAGGTTCGTTTTTTATGTAAAGCGTAAAAATGCAATAAACTTTAGTGTAGTGATGTACATCGATCGCTAAAAATGTAAAGTATTGCTGGTCTGCATGGCTCGCTAGCAGTCGCATTAAAATTCCGCTCGCAATTTTTGAAATAAATTGAGAAACGAATTCACGTAGTATCTATTGGCAAATCGATTTCTTCACCCGCGAAAGGGAAAAAGGAAATTCGTGAAATAAGAAGATATGATTCGGGTGAGGGAAAACAAACTGAAGAGCTGGCTCCTTTTAAAATTGCCTCTTTAAAGCTATTTGCTCCGCGTAGATGCTTTTTAAAACTCTTTATGCAAAGTCGCGCAATGAAACAAGAAAATGGGTTACATTTAAGTTTGTTCTGCAACGATAGGCAACTTGAATTGCCAACAATGTTAAGGAAACAGTTAATGAGTTGGCAATAAACACTAGGAGATTTACAAAAAGAATAGTTGGAATTTTGTTGAGTTATGAGTATACGCTAAGTATTTTTGCAAATGTTTACGTGTCATTGAGATTTTGGTTAAAATTATGTTTATCTTAACTCTAGACAAATAACAAAAAAGTTTGTATTTCTTGGATTCTTTGAAAATAGTTTGCAAAAAGTTACTGTAAATATTTTGTATCGTTATGTACCTACGCATACATACAAGTAGAAGTTTGGAAGTAATGGAAACGACTCTTTTACGAGAAATGTTATGCAGATAGGGGAGTATTTTATATTTCTTAAAGAGCGAAAAGGGATTCATTCCTGTTTGAACGTCAGCACCGTTTATGATACCTCTACGGGCGTAGTCACACAAAAGAGAGCTAGATACAAAAGTTAAAACGGAATATTTCCCTTTCCTTGGCGATGGGGAAAATATTTTCAGTCCTTTTGATATTATCAACAAATGACAACCCTCCAAGGTGCGGAGAGCGAAAACAAATTTGCGAACCCTAAATTCAATTTGTTTGTATCAATATCACTAATTTAAGCGTTTTGATGGTGAGTATTATGTAAAGTCAAACAAAAGATGCTTACTCATTTGTAACGTCATAAACGGTGTAGTGCGCCGTGAACGTCCGCCGATACACCTGTGAACCAATTTCATTCAAGATATTAGATAGATGATAGAGAAAATTGTTATTTTCTAATGTACTGAGGAATCTAATATGGAAAAAGAATGAGTAACTGACGCGGAAGTTATGAATATTAATGTCTGAGTGAATGATGATATGGATGAGAAAGATAAGGAAGAAGAAAATATTGAGATTACAAATATAGGGGAAAATGGACGAGAAAAATATAACACGCTGACCTCAAATGAAATTAGAACAACGTTCAGTACAGATTCTAGAAACAATGTTAAGGAAAAAAGTTGATTAAAAGTTTACAGATCAATACGTACCTCTTTGATATTGTGTTGGAAGAGAACGTAACGCAAGTTTGGCGAGCACTGATAGCTGCGAACATTGAGCTGCCGCTGCGACAAAACAGTATTCATTTCAAGCAAGTTCGACTTTTAAATAAAGACGCCTTCAAACTTCGCCGGCGATGGTCGCCGCCTATCGCGCCATTTACCTTTATTGAGCTATCTTAATTAAGGACTTCGTGTTCGTAAAATGAAAACTCTTTAGGGTCTCATTATAATGGATCTTAAGATATTGTTCGTTTAGCATTAGATACTTATAAACTTATACTTTAATGCTACCAATATAGTAGGATTTAAGATTCAAAATATGAACGGTCATCCTCCGATGTTCTAGTCATACTAAATATGCTATTTGTATGGAGAGTGTAGGCATGGTCTACTATGAGAATGGAATCTCATAATGTTTTCATATAAGCTGTCCGTTAAGTATTATGTGGGGAAAATATTATTGTCGACCTCCTCGGAAGAGTGGTCTGCAACTCTACTTAATATATCACCTACAAAACATGAACTTCTGTGAAAAATATTTTTGTGACTTAGTTATTTCAGGAAACCCTCAACATGACTCTGGATAACTACACTGTGAAATTAGCTCAAAGTTTTATTGTTTGCTCACGATATTGTTCGTTATTTTTTTTTTCTTTAATTTTAAGGACGTTCAGGAAAAAAATCAGCATTAAAATAGAGATTTTAAAAGAGCGAATGTATCTTAAAATATGGATAAGCTGGGATTACGTTAAGATTTAACATCAAAACAATTTAACAACTGCTGAGCATTCTTAACAATTCTTGCTGTTATGTGCGTTTCTGGGAAACTTTAGCTATATAAATAGTGCTAAACATACAAATAGGTATAGGTTTGGACTAGCAATAAAATCTACTAAATGCCGGTTTCACCACCTTCGGAAATCTATTGTCTAATGGTGTGTACAGACTAGTGAAATGTAACACACAATGAAAGAATTTGGCATGCAAGTCTAGCAATGTATCATAAAATGTAACAGAATTTCCATAGTGTTAAAGCTACTTTCATGTTACATTGCATGTTACGTTTCACAAGTCTGTACACAGCTTATGAAATACGTTAAAAAAATTTGCAGAATTAGTATGTAATTATTTGTCAGTTAATGCATTTATCAGGAACTTATCTGGAGGTGGTAAGGTGGCCCTAATTCTTTTTTTGCGGCAAAGGTGGCAAACACGTAATTTTTTAACCTGATTACGAAACTGATCTGATAGGTAAAAATTTGATACTTACGAGTGTGTGGTTGGTGACAAGGACAGAGAGAGTGTTGTTGAACGTGTCTAGCGCGAGCAAGCCGCCGTCGTCGGCCTGGTAGACCAGCTGGTGGGAGCTCACCCAGGTGGTCGGCAGCCTCTCGCCAGTCAAGTCTCCCCGGAGGAACTCTTCTAGGCGCATGCGCCGCCCCGACCAGTATAGGAGTTCGTCTACGTACCTGCAAAATATTTTGATTGATGAAAACTGTATTAAATCATGTTAAACCTATTTAGAGAATTACCCTAGTCTATTAATGTCACGTCAATTGTCAAACCTTTTGATAACTTGAAACTCAATTCATATCCATTGAAATTTGGTTAGAAAGTAAGGCGGCAGGTTCGATTTTGGTTTTATGTATGAAAAATCGACGCCATGGATAGTAAGAACAATTTTCGCAACCCGCAGTTTCTGACTTCTCCATTTGATTCAACCTGTATTGTGATATTTATTTACTTATCTGTTTAAATTTAACTAAATACTAAATACGTAATAACTAAATACGTTAAAATTAATAAATTAATAATTGTACAAAAAGTCCAAAGCGACAATACAGACTCGAGAAAAAACAAAAGGCGATCGGTTTTACGTTATTTTTTTTTTCGTGCAATGCAACCTCTTTGCGCGCGGCCTATTATTTATATAAAAACAAAACACAATTAATTATTTTGTTGTTAGAAGCGTAACGCCAAAAGGAGTGCAGCCTAGACTTTAGCACCGCTTCACATTGATTTTTTTCTTTAAAGTAGTTCTGACTAAGGAAATAAAATAAGCAATTCAACTTACCCTAATAAATAAATTGCTGTAACTATACCGGCGATGACAAAACTGATAACCATCAATGAAAATATGATACTTTTCCAGTTGTGTCCATCTCCTTGGTAGAGCTCCTGTTAAAAGAAAAATAAAGGTTAATGGATGTGTTACCGCTGTGGGCAAAAATCTTCAGGTATTAACGAGGTAAGTGATATTATTGCAGTTTTATGCAATTACAGCCATGTTTTACTTCAAAAGTTATACTTTTGTGAAATATTGATTAATAATCGTTTCATAAAAGTTAACCTTTTAAGTAAAACATGCTTGTATTGCATAAAACTGCAATAATATTACGTTACTCGGTAATACCTGCAAATTTTTGACTATCGCGGTAATACCTGCGTTTACCTTAGCTGATAAATAGCATAATACTCTGATAGGTCATAGAGCTTACCATGCCATACATTGTGAACAAAATTTTCAATTTGAATTGTTATTAATATTATAATAAATAAGTATTTATTTGCTTGATAGAAAATAATTTGCTATAAAATCTGATCGTGTTCGAGTTATATTGAAAATGTGGTTTTGTATTCAATTGTTTTACCCAATACTACCAGGGTTAGGATTATACATTATAAATCAATCGCATATTATGTTTTGTATTTACGATACCGTGGAAGTTACCCACAGCTGGTACAATGTGCAGTTATGAGTATTGGTAATTTAAATTTGGGAATTTATAGCAAAAATTAAATATCCACATTGAACATGGCATTATTGCAAAAGCAGCTTATGCTTTATGAGTAATTCAGTAGGAAAAATATGTGAAAAGATCGAAGTTCGAAGATCGAAGTGTCTAGGGTACGTTATGATGAAGTTTGGGTTATATTTTCAAGAATAATAATAAAGAATTTACCAGCTTTTCTTATCACAGTGTACGGTTCGAATTTAAAGTTTCGGACAAATTACACGCGGCAAGCCCTCGAACTGAACTCGCTCGGCGGCAATGCGCTAAGTTGACGGTGGTATAAAGTGCAGGCGGTGAGTCAATGCTCGATGGTACGGCATAATATGTGCCTTACCCGCTACAGGCTTGCAATTTCTTTATTCTGAAAGACCCTGTTCCTGTTTGCCTATGTCTGTGCACACCACTACAACACATGGTCTTTGCATACCAGCAGAGTAGAAAACTAGGGCTGTACAGTAAAAAATCTAAAACGACGCGTAAGGAACAAATGTGAGGGCCTTTAGTTCTTGAATTTTGAGCAACATAAAGCGCGCAGCTCATGACTAACTGTACCGTGGACACCCACCCATCTTTTGAATGTTATAGGATCTTGTCAAGTATGAAATATAGATTACCTCTTCTTTGGCAGACTTGGGGTCGGCGACTTGCAGCGTCTCGTCGGGCGGGAGGCGCCAAGAGCCGCCGCCGCCGCCGCCGCCCGAGCGGTCCGTGTGGCCGGTGGCGTGCATGCGCCGCCGCCGCCGCCGCCGCGCGCGCACCCGCCACCGCGCCGCGCTACGCGCCCGCGCCCGCGCCCGCCCCCGCCTGCGCCCGCGCCGCGCCGCCCGACCAGCGCACCGACACCGCGCTTCGCTCCATCACTGGAACAATCACATTAATTTTAATATTGAATTTTAAGGCTGGTTCACTAATGTGTAGAGAACTGAAGCTTGAGCTATGTGAAAATAGTTTTGTTTCAAAATTCGCTTTGCTGATCCGATCGCTCGATTAAGGAATAGAGTTGTTTGAAATCTCTGCTCCCTCGCTTTCCAGTCAAGTTAGCAAATCAAAATCTGGTTATAAAGCAACAAAAATAATTTTCAATGGATCACAAATTTTATCTAACGAAAATTAAAGTCAGGTCATATATATTTTTTTAACATCATGCCTTGTCTATAATTCATTTTATTTTAATAACTGTTACTATCAATAGCCTACTTCGAATTGTATAAAATAATTACGCTTTATTCATATAGCGTTAAATTAAGTTGCCCTGTCTATTTAAGAGGCTCTAGTCTATAGTAATGCGATGCCGATGCCTTGTCGTACCTACATAACACCCCAAACCGCAGGACATGCACCAACCAACGTCCGAATAGCCAGCGAACATTTACAACACGCTTTAGCGCAGAGTAGGCAGGGCTGCACAGACAAAGCAATTAACTAGACCAAGCATTTAAAATAGAGTAGTTGCTGAAATAAAATTGAAGAAATAATAAAAAAATTCTTTTAAATTCTTCTAAAAAAATTTTTAAAATAGGTTTTAAAATGTGTTTGCGACAAATAGCTACTTCAAAATTTAAATGAAGAGAATTGAATTACATAATTTCTACAAATACAACGTTTATTTGTTTTGTGATTCAATAAGTCATCCAATCTCTTTAAAAGGAAGGAATACAAGAAAGCAGAGGATTGTTAGGCAAATGTCTTGAACAAAATTGTAAAGAAAAATAGCGAAAATAAGAAGTTTTGAGAAAAAGCATTAAAATTCAGAGAGATATTCTGAACAAAATTTTACCTACAAAGTTACCAGATCAAAGTTTTTAGTTTTGTACAAATTTTAGCTGAAAATTTTCTTATAAGCCCAAATTCAGAACAAAAATACACGTATTTGCAGTCATGTAGTAGTTTAGTAATTAGAGTAGTACCGTCAAGTACAGATTTGTATGCATAAGTCTTTGCTGCCGTTTAACACCAGTCCTTGCAATGCTGTAATGATGTTCTTCTTTATCAACCAAAATACGTCTTTGTTCTCTTTGTTTTCAACGTGAAACTCGTCACGCTGGCCAAATGGGGATTCTCAGGTAGAAATGTCATCGTCCTTTCAAATCACAAAGAAGCTTGAGAACACAAAGTTTTGATTATCCATCAAAAGTCCCACTGAAATATTGCTGGCAGCCGCAGTAATGCAAAGATACCGCAGAAATAAGAAAACCTTCACATCAGCGAGTGAATCCAGAACACGGCATATAAATGTGCGGGCTACGCGAATTCGATCAACGTCCCCGCAGACGTGGTATACCATCCTTATTTATTCACTATGTTTGAATTCTGTTCGATTGCCAAGTTCCGAACACGTTCACACCAGTCTATACATTTGCTCGTCGCCAACTTTACGACTAAGTAAAACTTACTTCAATTGGACAAGAAACGATTTTTTGGAGAGATGCTGCTTTTTGTTACGAGAATATTCAGGAAGACAGATAATGTAGAATGCGTTCTGCAGTTTGCAATAAACTCGGATAAAAATTATGGAAAGATCAGAAAAAACTTAGAGATCTCCTGTATTCGTAACAATTTTTTTTCTTTTCAGAACGGTTCATTAATAAGTATCGCCACATACCAAATGAGCCAAAAATAGGGTAATCTGGGGAATGAAAGATGATATGCTGGAAAATTGTGTACACCTTCATTTTCGTCTTCTAAAAGTTGTGCACATGTTTCCAACTTAACTTATTCCTAGGGTTTTTACCCTAAATTTGGGTTTTACCCTAATTTTATTGGGGTTTGTATAAACAAATAAAGACTTGGGCTTCAAGACACAATGACAATTAAAAGCGTCTTTGTAAAGTGGAGTCTAGTTCTATAACAGGCGACAGTTGAATTCAGAAATATCACAAGAGCAGTTAGTACCTTACGAAAACACATATGTGGCAATCTAACGCAAAAAAAAGCAGGTGCTTTGTATAGAGTTTCGTAAAAGAAGATGCAAAACCCTTCTTCTTTCTTTAAAATCTAGTGTAATCAGAGAAAGAGTGTCTGATACTTTGCAGCCGCTTATAACCTTCACCTACGTATCCATCCTAATATTATAAATGCGAAAGTAACTTTGTCTGTCTGTCTCGTTTTCACGTAAAAACTACTGACTAACAAAAATTTAGTACATAGATAGTCTAGAGCCTGAGAAAGGACATATGCTTTATCCCGACATTCCCATGGGAACGGCTGCAATGCGGGTGAATGTAAAAAAAATTCAATAACGTCTTTTAGAAAAATTAAGGACAAATTTACGCCACTATGAACTTTGCTTCTAATAATAGAGTAGGAGTAAATTTTGAATTCAAGCATTTGAGGCTACTGTTCCAAATTGAAAAAATATTTTATTTCAATTGCTACACACCATCACACTCAAAGTCGAAGTCGCGGGCAAAAGCTAGTAGAGAAATATACGTAAAGTCTTACACTTGATAAAATTCATAATCATTTTAAAATAATGTACCAACAAAAAGAATGTGCCAACTGCTTTTCTTGCCTAGCATGTCGTAAAAGGCGACTAAGGGCGTATTGGGTACTGGGTCTGTGATTGTGTAGGCGATGAGCTAGCCACTTGTTACTACTCTTTCACGATTTTTTCATCTGACCAACCCTATTTTTGTATGGCTAAATGTGGTCTTAAGGAACACAGTGTTCCTTGGACTCTGCCTACCCCTTCGGGGATTACAGGCTTGATTTTATGTTTGTTTGTGTTTAAAATAATGTACATCTTAGTAAGAAAATAAAATGATACTAGAGAATGCAAAACTTCAGTATGTTTAAATTTCTCTAGTGTGTTAGCGCTAATTGCTAACAATGTCAGAAAAATACAAGACAATGTTATCCGCAGAGGAGTAGCGGAGGAGCCTAGATTTTTATCTCGTTTGCAAATGCTGGCTCTGTAGAGTACTGCTATGAGAAAAATAACCGCGGTTCTTTCTACTGAAAATATTAACAGTTTGAATATTTAAGTCTCCTACTTTTTCCAGATTATTCCGAAGACTTGTTATTGTGCAGATTCCAGAAAAAACTTGAATTCTTGTTTACGCTTTATAGCTGACTGGTTTCTGATGTGAATTGCAGTTTTCAATTAATGCTTGAAAATGAAAGACTTATAATGAAAATGAAGTGAAAAATAAAACTTGTTACAAAGTCAAGCTATTGCAATTTTGAATTATGTTGATTATAATGAAGACAAATTCATATCAGTGGTTAAAATTTCGTAATTCATGTTGAGCTCAAAATTATGCGACATTGGGCTATGAAACTAATGTGTTAACTAATGTCATAAGTACTGTGATTTGATATTTCATGTCACAAATAAAGGACGCTATGGATTGTAGGCATATGCAATTCATATAAAGTTATTGTATGAGTTTTAATTCTTATCAACATTGAAGTTAACTTTAGTTCATGGTAAGGTAGTTCTTAAGATCCAAGTTCTTCGAGAGATTATTAAGAACCCTTACAAAATATGCAAGCTTATACTCGCTGCCCAATGGCGACTAAAAGTTTCTCACCTAACACCTAGTTGGCTGTTGTATAAGCCTTGTATACAAAGTGTCCTCTAGTTTCCGACTAAAGTTTAGCTGTAGATTAATGGCTTGCTACCCGAGACGGTGACAACGGCGGACATTTTGGGCGTTCGCAATGTTTCTCATAATTATCTCGGGGATTTCCACAAGTTTTATTTCAGTTTTATGACCAGCGGCTCCAAGGATTTAAAGATTTACGTCCTGCAATGCAGATGTGAGATAAATCTAATGCAGTTGTAGACTTTTAACCAAATTTTTAAAACGCGTGGATGGAAATGTCAAGGACTTTAGGATTTGATTAAAGATTTATGCAGTTGACAGTTTCCGCTGAAGCTGTAAATTATGTGGTTCTTCTATAAATATAAATATTATCATATCACTGTTAATTAATTTTTACACGTTTATCACAAATATATCCAGCGATTTTATGAAAACAGAAAGTCTAATTGAAATGAACTGAAATAACAAAACGAATTAAAAAACAGTGAAATGTATAAAACTTATAAAAATACTAACAATAATGAAATAAGTGGGAAAAACATTGGATTGGGTTGTGAACGTGAATATTTTTCACGAGTACCGAATTCCAAAGTTGGAATTGAAAAATCTATACTAACTATTGTATAAAATTGTTAACATTATCGACTTGGGCCTGGCCGATAGCCAGCGTTTCATTCACGCTGTTGATCCTATACTAAAGAATGTTACTCTAGCGTTAATCGCTAGTTTTTTTATGGCTCTATAAAAACGATTAAGCATGACCCGTTAATGGATCCATAAGTCCTAGGAATGTAAACGCTAATGCCATTTTCGACCATTGTTTATATAACATGGCCGGTTGGGAGAACTGCCAAGAGTAAGGTTGTCATTTTGTTGGAAATTGTTGTATGCGGAGAAATGACTAGATGAAGTTTGTTTCTTTGCTTTCTTCAAGTCGTCGGTATATGGAAGTTTTGGGACTCCATATTAGATGAAGTTATTCTTCTTGTGTTTATACGTGTGAAGAGCTCTGTGGCATATTTTCTGAACGCTTAGTAATGCTGTCTATCTGAGGTCCTGTCCTATCCAATTTTGTATTTCTATTCTGTCTTTGCATGATTTGTGTTACCACAGACACAAACAGCTTGTGCCATACAACACTAATTATTAATCGTATTCGCCACAGAAATATCTGAGATCATTAAAATTATATGATCGAAATAATGCGTATTATAAAGCCTTTCCATAATAAATAGTTCTGCATTGTAGCAAGAACTGCCTTCTCTAATATATATATGGATGGAGCGTGCGGTGATTTAAGCAGCAATACTATAAAATCGTCATCTAACACTCTAGCGTTGGCCAGTTGCCAGTATTGAAATATCGGGACTCCCCTTTCAATTTGTTATTTTATTGCTTCATCTATGCACCAATGTGGGTTGGTCTCGTATTTTATAACATCGTGAAAAATAAAATAGGACATACATTTTTATAGCATCTTATGCTCGTTTCATTTAGAGCCTGGCTGCATCAGAATTTATTATTTTTTATAAACAATGCCTGCGCATAAAGTTAAAATAACCACATGAACAAGACGCGAGCTGAGGATTCGAAGTGAGTGTGGAAATACGTTCATAGAGCTATATAAACCGAATGCATCGAAAATTTACTAATGTTTTTATTTCTTTGAGAGTTTGTTTTCTGCATTATTGACATTTCAATACAGCATTTTCTATGAAAATTATGGTTAAAATCTATATTTTTAAATGTAAGCTTCACTCTGTTGTAAATTTCAATAATTTAAAACGGTTACGTATCAAGATATCTAAGGGACGAAGTACCTAAATTGAAATTCCCTACAGTTCAATCAATGAGTTAGTTGACTGCAGGAACTACTTAAATTTAAGGGTTGAGAGTAACTGATGAAGCAAAAGTGAAGGAAAGTCTCCGTAGGTTCGACGACGAGCGAAGCGAGGAGTGTTAGATACAACTGTGGCCAGAACCGAACATATAATATTTGAGCTTTTTCAAAGGCGTAAGGCGAGTAAGGCGTAAAAAGCCATTATTTATTAGAAAATTATACTAAAAGTTTATTTATTTATTTCGTCCATTAGAGATTTTGAATTTAGGTATTTTGACCCGTAGCGTTTAAAACACAACTTTCCTTAAAATGTGTAATTTAACTAGCTAGCTATAACAGAAAACATGATTGCTCATACAATATCAAATAGCCCATTTCGTTTGCAAATAAAGATCGATATTAGGGTGGTTTTTCTAAATGAAAGGGGTCAATAGTAGGCTTATAGACCGATGGGTCAGATAGCAAGATTTTTCGCTGCATTGAGCAGCAGAGTTGAATAGGCTATCTTTGGCCCAGGGATAATTGGCCCATTTACCCGATGTAATTGAGAGTCTTGTTCCGGGACGAAAAAGGACGATAACTCAGATTGGGACGTGGTTTCATTATATTAAATAGATAACAGAATAAATGAATATATTCTTATAGGTATGTAATGCGATGAAAGTGAAAACTTCTTGATTTCAGTTAACTTGGTGTGACAATTCAGTCGACACCGACGACCGTAGTTGAATGGTTTGTTTACCGTTTTCGACGTGTTGCCTGTGAAGTTCTGGATTCGAGATTTTCTTAAATGATAATAAAGTAACAATATATTCCGATATATTATTCTAATAACCGTATAAATGGACTAACAACCCTCTAACAGCATCATATTATTTTATTATAAGTAATTGAATTTACATTGCTGGCTTTGGAAGTCATGTACAATGCTACACAACATTAAAGAATTATATTTCACCATAAGCTTTCGTAATGCCATAGAAGATGATGACAACATGTCTTACTTAACTTTTGTTTATGTGTATTACACTTCTATTTTTTGATTTTGATTTTCATTCATCTTTAAAAAGATACAATATAATAAAGGTTTCAATCGTTTGTACACGTTACTGGCCGGTTTTAAAAATGCCGTGGTATTTAAAAAAGTACGTTTTAAATTCAAATTTTCATTTGATGCTCATTTTTACAGAAAACCCCTTTTTATCCTACATTTTTGGCGCGAAGTTCCAGAAGTTAACATCGACTTTCATAACCTTCATTCAATTTTCATCGATTAATTTCATATCCTTGACTGTCAAAGCTTTATTTATTGCTGTTTGGCTGAATCAAAAATGGTAGATAAAGTGGTAAAAGCTGCCAAAATTATCGCGCTGCTTGAAGAGGTTTGCAGCCAATGCTTCGTGGCTAGGAGGCTAAATGTTAGTCGCTCGACGATCCAAAGGACCTGGCAGCGATATCAGGAGACTGGTTCCGTCGAGAGAAGGCCTGGTTCTGGAAGAAAACTATGTACCCAACCACGGGATGATCGTTTTCTTGTGAGTCGCGCATTGAGAAATCGCAAATCTTCGTGTGTGGATATTAAGAACAACCTCCAAGAAGTAAGAAATGTGCATATTAGTCTATGGTCGGTCAGGAGGAGGCTACTCGCTGCCAATATACGCAGTCACCGTCCGGCCCGCGGCCCCAAATTACTCCGTGAGCACCGAGTTCACAGGCTTAGATTCGCTAGAAATTGTGAATCATGGACTCAAGAAGATTGAAATAGGGTTTTGTTCTCTGATGAAGCCAGGATATCTCTGTTCGGTGAAGATCGACGTCGGCGAGTGCTAAGAAGACAAGGAGAATGAAGGAGAAGAAATCACACATTATGGTGGGGGCTCTGCTATGTTTTGGGCAGGAATAAATTCAATGGATCGTATAGAGTTAGTCTTCATTGAAATGGCTAACTGACTGGGCAAGTTCTAATTCCTCATGCACAACCCGCATTGGCCGCTCTAGGTGAAGACTCGATTTTTATGGACGACAATGCTCGCGCCCACCGATCTCGCGATGTTAAAGCGTATGTGCAAGAGGTCAGCATTCGTCGTTTGGATTGGCCAGCTCGAAGTCCCGACCTCAATCCCATAGAGCATGTCTGGGACGTTCTGAAACGGCGTGTGAAATCAGTACAACCGGCTCCGCAGACCATCAGAGAGCTGAAGAATGTGATTACTGCGAAGTGGGAACGTAATTTATCTGCTTTTACTTTATTAAAGAAAAACAAACAAAAAATCTTTTTTATTTTTACTTCATGAGCATATGCACTACTAGCGAACATACACTACTAGTGAGGTTTAGCATTATTTCCCATAAATTGTATCAAAATTTTAAGAAATACTGATGAAAACGATTATTTTCTTATTAATTTACCAAATTGTGAGGATAAAACTACCTATAATAATCAAACAAAGCAATTTTGAAATGGTTCATTGCTTAGGTGCCCGTTTATTTTGCAAATGAGTTTATATTTAGTGCAATAAAAAAAGAAATATTTATTACTTTCCTTAAATCAGTGTAGTCGGCTACCATGACCTTTATAATACATGACATGTAATATGTAGAAATGTCGACGCAATTGAAGACAATTGCTGATGATTCGGTATGATATTTATTTATAAATTTGTATGATTACGAATAAATATTTATGTTGGATATACCATTTCACTGAATATTGTTTGATATATTGGCAAAAAAACATAATGATCACATGATGTTAATTGGCAACATTCGCTTAAAATACATGTGATTCTTGTAAAAATTCCATCTTCATAAAATCCCTACATTAAATTACAACGTAAAATGAAAACTTAGTCAATGTAATGATGAAATTGAAGAACAGACTGAACTTTCACATACAACAGCCCGTAAGCCGACTAGAAATTTTGGTGTTTTTGTTTTACGTGTTCTCTTCATTCAGATTTAGGGACAAGCAATTTATAAAATGAGAAAGTATTACTCTGGGAAAATCCTTAGTAAACAGGAAGGGTGTGAAAAATATTGCCGTAGAGAGTGAAAGAGTTTTTTAGAGTACATTTTTGCACAATAGTGAGGTACACGATAAAGTTATTTGCTTCTTCGCATTATTTTAACAATACTAAGAGCATAATACTAACAACATGCTATAATTAGCAATATCGTTCACTGAAAAATAAAATTGCTTAAATACAATTTGAAAGAAGAATACAAAAAGCTACTTATAAATACATTAGTAGGCATAGCAAAAGACTAAAAAACATAAACATAAAATAACTTATAATCACGCCTCTTTCCCCGAAGGGGAGGGGGAGTTAAACACCCATGTTTCTCCAGATATGTTAGGTCCCCATGTAACAGGTGGCGAGCCTGTTGCCATGCACCGGGCACAATGTGAGGCAAGCGATATTCACAATGAACTGTACATAAGTTTTATTCAAACTTTATTTATAAGTTTTATTCAAGTTTTATTCGAACAGGCGAGTGGTGCCCCGTCCGTCCCAACTCGGCTACCGCTTCCTTTTAAAAATGAAACATAAACAAAGTAATATTTTATTAATATTTTATCCTTATCCTTTATATATGAAAAAATGAAATACTCAACTCATAATATTACACACGTATTCAATAATACTGTGTTATAACGTTTTTAAATGTGCCTTTATTTATTTAAAACTTTAGTACATTTGGTGTACATGGCGGACTTAATGCCAAAAACATACCAGTCAACCATTGGGTGGTGCAGAGAACAAATAGAAGTAGGTACACTAAGTTTTTAGAAATATAACAAAAACACATTTCAATATGAATATAATATAATATAGCATTAATATATAAGTATAAAATAAAATAATGATATAATATATTATTGTATAAGTGTATTTTGTTAACATATTTAAAACCGCTCAAAAATATATTTAAAAAACGAAATCTCATAAAACAACCAATAAATTTTGGTGAAAACGATTGAATAGTTAAACCGTAAAATCCTGTCCTCAAACTCGTGGACCACCGGCTAATCTCTTTATCTCGACCGCACACCGCAGTCCTTGTGGTATTTAATTAAAAGCATTTCTATTTCTATTAATTCAATTTCGAAGGACTTTTTCCTTTGACTCCGTTGTTTAAGGTAGAATATCTATAAGTTATGTGTTTTTAGTTTCACGGGTAGATTTGGAGTACGGAATGAAAACTTTCGTATTAGTTAACAGTTCGTTGTGAATTCAAAAATAATCTTCCTTCATAAGTTTTGTTCTTTATATCTACCACTACAAGGCTTAAAATCTATTAAGTATTTTGACAGTTTTGTATGTCTGACGTGCAGGTTAATCTTACGATAGTGGTGTGTATCACCAAAAATAACAATTTATGTAGAGTATTAAGGAAAGAACAATCAGAGCATTTTGAGCGACGAGATGAATTTAGGCAATTAATAAATTACTAGCTTTTGCCCGCGACTTCGTCCGCGTGGAATAGTTACTTTGGGTTAGCGTTATTTTGTGTAGTCTATAGCCTTCCTCAATAAATGGGCTATTCAATACTGAAATAATTTTACAAAGGGTGTTATTTAAACGGTCAGCAAAATATTCGAAATTTGTTCAGCGAAAAAATACAATTGGTCAGTAACTTATGGGCAGCAGATATTTCTAATTTGTCAGCAAAATAATTTCTACGGAAAAGTGGAAAATTTCTTACTAAAAGACCCAAAACTGGGTTTGAACTGTTTAAAGGATCAAAAAGTTTGTTGCTAACTTGAAAAGGAACTGCGTCACTACGAGAACGTAAAAAAAATAATTTTCAAAAAATAAAGTTCAATGCGACATCTGCTAATGTGATTAAAATGCATCATCGTAAAATGTTATTGAACGCAAGATTAATTAACTGTCTCCTACAAATTTCATTATACTTTAACAGTTATGATTATAGTCCTCTTTTATGGTGGATAATAAAATTTAACTTCGTGTGGGGTGTCATATTCACTATTTTGACATGCCTAGGATAATCTGTGATAGAGGAAGTGAAGTTACATTTTATATTGACTTTAGTTTATCATAAAAGTACATAACAGCCCACTGTTGTCTTCTTTATAGTTCAGTAATACAAGATACTTTAATAACTACTTATTTTTTAAAATTCCGTATTCATACGTAAAGTCATTTATTTTTTTAATTTGTTGTTCGAGCTGTAAATTTTTATAAGACACAGAGCAAAGAATCTCTTTTCACTATGGCACCCCTGAAGTATTCGCATTGTGATATAATTCAAAGCCTTATTTAGCCCTAGTCATTCAATTCAGTCAGTCATTCAAGTCAGTCAATTTTAAAAGGCGACATCTATTGATAAAATATGGCATTAAATACCGCTGAACAATATAGTTCGCCGGGCACGCTCCATAAATCCTGTACTCAGGGGATTTCACCTGCTACCAGCCTTGTTCCAGACGGAATAAAGTTTCTGCTTTTATAAAGTTGTGGCTAAACGGGTGATTGAGGGAAGCTTTTTCCGAATTGATGGAGGCTAGGACAGTCTGAAGGTATTTGATTGTGATACATTAATTCATGTGACTTGTTTCGGCTTCAAATAAAAATGGACTTTGGATAATTCCGCGTATCTGAATTTAGCCAATTTGAGTTTTTTTTAGATTCGCGGACTTTACGTATGGTAGGGTAGATTCGCGGATTTGCACAATCCCCGACGAAATGCGATTTCAGCAAGAAACCAAGATGCATTCTCATTCACAAAATTAAATTATGTAATTATTTATTGATAGTTTAAGAAAACAAAAAAAGAATACATGTAGCAATACGCACTATTCACAATGTATGTTTATACAGCCATAAGGTAAACAGATAACCGGCAGAATCTTCTGCGCTCGTAACAGGAGCTATTTTGCGACTACTATGACAGTTTAGTTTACTTTATATTTATTTCCGATCACCTACCATGTAGAGGGTTTCTGCAACTGCTTTGAATACGGCTTTATTTATACTTTATAACAAGACGGAGTCTTTTAAAGTAAAGTGGAAATCCGTGATTCGATTGAATTGTTTAAAAGTTGCATCTGCAACACAAACGAGAATGTGCTTCAGGCTCTTGGAATGATTTGTATGCTGTGAGCGAGTGAGTTGGGGTGTAATGGGATTTTAATACTCTTGAAGTATATTATATGTGGTTTTAAACTTGTTACTTTGTTATATCTATGGTTTTTCTATTGTGTTATGCCACTAAGGGTCAGTTTTTTGATCTGTGGTCACATTGACCTAGTGACTATATTAACCAATGGCGTAAACGTATAATTTCGTGTTATGTCAGCTTGACCAACAGTCGAATAGACAATTTATCCACACCTCGATGCTGGGATTAAATAGTGGCTGGCGGCACAGTTGATGTATATTGCTTCGAATTTCATTGCTAAAACCATTGATCAAGCTGACGTCACAGATTTTGGTGTTTGCATTGACGCCATCGGTCAAGATTTTAACCGTTATGTTAACTATTACAAGATTTATCATTTATATCTGAAGGAAGGAAATATCTTGTCACAAGATTAGGAATTAGATTAGGAAATGTCACAAGATTACGATGAAACTAAAATTTTCTATCATAAGATTAAGATTTTCATTCAAAACGCAATATAACGTCCATTTTCATTCAACACAATACACACACACATACACTTACATCACACAAACGCACACAACACTTACACTAATCACATTACATCACGCACACTTATCACTCACATTTTATTCTTACAAACGCAGTTCCTATTAATATATATTTAACAATTGTATAAATTCTTTTTTAAGGAACAATCTCAGTTTATATTTTATTTCACTAATTTTATTTCATTACATTTCAATAATAATAACTAAAAATAACATAGTTCTTGTTTGTATTTACAATAATTTATTCTCTCATAAAACCACAAGTTTGTAACACCGCGCGTCCAAAAAATGTAGTAACTATTGTAAAAGCACTTGGCCGCTGCAATACAAGCATAGCTTAGTGCAATGGCCGCATGAAAATTGTAAAATTAGATTTAAGTTTCTTGGAAATAAATAAATTATTATTATTATTATATGCACGAGTGTGACAAGTTGTAAAACTTTAAAGGCATTATGAGTCAATTGCAGCTTTGATTAGAATATTGCCTGCAATATTCTAATTCAGCGAATCAGTAGCTGGTTCAACAATTGAAGAGTTCAGTTTTGAATGAGAAGAAACTAATAGAGATCTAATTACATCTCAAAATAGACCTAGTTGCAATGTGTTAGCAAAGGTACTAGCTGGAGATATTACGAGTAATACAAGGCAATCGTAGTCACTTTCTTGAGTTACATTGTTAATGTAACATTCTCACAAAACTTTAATAATTTATCTAACATTCTCTCATACATTGTAATATTTTGCATGAAATAACCATATTCCGTCCAACTTGCTGAGTTCTTCAAACTCTAGCGGAGTTCCGTTTTCAGTTCACTCATACCCAACTGTTTTGAATGCAGTCATTTGAATAATGATCCTTAGCCCTCGCCAATCTCTTACTAAGCTATGGTAATCCGGGCCGAATGTTATTATCAGGGCCCAATCTAAATCAACTCCAAGTACCTTTTACTTGTTCTATTAATATTGGCTTAGATGCCAGACTTATAGAAATTACATTCTTTATGTGGCATCCAATTATTTGTACGAAGAATCATTTTTACGAATAATTTTTTTTTTCATTTTTACGATCATTTTTTTTTAAGAATAATTTTTTTTACTCTCTTTAATGTTGTACTTAATTAAGAAAGTATCAAAATGTTTTATATGAAGAGTTTGGTGGCTTAGTGGGTAGTACTCTTTACCTTTTGATATCAAAAACAAAGCGACCTTCGCCATGGTCAGGCCTTGGATGGGTGACCAAAACTGGTAACGAGGCGCTAAATCAGTATCGACTCTTTGCTGTTATTGCGCGATTCTCTGGCCATTTTCCTTTTGTTTATCTGTCCTAATAAATAATGATTGATGCTACTTTTCTTTTAATTTTATTAACCGGAGACAATAAAACATTTAGTAGACTTAATTTATCTGATTGGTGAAGCGTTGCCAAATCATTCGAAATGAAATTGGTGGTTCATAATCATCGTTATTAATGTTTAAAGAAATTAAAACCTTGTTTAAAAAAAGATATTAGGAAATTTGAATTAGGCTAATTTTTTGGAAAATAATGTATTCATTTATTCAGATTGTACGTATCTTAGCGCATGCTTATGAGTCTCAAAAACATTAAGTACCAACGAGTATACAAAATTCATGAGAGCGAAAAATTACTCCATTCGTTCTAATAGTTTTGAGAGTATCGTAAAGTTTTCCAAAATGTATAATTAAACCTAGTTTTGATTCTATTTGTTTCTAACAAAAGTCTTTGTCACAAGTTCAGAAGTCAGAGTGGAAGCGGTTTCAAGGCGTGTCGCCGCAGACAGGCGGTCTGTGCGACCCACAGATCACCATTCTGCGGCGACAAGCCGGCGTGTGATCCGCCGCAACTGCTTCTTCGATATTTTCCTCAATATTTGCTTCTGCTAATACAGAAGCAAATATTGTAGAATGTTAAGAGCGGTTGCCGTTTTCTGTGTGTAAAATGCTACTAATAGCGTAGACCTTAATGATTTTTTAAATGAAAACATTCTTCTTATAGATGACTTCAAGGTAGCCGTTAGATATGGGCTGCGCAGGGCTACTTAGTGTAGCAATCTTTGGAGCAAGCCTATACAGCCTGCCTGATATAGCGACGATGTTCCCCTTTCGTAGTTCCGTTCTTACCTATCTTTCATAATGTTACTGGCCACTAGTAACGTCGAAGGCCTTTTTTTCTAGGCTATTAACACCCAAAGGGTGAGTTTTTTGATCCGTGACTGTGGATCCACCACCACAATAGTTAAATTCTAGACCAATAGCGGCAATGGAAACCCCAAAATATGTGACGTCAGCTTGAAAAATTGTTAATTTGCAATTAAAAATCAAAGCAATATACATCAGCTGTACCGCCAGCCGCCATGTTACTAATCCCAGTACTGTGTTGTGGTGACTGTCTATGTCTATTTAACTATATTTATATTTGAAAATTCGACTATTGGACAAGCTGTCACATCACGACATCATACGTTTTCGCCATTGGTCCCTATTTTAACCTACTGGTCAACCTGACCACCGATCAAAAAACTGACCCTAAGTCTATCCTTGACCTATAAGTTATCGCAGCGCAATCAAGTTGTTTTGACGTTAAGTGATAACAATCAGACAGATATTTCCCTAATATTAAGCAAGGTTTAGATAAGAAGTCCAAAAAAAGCGACCACTAAAAGCCTTGAGCTGTAAGTTCTTTGTTGTGTCTGAAAATTATTACCGCAATTGTAATAATAATAGTATAGTACTGGGGCTAAATGTTCGGTTACAACACAAAGTTATATTTTTTATGTATTTTTTTCGTGGCAAGGTCAGTAGTGAAATGGACATGTGAAAATTGCTTGTGCGTGTACTTGCATAAAAAGATAATTTAAGGAGAGTATTGGTGTGCTCTTTCAAATGTAAAAAGGAGAGAAACGCTACAAGCTACAATAAAATTAATAATCATTCTTTGCACAAATATACGAAATATGCTGATTTTGATATCGCATTGGTGTGCTCATTCAAACGTAAAAAATTGAGAAACATTGTAGTGTTTCTCTATTTTTTACATTTGAATAAATATGCTATAATAAAATTAATAATCTTTATTATTTTCCTTATCGATCTTTTTAATTTTACGATTTTTTTTTATGTTTTTATATTTAACTGCAGTATACCATTCGTTTGGTTTCATGTATTCATATCAATCTAAAAATATTATAATTTCATTTGCAATGTTAATATTATATAATATTTCTTTATTTTTTTTTAACATGCAACATCATCATAATTATAATTATAGATGTAATTAACATTAGCACGAGAAACTTTAAACAAAATTGCAATAACTTCATTTTCTGTAAAACAATTTATCCAGGAATAGGGTAAAATTGTCAATCTTCAAGCTTTAACGACTGTATCAGAAGAAAGAGATTTACGAGTATTAGCGATTAGGAAAACACTAGTGCATTTCGGCTTCATTGCCGGCGAGTAATGGATAGTAACATGAACGGGTTAATCCCCTGCACTGTCGGTGTCTGGAACGAGGGCATAAAAGAGGGATGATAAATCAAAACGCTCGGGAAATTGTAGGAACAGTGGCAGTCGACACTGCTAACTTATGTAACCTCATTTGAAATTCTCGTATGAATGCTACTTCAGTAAAAATTTTAGATATTTCAATTGCTATTAGGAATTATGAAACGGAGTAATTATCTTGTTAGTAGTTCTACAATTCTACTTTGTACCAGCTTTAAAATTTTATGAGTACATACTACCAAATCGTCTGTTTTATTACCAAATTACCAAATGTTATTATTAACAAAAAAATCTCGTAACAGACAGACGTGACATTATAAAACGAAACATGAACAAAACCACCACTTGTTCCACTAAGGAAGACTGATAGTGTAACATTTTTGTTAATGAATCGTTTTAAAATGTCACGATCATCTCAGTTTGAATAAAACATAAGTGGAGTTGTTCTCGATCGCTCTTTATTACGTGGTGACTGAAATATATTAAGATGTTGACCACAAACATTCATTTACATATATAACTCAAGTACAACGATTTGTTTTGAAACCAAGCGAAGTATGTCAACTTTTTAGCGTAGTGTGACGTCACATCCGTAATTTAAAATTACGATACCGCCGATGCCCTGCCGCTAATTATCACACAAGGAGGCATTTTTTTACGCACGTAGACTAGTTAGCTGTGGCCAACCCCGACGTTTGGTCGGGGATTTCGAACACGCGCAGTACATGCATATGCGTCATTTATTCGTATGTCTATACCTCTTCGAGAAAACCCTCGTAGAAAGCTCGTAGAAACCCTGACAGCCTAGAGAAGCTGATGGTAGTTGGTCAGGTCGACGGGAGAAGATCACGCGGTCGCTCACCTACCCGCTGGTCAGACCTGGTAAAGACGCTTACCGGCCTGCCAATAACCGAAGCAGTGAAGACTGCTGAAGACAGAAAAACGTGGAGAAGTAAAGTGCATCGAGTTATCAACACTGCAAGTTAGACACGACCTTCAGTAATGAAGATACCGACTAAAAAGAAGACCTCTTCGAGGATAGAGGCGTAATGATATGTTATAAAACAGCAACGAAAGTAAAGAAGGTCTTTAGTCTAGGTACACCAATAGTCCTCAGTATCATTAAAACACAAATGAACCATCATAATTTACCCCTGCCCCTAAATCCCCCCTAAATCAGTTCACAGGAGCCGGCCTATGTGTTCGGCATCTCTAGTATGTTCCCGGAGGTAAATGATCACGTACACTCGCGCACTAAATCTAAAGGATCGTGGCTAGAGATAAGGAAATTACGACCCCTCGGGGCGTTGCCAACTTTATTTTCAGTTGGAGACGGCGGCGTGTCGAGCTCGATTGAGTTTTGAAATTGAAGACGGAAATATTTGAATATTTTGAAATTCTAGCTGCTATTCCTGCCTTAGCAAAAACTACATTAAAAAGAAATAGCGTCTTCAGTATGGGTCCAATTATATTTAATAAAATTCCTGACAAACTAAAGCATGGCAATATAAATATATAAAATTTTTCATAATTAACAAAGCTTACTACTCATTGCCGAATTTTTAAATGACAAATTGTATTTTTTATTTCCGTGTATATTTGTTATGATAATACTTTAGACCTAAGTTATTAATACCCTTGACACTTTTTATGTACCTATTTATTATTAAAAAATTAAATAATTTGTACGCTATTAAATGGCCAAACATAGTGAGACAAATTAAAAATATTTGGCATCTGGCAACCTATGTTTAACAAATAAATGATTTTGATTTTGATTTATGTAATATACCTAAATTTCACACAGATCGGCAAAGCGCGAGTGATACCCCTAGTTTTGCAAGCGACCACAGGTTACGGTAACCGCTTCCCATCAGGTGGGCCGTCCGCTTGATTGCCTTAAAAAAGATCTTAAAAATTGAAGATTCAGAATACCGTGTTATGTCTCTCTCTCTCTCTTCAGCCCACATTAGTCCACTGCTGGACATAGACCTCCCCCAATTTGCGCCATTTTACCCTATCCCCGGCCTGCTGCATCCAGCATCTGCCTGCAGCGCTTCGCAGATCATCACTCCATCTCGCCGGAGGGCGTCCCACACTAGGCTTGCCGAGTCACGGTCTCCACTCAAGAACAAGTCTACCCCAACAGTTGTCGGTTCTCCGACAGATATGGCCCGCCCACTGCCACTTTAGCTTGCTGATTCTGTGCGCTATGTCGGTCACCCTGGTTCTCTGTCGGATAACATCGTTGCGGATTTTATCCTTTAGAGATACTTCGAGCATTGCACGCTCCATAGCACGCTGAGCAACTTTAAATTGGTGGACTAGACGCACTGTCAGTGTCCACGTTTCGGCACCGTAGGTCATCACGGGTAGGACACACTGATTAAAAACTTTCGTTTCGTTCGTTCGTTCGTTTCGTTCGTTCGGTTTTAAGCATTGCGGGATAGGTGACGAGAAGACCTGACGTAGTTTTCCAAATGCTGCCCAGCCCAGCTGAATTCTCCGTGTTACGTAATAGAGATCAATATTTACGTGGGGTAATTCATTGCAAACTTAGGTACATACCGAAATCAAGTTCTTACAGTTTTTTTTCTACAATAGTACCAAGTTCACGTTTTAAATTTATAAATGCAGTATAAAAGTAAGATTTCCATCTGAAAACAGTCCATAACGCACAATTTAAATACGCGTTTACTCATATCACACAACATGCTCCAACCCAAGTTGGCACCAACAATTGCAATAGACATTTAACTATATTTAAACAGCAAAGATATTATGATAATAACCTAGCGGTATTTAAATTGCCTCTCTTGAATAAAATTAGCTATATCTGAGGAATAGAGCCGACTGTCTTGTTAGCGAGTCGCCGCTGAATGAAGATTGAAATTTCTCTACTTACTTTGAGGAGAATGGTTTAATATTTATGTGTTTCATTTGAAGTGTCACGACAACTTGATAAGTAATAGATAGTATAATATTGCAGATAGCTGAGTCAATGAAACTAAATATCAAAACCTGAAGGGCATTTATGTTGTAGTTAAAGTGAAAACTATTTAGATTTGATATCTTGAAGCACGTTTCTTTGGTACAAAATTCCATACATTTCGAATACGCTCTGCTCACTTTGCGAACGATTTACTTAACAAAGCATCTGTTCTTACCATTCTCTTTGTTAGTCGTTGTAACGTCTGACCATAGCATGGCTTGAAGTGCTATGGTCAGACGTTACAACGACTATCAAAACAATTCTCTCTGGCAAATGATGGATTATTTGCCAGAGAGAATTGTGTACTAAATCGAAAGGACATTTACACAATTCGAGTGGCGTAAGACATTGAATGTTCAAAGTTTTTTAATGCCAACTGACGTTTTCCATTTAGATTCCATTAGATTTGAAAACGTTACGGTTTGTAGAATTTAACATAGAAGCACAAAAAGAATCTGTAGATATCTATAACATAAACCCGAGGGTGAGGGATATGAGGGTTAGCACGAGCACCGGGGCTCGCAAACAGTAGATATTTCTATTCTGACCGTTGACAGGTTAAGGAAGAAAAAAGAGTAACAGGTAATAGAAAACGAGATATCCTTATTCACTGATTTCTCAATCAGATTAAATTATTTTATTGGCTAGATAATGGCCAAGTCTATCACGTCATTAATCAATTCGTAATCTGTCTCAAATTGTCCATTATTGAGTAGGGCATATAGCAAACCGGCTGAAGAGCTAATTTTGCATTGTTATAGCCAGTTAGTCTGGTATGGAGAGATCGTCAAAATAAAATGGATAACTATATTGAATAACACCGTAGTATACAGAATGTTATTTATTACTAGACAAAAACCGCAACAGCAACAGCTAGATGCCACAATTAGCACTTTTCATCTCCCATTATGATGAAAAATAAACTTGATACTAATATTTTAAACAATTACGCTACTATAACGAGAGGAGTTACCTCTGGTTATAGTATCGTAATAGTTTACCATTGGTTGCGGCATTTACGTGAATCTATCAAACCTGCTCAGCCTCGCCAAAGCTTGGCAGCGAATTCGAGACGTCAATTTTAATAAGAGAGTTCGATGAGATGGTACACGAACAAACTTTTTAAACTACAAAATGGTTTTATACGACTTAATAATATGGTACGATTAAATATTAGAATTTATCATTCAATTGGAACCTAAAATGATTAAGCCTTTCGTTGAATCTAGTGGCAATTCATTGACCCAAGAAATACCTACAGGTACAGTTAAGTCCAAAGAAATAAAGATAAAAGATTGTCACCTGTTATTTCTCGGTCTTATTTCTTTTTAAACACGACTGTACATACAGAGAAGCTTCTTTTCTGTCATTTTTTTCGCATGACGTATCTTTATTAACATATATTTGACCTGCGAGACAAAAATCACAATAGAACGCATACACTCACATAATACTTGGTAAGGAATAGATGCGAACATAATCTGGTCTAATGTTTCCGAAACTTCTCCAAAGTTGCAGAGCGATTACAGATTAACGGTTTCTATTTAAATTGGCTTCACCTGACTGAATTGGCGAGAATTCGCTTATTGCTCTGCTCTCTGCTTAAGTATTTACAGTTAAAAGGACATGGTGCTCTTCATGCCATGCATTTTGCTTAAAATAAATAAAAATAAAATAAAATGTTTATTGGCATTAACAAATATTAAGTCTTAAACAAATATCTTCAGCATCCACTTTTAAGTCTATATTGATCTGAGTCAGGGAGATACTGCTCTTTCTTCTGAGTTCTTACATACTAGGGAACTTAATATAAGTTTCTAAGTAGTATTTTTAGTTTCTTACTTGCCGTAGCAATAAGGAAACTGGCATTGACATTTCCAATATAGTTGGCAGTCAAGTGATAGTCATTTAGTTTCCAAAGGTACGTATTACAGCCACAACATGTTAAAGGTATCAATTTAAAAAGAATGTTCTCGACAGTAGTTTTTACTTTATATCAATAATTGAGCTGTTAGCTGAGATGGAAATAAAACCACTAAGTTTAAATAAAGCTTATGTACAGTTCATTGTGAATATTACTCGCCTCACATTGTGCCCGGTGCATGGCAACAGCTCGCCATGTGGGTGTTTAACACCTCTGCCTACCCCTTCGGGGAAAGAGGCGTGACGATATATTATGTTATGTTGTTATCAATAATTGAATATAGACGAACAAAACATCACCAAATTAGCATTTCACAATTTTGCAAAAATAATGATTAGTCTAACAGTAATAGGTTTCCCGTAGCAGCAATCGAAAAAGCTTCACCTACAATGGACTTCGTTGGAAATTCGGAAACTAAATTGCGGAGAGAACTTGTGGATATTGACTCGTGTTCCCAGTTCAGCTGCACATCTAGGTACTTTTGGACCGCTATCGTATCATGCGCCACTCCAACTAAGTGCTATTCGTCCTCAGCCTATATACTGCTCGGCACAGGCCTTGGAGAAACACATAAGGAGCCGTAACACCACAACGTTGCTGGGCAGGATTTTAAAAATAAAAGCACCTAAAGGAAAATAAAACCGAACGGACGAAATCGAATTCACAAATTCAGAAGCTTGTCTAAGTCAAAGAACGATTACAAATTCATGTTTTCCATTTAAATTGGTTCCACCTGACTTTGAATTAGAGAACACTCTGGGCCACTCAAGAGTTAATTACCGTAATAACCGATAGGCGCTGTAATGAGCCAGCATCAAAACCTCTTCGAAAAAGAATCAGAAAGCATCCAGCGCAGGTTCTTTACTGTGGTATTGGAAAATAGAGAAGGAAATTCTGTGATTCATAGATTTTACTGAAGGATTTAATATATGTTTTAGAGTTGTTTTTCAACTGCTTTAACGAATAATAAAATGAATACATGCAATTTTAAAACACAGTTTGGGACGCTAAAACCTGGAAAGTAGAGCAACAGAAGCTGATATAACTTTATAAGAAAAGGTAATATAATTTATTTGCTTTTAACATACCATGATAAATCAAATAAATGATCTTATCAGTTGAAAAGCACCACATGTTAAGCTTATTATAATAGTCTGGAAAATATTGAATGTTTGTTATAAGTTGGTACGAGCATAGCTCGATAACATCGGAATGGTATAGAATGTACCGACCTAGTTTTTTCTAGTGTCATATTAGAAGTCTTTCTGATATAATCTGGTATGTATAATTATATACCTTTCTTTACCAGCCTGCCATTATATTATCATGATTGCGGAAGCACACAATAATGTTGTCTATCATCGAGCAAGAAAAATATCGCCAAATATGTTTTAAAAATCTGAATCTGAAACCTTAAGCTTCCTTCATAAAGAATTAATGAAGATAAAAAGGAAAATAAAACTGAACGGACGAACAAATCCACAAATTCGGAAGCTTGTCCTGGTCAAAGAACGATTACAAATTCATGTTTTTCATTTAAATTAGTTCCACCTGACTTTGAATTAGAGAACAATCTGGTCACTCAAGAGTTAATTACCGTAATAACAAAATTGATGTAACAACGTACTTGGATATCGTAATATCGAGATTGTTTTAACTCTGTACCTGTAAGCTGAGTACTAACGAGATTGTTAGACGGAGCTTGAGTTGAAACTGCAAGTACATTGTGTAGGTAGGGCAATGAACTAATCATGATCCAAGTTTGTTTTATTTGATGTAACTATTACTATACCTTTATGATATTGGTATTTATTTATTATTGTAAATATTTGTAATTTAAGGATGAAATACATTCAGAGAATGCTGATTGCTCTCTGAAGGATTGTACACAAACTGATGCACAGTTCGTAAACAAAAAAATGTATATCCCTGCTACACACACTACATACAAGCACAAAGAAATGTTTCAGTTAGTATTTTAATATATAATTTTGTTCAAGAACTATCATTGAAGTTTTAAAAGATGTTAAAAGGTAAATGCAAAATGCGGTAAAACAGATTCATTGCAAACTATTTGAGGTTCAACTTTTATGTTTTATCATAAGATTTAGAGATACTTTTTCATACTCTTCATTCGAATTTCTTGAAATCTTGTCATAATTATGGGCTTGAAAACAAAATTTAAAATAAATTTCGTGATTTCACATTTATCATCAACAATCTCGAATAACGTAAAACTGCATAGCAAAATGGAATATTGTTTTCTTGAAGGAGGATTAAATGTATTCTTTGCTTTTCAAATAAAATCTTAGTAGTTCATAACTATTTCAATTTCGAACAGGAGCAACAAGCGGAGGAAAGCAGGAGGGCTGGCTAACGAGGTTGTTGAAGATAGGTACGATTGAGCTCGCTGTACGTTACGGACGGCATATTTACGTGTAGCTGCTGTGTGCGAGGAAAAATAGACCAATGGGATTACTTCGTTTCACGTAAATGGTGCCTTCCTATTGGTCTCTTACCTACATAGCATAGCTCTGGTGGAAGGACATGCACTAGGATTTGGCTAAGGTTGCCCCTAAAATGAAGGAATTGGAATATATTGGAAAATGTTTGTTGAATAATAATAGAAATATTATCTTAACAAGGACTACTTACGTATGTACTTATTTATTTACTATTTACTTACTTACTGTTCAAAATTATGTTACCTCTCGTCTGTGAGATTGGCTGAAATCAGCCATAAACAATTGATTTTCTATTGTGTCTACAAACGTCACAGACACATACATACAATCAAGCCTGTAATCCCCGAAGGGGTAGGCAGAGTCCAAGGAGCACTGTGTTCCTTAAGACCACTTTTAGCAAAATTGGGATGAAAAATCGTGCAAGTGTAGTAACATGTGGCTAGCTCATCGCCTACACAATCACAGACCCACAGACGTCACAGACGATATGTAGAATTTAACTTATATACTGTAGCATGGAGCCTACCGCTCCATTCTTTAGTTTTAAGCTAGTTTTTTAGGTTTTTGTTATTTGTATGGGTGGTGTATTTTTGGCTATAACTTTCAAAATTCTCAGTTTGCAAGGGTTTTCTCGGTAGCTGATATATCTTTAGTTCGTAGCGCATCATGTAGTATAGAGCCTTCCCTTCCATTTTGTACTTTTAGTTAGTTATTTCAATATTTTGTATTTGTATGGGGTTATCTATTTATGCCTATATCTCTTTTTTATCTCATTTTGTAAGGGTTTTCGGGTTAGTTTTTATATATTTAATCTATGGCGAATCTATTTTCATGCTTTTTCTCTTAACGTTTCATATTATTTTATGTAGTATTTTCGATTTCTCATTTCATTATTTCAATATATTTAATATTTTAATTATTTGACATGACGTATCAATTGTCATCCTTCCATATTTACTTAGACGTAGGTTTTATATATTTTGTTTTATTTCTCTTTCTGTCTTATAGCTACCGAGAGAATACCCACCATTTTACTTTTCTGTTTGGCTTTTCTTTTTATTTCAAAATTAAATGTCTGGGATCGTTCCTATATAAGGCGATGATTCTAGACATCGGGGCATTTCCTCGAGTCGCGTCTTTTGATACGTATGTGAATATTGGCTGTTCTCGTGCCTTTGACATTGGCTCGGGACTGAATCGAATCGAAGCTGTGGTCCTACGTGACGCTCTCCGTGTTTTCTCCGAGCTTCGAGTTTCTCCGAGCTTCGTGTCTCTCCGTGCTCCGTGTCTCCCCGAGGCCTCTACCTTCCATTGTGGGCCTACCCCCGCGTCGGCATCGTGGTGCTGAGCTGCCTGCTGTGCCGCCCACTGCCAGGCGGTTAACACCGGCGCGAGAGTTCTTCGTATAGTCGGCCGCCTCTTCGTGACGTCATAATTAGTGAGATAAGTACTTCCCACCATCAGTCCCCTTTTGACTCCGTTCCCGTTCTCCTTGTGCGTGTGTAAATATTTATGGACTTTAAGTGCGTTTCCTAACTTTCCTCCCTTTCTCTTTCCTCTCCGTTATTCTTCGTGTTTTTTATAATAAATAGTTTATGTTTACTTTTATACCGTTGTATAGATTTTGTAGCTAGAGTTCTCCCTATTTTCTACTCACTACACTTCTTCCTATTTTCTTTTACCTGCTCCGTTTGCCCCTTTTCCTCCAGAGAGGGGGCGTAACGTTACAATACATTGTGAGAAACTTAAGTATTCATTAATTTTATTTTGTTTAGAAAATTGTAATATTGAATTCACAGGATATTTTAAAGTAGCGCTAGTTATAAAGAATGTGGAGCAATATATTATCATGGTTACGGAAACCTGGAAAAAAAGGTTGAATGAAGAAGAGTATACATGATGGGTCTGAGTAGGAGGAAGACTAAAGCGAAGGATTGAACGTGTAAACTATAATGAGAAGAAAGGGAGTAGAAGTTTTCTTAAAAGACTACAGCAAGTTTTCCTGAAAAGTTTTTGAAAGGTTGGTAACCGACGAATGATTTTTAAATCATGGATGCTTGTAATCCATAGTACCATCGAAGAAATAGATTTCTGACCCACCATAATGTAATTTTGCTGTAATTCAAGTAAAATTCACCTATAAACCTATAAACAGGTTTCCTTGGAAACGTACGTAAAACGTGCAATAGACAGTTGTAATCGAAATATTGTCAAAGTGGGTCATAAATCTGCTTGTTTGTCATCATACTATATACGTCCCACTGCTGGGCCAGGCCCTTCTCATGAAGAAACACATGAGGAGTATGGGCCGTAACACCACCACGCTGGCCCAATGCGGGTTAGTGGGTAGAAACAGTCACAAATGTGACCACGACCAACGGCTTAACGTACCTTCCGAAGCACGGAGGATCTCGAGATCACAAAGTCTTGGTCACCCATCACGGCCTGACCATAGCGAAGGTAGCTTTTATTTCGATCGAATCCAAAGCACACTGACCACTACGCCACCGAGCTCCTCGGCGTCTGCTTGTTCGATACTACATATTTAACCAATATTACCATCCGACTTAATTTATCTATCTTGATCATAAAAAGAAAATTAGATACATACTACATGCTCAATGAAGCAAAGTGGTTCCAAGGAACGCCTTTGACAAAACCTAATTAGCTAAGATCTTCCAGGCGAGCTCCCGTTCACATCAATTCGGGCTGATTACACCGATCACTTTGAACCGTATTAATGACCTTGCACTAACCACTTAACTCCAGTTTGGACGGTCTATAAATTACAGACCACAAGTGCAGTGAGATATTGCGGCGAACAAAAGAGTAAAGAAACGTTGCGCTAGAAAAATCCAGGCTGTAGAGAACGGTCATTTGTATTCGAATTCTAGGTTTGGTTCGGACAGGCTTCGTTTAGGGAATTACTGGCTTTCACGTAACCTGTGAGATATGGAAGTTATTAAAAAGCATACAATACTAGTCTAGGAAGGAGCACGATATTAGAATAGTTAATGATGAATAATTTATATAATGTTACGAGCTGGGGTTCTTCTCAGTAAATAAAATGCGGTTTCACCAAAAATAACACTTTTTAATTAATTTACGTAATTAACAACCACTGGTTAACCGTACTGGTAAATCACTTCTCTCTCAGTTCGCTCTTGTAGTTCCGACTGAGAGTTCCGATGATATCGCACTGTATCGTAAACCAATACTGACTTACTGACTCTATCGGCCGACACGCTCTTCTTTTATACCCATATTCATACCGAACGTACTAGAATAAGTTCAAGGTCAAGGTCGCAATAGCGCGTCACATTGAAAAGTCTAGACGATTCTATAAAGATCCATTATCTTTAAATCCGCTACTCACAGACAGAAGGCTCGGTACCTTCCCGAATATTCTACAATTCTCCTGAACTCACTACAGATTTCCAGAAATTTCGAAAGCTCCCGATTTATTTTCGAATGTTCGAGAAAAAGTTTATTTATTCGATGGCGCAACATTTTGAAATATTTTCTCTTGACTTTTATGATAATTTTGTTTGTTCCTATTGGGAAGAGTGAGAGGAGCTTCCATATTGAGAAGTATGCTATTTCAGTCATCTTCTTGCCCTTTTCCCCTATTTTAATTAGTCAAAGTGTGCGCATAATGTGCCCTGCCACAGAATTTCCGTTCAAGAACACTATCTCCGTTCAAGATAATGCACGAATCACTCACACGACACACAAAGCGTGGATCCCACTGCACCGGTGACATAAGTCTCATTCAATGGCTCGCTCGATCTGCAGATTTAAGCCCCATAGAAAATATTTGGGGGTTAATGGTTCAACGATAGTACTGTCAAAATGAACGAGGCCATGATGCTCTTAGATCACACTGTGCTTAGGTATTTGATGATATCAGAGGGACTGATATAAATACGCGCCTTGTCGCTTCAATGAGAGATGGCCGTCATAGCTGAGGAGTGAGGTAACACTAAATATATATTTTTACACAGTAACGGATATATTTTACAGGACAGAAAAAGTACTCTTTAAGTGAGAGGGACCAGAGTTAGAGGTAGCTTGTTCGGCGAAAAATATCGCTAGCCACCCCCTTCTTTATCGGCCTGCAGTGTGCATTTTCACCCCTCTTTTGTAGGACTCGAGGTTGTTGATGGATCGTCATGAATTACTTATATACCCTACACACTAGTCACTTGCTACGATGCTTCCGTATTTCTTTTGCTTCATCTACTCTTATTACAGCCATCTTACATGTTTGGCGATTTTTGGTACTTCTGGCTTGGCTGTAGTCACGAACTTACTACATTAAGATTGTCGGCCGTTTGAGCCGTAAAGTTCTTATATAGAGACCGCGTCACGGAAAACGTAGTGTGGGATGCCCTGCGACAACATGGGATGATGTATTCGAAGGTTGACTGGAGTGGCCTGGATGAGGGTGGTCGAGGATAGAGAACGTTAGCGTCCATTAAGAGAGACCTATGACCTATCCAGAGACCTATCCAGCAGTGGACGGAAATAGGTTGATGATTTTATGGAAGACAATAATAAAAAAGGTAAGCAGCTATTTGTTCATTAACTAGTTTTCGCTGAACCAGAAAGATAAATACTGTAATCTAATAAAGTTAATGTTTGTCGCACTAGGAATCTTGGCACGTAATTAAATTATTGCTGCGCTTCAGCGCTTTGCTTTGCCTCCTAAGTAACTAGTTAAGCCTAAGTGCACTTATACGATTTAAGAATATATTCAAGGTTGTTTCGTAAAATTGCGATACTCATTATTTACGAAAGTCTTAAATAATAATTATTATCAGACGCTTAGTTCAAGCAGAATCCAATTTACCTACATAGAATTAGATTTCTATTAAATGTACGGTTCGGGTGCCTGCCTGGTAAAGCGGGACTATGGCAGTAGACTGCTTTTGCGGTGCTTTTGCCAAGTCTCTGACTAACCCTTAGGGGATAATAGTCGTGATTATATGTATGTATGTATTTATGTACGGTTCGAGCTAAAAATTATGATGCGGCGTTTACAATGGCGGTTGCAAAAGTTATTTATACGTAATCATCGTATTGGTTTTTCTGTTATTAGAAAAGACAAAAGTTTATATACGTGGATTATATGTGTTTGTAAATTTTATGCTTAAGCCTCGAAACATACACACATACAACCACAACTATTATACCCTAAGGGTTAGTCAGAGCCTATGATAGGCACCGCAAAAGCAGTCTACTGCCATAGTACCGCTTCACCAGACAGGCAGTGACTGCACATGTGTTCAGCATGTGAGCGGGTGAGCCCGTCGCCGCTATAAGCTATTGGACGGTTGTGCAGTTCTAAGTCCATAAGTCGCCTTTACGATGCCCAAGGAAAGAAATGGGTTTGAAGTATTCTTTTAATGAGCCGCTACCACACGACTTAGAAACGAAACAGTTTAAAACGTAAAGAAAACTAGTGTTGACGAGAGAAAAAAAAGACGAGTTAAAATATTCTGCTTTACTCTCGCAAGGTTAATAAACAATTGTAATAGAAAAACACGTCAAACGTATATAAAAACAGAAATTGTACAAAATTCAAAAACAAGTAATAGACAAATTATATAAATATGTTTGGCGGCCAGCTCTACGACCGCAGACCAGTCCGCAACAACTAGTTCTATACGTTTTTAGGATGCTTGTCCACCGGAGCGGAGAGGAGAAGTGGAGCTTGAGTGTCAATATAATCCAATAGTACTGACTATATAAAACCTAGGAATAGGTTGTCGTGAATATCAATTGTCACTGAGCAACAGGGTAGTCCCCTGTTACATGGGGACTTAATATAATACTGCGATAAAACGGACTAAATAGACAGAAAACTAAGTTACAAATCATATGTTAGCTGGAATGTTAATTAACAATTGTAGAACTTCCAGCTCTGCTTTTGACTACATAAGACCTCACAGTAAATTAGTTTTAACTTTTCTATCTGCAGAAAATGTTGATAGCTGAAGGTAATTAAATCATGTTAGATCTTGTTGCAGTAAGAAAAAGCATCTGTATTTATTAACGGTCCGAAGTTAAACAAACCGGCCGTAGTTGAAACACTGTTCTCATAAATCAACGGGGATTCCGTACCAATACCTACGACTCTATTAGTTTATTGTTTACTGCTTCGTTAATATGAAGGAGGATAATTACATGACTCTCTGTAGTGTTGTGACATCTGTGACAAGGACATAGCAAAAATATATTGACAGCAATTAATTAACTTATACCATATATGTATGTAGATACCTTTTGTTAGCAATTCATAACGTTATAACAGCGATGACTTGGGCTTAGATGGTTTTATCACGCAAACATCAGCCTCATCTAGCACTCGAACTCAGAACTTTAGATTTTGAAAGTAGTTCCCGAACGCGCTAAATACGAACGAATTTACCACAACCAAATGTCCGTCGAAAAGTTTATCTAACTATAGAACTCTATAGAACTATAGAACTCGCGTTCACTAGTGTCGCCTCATGTGGTGTGACTGGGCCGTAACGTTTTCGACTAAGATTTGGTTGTGATAATTACGGTCGTATATAGCGCGATTGGGGCCCTGGTCCAGTCACTAGAGGTTTTCAGTTATATCAATATTTTTTGCAATAATTTACTTGTTGGGATTTTTGTATCTCATTATTTGGCTACTGGCCGATTGTGAAAAGCAATTTCCGTATAAATAGCAACTCATGTTTGTGTTGCAATGTTTATGACATTATACATTAGGAAATATTCAATGTCACTTGAAATATTTTTTTGCGGAACTATCGTCTGATTACTTTGGTATCGAGGGAGTTCTCATTATTTTCTCATCATTAGAGCAGTTTGTAGTGCGGCAAAATATGATTTGACTCATTAGGGACGACCATTACACTATGAAGTGGTTAATTTATTGACATTTTAGATCTAAGCGAAAAGTTTATATTTTAAAATACTGAATGTTGGACCCACATTATCGACAAAGTGGAAGGAAAATGAGATGATGATGAGCAAGAGAAGGTAAGACTGGAAATTCAGACATATAATAAACAAGCCAACTACATCAAGTGTATGCATAATAATATTATCTATCGTAATAATATTATATAGCTATCGGTCCAAATGTGTTGGAGATTGCAATGAACTTTATACGATACGAGTGAACATTTTTTGTTATAGCAGCAGAAAAAAAAAACCCAAAGGAGCTGAGATTTTCACATGTTTTTTAACATGACCTATCATCATGCCTCTTTCCCCAAAGAGGTTGACAAAGGTGTTAAACACACACATTTCACCAGACATGTTAGGTCCCACATGTTTTTGACACACAAAGTTATGATATTTATAATTTAGAGTCTTCATATTTCCACCAGAGCGCTCCCAGAATGTGCGTGAGCTCAGACTCCCAAAAGGTCCCAAAACACCACCCTGTGGAACACCACGATATGTATGTAGAATATGGACGCTCTATATATTTAAATAGGTATTTCCTTAACAAAACGCTGAATAATAAAATGTACACATTCTTAGAGTACACTCGTATTATGGCTAAGGCAATATTAATATTTGATCAGTGATCCAGGATGAATAATTATATCATTGTGTACAAATTGTAGCATGTAGCCTGCCGCTCCATACTTTACTTTTAGATAGTTTTTTACGTATTTCATATTTTTTATGTGTTTACTTGTTTTTGGCTACAAACTTAAGACATATCAGCTACCGAGAAAACCCTTGCAAACTGAGAATTTTGAAAGTTATAGCCAAAAAAAGTAAACACATACAAAACATGAAATACGTAAAAAACTATCTAAAAGTATAGTATGGAGCGGCAGGCTACATGCTACTTTATTCCCCCCGAAAAAGAAAAAAATTAACCTAAGTGAAATTTTTGAGCGCACGTCACGTCTTTTTTTTTTACTCGCAAGACGTGCACCCGGAAGAAACGACTGAGGCTTCTTTTTAGACGGAGTCGTCACCCGCTCCCGAAAGATAGACTAAAAACAAAAAAAAACAATATTAATAATAAGTAACGACTAAGGCGCTGCGCATATAGTGCGCCGTCAGCATAGCGGCCGGCGATGGGGCCGATCTTGCAAAATCTCATTAATGTTGAAATCCAAACAGGTACTATTTTATGAAAGGCAATAGCATTCTCATATTCAAGCTTTAAAATACCAATTTATCAAAACTATTAAAGACTTTTAATGGCCGTCGGAATAAGCAAAACAAACCATCAAGCCAAGGAAATAAAATTCAAAATAAATTCGAGCAGCAGCCTTGAATTACGCGAATCGTAAAAAAGGCTTTTAAAGAGTGCCTCGGTTTTATAGCCTAGTTCATTTTGACGAAGATTTGAGAGATAATTAAATTGAAGTACCTGCAAATGACGGAGAAGCTCGGTGGAAACGGTCCGAAAGTTTTGCTTGTTATTTTTCTGGAAACAAGGCTTCCCTTCAATAGTTTGATACAGGATGGGTGTTAAATGATTTTCGGTCTCGTCCTCTCAAGCCCTCTGAAGAAAAATAAGCAATTTTGCTTCCGCGAACTAGTCCTGCTTAGAGTTTTATTGTAAACTTTTCTCGCTTCCACGTAGGAAGACGTATGCTCAGCAGAGGGAATGCTGCTGAACTTCAATTAGAATACACACTAAAATCGTTTCAGCCGAAAAAAAAAAGAAATTAAATAAATAAATAAATATCTTCACACATTCCCAAGTATCAACTAGCCCTCTTTTTAAAAAACGAATCATAAGTTGATTAAATAATTATCATAAGCACCGTCAACATAAACCCTCCTACAACTATTTAACATTTATACATAAACTATACTCGTATATACTCGTACGCTGACTAGATAGCATGCTTTAAAATACTTTCACTCCATTTCCACTTCAGCCAGCCATGAAAAACTCTGGTTAATAAATATATGAATTAAACATTTAAAGTTCCAGCCAAGTTTAAAGATTACAACAAGGGACAAGATTGGGGGCATGTAGCGGGTGCCCCAAATGGCGCACGGCTTGGACCCGGGCGACCCGGGTCCCGGACGAATTGACCGGGCCCTGTTCAATTTATTACCGAGACACTCACCTCGCGCGTAAAAATACAAAGCCTTTGGGTTGATGTGTAAATGTTGAGACATAAAATATGAGAAACCCGTGTGAATTTTTCGTTTACTGTTCCTACTGAAAATTAAGAAACGGTACAGACATACATACATAAAATCATGCGTTTTCCCATGGGGTTAAGGCAGAGATTACATCTTTCCACTTGCTACAATCCATGCATATTTCTATCGCTTCATCAACTCTCATTACAGTACTCATACATGCTCAGCGATTTAAAAATATTTTTTCTTTAACGATTAGGTAGGTACAATTTCAATTGAGTGGCTAAAACCGTCCAAGGAAGTATGTTAAAAATGTAATTGGTTAAAACGCTTTTAGGTAGATCGGAGATTTTGCTCTTTGATTGATAGATTAAATTCCTTAACCAGAAAAGAAACAAGTCAGAAAACACAAAAATATACTGGCTGTAAAACACACATAGGCCCACGATCCGTCGTGTTACAGTTAAACACAGTTGCAGTGGCATTAAGTTTACATTGATGAAAACTGCATTCCACTATAGTGACTGTTCTTTCGCTACAAACCTACTCGATTTCTTATCTGTGTAGATACCAGTTCGTAACAATGCATTTATTTAAATTTACGCTTGGCCAACATAAAAAAATTTAATAAAAGCAGTAAATTGTGTCCTAAGCGGAAAAACGCGACACAACGCCGCGTTATTTACTAAGCAGTACTTGGTTCGCGCTCGGACTGCAGTGGCGTGACAATGAAATATTATATACTTATATCTAGTACAGTGGTATGATATATGCCGCATTATACTTAAGCGTTTTACTGGAGGTATGTCAACATTAGCATCTCGACGGAAATAAAGTTCCGATATTATTCAATGCACTTTGATTTGTACAATTGACAAACCTCCGTTTGTAAGAAGACATCGACACGACAACTGAGTGCCTAAAACAATAGGTATACATATAGCTATACCAAATCCACTCCATGGAGTTCCTATAGCTCCCTAGTTGCATTTGCCCTGGATCACCTTATAAAAAAAATATTCATTTAATTTTCACTATTCGTGCAACAGGCTTAATCGCTGCCTATTTGCTACGTACAGTTATTCTGAATATTAGCCTTACACTGTGCCAACAGGATCTAAACACTATTAGAGGAAATGTCAGTGTTAACACCTCTGCCTGCTCCTCAGCAGCACCGGCCGGCGAGGAAAAAAAACTGAAATTAATTTGTTTGTGTGCAGGCTATAAAAAATTGTAACTACCTGTATTTTTCTGACGAATAAAGTGCACACTATTAATATTGACAGCGGAGAGAGTTACTCTAAACACAGGTAATGAATAAATGTTGACTTTTGCTGTTGCTTTTTGTTAAAAAGCAAACACTAACTGTTTTCAACGCTTACAAAAAGCAGTGCGCGTAGGCTTTCTAACTTCGTCCAACTTCGGCTTTTCTCTTTGAATAAATTTGTTATTGTACATCTGACAATGCGCTACAATTCTGTGGGCTTTGCAACTTCGTGCACGTAAATAAAAAGTTTGTGAGCGTTCGCGCTATTCCTCTAAAATACACAGGCGCAATAGAAAATTTTCTACAAATATAATATTATTTTTTGAAGAACGTTTATTAAGAGAAACAAAGCTAGAAAAGTATGCCGATTACAGACTTGCTTCTCATAATTTCATAAATTCTTTAGCTTAATTATAATGTAACTGAAAAAAACTTTTGTTTGTTATAACGATTGCAGAAACCACGTCTTCTATTACAAATATTACAACTCAAGACACAGACTAAATGATTTATAATGAAATTCTTGCCGTATCTCGCTGAGTTCTAGAGTTGAACTATTGACTCGAAGAAGAAAAAGTAAAATCTATAAAGGGTTTACGGAAATGTTCTCAAGCACAGGTCTCAAGTGTTAATTATCCTAAGAATTAACAATAATCTTAAAAAAGCATTCTTGTAAAAGCAACAATCTTACATGTAATTGGGTAGTTTTTTGACCACATGTAAAGCCATTTCCAAAACTTTGTATGCAGGATTTTATGAGAATGAAATTCTTTGCAAAGTTAGAACTTTGCTTTCTGTTAGGTATTATACCTATTATTTATAAATAGGTGAAGTAGTAATTTGTCTCAAACGATGTCCATAAATATAAGGGTAATAATTTCTTGAGAGGTCGTATTTACGTTGATGTTATTAGATTCACTCCGCGTTAAAAGACGCATTAGAAGTAAGCGTTGTTATTTCTAAATGTAAAGTAATATTTTTCTTTAATTATTGTAAAATACAACACTCTCCCAAAAATGATGTCCATCGTTAATTTAATAATAAATAGTTTAAAAAAACACATTTACAAATGATTACGAAGAAATGACGTTGCTGTATTTGGTATATACTAAGTTATGTCGAAGGCAACGCATTTGCCATTGTTTCGGAGTCTTTGGGCAGTGGTGAAGACTTTCAACCAATTGAGGTGTCTATCCGTCTTTCTTCTTAAATAAAAATAGGTATTTTTATAATGGATACCAATCCGCATTTCCGCAGCGTGGTGTTGTTACGGCCCATACTCCTCACGTATTTCAGTGGTACATATATAGGCTGATGACGTTAATTAATATTCAAAACCTTTATGTGCTACTTTGCTTCATCTATATGACTGAACTTAATTAACAAAATCCCAAGAACAACTACTATGGTTATTTCAGATCTTTACCGGGTCAGCGTAAAGCGACCCTAATGATGACGCCCGGTTGATGTCCGCAAAATAACAATTAGCGTGTAAAAGCCACTTTGTTTCGGCTATTTGCGGTTAATGTC
The DNA here is from genome assembly GCA_910589355.1 of Parapoynx stratiotata. Lineage (NCBI taxonomy): Eukaryota > Metazoa > Arthropoda > Insecta > Lepidoptera > Crambidae > Parapoynx > Parapoynx stratiotata. The sequence goes on from OU342461.1 coordinate 12,336,693, forward strand.
CGTTATTTGTTGCAGCTGTCATTAAGTATGGTTTCATAGCCACTCTGGCGGCCGGCGCTGGCTAACGGCGATGGTGAGATTTCCATACATTTTGTGTATAAGCGCGCGTGTGGTGTGAAACGCAACTACTATCTCGCTGACGACCAGCGTAGCTATGAAACGCCATTTATTCCTGTAGACTATACAGGAATAAATGGCGTTTCATAGCTACCAGAGCTAAGATTTCTTTTATATCAAAAAGACTAGGCCTAAAATACGCTAATTACCCACAAATAATTAAATACCCACATTCTATCTAAACTATCTAAAACACTTGTATAGGGTATTTACTTCTAATCAATTTAGAAAGTAGTAGTATGAGAGTGGTGCATAAAACAATGTACACAATGCTAGATGATAGAATCTAATCTAATTTAGTTTCTAATACAACGTAAAATATGAGCAAATTTTGAACAAACTAGTAAGGGAATGATTTTATTCTTGACTCTTAGTCGTTAGAGGTATATTTTTTAATCATAAAATCGTTAAGGTTTTGGGATATGCTTTTTTATTTTAACAAAAGAAATTGAAAATATTTCTGGTTTCAGCTATTTATTTTATCGTTCATAAAATTAAACATTGTATTTTCATTCTGTTGTTCTGATATGTCGATTTTCTGTTCAATATAAGCGATTTAAAAATAAGAGAATAAAATATCGTTTCCGATTGATATTTGATTGGGTTCGTTCAGCGCTGATCGCTGGGGGCAATTGAATGACTGCGATTTATAGCAACATGTTAAATGTTCTGTAAATAATTCATAGGAGTAAATAAACCATTCGTGTATATTTATTTGCATTCACTGACGGCAGAAACGAGAAAAAGCAGAGGTCATATCAAATATTTCTGCCACAATAGAGGATACGCACCTGATTTGATTTCGTTAATTATTGTAAGTTATTGTATATAGCTATAACATACCAATATATTATCGTAGTTAATTTAAGTATAAACAGACTTATAAGAATAAATTGTAATTTGGATTAAAAATACCACGGTGTATTTTTAATCCAAACTACAACATAAACACAACATCCATAAGAAAATGTAACTGCTTTGAGGTAAATGTATGTATCTAGGACTTTACATATAATGATAAAAGGATATTGTAATTAGACAAAATTTTAAATTAAAATTTTGATTTAATTACAACTGACAGACTATCTTATTGATTAAGCTACAGCTATAAAGGCTATGCCTCACCATAAAGGCCCAACGACGATATATATTCCCCCACATCAATCAATGCCCGAGATGGGGAATCGGAAACGATTTAGTGATTTTAATCAAAAGTTCCCGGGAAACTGGTATGCGATAGCTGTTACCTTATAAGCTAAAACAACGCACCATTGAACGAATTAAAGCAATAAGTCTCCTGTCGAGATCCAATGAAGTCATTTGTTAAAATCGGAGTTGTAGGCTGATAGGCCGATGGGCGTGATATAAATTTTCATTCCCGATGTCTGAATTGGAATTAATTGCGGTGGGCATTGTATTTGAAGTTGTGCGAAACACAGGTATTGAAGTTTATGTGCCTGCTTATGGATTGGAGATTTAACTTAAGTGTTGGAATTTATTGAAATTGTTATAGTTAGATTGATTGACTGGGATACAAAGTCGTGAACATAATGGTAAATTAAAACCGCCCCAGAACATAAAACTCACAGATATTTAAGAAAAAGATGAACAATTTTCTTCTTCTTTTAAAACTAAACTAAACCCGGAAGCTTCACCTAGACCACCTTAAAATGGTCGTTCGAATATTGATACCGTTCGTTATACTGAGAACATATTTTATAAATTCTTGAAACGTGTAACTCCCCAAGGTAATGTTATCACATGCCAACGGGATGAAAGAGGATTCTAGTAATATTTGCGCTTTAAAAAGCATTTTCCCTTCAAAATGGTTTGTCCAAGATTGGCTGCAATAAACTTTGGGTCGACGAGTTTCATTTTAGTTTATTCAAGTGAGAAAATTTTAGAATGTGAATTCAGTTCTTAAAATCCGACATTAAATTATTTATCGAAATTATATTTAATTAATTTTAAGCCACTAATGCTGCATGTGTTACGGACACATATTAATAGATGAATACATATAAATATTCAGAAAATATACAATACATATATAAACAACCAAGACTGGAGAAATGATGCCTGAATTCATCACACAAACATTTGCCCCCAACGGGGATCGGACCCAGAACTCTCGACCACGGAGGTCGTCATTGAAATTGTGCACATTTTCACCGGTATAGATTCTTCCTTCCGACCTATAGCATATTATGTTCCTTCAATAAAAGGCTGCTAGGCTGAAAAGGTAGGGGTATTTTTTTTGTCGTCCCAGCTACCTTTAAGTAATGACCTATACCTACTGCTTACGATCAGTATGAGATGACACATATGCCAAGTTTTAATTAAACAAAAAAAATTCGCCACTATAACATTATAAACATAAACATTACATTATTAAGCAATTAAAACAAAATAGATTTTCCATTTATGATGAACGTTCAACATATATTTCACAAGCTACATTGATAATGGTTCTCTTCTCAAAAGCATCCAGGAATGCGATTTTTCAACCGCTAAAGTGGGTGTTTCGGTGGCCTCTCAAAGCCATCTTTTCATAGTAGTTATTTCATAATGAAAATTAATGTTTCCAGTGCAATAAACGCCTCTCCTGCACAGAAAAGCTAGTGATGCGAACATAACCATGTGTAAATATTAAATTTTTGGTCATGTTTTCCTTGTTGTGATTATTTTTCATAATAATGAGTGTTTTCCCCAAAATAAATATTTCGACCACTGCAATTAAAATTTTGTACCAGGCGGCATTCTGTTTTTATGATTCTTTTGTGTATAATTTTGTTTTCGTGCGACGAAGTAATCGCGGATCTCGGCATATGGAAAATCTTGTAGGCTAGTTTTATTTAGTACTAGCTGTTGCATGCGAGCTCATCCGCGTCGTAGTGATTTTTAACCTATCTCATGGGAACTCTTTCATTTTCCGGAATAAAAGAATAAAAGTATCTCAGATGTTGACCAGGGATATAAGGTGTAAACAAGCAAAATTTCATTAAAATCGGTCCAGCCATTTTAGAGATTAGCCCGTACAAACAGACAAACAGACAGAGAAACAAAAAAATGTTTCTTTTTTGGTATTTTCCCTCTTTTTTACATCCCCCTGACTTGATTTTAAGCATTTTTTCTATGTTTTAAAGACATTTGACCTCTACAGTTTTATTAATGTATAGATGTATTTCTTATAGTTTTATTTTGTATGTAGTTCTGCTTGCTTATCCATAAAGTAACGTAAATCAATATACCAATAAGTAACCGCACACTTATTGTGTGTATAGAAGAATCTATCGTCAAAACATAAATTCTTTAATGTGATATATATATTTGTAAAGTATTGATAACAATCTTAGGACGTAGTCAAGCTGTCATTAGAAGATAGGTGGGAAATATTAGCACACACTAGATATTTACTCTGTTCAGACCTTTTGTTGTAAGCAATATAGAACTAACATTTGACTCAGTTCCAATTCTCGTAATAATAACCTTTACCATGCGCTCTTATCAAATATTTGTCATTTCTTGTAATAGTAGCTGAAACTTTACGTTGCGATCCTGATTGTGTTGATTTCTCATGGCTCCAAGCTACAGAACAAAGGGAGCAGCGAGATTTTCTGCAAGGTTTCAGGATTACTGAGGTCTTATCTCTTCTATGTTTATTCGAGACTGAGGGCCAGCGAAGATGGGATGCTAGATAGGATCTGCATATTAAGGAGTTCGAAACAATGCAGCTTAGGTATTTTATGTGTTTAGCTTGGACCTCACTATAGGTGGATTTTGATGCTTTCGAAGTTTTCGCACACATAAAAAAGCTAGGAAAAGGATTTCAAGAAAGGCGAGAATGCTGAAGCGACGGTCGATAGAAAGCAAGGAGAAATCATTCAAACACCGTATAATATATATCCATATATAATATATCCATAAAAGGATTGATCCATCATTATCATTGACCCGTACTTTTTTATTTTTTTTATTTTATATTTTTGGGATAAGCACTGGTTTTCTTTTATCATTACGAACTGTAAAAATGTATTGTATTGATGTATTAATTAATGTATTAATGTATTGAACTAAGATCTGTCAAAACCCATTACTAAGTATATTGAATCCTTATTACCATTAATTATAACTATTCTAAAAATATTCCCTTAAAAATGTCACCTTGCCCATTGTCCCTCCTTGAGACGAAATTAAATATCAATTTAGAGTTCGTCAAGAAGAAAAACATGAATTAATTTACTAGATGCCTTAAGCCCGGTCGCGATAGTAAACATCGTTCGGGCAATAAAAACGTTGGAAGAGGTCGGTGTGAATTTTCTCATGGCAGGGGCTGCAACGGCCTTAATTAAATTATGGGTAATTGGAGCCTGGCTCCGGACGTGCGCTGAATGCGCCTGTTCGACAAATTCTGTTACAGCCTGTTGTTGTAAGCGCGGTAGCGTCATGCCGCTCATTAGCCAAATGGAGCATTCCTAAATATTTGCTGTCATATTCGACGCTAGTAGGCCACACCGTTTGCTTGTTCAGGTGTTAACGGTTGAGGCATTCGTGTTTATAATTTTATCGCTTTTAAAAGTCTTGTTTTTAATCATGATGTGGGAGTCTCCAACACGAAAGCATTGTCAGGATCGAGTTATTTTTGTGCGGTTTAAGCTATTTGAAGTCTTGAGGTTCTGGTTACGAGTCTTGATTTGGGCCAGATGTGTGTGATTCTGATTGATTGTTCCACTTAAGAACGTAAAAAAATACTTTGATCCTTTCCCCTGTAAAGGTACCAAATTGGCGCTTTGTGGGTTATACCTTTCCACCGTAGATATTAAAATATTAAAAATTATGTTAAACTATATTAAATCATGAAAATGTCATAGTTTAATATAGGTTTATTTTCACAAGTTGATTGGCATGGAATACATTATATTACGCTATCTAAACACTATACTTACAGGTTGTTGACCCCACAAAGTCTGACAAGAACGCTGAGAGTTAGTGAGAAAAGTATCAACTCAGTGTTAACAGTATTTCCTTGGGGATCTTAGCGCATAACAGTTTCCTCGAGAAAATTCAGAAGTGCACCAATAAAGGATAAAAATTCAAATGCACTGTGCATTTCTCATATTATCATTTTTAATTTAATTTTTCTCCCTTCTTTTTGGTATTTTATGCGGATAGTATATATTTTAAAGGAGAACAAAAACCTAAAACGTTATGCAATAGAAAATGAAAATAAATAATTGTTACAAGCTACGAAAGCTGTTCAAACAACCATTTTAATTGATTCCGGTTCTGTAGGACTATGTAAACGTCATCTAGTTCTGCAAATGGTGACCAGGGAGATAACTTCAGGGAAAGCTTACGGAGACAAAATGAAGACCGCAGGCGAGTAATTGATTAAATCGAAGTGTTTTGTTGGAGTCCTATCTCTGAGTACGGTGGGTGTCGAGATAAGACTCATAAATCAAGCCGATAAAAACTATAGCACTCGAAATATCTGATAGTTTTTAATGTAAACAAAGCCTTGCGTGTCAGAGTGAATTCAGCTTTTCCGACAATTATAAGCGTAATGTAGGTCTTTATAATTTATTTGATGGCCTTCGTGAAAAGTACGTGAAATAACAATATAGTTGAAATTAACAAAATGGTGGCTCGTTAGGTTATAAATTTGCTTCACAATCTTGCCATAACAAGTTTATCGTCATATCATCATACATTAAATAAATCATCAATAGCAAATCATTGTTAATATTAGTGGCATAAAAACTGTTTTTGAATAAATCTTTGATATATACCTACCTATATTATATGAGCCTCCTTAGATAGTTTATAACTCTATTCCTTTTTACATTGTGATTGATTGACGTTGTCTAATTAAATATGAAGTACAAATAAGACGTGCTTATTATTTTAATATTAATATTTAATATTGGCGAAGATGGAGGAAGTATTAAAACAACTAAAATGCAACCGTGGATGTGTCCATGGTACCCTTACACACGCTTACAATTACGTAAGTACAAAACCCACGATTTCAAATGAAGAAATTACATGTCGATTACAAACCTTACAAGAAAACTTAGAAAAATTACACAAATACCAAGAAGAAATAGAAAAACATGTTACAGATGATTCCTTCGAAGAAGAAATTACTTATAGAACCGAATTTGAAGAATTGGCAATATCTCTAAAAACTAAACTATTAACTTTAAGAAATATTCCACATCGACGGGAAATATTGAACACATAGCTGGGACCTATAGTCCTTTTTACATTGTGATTGATTGACGTTGTCTAATTAAATATGAAGTACAAATAAGACGTGCTTATTATTTTAATATTAATATTTAATAATCTTAAAGGAAAACACTTTTTTTTGCTATACTATTCACTTCCGCAAAGAGAGAAGAAGAGGTAATGAATAATCCAATACTAGCAAGCGTACGCTTGGAATATGAAATCAAATAATTAAATGAAGTTCATATTTTAAATACCTTAAAACGCAGTCCATGCTGGCTAGAGAAATTCTAAGCCGTGTTCTTTTGGCTTCCGTACCTCGACGTTCAAGAGACTATGTTACAGGGGGCGAGCCGTTTGCAAGCACTGGGTTCAGTATAAGGCAGGTGATATCCTAATTAATTAGCATGTGTAACTCAATTTTACCTAGGCTATCTCTGTTCAAAAATTTAATATCACTGTAGCTCGTTACCTGATTACCATATATCACTATTCGGCGATTTGTACACATCAGAAGTTCTTCAAACAACAAAGGCAGACATATCGGCAGCAAACGAGCGACGTCGGGCCCACGTCGACAGTGATGAATGACTGGATAACTTGCTGCCAGTTTTGCAACCCAATTTATATGCAATTTTGAGATACATTTATATGAGAACTTGAAATATACTATCCTTGATGCTAGTATGTAAAAAATTGTAGCAGATGTCGAAAAAACTGACATGTGGGTTTTTCAAAGCTAGTTTCAAAGTGTCGGGTGGTTAATTAGGGTAGTTTCATAGAAACTTTGGCCGCCAGCGCCGGCCACACGCGCGCGTTTACAATTACACGGAGCTACTAACATCGTTTTACAGTCACACGCGTGCGCTTATACATCAAAATGAAGCACAAGAAACGGCCCTTACATACAAACAAACATATACCTAATTACGACTATTGTCCCCTAAGGGTCAGTCAGAGACTAAGCAAAAGCAGTCCACTGCAATTGTCCGCGCTTCACCAAGCAGTTACTGCACATGTGCTCTGCGGAACAATGTGAAACGACTCTTAGAGGAGTTAAAGATAATATTGTAGAGTGGTTTAAGAGGCGAAGCGATGAATATATAAATGATGGGTGTAATTTGTGCTAGTGACTGAGATTATTTAACACGGAGCAGCTGATGGAAACCAAAATGCCCAGATTTTGGTTGCTGGCGGTCGTTGGGACAGAAGGAGCGTAACATTGGTCACCACGTGATGATGAATCAGATGAAGGTAGGCATTCGCTAAACGGAGGAAGTGTAGGTGTGGACGTTGTGGACATCCTTGAGAAAGGTAGTCTGCTACCAGCTGCTGCTAAAGGTCCATTTCAAGGTTGAAATGATGATGATGTATCAATAGTTATTAGATAAAAAAAACATATAGAGTCGATCGCAAATAGACTCGACAGTAGAGCAAGATAAAGAAGATACGCGTTTCACATTCAAAACAGTAAAAACAAACACTATTTGAATGTCTCAGAAAAGATTTCCCGAAACATTTTGCTGACTTCAGCTGTGGTTACGACGATAGGGGAAATAAAAGTGTAAAGAAATATTGCATCAAAAGGAATTTGAAATATTGCCAACTACATGCGTCATTCGAATTGATTTCGTCTTTGTTGTGTTTTTGGCCGGTTGTCAGTTCATCTTTCTTGAAAATACGTTTTTGATTTGTGTTATTTTAAATATTTAAGTTAATGTTAAACTTGTGCTTGGTGCACGACAACGACGACGTCTTAGGATCAGTTTTTTATCTGTGGTCAGGTTGACCAGTAAGTTAAAATATGGTCCAATGACGAAAATGTATGTCGTCCAATAGCTTGTCCAATAGTCGAATTTTCAAATATAACTAAAGTTAAATAAACATAGACAAGTTAATCACAATACGACTGGGATTAAAATGGCGGCTGGCGGCACAGCTGATGTATATTGCTTTGAATTTTCATCGCTAATTTAACAATTTGATTTTAACTATTGAGGTGACTATTATTACGGATCAAAAAGTCACCGTTAACATACAAGTAGCGGCATATAACTTTGGTATTGACGGTTCCGCGGAGGTGATAGCTGCCAATAGCTTCGCATGGGGTACTGACGTGGCACAAATGACGAAGACGAATTGCGACTGGAGAGCTGCCGCCGATCACGGATGAGATGAGAAGCTGTGCGCCGATTGGCTAACGGCTAGCACCAAAGGTATATGCTGCTACTTGTGTCAGGCACAATTTCGTAAATACTGGCGTGACCATATCGCACATCTAGTTCTTTAAGGTCATAATGTCATTTTCAAAAATTTTCTGTAAAGCGCAATAAAGATTTTATTTTGTCTTAACTGTGGTTATTACTAAATTTCGTGTGTTAATTTTTGGAACTATGCGATGGTGCGATATGCTAATAACATATTCTATGATAATTTTTTACGACTTTACTCCTGATTAGCTTTGGCTTCATTAGCAATAATTACAACCTAGCAATATGGCTGTAGATATTTATTTTTAGTTCTGCACATAAATTAACATCTAAAATCAACTTAAAAAAGGCTAGTAATGTATTAGGTAAACTTTTTCTCTAAACGCTCTTTTCTTTTCTTATTGGTGACTATTTATATTAAAGAAAATGGCTACAAGTTGCCTTAGATAAAATACAGGGCCAAATAAATATGTTCCTAATTTATAACATAACACAGCTCAATGAAGCACACACGACACTATTACAAATCTAAGAAATAAAATTATTGACCTGTCATTGTGTGTTACTTAGTAGAAATATCTAAAACTTAGCAAAGTTAGTTTCCATAATAAAGGGAGCCGGTTAATAATATGTTATATAGTTGAACTTAGCTGCAGTTGGCGTTAATAATGTTATCAGTCTGCAAACTGAACACTAAGTTACTTGATGAAGTTTACTGGTGAATGTCTACTAGCACGTGGAATAACAAAAAGGAAACTCTCATTTAATGTTTTCAGTACAAATTCTGGTTATCTATGACTTCATAGCTTTTTGACAACTATATAAGATAGTTTGATAGTTTTCAAAAACATTTATGATTGAAAAGTGCCTACAGAGCATAAATCTATTTGTTTTTAATATTCAAAGAATTTCTACTGTGCATAAAAAGCTAAAAAATATTTGAAAAATTTTACATTATGTTTAAATTTTGTTTTCCCCTATAAAACTATACTCGATTAAATTCGTTCAAAAGAAAAAAAAAATAACAAAGAAAGTGAAATACAAGATAATGTTCAAACAGCGCTTCTTTCACCTGCGAATAATAATATACATTATTATTAAATAAATACGAGTACATTACATTATTTATCTTCGATGTTAGTGTCAGTGGTCTGTGTACAATAAAGATGAATGGAAGGTTGGTAGTCTAATCTTGTGAGTGGCTTCCGTTGCAAGCGGTACCTGTTGCACTATCTTTTATTGTACAAATATGTACAGTGCATACCCATCTCCGTAGTAGTCAACTCTACACGTTCCATTAGCCCCACAAGGGCCCGCTAAAATGAAATTTTACACTAAAATCTTCGCTTCTAGTTTTATATTCTACGAAACACCAACTGGCTTATGAAAATTTCAAAGAACACGACTTTGCTCTTTCTCTACAATATTCATGAACGATTTATAAACGTCCACTGTGTGTGACCACATGTATTATATATTGGGTCCTTACCTATGAAATTGGTGTTTTTTCTCTCTCTTAGTATTTTGTCTGTAACTATTAAGATTCAGAGTATTCCTAAAAAATAATTACCTCGTCTAAAAATAGACTATATTTTTGAGCTCTTTTGATTTGTTTTGATAATTTGTTGTAAGTTTAATTGTGTTAAAATTGGACACGGAGACAACTCTTTTTAAGTGCCTCCCGAATACATCATTTTATTTGCATTCACTTAAAAACGATAAATAATTTTTATGAAGTGTGATATTACACATATTACTAAAGCTTGTCTAATGATACATGCCAAATATTATTATCTCTGGATTTGTCGTTGTGAAGAAAACTGATAAAATGTTAGTATGTAAAATGCAGACATCCCCAAAATCTCCATACAAAATACCAATTTCATAGGTAAGGACCTAATATTAATTCTTATCTGCTTACTTGCACAGTCCCTAATAAGTAATACCCTAAGGAATCCCTCTAGGAACCTCATTCTGTAAAAACTTTTTAGTTACTTTTACCTTACCTATATTTTCCAGCAGCACACATTTTTTAGAAAAGAATTTTAATTATTGTCACCGTTGTGCTGTTGTATGCGGAGCATTTATTACGTTCATGGCTCTTGTGAACTTAGGCTTTGACATCTTTTAGTCTTTTGTTCCATTTGTAAAACGTCAATGAATACAATGATACTCGTATATGCACTTTACAGAACAAATGATCACCTACACCCTCAGCCTACACCTCACCTCATAATTAAGCAAATCGTATTGTGTCGTAACATAATTATGGTTGTGTAAAATGTAACACTTACTTCTATTACTCTACAATTAATGCTGACTTTAATTTAATAAAGTTATTTCTTTAAAAAAAATAGATTTAATTATAAAAGATATTAAATTTTGAAAACATGTGATAGAGTTTACTTAAATTGTATTTGTTGAGTAAGAAATAAAAGGCTTTTTTATTTTTATTTTATGTATTTATTTAATATGTAACAAATAAAGTAAAGTGAAAAATCCTTTGAAATAAATGAAGACACTACCTTTACACAAAATTCCTTTCTAGTTAAAACTTTAGATGACTTTGTAAATTTTGTCAAAAACTTTGTCACAGTGGATCTGATAAGTTCATCCGAAGAAATCGACGCGAAGTCCAATACTATTTCATCTCTTTTAAGAGCGTAGCTGTCTGACGTAATAATAATATCTAGGATCAATGGTTTGATCGTCAGCTCGGCTATTGCATGGCTAAGAAATAAGTCCGTCTTGGACAAGTATTTACGATTGTTTGAAAGTGACTGTAGCGTAAAGATTCTTGAGAAAATAATACTCAGGATTTAGGATGTTTTTATTTACTAACCTAATTATATAAATATAATAAGTAAAAATATCTTCAAATATTCACACCTATCAACTAGCCCCATTTTAAGCAACTAATGCTGCTTCTGTTACGGACACTATATGACAAATAAATATATTTAATAGATGAATACATATAAACTGAATATATATAAATATATATAATCATCCAAGAAGGTGAACAAATGCCTGAAAATTCATCACCCGAACATTTGCCCTACCGGGGATCGAACCCAGAACCTTTTTTGATGGCGACGCCTTGAGAACGGCATACAGACCACTCAACCACGGAGCTCGTTGTATATTACTAAACAAATAGAAATTCAATGATTTATATAGCTTCTGAACCCTGATTTTCCACAAAACGATATTTAATTGGTTCAGAAAAACGACTCTAAAACTGTCGGTTCAATCCCAATATTATGTGTATTGAGTTTGATTAAAACTTATGTACTGTTCAGGGTGCTCTAGTTATCTCGTGGCGTATCTTTGCACAGTGCATGTATCTCACCCACTCTCGTCTTACAATAGGATCTTTGGCGTGATTTGGCGAAATATGGATCCTCTTTCAATATAGTAAACGTGTATATAAAAAAATATGCCTAAAAAAATTTTTAATTGAAAAATATTTACGAAGGCTCCTTACAGAACACAACAGAAACCAAAATAACTGTTTATAGAATTCTCGTCTGTCTGTCTGTCTCTAAGATTACTATCAACAACTCGAAAAAGGACGCTATTTCACCAATGTGTTGCTGGAATGGTAACTTAAAACATGGGCTCTAATTTTAATTCACTCCAAATTCTTCGCATACGAAGTCGCGGACAAATGCCATTCAAAAGCTAGCTCGTAGCTCGTGGAGCTAGTTCGTACAAAATTAACATATAAAAAACCAAGCTACAGTATCCATTAATTTAAGAGCACACTTTTATTCCCACGGGAAAGCAAGCGGAAATTTCCAATTCGCATTATTTTAATTCGACCACTTTACATGGCTGCAATGAGAAAAAAGCTCAATGTATTTAAGCGCTTGATGGAATGCTGGAATAAAATTGAAACTGTTAGTACGGTAATGACTACAGTATTGAATTAAATCCGGCATTTGGTGAATACGCGGAGAAAACAATCAGCGGCCTAGTGCAGAACAAACCGCCCATTTACGACGCACGCGCCGCCGCAGGGCTACCTGTCAAATAATTTTTTACTTATTTAATAATCATTCGTATTAATAAAACTGTAGAAAAATGTAACATGCAGCCGATGATGGTTTTTAATTCGAGTTCCAATTTCGATTTACCCACGCGAATCATTCTGTTTGAAAGGACAAGTACTTGTGTTCTCTTTAAAGTTTTTTACAATGTAAACTTACACTAGGGGAGTGTGAGTTTTCATTGAAAAAAAATTCTAACTTTGACTTGCTTTATGAAATGTTAAGAATCTCTAGGGGAAAACTCTAGGGGTAGTGATATTTTTCTTAGTAAAACCTAACTTTGGTTGAAGAGATCTGATTATTTGTATTGTTTCATGTTACTTGATAAAGAAACTTCGAAAGTCAATACAGGCAGAATTTCGAGCTTAAATTCTCTGACTTTGATACCAAGTTGGATAGAAGATAATCAGTTCACCTTAATTTGAAATGCTATCAACGACTCTCTGCCATATCAAATCGGACTGAGGTTCGGGGCAGCCCTACGCAAACAGACCGCACGATTCGGACCGCGCCGCTTATGCTAATGTGTGATTTAAATTTATATTCGTGCATACCTCCAAAATTTCCGTTGTAGCCAGCCACCGAGTTACTTGGTAGACTGGACCGTGAAATTGGCGGTAGGCGAAATCCTATTTACGTTTAGTTAAAACTGTCCTCTGTTTCGAGGAATGCAGGGAAATATTTCTTTAATCTACCCACTACCCTCCAAGAGAAATGCTTTGGCTGCATTGCATAGAATGTTTTGTTTAGCAGATGGAAACGGTGATTACCACGGGTTACTTTGCAGGAATGTCTTCATGGTTAAGCCTCGGATATGTGGCCAAAACTATCGCGGAATTCCACTTCTGTAACTATGCATAGCTTTGAAATAATTAGAAGTTTAAAATTACTAGTTTTTTGTATTAAATTCTAGTGAAAGACACACCAAAATTCCCATCTGGAGTTCATTTCACTCGTGGTTCTTATTTTATCGGTTTAATTTGCGATTTCAAGATCCAACAGCATATTAGACTGTGGCAAATCGAACTCTATATTGCACAACATTAATAGCACTAATATAAAGTAACAATGCAAGGGTACATTGTACAAAGGGTTAAGGTATTTGATACGTTTTATTGACCCTATATTTCTTACAATTCGCATACACACATTCATTTATTTCGCTTGATATTTCATTTACAAATCTCCCTTGATTTCCCCCATAATGGGCACACATATAAACCTATTATCACACAATAATTAAAAAATAATCAGAATACCTCAATATTCTCCAGAGCTTTTCTTGGACTTACCGATTTAAGACCACTCATTGCTGCACACTAAGCATAAATAAATACAAAAGCTTTCGCAACTGCAGAACTCGTTAAATATTAAAATTTATTATATCCTCTGTTAAACTGACACTGTAGTTCTGTAATAGTGTTTTATGAGGCATCCGACAAAACAGGGAAGCATAAAATTTATCTACCGGATCATTGCGCGGTTGTAAATTAACAACACCAGTTCTAGGCGGTAATAAAGCAAAACCATCGGTGTTCGCTTAATCGATACTGTATCTAGATGCAAATTAACCAATTAGTCTCCAACTCGATTCGTATACGAAATATCTAGCTTCCAAAACACATGACATGACCTGATTGCATTAAGGGCGTAGATGACGCTCTTTCCGATACGTTGTGATGACATTTCGCTCTGTAATGTCGGTGCTTTTGTTTTTTGTAACCTATAAACAGCCTGAACCTAATTTTGAATATCTATTTCCGACGACCTCCGTGGTCGAGTGGTCTGTATGCCGGTCTCACGGCGTCGCCATCTCGAGAGGTTCTGGGTTCGATCCCCTGTGGGGGCAAATGTTTGGGTGATGAATTTTCAGGCATTTGTTCTCCAGTCTTGGATGTTTATATATATTTCTATATATTCTGGTTATTTATATGTATTTATCTATTAAATATATTTATCCGCCATCTAGTGTCCGTAACACGAGCAGCATTAGTTGCTTAAAATGGGGCTAGTTGATAGGTGTGAATGTCTGAGGATATTATTATTATATTATATTATTATTATATTATATTATTTGAAATAACTCTTGTAAGATAATCTATTCGTTTTCGTATTTTATTTATAAGTTTAGTTACTAAATTTATTACCTCTTCCCGTCAGAATTTTTAAATGAGGGCATGCATTTCGAATCAGTGTCGTTTTGATTTCCGCTTCGATATACATACATACATATAATTACGACTATTATCCCCTCAGGGTAAGTCAGAGACTAGGCTAAAGCAGTTCATTGTCATATTCCGCGCTTCACTAAGCAGTGACTGCACTCAGCGTGACATTGGTGAGCCCATCGCTGCTATAAGTTGTTGGATGGATGTACAGTCCTAAGTCCATTAGTCGCCTTTTACGACACCCAAGGGAATAGATGCGTTGGTAGTATCCTTTTAATTAGCCGCTATCACACAGTTCGTCATACAATAAAACCAAACATCGGTTGAAACCTGAATGGATGACCAAGATAGGCATTTTGGGCAGGTTCAGTAACCCATAGGGTGCGATTATTAACGATGGGTGGTACCTCTACCTAAGTATTTGGGGACATGCGTGATTATTCTTTTTATGAAGTGTTGTGATGGTTTTTGTTTTGAAGACAGCGCATTAGTAAATCACTTTATATAAATATTAGAGTGTCATAGAATCTATTTAGGTTTAATTACATTGCATCTGCACACTAGGCGAATAGAAATTTGCGCTTCAGGAGCCATAATCAATGCTAAGCGTTACTGTTGTACAGTCGAGTTCAAAAATATGTATGCACGTTTGACAGAAAATGACTCTTATTGGAAGGGAATAAAGATTGTCACCTGTCAAATGTATATACATATTTTTAAACTCGACTGTACTAATAAGGTTTAGTCTTGAAACCCTATTCAATCTTCAAAGATTTACAATTACTGAAGCCCGCAATGCAAGAAAACTTTAAAGTTTTTAAAGTAATTAAGAAACATTTATTTAGTACATTTTTAGATATATTTATATCTCACGCAATTAGTTTTTTCTTTCATTAACTTTGAAAATAAAACTTTATGTGCTGTTTATTCTGAATACAGGGCTATGTTTAAAGCATAAACAACAAAAAAAATTCTACGAGTTTTATCATACATAAATATTTTTTGACACTGTCGTGTATTTTGTAAGTCTTTGTTCCATTCATACGAAAAGCCGACTCGGGCGATGCTCGCGCGCGCGATGTGCATAGAGCTAGAGACATGAAAGTAAAATGTGTCAAATATTCAAAAGTCGTAGTTTATCTAGTTTTTCGAGGTTGTTAATGCATTAAAAATAACCCAGTATAGCTACGTTTCCACAAGTCTTACAATAAAGATAACATCATCACAGCACGACGCTGCTGCGCCCTCTGCTCCTGCGTGTCTCGTAAGGAAGTCTTGTGCCTAGCAGTGGGATTGGAATAGGATGGCGACGAAAACTACGCGTGGAAACGATATATTTCGCAATGTCATAAGGTGTGTGAAAAAGATAAACCATATAGAAATTAGAATTCTCTTTTATTTAACGTGCTTAATGAATGCAGGCCTTCAGTGTCGTCATTAGCATACGTAATAATTAACCGCAGGACAAGTTCCAACGCCCACTCGGAAGCTCGGTTATAATCTCCTCTTTATCACAGAAAAAGAGCTTGTATGTATTGTATTTAAAATTAATTTTGCAATGACGAGAAAATAAAATCGGATTCAAATCATTAACAAAATAGAAAAGTATTCTATGAGCACGAGATCGCGTAGACAAGATGTATTTTGATAATCACTATTTATTTATATCGTTAATCGTATTTTTCAAATTTTTTATTTATATTTTAGATGGTTATTAATTTCGTCTTCTTTTTGTAAGAACATGCGTAGCAAGCATGGTCTAAAGAAATAGATGACTAAAAAATAAATTTGAATACTGGTAATTGCAACTTAATGTGATTTAGTATAATTAGCAAACCTACAAATATGAAATAATATGTGTTCCATGATGAGGTAACGGATGTTATAGCTCACAAAAATTTTATGATGCAAAGTAGTAACTATCTTTGTGACATAATATCTCAGATTTTGGAATAGAATGTACCAGCTTTAATTTATCAAATAAAGTGGGTGATCAATGTCTTACAGTGACTCTTTTTGAGAGTAGGGAGGATCAAACGATGCTTTACGATTGTAATCAATTGACCTATTGACAGTTAAAACCCCAATCCATTTAACTGCTGACCATACTACTAAAAGTTATTGCGCTTAGGTAATCGAATTGGATGTCGTAATAATAAAAACACAATGGCTCCTTAACTACCTATTACGTAAGAGTAATGGAAGTTCCAAGTGCTTACTGTATTTTTTGAGGAAAGCTACTCATCCATCTCGACTATGGCTTCTGTACATTATCCCAACGATCCCAGAGGACAGTTCGCTTTAAACAAAATTGTCATAGACTCTATTACCATGGAAGAAGACACAGAATTGAATAATCAGCATTACTGCCGATGAAATTGAAAGTTGGCTATTCACAAAGGCATGTTCATTAGCGTTCATGGAACTATGCACTCGTTTCGAAGAAAAATGAAGTAAAAACTACTGCACGTGGCATGTGCGCGGCGGAAGACTGGGAATTGAGAAAGATATGACTCGGAAAATCCAGCCAGAGGGCTTTCATTTCTTGGTTCCAGTGTAATTTGTGGTCTTGGATATTTTCTGAAGCGTTTATATTAATTCGTTTTTTACAGACCATTCTACTTTTGATGACATGCGAGTATCGTTATTCAAATGTTTGTAATAGTGAATTCAGTTGTATGCTCCTAATAGGCCCCAAATGAATCATTACTGTTAATCACCACCATAAAAAAATTATGTAATTATTTGAGGCCTATATCACAATCAATTTAAAATTTAAAATTACGTTTTTTCTTGTCAAATACACCTTCGGCCATGATAGTCAATGAATTATCTGTGCCGTGAGGTCACATCTTTGGTAAACAATTCAATACGCATGCGTGACACATGTTGACACAGCCGACAGACATGCTTGAATGTGTTTATGTGAGTTACACGGACCTCTGTGATCACGACTTAACCAATCCTTCGGCACTAGCCGAAAATCAGCTCTTTAGACTTGGCTGTGGCATAAACCATTTCAGCAAATTGAATCTTTTTTCATTTCTGTGATATCTAGAACTCACAAAAAAACATCAGTAATTATCATCACAGTCAGAATATCTTCCATTTGTTGAGTGATACTACTTGTATTTCTTTAAATGCCTTCTCCATATTTTCATATATCGTTGTGATCTGAAAACAAATGACAACCCTATTTAGTGCGCTAAAGGGGACAGTGCAAATACAGACAGGCTTATAATTAAACTCGCTGCTCTGCTGTCTGCTGCTGCTGATTATTAAAAATAAATATCGTTTACAGCTACTACGTAATACATGTCGATGCCTGATGCGTTTGTAGACACAATAGAAAATCCATTGTGTCTCGTTCAAATGATACTAATCACTGGATTAGTGTCAGTCCAGGGGTTAATATATGAATATTGACTTTAACTGAATTAGGTTATTGATAGCTCACCTATCAAATAATCGTAATAATTTAGGGGCATTCAATAAAGAAAATTAAAGCGCGACAATTTTTTAAGAAAATTTACGAGGCAATAACTTCTACAATACTTTACATAACTCATTGGCGGGCACCGCGATCCAATTGGTTCGCAAACAATAGATATTTCTATTATGTCTAGTTTTGTGCCCGTTGACTAGTTAATCAATATTAATTTATTTACTGTCACAAAATGTAATACACTGACACAATGACCAAAGACGTTATAAAGAACAATGGCGAACGTCCATACAATATTCTATTTCTTCTAACATTGGCAGTCAAGGAAAGAGCAATACCTATCAATGCATAGGTACTGCGGCGACCACCTGGCTCCTGTCGACGTTACTTCGACACAAGCTCGCAATAACATTGCGATGTCGGTTTTAAGGACATTTGTAAGACACTCTGACATTTCAAGACGCTGAGACATTTTCAAGACGCTCCGGCAAAGATCCTAGCGACGCGTAAGCAGACAGACAGTGAATACTTTGTTTACATTACCTTCAAATGTTTTTTTTGGTCTTATATACACTTGTGACTATATGTAATGTAACATTAGCATCTAGGTATGCCCTCAAGAAACAAAAATGCTAAGTAGAATAAAAATTCTGTCTGTAACAGTCTTCGTATATTTCTGTTTTAAAATAAAGAAAGAAAACCACAAACATTGTAGAAGTGTATCCCTGAGATTACTGGGAGATACTATCTATCCAGAACAGGCAGGTCAGCTCCACGACCGGGGCATCTCCCAAAATGAATGACATAAAATAATAATTAAAGAATGGGCTGAAACACCACCACATTGCGGGAGCCTAATTGGTAGCGAAATAAAACACCAAATTAAACCACTATCTAAAACCCAATAACTAAGTCCAGTAAAATTTTCAATTTTCCACTGGATTCCTGGAGTCACTAGTGCGCACCACGGTTTTATAGCGTTAGTTTAGATTAGTGCAGGCGTCTCGACATGTCTCGAATGTCTCGGGCGTGTTTCAGTACTCGCTTCACGATCGAGAAACAACAAATTTCAATTCGCCGGGATGAGAGCGCATTGTTTCATGTTAGTTTTCCAACGAGCGAGTTGAAACTGGTCCGCTAACTTGGTATTTGCGCGACAATTAAAGTTGCCGCTGTCATCTCATTCAGTAGTTGCAAGTCTTCGAGTAATCAAAATGTTAGCTGAAAATTTTGTCTGTCCGTCTTCAGTCTATATAAAAATAATAATAAAATACTAAATATAAAGGAATATGGTTTTCGTAGATATGACATTATAATTGCCACATATTTTGTTGACAACATCAATGTGTAATAAACGTCCCAATACTGGGCACAGGCCTTCCTCATGGAAAAACACATGAGGAGTATTGGCCGTAACACCACCACGCTGGCCCAATGCGGGTTGGTGGGTAAAAGCGGTTGCAATAGCGACCGGGACCAACGGCTTAACGTGCCTTCCGAAGCACGAAGACGATGGAGTCTGGTCACCCATCCAAGGCCTGACCATGGCGGGTTAGCATGGTTTTCGATGTCGAAAGCCAAAGCGTACTAACCACTACGCCGCCGAGCTCCTCTGACAAAGTTTTGTAATTTTGTCTCTCTGCGTGTGTATTTATGCACATGGAACGCCTGACACATACATTTTAAACTAGCTGTTGCCCACGACTTTGTCCGCAGTTACTATGATTTTTTAACTATCCCACGGGAGCTCTTAAATTTTCCGGAATTAAAAGTATCTAAGATGTTGACTATGCCAAATTTCATTGAAATCGGTCCAGCCATTTCGGAGATTAGCCCGTTACAAATAGACAGAGAAACAAAAAATAAAAAAAAATAGTTTAGTTATTTCTCTCTTTTGTACATCCCCCTGACTTGGTTTTAAGCATTTATTTTCTATGTACAGACATTCAACCTCTACAGTTTTATTATATGTATAGATGTTGTAAACGGATAAGGACACAGTGCGAAGAAAATGAAAAAATTACACTGTCAGTCAAAACAAAAAAATATTAAAAAAAGCACAATAAAACCGCTCAGAAACCACACTTTCAAGCTGTGCCTCTATGTAAACCATTATACTTATATAGGACATAAATCAAAAGAGCCGCATGTTTTTGTAGCGCAACACCATACTAAATACCGATATCGATAGCTTACGGTCCGATACATAATATCGACAATTGTCAGGCCGATGCACGGACAGGACTATCTGTGATTGATGGTCGACCGACGAGTGATAAATAGATGCTGCCCGAGTGATGATACATGACTTTGGACTATTGTACATCATTACTGCAACTATTTCAATTTGATATGGATGTATCGCTTGATTTGAATATAATTAAAATGGTTTTGTCCCTTTAAGTGCAGATTGCAAAAAAAAGCGTAGGCACAAATTTTTCTTCTTGAATAGTTTTTCGCCTATTTTTTAATATTTAAAAAAAAAACATTCTGATATTTATGTATATATTATGTATAATTATTTATGTAATTTTATATTGCATATGTATGTTTGTTATACAATATAATTTATTATTAAATTTATGTATGTGTTAATGTTAATTAAGCCGCCGCCAGATCTCTGCTTTGCCTGATGGTTGACTGTTAGAGAGCGACATTAGTCGTTAAGTCCGCCATGTTTACATTTTCTGTAATGCACAAAAGCTTAAATAAATAAAAAAGATGTGTGGCACTCGGGGACTGCCGCGGGAAGGCTATTGCATAGCATTTTGTATCAACTTATGCAATTATAATTTTATTTATTGTTTTTTTACAAATTGCTTAACTTAACATTCGTACCTCTTATGTAGGAAAATGTATTGTAAATATCTCTCTCTCTCTCTCTCTCTCTCTATGGAAAAAAGTGAAAAGCGCCCCAAGCGGAAAACAGTTGTAATCCACAAAGCCACACCTCCTTGCGCATCGGAGTGGGGAGCGTGAGGTTTTTTCGTTACGGAGCGTGAGGTTTTTTTGTTACGGAATTTCTGGATTCGGTCCCCGCGCTCAAGGCCCGCGATAGAAGCTATGCAATAGCTTAATAATAAATAAATAATACCTCATATTAATATACCTAATAAGCATGTGTGCTAGTTTATATAATGTGAAAAAGCGCATAATATTTCACTTCAGATTTCAAACCATGTGTTTTATTCTTTCTTTTACGTAATCTCGCAATCAGTCATGTGACTATAAGCCGATGATCTGCCGTACGTTTGTGGACGAGATTCTCCTTTAGTGCGGTCTCTTTGATTAAATCATGTTGAAAAGGATTTCGTGGATATGCACAAACTAAGATCTTTGATGTTTCATGTTATTTGCAAGTGATGCGTCAAGCTTTTGATATGGAAAGAAAATAATTACCAATAACAAATTACTCCATTAGGTTACTTTTTTAACAATCCCACGGGAACCCTTTAATTTTCCGGAATAAAGAGTATCTAAGATGTTGGCCGTGGATATAAGGTATCCATACAAAATTTCATTGAAATCGGTGCAGCCATTTCGGAGATTAGCCCGTACAAACAAACAAACAGGCGAACGCACCGAGAAACATTTTTTTTTTGTATTTTCCCTTCTTTTACATCCCTCTGACTTGGTTTTATGCATTTTTTTCTATGTTCAGACATTCGACCTCAACAGTTTTATTATATGTATAGATATTATTATAGCTATTCCTTTTATATTAGGTCCTTACCTATGAAATTGGTGTTTTGTATGGAGATTTTGGGGAATTCTGCATTTTCCATACTAACATTTTATCAGTTTTCTTCACAACGACAAATCCAGAGATAATAATATTTGGTATGTATCATTAGACAAGCTTTAGTAATATATGTAATATCACTTTTCATAAAAATTATTTATCGTTTTTAAGTGAATGCAAATAAAATTATGTATTCCGGAAGCACCAAAAAGAAGAGTTGTCTCCGTGTCAAATTTTAACACAATTAAACATACAACAAATTATCAAAACAAATCAAAAGAGCTCAAAAATATAGTCTATTTTTAGACGAGGTAATTATTTTTAGGAATACTTTGAATCTTAATAGTTACAGACAAAATACTAAGACAGAATAAAAACACCAATTTCATAGGTGAAGACCCAATATTTTTATATCTATTTGACGTTTTATTGTTCTATTGCACGAAAAATCTACTATTTGCACAAACCCAGCCATAACACAATTAACAATCAGTTTACTTGGTTAGTTATTACTTTAAAAAAAGTAAACTAAGCAATAAACTTCACTTGATTTTTACAAGGTAAAGCGACAGGGCATCTTAGCTTATAGACGCTCGTAGCATCTTGAACACTACGAAGTGCTACGAGTATATAATCTACGGTAATCGCTTAGGCGGGCCGTATTATGTTTAGCTGGAATATTTGTCTATTCAAGGAAGTCTATGGGTTTCAGTTACAGTCGTGTACAAGTACACACATGTTAGAGGTGGCAACCTTTATTTTCTTCTAATAGGAGTTATATTATACGATCGAAAGTATTATATGTTTTTGGAGCGCACTCTACAACGATTGCTACAAAAAAATTAAATTGTAGTTAGGAAAATACTTGCCGAGCTTATTATCTGATATTTTGTTTTTAAATTCCGACGTGTGTAATTGTGGTAATAGTCTGTGTCACGGTATTGCTTACCGTACCTGCTGTTGAAATATGACGTACATCAGTAACACATGGTACACACCTGAAACAATGAAATTTTATATTAGTGATTGTCGTAGTAAAACCTATTTAATACTTATGTTGAAAATTATGATTTAATTTATAATAAATAGCATTTGCATTGTACCTATTTACACACATTAAATTAAAACACCAACCCGCATTGGGCCAGCGTGGTGGTGTTTCGGCCCATACTCCTGTGTTTTACCATGAGGAAGGCCTGTGCCCGGCAGTGGGACGTATATAGGCTGAAGACAAATTAAAACACACGTTTAGAAAACACCAACAAAATGTATAGTGTTACATATTTCAGAGCTCTCCTAATAATGTGCTTCCACAATGAGATAGTAAAAGTAAAAAAAAAAATGATATTCGAATTCCATACAAAATTATTCACGTTAAGTACCCCTACTAGTGCAAGTTATCATTGTATGAAACTTCACTTTTTTGGTTGTGCGTGTTAAATTTAAAATATTATGAAATTAAATATTTCGAATTACTAATCATACAAAAAGTAAATCATAGCCTCTTTCCGCAAAGGGGTAGCCAGTGTTAACACTACAGTACACGCGCCATCACGCCTCTTTCCGCAAAGGAGTAGGCAGTGTTAAACACCCATATTTCGCCAGATTTGTTAGTTCGCCATGTAACAGGTGGCGAGCCTTTTGCCATGCACCGGGCACAATGTGAGGCGGTATTCACAATTAACTGTACATAGTTTTATTCAAACTCAGTGGTACAGGCGGTGTGATCGTACCCGCGTTTCTCGCCTCCCGAACGAGTACAGCCTCGTCCGTCCCAACTAGGCTACCGCTGCCTATTAGTAATCATACGGTGTAACTAATATGTCATAATAATCGCTTAGCAATTCTGTAGCGCAAGACCAGTACACGGCAGCAGTTGGCTACTATTAATTAGAGCTCCCTGCTTCCCCGTCATCATTAATAATATAAATATAACTACAATTGTGTCTAAAATGGTAATTTTGCACGCTCTGCCGTAATAAAAGCAGTCGTCGCAACGAAATTAACACTTTCTGTGCTAAGGTTCGCGTGTTTTGCCGATTTCCAACACGGAAATGGCAGAGCAGAAGCCAAGGCTCCATTTAAATATAAAACATATATTTTCACCACTGCAGAATGGAGTTATATATCATTGTAAAATATATGTTTCCTTTATCACCTCAAAAGAGGTTTTCAACAACTCATTGTTCTAGGGATAATTCTGGACACAGCATACATTGCTATTGAATTCATAACTATAGTTTTATATTATTGTTTCAATCATACAGCAACATGACCGAATTTCGGTCTTTCGGGATACCATGATATATTAATAGTTATATTTCATTAGTTGACGTTCGAAGCTATAAATTTTTGATTTGCCAATTGGCCATTTTGTCGCGCTACAAAAATGTTATTGAAAAGTATCGAAATATCTATCGACTTAGTTCACTCCGATGCTGCTCGTAGCATTTAATATAAGTAAGGTGAGCGCTGTCTCAAGAGACCGTTGAGAGACCTTTGTTACTATTATAAGAAAGTTTCTATAGAACCTTTGGTATTGCCTTCCTCCAAGCAGGTAAAACTAAGATAATCTGGTATATACCATATTGGATAAATAAGCCGGTAAGATACCCACGGTTGAGCTCCCAGGTCTAAAATCTCCTCTCGAAAACTCCCCTCTGAGATTATTAGTTACATATAATTTTGATTTCTTTTATCCGCACTACAAACAAATGTAGGTATACTGAAATTTGAATAAACTTAACATTTCACAGCAATTCACAAACCGCGACTTTAGAACTAATTAAATTTTAACGTGACTTGAATTTGTATGTTTCACATAACTATAATTACATAACCGTTTCTGAATGCGAGTAACTGCTAGTTTATTACTTGGTAATAGGTATTCGTATTTGTCTAAATTCTCACATTTATAGCACTGTTTGCATAAAAGTATCTGTAACACAGGGCTATTTCTAATGAATCAACAACCGTTCAATACTGGTTAGCTAACATCATACCTAAATAACAACTTATTAGGTCTTTACCTATGAAATTGCCGTATTTTTCTCTCTTAGTATTTTGTCTGTAACTATTAAGTTTCAGAATATTCTTATAAAATAATTACCTCCCTATTTAATTAAGCCTTATTTTTGAGCTCTCTGGATTGGTTTTGATTATTTGTTGTATGATAATTGTGTTAAAATTAGAATCGGAGACAACTCTTTTTAAGTGCCTCCCGAATACATCATTTAATTTGAATTCACTTTAAAACCATGAATATTTTTTATGAATAGTGATATCACACATATTGCTAAAGCTTGTCTAATGCTCCATGCCAAAAAATATCTCTGGATTCGTCGTTGTTGAGAAATCTGAAAAAATGTTAGTATGGAAAATGCAGACTTCCCCAAAATCTCCATACAAAACTGCAAGTTACCGTGTCAACTTTCGTGTTTGACTCGGGCAATTTAGTATCTAATTAAGACTTATTGATATTCTTTAACTACTTTAGTTTAATAATAATATGAATTGTATGTATAATTCTTCTAAACCCAACGGGTTAAGACCTATTATTTGGTCTATGACTTTTGGGAATTTGACACATTTTACTTTCCTTCCAAACAAACAAAAATAACTTTATTTTATATGCCAAACCTGGAACTTAAAACCGATTTTTTTTTTTCAATTTAGAAATTTTACAATTTATATAATTAAATTAAAAAGTAAATTATATATTAAGGTTCATAACCGCGAGCTCTTGTAGTAAGTAACAAAGCTTTGACTTCGGTTGTAATCGATACAAGCGTCCAGATTCCGAGAGTAAGGCTTTTCATGAGAAGGATACGGCAAGATACTTATGAGCCCTTTTATTTAAATAGCCAATTATATAATTATTCAAAAATAATAGCAAATAATTAATTCAAACATTAAATTAATTTCTGAATGTTTTTAGCTCTGTGGAAATGTGTGTGAGTAGAACTACCACAACATCACATCCATCCACGTTTCCATCACAGACCAACAAATGCTCCTATATATTTTTTTAACCGCAACTATCCTCGCAAGATCATGGTATGCAGAAAAAGAATTTATGTATTTAACTGTTGTACATATATTGGATATTTTTTTGGATATGAGTCCGTTATATTGATTGTCACGGAGTTTTATATAAAATTGTTGTAATTAGAAGTATAATAATGGTAAGTGATAACGCCGTCGATATAAATCTGCAATTTAGTTTATTGCTGTAAAAAGGAACTACTAAAAAAGCCGGCCGGTGAAGCCATTTGTCCGATTTCTATAAAAAGCCCTTACAAGCAACATTAGGCACGATACAGAATTGCCTTTATTTATCGCAGACGCACAATGCCCGGTAGAGATAGGCAGAGACCTGATTAGAATTGCTAAACGTCTGAGCACGCGACGTTCCAAGCCACTTTATGACCACTTCATTTGTGTCCGTTACCAATAAAAAGGACTAGAACACTTGTCCTATTGTGCTATTTAAATTGTAAGACAAAACTGATTTTTATAATAGCTGGAGAAAATACGAGTAATTGTATATTTATTAACTAACTTACAACGTCTTTAATCACTAGTGCATTAAGTTTTTAAATTGTGTGACCATGTAAGTTAGTGTCTTCCTCATCCTATATTATACGTCTCACTGCTGGGCATAAGCCTTCGTCGTAGAGAAATGCACGAGGAATAAGCAAGTTTGCCACCATTTAATCTCGAAAATACCTACATAATTTATTGCTGTTATAATTTATTTCTAATAAAGATAAAATCAGTTGATAACCAGGAAGACTCAATAACACAGATAAATTTTCTAAATTATTAATTTTCTACACTCATGTTATAATGTTCGAATTATGAACTCAGACTCGAACTCATAATGACATACTTTTTAACACAGATATTAGAAATGAAAATTTAAAAATGGAGACTGTAACATAATGATCATTATGCAACAGGTTGAACTCATAATGCAACACTTATATTTCTTAAAAGCGCACAAAACTATGGCAAATGTTTTCCAGACATCCAAAAATAAATAAAATTAACTAAATTTTTTCTTTTATTACTTTGAATAATGAGTGTAGATAAAGTAGTGCATGTAGCTGCACATAACTCGGTATTAAAACCAATATTATGTGACAGTTACATAAACTGCTATTAAAATGTCTCTAAAAGCGTACTAGACTTGCGCCTAACGCTAGTCCTTCGCTGAAACCGTTTAAAACCGTCCGATAGTCTTTTACGAAGTAACTTTTCTCAACACCATTACTTTCTGACACCAAACAAAACTCCCTACTCCCAGAAAGAAAATCTGAAAGTAGAGTTATATACAGGGATTACAAGTAGTCAAATATAAGGAGCTTGTGTAGTGGCGCCGACAATCGATCATCTCGACGGGTTGATGTATGGCAAGCCACCGGCAGCCCGATAAGCCGGCCTACCTAGGTATTCTGTTACAACGGATATTAAGCTACTGCTAGTAATAGTTTCAGCTATAGGCTACCTGTATTTCCTAGATTAATTTCATGGCCATTAATATTACAGTAAATTACAGAGCTTAAAATAGTGTTCATAGCAACCAGATGGGCAATACTAAATAGATTACAGCTTAATAAAAAAAAGATTAACAGCTTTTCATGGATAGCTCCTTAATGTTAACTATATTTTAAAAAGCGAGATGTTACGATCTGCGGTGTTATCGCTACACAGCGATTTCCTCGCAGCGAGCAAACAAAGAACCTATATTTTTTTTAATACTTAAAATTATAATAGATCGTTACCTATGAAATTGACGTTTTTTTCTCTCTTAGTATTTTGTCTGTAACTATTTAGTTTCAGAATATTCTTATAAAATAATTACCTCCTCCAAAATGACATCATATTTTTGAGCTCTTTTTATTTGTTTTTATAATTTGTTGTAAGTTTAATTGTGTTAAAATTAGAAACGAAGACAACTCTTTTTAATTGCCTCCCGAATACATCGTTTGATTTTCATTCACTTAAAAACAATAAATAATTTTTATGAAGAGTGATATCACACATATTGTTAAAGCTTGTCTAATGATACATGCTAAAAATTATTATTTCTGGATTTGTCGTTGTGGAGAAATCTGAAAAACTTCCCAAAAATCTCCATACAAACCGTCAATTTTATAGGTAAAGACCTATTATAATAACTTCACTAATGAGGATCCAAAAAAAACAACCAAGAAAGGGCAACCAAAACATATGAATGCTTACAACTATCGCCAACGTTATGCAATCATTGCGATTAACACTATCACACATCTACACAGGCCTCCTCCAATCATCTGTTCACTGGCGGTCCTGCTCCCCCGTCTCCAGCGCCTACCTGTTTGGATAGTCGAAATTACACCTTTCGCATAGACTGGATCGATCGTCCAGTCCATCACCTTTCCACGAAAGTTGGCAGTTAGCTTGCTATATGATATCTGCGCCGCGTTGCGATTGCCGCAATTAACACAAGTTGAGAAAATTAAGGTCGTAATAAAGGTCTGACACGATAATAGCGGCACAGAGAATTTAGATTACCTTTTCTATCGTGACTATCGTGTTTTATATCCCATAAATTCCAGTGTTTTCGCTTTTTTAAGTACAAACTCGTTAACTATCATGAGCACAATACCATGCCTTTGTATATTGTGTTATTTTAAAAACAAATAAGCGATAATACCTATACTGCGAGGATGGAATCTACCAACTGTTGCGAGTGTGGAGCCGTTATCCCTACGGCTACATCGCAGATGAAATAATAGTATTATTATTGCTATATTGGTACTACAATGGTTTTACTGAAGTGCCTTTGATGTATAAACAAGACAAGCAACTTAATATTAAATATTCGCTGTATAAGTAGGTATACGCTTGGACTACAGAGATTTTATTTAATAGTATGTACCTAACAGTGTCCTGGCTGATAGAATTTTTGTTTAAATTAGTGTGGGTATGGATATCCTATAAAAAGAATCACCAGCGGCGTGATATTTGTCATTACCACTGTACTGTGCTGGCTGATAACATAGCCACAGAAATAGGTTCGTCAGTGTCAAGTTGTCAATCGTAAATGCTCCTGTGACCAGCTAATGGGATACGAATTGCACCGCAACTGAAGTCCAAATTAGAACCAAAATTATTTAAAGGACTTCGAGGTTAACTGTTACTTGTGTCCAGGGAAGGACTCTCAGGCGGGACAAGGCCAAAAGCTGCAAATTCTAAGTGTAGTAAATATCGCAAAATTCACAGCGCCCCATTTTATAGCACTCAGTCTCTGCGATAAACAAATTACGTGCAAACATATCGGTGTGAAACACGCTGTCACCATTTCATACAGTTATGTACGAGGTTAATGAATATCTGAGTTGGACACGGCACATATAGTCCTGTATCGGCTAACTTCAATAGAACCACGTCAGTGCAATGACAATTGATCGTTCATGTTAACAACTAAATCGGTAGTTAGCGCCACATTGCCTACAATAGATAGCCAATTTCGTAACTCACGATTTATTGTGAGCAATCGCCGTTTGGTTTATTAGGCAATTACTTAAGAAAATTAGTTAAGTCTCTGAGTATTGTAAGCAAAGAATTTCTCTAGTTATTTATTGTTTGTGAATGGAAGATTCCTTGCTGTTCTCACCCAAATGCTAGGCAATACATAAGAATTTTGTCTGGTTATTTAGAACAGAGATTAGATGAAGTAATAAAATATTTAGAGCATTTTGCGATGACTAGTTATTTATGAAAATTTGTTGTTAATATACTCGTAATTGTAACAACGTTTCACGCATACATTTAAAAAGAAATGTAGGGGAGCCTTCATGATTCCGAGTTATGCGATGTCTGTTGCAGTTCTTAAAAATGTCGTATATATTCTTGGTGATAATAGGCATTTACCTTATCAGATGAGCAGATTGATTTTGCTGTTGAATCGTCCTCAGCCTATATACGTCCCATTGCTGGGCACAGGCCTTCCTCATGAAGAAACACATGAGGAGTATGGGCCGTAACACCACCACACTGCTGGTCCAATGCGGGTTGGTGGGTAGAAACAGTGGCAATAGCGACCGGGACCAACGACTTAAAGTGCCTTCCGATGCACGAAGGAATTCGAGATTGTAATAGCGTAGTGGGTGACGTTTTGGATTTTGATATCGAAAACCAAGCTATCTTCGCCATGATCAGACCTTGGATGGGTAAAATGTAAAGTATTAAAGTAAAATTCTTCGTTTTTCTAAGAAGTTTGCTCACTTCACAAACGCAAGCCCGAGACTGTAATCAGTTATTTACTGCAAATTATTTCAACTTGTTGCGGATGCACAAATCTAGGTTTTATTTTAAAACATACATCATCATTATAAACGCAAACCGAGTGGTTTAATTAACAATCGTAGTTTATTTATTCAAGCCTCGACCGCGGCTAACTGTTGTTTTTCTATAACGATATTGCATCCCATGTGTAATCATTTATCAGAATTGTTTGCCCACTATTCGTGATTTATTTGTGGCTGTAACGGTGGGCAAAGCAGTTTCGCCTTACTGAAGCGTTGTTCAATACTTTTCTTGAAGGTTACAACGTTCTTGACAATTGTTATTGCTCATAAAATACGACCTATAATAAGTGTGACTTTCCTAAGCCTTCCAATATTAGAAAACACAGGTTTCAGTGTTAGTTCAAGTGCTGTTGGCAGTATGACTTTTAGATATTGCTGATCGTTCAGAACTACAATAAAATTTTGTACCTAGCACTTTTGTTAACACATCTATATTGCATTTATTTTGTACAAATGTACTTCAAAATTTATGTTTGTGTTACCATTTATGTACTGTGTAAGTCTGCCTATTTTAACTCGTAGATCTTCTAGTGTAGTCGCGTGCACTAACATGTACACAATCTCATTCAAATGTAAACCTTGTTCTATCACAATAAGAACTCAAGTGTATACATTTCATTGCAGGTGACTGAACAAATGCCGCCTTTATGTCTATTGGATGTCATTTTGTGTTTCCCAATTATTCAACTGAACTGCGAGTGATACCAATGTCTCAAGTCTACAGCATTTTTGTTTAACACGTAAGTATGCTTGCTACACCACGAGATATTAATTATACGTATGGTGTTATAAATGCTTGTAAGCAATAAAATACACAATTTTACATAAGATTAGATTTGCGTAAAAAATAGTATTTATTACATAAGTATTACGCACGTTGCACCTGGTTTTAAAACCGAAGAAGTTAACCTAAAATTGATTTCTGGGTTCGATCCCCGGTGAGGGCAAATGTTTGTGTGATGAATACAGGCATTTGTTCTCCAGTCTTGGACGTTTACATATGTATTTAAATATTTTCTGAGTAGTTATATGTATTTTTCTATTAAATATATTTTATCCGTCATCTAGTATCCGTAACACAAGCAGCATTAGTTGCTTAAAATGTAGTTACTAGGTGTTAATGTCTGAAGATATTTATATTGTGATAGTGGTAAAAACACATTCATATTTATTTAAAAACGTCAGTTATTTCCTCGAGATATGATTGAAATAGGCTAGCAGCAGCGTGAACTATATCAGTTATGCTGTTGTTTTGTGAAACCGCGGATATTTTAATTCGGAGACCCAGGTGGCACAGTAAATATTCGTACTTTGTCTGCTGAACTCATTTGTGTACCGG
This sequence comes from Parapoynx stratiotata, assembly GCA_910589355.1. Lineage (NCBI taxonomy): Eukaryota > Metazoa > Arthropoda > Insecta > Lepidoptera > Crambidae > Parapoynx > Parapoynx stratiotata. The sequence continues at coordinate 12,368,354 of OU342461.1, forward strand.
CTTTCGTTTATTAAAATTCGAGTCGTAAGTTTGTAACTTCGACACCAAGTGGCATTCGGAGGGAACCTTTAGACGGGAATGTTTTACGATTCAGATCCCAGAACGAGGGATTTTTACGAGGAAACTTTTCTGATATAATATCAGCCAGTTTTGAGATTTAGGATTAGCTTTCCATGTTGGATTTTTAGCATTTTGCCGAAACAGGCCAAGGGTTTATATAATTTCAATTTTCTACAAAAATATTACTTGTGTCTATTAGGGTCAGCTCACACTGAGACGCGACGCGGCGCGACGATGGGCTAACATTTTAATAGCACGGCTTAAAATGTACTTATTCACTATATGAACAGATTAAAATTTCATTGTGACAATTAGGAATACGTTGGACCACGCAGCACTCGAGATGCCTCGCGGCGTTGCGCGACGTATCGGGACGCAGCCGAAAAAACACAGATACAACAAGGCGATGCGTCTCGCAATGGCGCGCGGCGCGGCTCGAAATCATTGGCCTCTTCGCGCATCGTCGCGCCGCGTCGCGTGAGCTGACCCTAAATCTTTCCAACGCAGAAAAGCGTGTAATAACGGGTTCCTACATATTTGAAATTTACATTGGCTAAAATATAGATTGAATGTTTCTTTGCAACCCTTATCCAATAGATATTTTGTGTCTAAAAATAAAAGCTTTCAAATTCCTTTTTACAAGTAGGAATTTTGTTAAAACATTCTCAATGAAGCCTAAAATCCCCCAAGAAGTTGGAATTACTTTCATCGGAAGAATTTCCTGCTATCAGAAACAAATAACATACGTAAGTCGAGACCACAGAATGCTTTGTTACTATAGTAGGGGGCGAGAAAAAGAATGGCGCCTGATTGCGGGGCGTAGTAAAGGTGTCGACACAAGTAGGAAGGATTTTTGTGTCGACTCTTTATAACAAAAACTTTTTTGTGCCTTATATTTAAATCTTTACTACCTGAGAAGATGCGGAGAAAATTTTGATTTGATGTATAAATGCAATCTTTTGCCAAGAGTTTTTGTTGTGAGATTTGTTATAACTATTATGATTTTATTTTCTGCGGGACTCCTGGGCCCCGATTCTGCTAATTTACAACTATGGTAATACAATGGAAATAGTATTTCAGTAGTCAAAATTGCGACATTTCTCAGTCTAATAAGCTACATAGTTGACTCATATCGAAAGTAATATAAATAATGTGTCATTCACAAAGTCAAAATTTAGTACAAGGGTCCGAAATATACCAAGTTCGATAAATATAAATAAGGGATTGTTGTAGAAATTCAATTTAATTATGTTTAATTTTTATTTTGTTTTTCATCTGCCTCACTTCAAAGCATCAGAAGCGATGAAATTAGAATGCTTGTCCGGCGGAAAGCCCACATATGCCTATCGACAGAGACAAGATACCCGACCTGCTCGATTTTTATATCGCAAACAATGTGGACAGCAACTACATCACCATAGAATCATGCACTGATCTCACTTCAGATCACACTCGCGCAGATCCTGAACATTAACACAACGGTAACTTTAGTAGAGCCTCCTTTAAAAATATACTCTAAAACCACAAACTGGGAAACTTACAACAAGGTGCTAACAATGGAAATTAATTTAAAAATCAATTCAGCACATCTGAAGAGTTAGAAGAGGAGGTGGAGAAACTTAACACTTCCATACACAATGCTGGATCCACTGCTATCACTGTAAGGAACTTTAAAGGAATTCCACCAAAATGCAATACATATCCTATAGAGATAAAGGACAAAGTCCACCAGAGACGTAAACTTAGAAAGATGTGGCAAAATACAAGATATTCAAGGGATAAATCAATGTTCAACAAAATCTCAGAGGATATTAAAGGACTCATAAACAAGTAAGAATCATAACATCCAAAATCTGCTATCAAAACTTGACCTAACGATCGAATCTAACTACTCACTGTGGAAAATCACCAAATCATTAAAGAGACCCAAAATTCATGTACCACCACCATCAATAACACCAAAGGAGGATGGGCTAGATGCGATTACGAGAAGGCAAGGAAGGGACCTTTGCAGAACATCTCAGACTTATCTTTCAACCGCTCACAGAGGGGTGCAGTAAACTAAGCAAATCCGCGAATCAACTATGTTTGCCTCTGAGAAGCGTAAGCCCTAAAGAAGTATACCGTGAAATAAAATCTTACAGGAAGGTTAAGCACCCGGTTATGACCTCATTGACGTAACGCTCTTAAAAAGACTTCCCTTTAAGGGAATTCTGAAACTAGTGCACTAGTTTCCAATAAAAGAAACCTTTCATAAGTACGGTGGCCACCTGCGCTCTCAGAGTAAACAGAACTGGAGTAGCCTTTGTCTAACATTCCCCTCTGCCAAATGCACAAGCATCGGATGCTTGCACGTTTAATAAAACTAGTTGAGCCGCCATTTTGACAGCCATAACATTGTAAACGTTGCGGCGAACAGAGCTCCCGCAAAAATGCCTGCCTGTGCTGTTTTTTGTTGTAAAAATAAATAGAAAACATCGAGTATGCTAAAAGATGGTGTCACCTTTTATTTGTAATTCTAATTTTTAAGATTTCATGACTATTAACTTTATTATTTCATGTTTTAGAATTCTACGATTTCAAATTTCGAACGCTAGTCTCGTGGGGATTGCGGCTGTGACGTTGTCAAAACGCACACCCCACGTGACTATTTTAAGCGTGTGTTTGCGTCGTTTGCGTGAAATTTAAATTTGTGTGTCGAATTATGCATGTGTGCATTTGTAAGAACGGCTGGCTTTGAGTGTAGTGGTAACCTCACCCCCCGCAAGAAATGACAGTTTGAGGAATTGACTAATGGCTACTCCAGTTCTGTTTACTCTGAGCCTGCGCTGGATAACAGCGCCGGCCAGATTTCCATATATTTTGACGCATAAACGCGTGTGGCTGTGTAACGATGTTAGTAACTCCGTGTAACTGCAAGCACGCGCTGGCAATGGTGGGTTGTATACCTATGAACCACTCTTAATACCAAAATAATAGGTTATGTAACTGTCACATATTATAGGTGCAGTTACATACACTACTTTATCTACATTCATTATTCAAAGAAATAAAACAAAAAATTTAATTAATTTTATTAATCGTTGGCTGTCTGGAAAACATTTGCCATAGTTTTGGTGCATTTTTAAGAAAAATAAGTGTTTCATAATGAGTCCAACCTGTTGCATAATGGTCATTATTTACAGTTTCCATTTTAAACTTTTCATTTTTATCATCTGTGTTAAAAAGTATGTTATTAAGAGTTCGAGTTTGATTACATAATTCGAACATTATAACACGAGTGTAGATAAATAATATTCTTTAAAAAATGCAAGGAAATAAAAAAGGGCGTTTATTAACAAAATAACAACGTACTCCCCTTTACCGCCAATTTTTTATTTTTTTTGTAAAATTCGCCCATAGGGAAGGCAAAGGGAACGAAGCCCATACAGCCATGTCTGCAATATATATATCTTCAATAGTTTGCATTGAAATGCTAGTGTAATGCATTTCAATGCATCTTGGGAGAGTTTGGCGTCAAACGATCGATGGCAGACACTGTGGTGCTACTTGGATGAGGTGGATTACCACGATAAAAAACTCATCACTTTTCACACCACTTGACGTTTATTTCGATAATCCTCCATATTGCACATCATCACAGACACTTATTACACAAAACTACACTGATTTTACATAACAATATCCACTCCGTACAATATTACAATCATCGAAATAAAAATCACGTCCGCCATAGTTGAATGCCGCCAAAAACTCCCAATTTTTTATTTTATTTTTCAGTTTCTGCCGAAAGATAAACTGTGGCATCTGTGGCTATACAGCCACGAAAACGCAATGTGTACGATAGATGAAATAGTTCTAAAATCAAACAGCACACCGGTCCATACAACATTTTGTTTTTTCAGCCGAACTGATTTTGGTTTTTCAGCCGTAAATATGATACTTCGCGTGTTCTTTATTCAAAATCAATGACAATATTTCCGCGCATGTTTAAGAAAATAATATTATATAACCGATCTTAAAGAAAGAAGATCTTCGCGTGCCCCGCTTAGCTCATACCTACTCGTAAAGTAACTTTTTCCATCGGATAACTTTTAAATCTATTAACAAGTAACGGGCCCGCTTGTTAGCGTCCCGAGTGGAGTGGGTTCCATTCGAGTACGTAAGTGGGGCCAGCACGCGATATTCCACGTAAGTTGTTTACGTTGACTTAACAATCGTGTTGAGATCTAATTGATACTATAGACTTATAACATGGACAATAGTAGCGTAGGAGCGTCACAGATATAATAAAAAAAAATTTTTAATTAACTTCTTGGTAAATAAGTAGGAACAGTCTATTTGTCGGTAAAGTACCTGATTATCATTGACTTATTGCAAGCTCAAAAAAATGTTAGCACAGTACACATTCACACAGGCATTGCCCGTGTTATGACTTATTATAAGTTAAGAAATGTTCATTTTCTCAGTTCTATCATATTTATTGACTTGCACGTTTTTAGGTACAAATCCTACGTGCTTACTATAAAAATACTAAAAATAAAAAATATGTCAGACAATGTCCACGAAGAATTTTGATCTATTTGCGATCAATTTTCCATTGCACCATCTTGTTAACAAAATCACATAAAGTTGTTACAGATACAAGAATTCAATCCGCTCAAGATCCTCTCAGTGAATATCAATATGTTACATTCAAATATATTCAGCGGACCGTTGTTTAGTTGCTTTATTTAAATTTCAAAAGATTTTCCCTAGAGGTCGCGTCTTGTTTCGACCGCGTGTTGCCACTGATCGGTGTTGCCCTGTTGCCCGCAACATTTTTGCCAACCCAACGTAGGCGGGCGTATTTTGAATAGAAATTACTTCTCTCCATCTCATCTAGCGTCCTTTGGAGTTGCGTTTGATCTGTATGTAAAACGGTTACCGACTTGCAAAATCAGCAAGATAAATAGTACCAGAACCAGTTTTATCAGTAGGATATTGAATAAATCAAGAACATTCTGGAGTGTCCTAAAAGTAAAGTAACATTCTTCAAAATTTAATCAGCCATAGAGAAGTTGTATTGTATTAAGTTCGATTACATTTTTATGCGTATTGTACACAGATCACTGACAGCCGCTTCGATTACTCTCATCTATTCTATGGTATTGTACAACACAGGTATACTTCTTTTTGTACTATAAAAATTTATCAAAAGTTAGGTTTTAAAATTAATGCAATGCATAGGTTGACCTAGTAGAAATCAAGATTGTAGGTTCCCATGAAAGCCTTGGCGGAATTACCACTGTACACCGAAAGTCCATTAGGTTTTATGGGTTCCACTCGCGAGGACGAATAGCCGGCTCTAGAGCGTCGAAATTAATTAAATTCCGACTCAAATTCGCACCAAAGCGACTCGAAAGTGAGAAGACTTATTGAATGAAATGGGTACACGAGGATGATGTAATATTTTAGAGTCACAGAGGGTCAACTTCATTTTGGCAGCTCATGACTTGGAATTTTCGTGTCAGTTAATTTTTGGACACTATCTTGGTTCTCATTGTTAAAATATATGGCATTCTATATTCAAGGCAAGAAGAAATGTATTTATCTACATAGCGATATATACACATTTGCCCTGGCTGTTAGTATTTTGGATTGAATTACAGAGTGGTTATGGTTTTTATTTAGTTCCTGGTAAGGACAATAGTGTCAGTTTGGGTGTGTAATGTACCTCTACCTACCTCTTCGGGGATATAGGCATAATATGTATGTATTTATACATCTTATACCACTGAAAAAAAATACAATAGAAACGGTTAGAAGTTTTGCTGTAAATCGTCAACCTAATTTACACTGTATGACACGTTTCCTAGCAGCAAACACGAAATGGTACGGTACAAAGGAAACTGAATTCGAAAGACTGCGTAATGAAACATTGCCTCTTGGAAAAACCATGTTGGAAAATCGGGCTACGCTCCTCGCTACTATGGAAGAGGTCGGCGGTTTAACCCGTACCACTTTTGTGACGAGTTTGTATACAACTCATGCACAGTTTGTAATGAATATAATTTTCCTTATACCTATCGGGCGAGCCGAGGCTCGTCATCCTGACCGACATGAAATGCTGGCGACAATTGACGACATTTCAAAATTTTAAGGTGTATATTTTATTATTGAAAATAAAACTAGATAAAAAAATTAAGACACGTACGAGTATTTTTAGATTTTTCAAAATATCGACTTTTTTATTCATCTTTTTAAGTTTAAAGATCAGCTCATTCTAAAATGTCGTAAGCGCCAAATGACGACATTCATACGGAGGAATAGCATTTTGCTTTTGCCTATGTTTAAGAAATAGTTACTAACGTTGACGTTTGACTTTTAACCGTCAAACATGGACACAGATTATATAGAAATAACAAGGCCATGATTTTAACTTTTTTTTGTGTTTCAAATTTGGCAAGGGGGAAGCATTATTACTCCGTATGTATGACGTCACGCGTACGATTTTAGTTTTTTCAGTTTTTCTCGAAAACTATACAACAAAAAGAAATATTTCAATGTTTTTCGGGGTTGATATAGCGAAATGTAGAAATGGTATTTTTTAAGGTGTATTAAGAAATGAAATGTTGTCAATTGTTTGTATTTATTTTAATAAGTACCTACACACATCACAAAAAACTATTGCATGTTTCTTTATTTTCGCTCCTTTTTAAATCTTTATTTGAAATGTCAACAACGAAATCAAAACTTAGTTTTAAGCACCTACCTACATTTAGTCGTATTAAAATATGCACGGTTCAGGTTTTCAGAGACAACATCGTGATCTCTATGAAACAACTTTTTATTGTCGGACACGAAATAATCTCTCCAGCTCGCTTCAACTTTTTTCTTAGTGAGTCTCAACATTTTCACCTTCTTCTTTTTACTTCTTTCAACCGGCTACGTTTTTATAGTAAGGCTGCCTTGGAATCGTTTTTGTGCTATTTTTTATTGCGCTTAGCAAACAAATATGTCTTGCTGGATAGTTCTGTACAAAAATAAAACTTTTTATGCATGCTGGAGAATGTCAACAGGAACACTTAGGTTGGATATGTTTAAAGAGATGTGCGATGTTATATTATTACATATGTTTATTACTAAGGAATAATATTTATTTTGACATGTCCACTAGGCTGCTATCATGATCATGATTGTAAAACTAATGAATTACGTATCATTTATAAAATAGATATTTTTCCTAATTGGAGAGACATAAAACAACAACACACATTTGGTACCGGTAGTAATAAACCAATGAGGTGGAATAATTTCCGAGTTGCCAGCGTCATTTGGTGAGTTATTTATTCTATGGTAATGGAGATGGTGATGAGAGAGCCACAATCTCGGACCAATCGATACACTTACCTTTGAAACGTTCTTTTGTTTTGAGCCATAATGTACACATAATTGTGTATGATTAAAATTGTGAACATACTTTTTAGTCTCTGATACGATTATACAAATATACATCACAATTTGGAAGAAAGTAAAAGTAGAACATAAAATATGGACATATGGAAGAAGCCAATGACAGAATTATATTACTATTCCCGTGTTACTAATCTCAATTTGGTCGAATTCGCCCTAAGTAAATTAACATTATACCTATTAGGAACAACTTTACGGACTAATATAATATTTGTATTGTAAATGTAAAATAATATGTATTTTTGATGAAATAAACAGATTTTTTTTTATATTTAATTTTTATTTGTATTGGTACGAATATGTAAACACAAAGTACCTACTTTAAAGTAAACTAGTAATTTCAATTATGTTAATTCCGGTAAAGAATATAAATCACATGTTTTACAAGTTTAGAACTAATGAATAAAACATGCTATAAATTACACACATGTCAATTATGGCCCATTCGGAATGTGGCATCGTAAAATAGCCATTCACTTATTACATTCGAGCGAGCTTACCGACAGAATTTGCAATAAATGTTGAAGTGTTATTACTTCTCATCAACGTATAAACGAGAAAAGTATAAGTATTCTACATCGAGTGGTTGTGTGATTCGATCACGAGTCGAAGACAACGCTGAACTTTACAACTTGGTTGGTTTCACAATCTCGGCAACTCGGTAACTACAGACTTATCCGTCTCTTGGTCAATGTTCATTGTTACTCTTCATTCAACTATTCTCCTCTACGACTTATTTTATTTGAAATCCATTTTTAACGTAACTGTGGCTGAGATGGAACGTGAACTTTTCCCGAAAGGTCAAACCCTTGGCTTAGCTTGAAAGGCTCACCCAAAGCTGGTATTATCGGAGTAATTTCGCTTTACTTTTAGAAATAACTCTAACCAATTCTGACGTCAATTCTGGAAAACAAACAGAATTGAGATTTAGCAGTATTGGCGTCCATGTTTTTATTACACTTTTGTATCGAAATAATTTCTGAATTTATGTTACGAATGCCATTACAATTAAACATTAATAATAGCAAATCGAGAGGTATTTTAAATAGTTGCAGTTATCTAAAAAAGTAAACCTAATAACTTTACAATAAAACGTTACGTTATGTTTTGAAGAAATGTGTCTTGTACCTACTTGCCAGCCGCATTTCCTTATCATAGTTTCTAAAACATACAAAACAAACAAACATATCGTTTCGACTTTTACCCCGAAGGGGTAGGCAGAGGTGATAGGTCCCCATGTGAGGCAATTAATATTCACAATCAACTGTGCTATAAGTTTTATTCAAATCTAATGGTACAGTTCTATAAACAATTATTATTATTATAATTTGCTTATTTCAAATGAAATAAACATAATTATAGTACACTATTCTCAAAGTGCTATAAACTAATAGTAATACACAAAGGACTCGTTTGAGACTCCATTAATCTCCCCAGCGACTCTTTGTTGAATATTTAGCCATGTTAACGACCCGGCCAGCTAATAATCACCACCTTCTCATTTGCAGGAACACGACCACGGCCATTTGTCTTCAGCGACTAGGGAGATGTTCCTGTATTCCTGCGAAGGCAGGAATCACTAAAATGAATTAGTAACAGATACTGCGTGTGCTGCGGAAAAGGAAATTGCGGGATGCTGAAGCGACGTACACATTTGAAATTATGCTGTGTGAACATAACTTACGTAATAAGAATCATTGTTGTAGCAACGTCATAGCGCGACACGAATCAAGTAACGGAGAAATGGTTCATCAGCGAAAAGTACGATATTGAGTAATAACATTGGAGTCAAATTAATACTAGACCTACTGGCTACAGAAATAGAGAATATAGAGGATTAGCAAGCCTGAATCACGATGACTGAGTTTCCAAGACAGATTGATATATATGCAAGTTCCGACGACTAACAGTTGGACCGCGGTCCCCGGGCGTACACCTGGCTCGGCGGAAGATCTTCTCTTTTCGCTGAGGGTGCGGCATGCCTTCCCGCACCCCACAGTGTTATTCAAATCAAAGAACAGTTATTATTAATATACATCAATATAACACAACATCTCGTGTGCATCCCCGAAAATTAAGAAGAAACAGTACTGAAATTTCGTCGAAATGGTTGCGTCCTATTGCTCATGAGAAGGCATTAGGAATCATGTTAACAGTAGGCACCGGGTACAGTATAAATCTAGTGATATTCTGGAAAAGCTCTATAAAATTAAATAATAACAAATGTGCTTTCGATTTAATAATAATTTTGAGTTAGTACGCTCTTGAATCACGATCACGATGTTGAAAACAGAGCTACCTTCGCCATGGTCATGCCGTGGATGGATGACAAAAACTTTGTGATCGAACTCCTCCGTGCTTTGGAAGGCTCGCTAAGCCGTTGGTCGCGGTTGCTGTTGCAACCGTGTCTCACCAACCCGCATTGGGCCCGGTGGTGTAACCGCCCATACTCCTCATGTATTTGTTTCTATGGGGAAGGGGTGGGAAGCAGTGGGCCTTATTATAGGCTGAGTACAGGAATGTTATTTACGAAAGGGAAGAAATATTTAAATAACTTTATTTTTACAAAATAGTAGCTATTTTGTACATGTCTACGTAACCTTAGTTACTAATGACTGCGACTACAGGGGCTATTTTTATCACACACACTTGTAGTTGCACAAAATTACTTTATGGTAAATAATTAGCCGTAAAACTCCAGTGCCACACAGAGTCGGCAATCAAACTATTAAGATAAGTGGTTGTGTTACAGGGCGTGTTTACAATGCAAGTTACAACCTACGTACAGTCAGCGTAAACACGCGCTTCTTTATCTAATAGGGCTGCTCTTGATTAATATGATTATTGTAATATCCCTTTGCTAAAAAAAAAAAAAAAAAAAAAAAAAAAAAAAAAAAAAAAAAAAAAAATTATTATTATTTTAAATTTTTTTATCTATAAACGATAAAAATTAAACCAGTAATACTAAAACCAACAAAAATATAAATTTAAAAAAATAACCAAATTGACTCATCTATCATATAATAAAACTGTAGAGGTCGAATGTCTGTACATTGAAAAAAATGCTTAAAATCAAGTCAGGGGGATGTAAAAAGAGGAAATACCAAAAAAATATTTTTTTATTTTTTATTTCGCTAGTTATTCATATTTTCGCTTGCGGGGAAAGGGTCCTTTGATATGAATTAGTGTTTTTTTACAGTTCATGTTTTAAATTTTTTTCTTAAATGTCATATCACCAATTGTTTCTAAAGAATCATCTCACAACTAAAGATTTTGGATAAAAACCATCACATATGGTTATGGTTTTTATCCAAAATCTTTAGTATGTCATTCTAAAGCTCTAAGAATGAAGAAAAAGCGATACATATGCCATACATATCATAAAACGCCATCCTTTCAACGCAGACTGTACTGTAAAGATGCAGTACTGATAGCGATGTAAGTCAAGGTTGTCCGTAATGGACGGACAGCGGGCGATCCCTCAAACAGAAGGGCGTTTCCTATGCAGAACCCGTTTAATGATACCGTAATAAAATGAAACTGGCAAGAATTGAATTTTATAGTGTTTAGTTGGCGCTATAAAAGGAGCGGCGTGCGTGCACTACTCGGTAATTTATGCTGACACACTTTTGAGTGTAAGTAAGCTTTATGGCCTCGATGATACAAATTCGCAGTCGACCAGGAGAATTGTTTTTGGAGGCGCTATTTAAAATGGACTGAAATTTAATTTGTCATTAATAATTTCCATAAATATCCATTAATTATGCTAAAATTATCAACAACCAATGATGGGCCACTGCTGGAGATAGGTCTCACTTTTCGGCCGTTCTCATCCAGCTCACTCCAGCCAACCTCGAATATCGACAGTATTCGACAGGGCGTCCCACACTACGTTTATCGAGTCACGTAGTCGCGGTCTCCGTTCTGGAGCTTTACGACTCCAAATACTCCAACGGTCGTCAGTTCTACGGCTAATGTGACCAGTCCACTGCCACTTCAACTGATGATGATGGTGCTAAAATACTGGATGGATGCCTCACTCCGGGAATTCCACATTGAGCACAGGAATATCTATGAGAATTATTAATATTTTTTTAATGATTTAAATATACATGCTTTCTTGACTGCGTCAAATGTTGGCTGCGATGGAAAGTAGTGGTCCATTACCACTACTTTACCGAGTTCCTATTCCTTGGTTCCTTAAAAATTTTGCAACCTAAAGGAGGTGTTTTATAAACAATTTGAATGAGTACTACCAACCCATCTCTTACCTTGGGTGTCGTAAAAGGCGACTAATCGGCTTAGAACTGCACAACATTCAATAGCTTATAGCGACGATGGGCTCACCACCTGTCACGTGAGCACATGTGCAGTCACTGCTTGGTGAAACACGGACTATGACAGTGGACTGCTTTTGCGGTGCTTTTGCCTAGTCTCTGATTAACCCTAAGGGGAAAATAGTTGTGATTATATGTATGTATGTTATTTGAAAGGCCAGTCCAAAGAGCCTAAAGATTCTATTTCTTTTAAGTTATGGACATCAAATATGTACCATTATTATGTATTATATGTACCAATATGAAGCAATAAAGATTATGATTATATGATTATATTATATATGATTTTATGATAAAAACTTTCATTTAGCTTATGAATTGTCAATTTACTTACTTCAGCTCCTTTATCAAGGTTCCATAATTTATAATGAATGCAATTTCTACTTAAAGGTAACAGCCTAAAATAGGCAGGCTATTCTGGTAGCGTGTTTATCTGGCCTTAAGCTCACCAGCCATTTAGATAGGATCTGCGTGCGCGGCACGCCACCTCAACATAATTATCACCTTACCAGTAAACTTCATTAATAGTTGCCAATTTGATTGATCACTCTGCAGGTTAGTACTTACTATTTATTTTATGTCGAAATTTTTGGGGTCCACTTTAATGTGAATAATTTTTTGATGCTAGGTAGGGGTAGAAACAGTATATATATATATATGTTTCTTAGTGAAGAAAATTTATTTTATTATGCAATAACTTACGTTAATAATTAAAGGCTGTATATTATTTATCACTAATTGCTTTTTGACTTACGCGAAGAATTTACTTTATTTTCATTATTTTACGAGTAACAATTCCAATATGATAGTTCAGTCATATCATAAGTCATAATTTGAAATGACGCTTAATAATGAAAAGTTATCAAATAAAGCGAAGCAATGTTATTATTAAAATGGTAAAGGGTAATGCTTGTACTATGAGACTTCAAAAGCGGTTGATAGTGTGAGACGAGCCTTTCATCTGGGCTACACTACTGGCCAGAAATTAATAGCGCGTAATTTAAAATGCAGTGCCTGAACTAATAAGCTTAATTACATTTTTTTCATGGAGTTTCACAGTCTAGGCCCTCATTTAGTGTTTCGATATAAGAACTGTACTCGTAATTTTACAAAATAAATGCTTATTACATTTTACCTAAACGCACCAACCTTACGACTTATATTTACAAATTCTTTTAGAATCATATGCCGATTATTTAAATGTAGACTTTTATCAGAGAAAATAGAATAAGTACCCCGATCCATATTCACCTATTTTTTCTAATAAAATTTTCAGCGATAGAATTTTTGTGCTACGTGTTATCCATTCGTAGCAGTTATTTTTAGGTTATTTTTATTCTCGAACATTTTTTTGCTTGTAGGCAAATTGTTCTACAATCATTTTTCTTTACATTACAGATAATTTTCCACATACACACGTTTTGATGCGAAAATAAATACATACATACATACAATCACGTCTGTAATCCTAGAAGGGGTAGGCAGAGTCCAAGGTGTTCCTTAAGACCACATTTAGGCATACAAAAATTGGGTTTGGTCAGAAGAAAAATCATGCAAGAGCAGTAACAAGTGGCTAGCTCATCGCCTACACTATCAGTACCCAATACGCCCTAACGACACGCCTTTTACGACATGCTAGGCAAGAAAAGCAGTTGGTACATTCTTTTTATGTCCCAGACCAATAATTGTTGCTATATAAGAAGAAGAAAATTCTTGTTTTATTTCGCCTAAATTTACTATTTAACTAGCTTTCCTGACTTTGTCGTATGCAGCACTAAACCTTCAGTTCAGAGTCATTGAACTTGTTCAATGTCTGAAGCCAACTAGCCTGCAATAGTTATCGGCGAATCACATCTAAATGGCCCAGCGAGCACAATGCTTCCAGGTGCCCCGACGCAGACCACACATCAAAAAACCAGTACTTGCGTCGGAGCTGAATGGATACCCCTCCGTTAGAATCTTACATGCAATCTTGGAGTAAACATTGAAATAGTAACATATTTGGAATTTGAGATAAAGAGGTACCTATATTAAAAATACAATAATATTTTTGTTGTGTTCCGGCAATCAGACGTAAGATAGCCAGTTCCTCAGTTGTTGAGGATTACAGGTGAAGCTCGCTTCCACCTTCAGCCTTATCGTCACTTACCATCAGGTGAGATGAAGGCCAAGAGCTTACCTGTCATATGTAAAAAAACAAGCTTTTATTACATTAGTAAATATAAGCGTGTTGCATTGTGATTGCTAAAGATGTTTTTCAATATGCTATCAAAATAAAACACACTTTTATTTAACAAAGTAATAAAAGCTTGTTTTTTGTCATACATGCCTACATTGCAAGTTAAATAAAAGCTTGGAAGAACTATATAAACGTTTTAGTTAAGCATACTGTTTTCAAATTCTGTTTTCAAATTCCACACACCCAGAGCAGGTATAAAAGATTTTATTTAAACAAGGAGCACACGAGCAGACGGTTACCTGGGAAGTGATCGTCCTCAGCCTATATACGTTCCACTGCTGGGACAGGCCTTCCTCATGGAGAAACACATAAGGAGTATGGGCCGTAACACCACCACGTTAGCCCGATGCGGGCTGGTTCAGAGCTCGAGTTCACAAAGTTTTGGTCACCCATCCACGGCCTGACCATGGCGAAGGTAGCTTTGTCTTCAAACGAAAGCCAAAGCGTACTAACCACTACGCCACCGAGTTCCTAAGATCACCGCCGCCTATGTACATTTCCACACTAGAGGGGTGAAGGGGATCAATGTAGGATTTATTGATTACTGTATTGATCTTTGTGTGTTTTCCAATATAATTTAAATTTATGGTGAACAAGCATTGTTTGAGTAAGCAAACACATCGTCACTTTTCATAAGACGAGATTGTGAACTTCACATATTGTGGTCTTCAACTATTTTCAGAAAATAAGTTTTTATTCTTATTTGTTTAATTTACACATCAATCACACTTTTATAATAATTATGAAGGGAAAACCATTCATTATTATCTTAGTAAAAATAATAATTAGGTACATTTCTCAATGAAACATCTCAGAAAGTCAATTGCCATAGTATACTCTATGTTCATGTAAGTAAATATGACCATATAATATTTTAGTGCTACTTAATATAAAGGTTATGTTAAAATGTTTGCTAAAGCATAACCCACGAACATTTTGAAAGCAGCGAGCTTCGACTATCGTGTCGTAAAATGTATAGCGGTTTTATCATGCAGTTTAATAAGGTCGTGTTTTAAAGGTCATTTGTTTAGAGAAAAGCTTAGGCACTGTTTACACTTATGTCAGAGGTCGAGTGTATCTTTTGTTAAACAATGCATTGTCTGCATGCAAGCCATAAGGAAAACAAAAGCAATTCTTAACAAAAAGATTTATGGGTTATTTTTCTTAGAATACTTTTAACACAGCTTCAAAATAGTGTGGGCAACCGTCTCTGTTTGCGACTGAATGGCTGGGGGTGGTCCGGAGGTCTAAGGTTCCAAATTCATAAAAGTAGTTGCATGAGAATGAACTGTGTTGAAATTGTGTAATAATTTATGATATGTATATTTACAACTGGCGACATGGCATAAAGTCGTAGGATTACACGAACTATAACGATGAGAACCTTTTTTCAGGCATCTCATACAAACTTTGTGCTCGCGTACCCAATTTAGTTTACATGGCATGTTAAGGGTCCGGCGAACAGTGAATTTTTCATGCAAAGGTAATACCAAAATCATTTTCAATTTGAGAATATCTGGACAAATCATCGCTGTTATTCGGATTAAGAAAGTATTTTTCTATGTTTCTGTTAAAATTACATAATGATTAATTGCGTTTTTAATATGAAACATATAAGCGGAAAATATGACCAAAAACGTCGAAATATTTACGAAATATAATCGCATATATTTATAAGTTTATAAATATTTTAAACAATTTTTTTTTAACAGAAACATAGAAAAATACTTTCTTAATCCGAATAACTGCAATGATTTGTCCAGATATTCTCAAATTGAAAATGATTTTGGTATTACGTGTGTATGAAAAATTCACTGTTCGCCGGACCCTTAAGACGAATAAATTCGTGTCAGTTGTCAAGCGTGTGATTTTGTTGACAATATGAACAAGAAATTAAAATTGTAGAATTTTGATAATGTGAAAATGAATGAAATTTATTTACTTACAGCAAGTGTTTTGCTTATGATATGTTGAATTATGTTCTAAATCTTTGGAGCTATGAATCTGATTAAAAAAATCGGGTATAACGCCGAACTGAAATTCTGTAGTGACTTCATCACTCAGAAAATCGGCTAGTAGCTCTAACTTCGATACTAAGCCTAAAACATATCGAGACTTAGCATAGTCCAAACCGGACCAAATTATTTTACTGATAGGAATAAATACTTATAATCACGACTATTATCCCCTAAGGATTAGTCAGGGACTTTGATTATACAATGTCGTCAGAGACTAGGCAAAAGCACCGCAAAAGCAGTCCACTACCATAGTCCGCGCTTCACCAAGCAGTGACTGCACTCACCGTGACAGGTGGTGAGCCCGTAGCCGCTATAAGCTATTGGATGGTGGTGCAGGTTAAGTCCATTAGTCGTCTTTTACAACACCCAAGGGAAAAGATGGGTTGGTAGTATTCTTTTAATGAGCCGCTATTTAATTGCTCCAATACTTTTTAAGTGTATGAATATAATAATTACTTTATATAACAATATAAAGTATAGAATAGAAATAGAATAGAAATGCTTAATAAAAAAAATTGCCACTTAATTATAATTAGAATAAAACCCACGACTATAAATAAATTCATTTTTGTAAAATTGCATTTAACTACTAGATATAAACACTTATTATATTACCTACTTGCATTATACTACTAGATATATATACTTTATATTACCTACGTATTCGTGTGTTTCTTGTGGTTTCATTGCGTGACTGAGGCTTAACATTAATCAAACTGAAAGTGTAGATTTCTAATTCAAACATTTCGTGCCATTCAAATCTTTGTTCTTACAAGTAGATTCTACAAAACAGTCAAGTTGGCAATTCATCAAGCTAATTAAATGCCAGTAGTTCTGACTGCAGATTAGATTAAATTTGATTTATTTAATGTACAATAACTGGAGAAGTTAAGCAAATGAATAGGTACAGCGAGTTCAAAGATATGTATGCAGATTTGACAATTGAGTCTTTATTCCCTTCAAATTAGAGCCATTTACTGTCAAACGTTCATACTTTGAATAATTAGTTTGGGGCGAATTTCAATTATTTTCAGTACATTTGGATACAACTATGTACATTAAATAAATTCAGAAATGAATGGGAATTCATATGGAATTATTTGCTGGTAAATAAATCAGGAATTCCTCAGCAGGTGGTGGAATCTGCTCTTAATCTTTATAATAATGCCATTTAAGTTAAGTATAGAGTCTTAGGTTAGGACGCGACAAGTTTTATTACGATACTAGGTATTGCCAGTCAAGAAAGCAAATTTTAATAGTCACTCTCTTGAACCTTTCACCGTGTTAAAGCGCCGTGTTACAGTGACATTTATAGCCATAAAAGGTCAAATCTAAGATAGCGATTCATTGGGTTTTAGGGAATACACGGTGTGAACTAAGCTGCGAGTAATTTTAATAACTAATGATAGAATCATAGGAAGTCTACAGATTCATCAAATTTTTAAGAAAGGCGAGAAGTTTATAGAGTGGCTTGTAGTGGAGAATTTCTCTCATACCGAAAGGATTTTCAAATCAACGTATTTGAATCGTCGCACCGATCGCCATCGAAAGCTAGTTAATTTTCACAAATTAGATCCAAAATGATCGCACTTCACAAGGAGAAATATATACTATCCTATGTGTTTTGCAATTTTCAACATAGTGAAAGATTACATTATACAAAGATTTCTAACTATTGACTTCATTATTCTCAAGAGCTAGATAGTTCATTTTTGTCTGGGATCAGACCACCGACTTGCAGATTAGACGCTTCCAGGAATCCTATGCAATGCAGTGAATAAAACGGAATCTTGCAAGAACCTTCTTGTTACTTATTATCTTTGAGCTTTCCGTGTAAGTACTACCTCGGATTATACGTTTCCACTTGTACTTTTAATCTATATGCATTAGGAATCACTTACATGGAAACAAGCCATTGTTAGATTTGATAACGCTTATTTTATTTTGAACTTCTTTTTCACATACGGTTTAATAATTCTGTTGTATACTTTTTATACGATAAGTGTGGTAAACAAGCATACGGCACGTATGGTGACAAGTCATTTAGTGGTATTTTATACAACAACAAATGGTCGCAACTCATTTGATCTATTGCGTTTCGTCAAAAAAAAGTAGTAAAATACTGTCAGTAAAATTCTTTAATTTTTTACTCTCTGGTGATCTTTCTTACCGCAGAAGGCCTAGCCGGAAAGAAAAACTCTCCGAAGACTAAAATGCTCATTGCCTCTCGCTTCTTCGTTCGTGCGAAAGCGAGAGGCAAAGAGTAATTTTGTCTCCAGTGACTTTTTCTTCCCGGCCCGTGCTAAGCCTACAGGAATACAACACTGAAACCACTAATTATTTTGCTAGAATCTTCCGTAAGGTGAAGGTGATACCTTAGTCGGGCATTCCTTAGAGTGATAAATACAGTATACGCTATCTCTCCTAAACTCTTATTGCAATCAAATATATAATGAAGCGTTAATTTAATTACCCATTAAACTTTAGCTACGCTTGCTTGTACGTTCATTTAATTTCCGTGTGCTAAAATACTCAACTGATTCTATAACGATTACATAGTAGGTACCCAACATTGCTTTGAAATTTAAATTCTGCGCACAGTTCAGCGACTCTTACCAAAGTGTTTTGCTTCTCTTTTGAGATAGCGAGTTTTTAATTAAGACACATGGCAGTCTTCCTTTAAAAATAAGCAATCAACGCCGTGAACGTGTTTATTAAAATTTTTAAGAGCTTAAAAAAATTGCATTGCATTTTATGAAAGATTTTTCCCTACAAGCGTTAAGCTTGTAAACAGAATTATTAATGCCACGTACAAATAGTGTACTTCATATGGGAAAAACAATTCAGCGTCCTTATTTACCATATAAGCTTCTATTTAGATACAGGTTAGACATGTCCAGTCGTGTGTCCTCATCCTATATAAATCCCACTGCTGAGGTAGGCCTTCCATGGAGAAACACAGGAAGAGGATTGATGCAGAAGCCACGATTTAAAAGCTAACATGACAAAGAAAATAAAGTGGAAACCGAAGCAACTTGAGACCTAAATAAAGTCACCCATGAACAACCATGGAAAAGCAGCTATTAGCGCTTTCAGTGAGCAAAGCGCTCAAATCACTTCATCGGACGCTTCTATTGATTAATGCCGTCAAAATGCAACGTCAAAGTTGCTGAATGCACTGTAGTCCGGGATATACGGGATGTTAATGATCTGGTGCTTCGACAAATAGATTGGGACTACAGTGCGCTCCGTTAATTGCATAATTATTCCACCGAGGCTTAATCAGGGCTCGGCTATTAGCTCATTTCTGACTTGTTGATCCACTGTTTTAAATGGCTTGTTGCGAGTTGATTAAGATGTGTGAATTATAATAGTTAAGTATTTCGTTTACGTTCGTTAACGCTAACGGGTTGCCGGTTCGGTACGGTTTCGTTTCGTTTTACGTTTTCGTATAAAAAGCAGAGACGAGAGAAAAATGATGCGAAGATTAGCTCAACAGAAAAAGCAGGCCCTATACATACTACACATTTTCGATTATAGACTGTGGATATTATAAACCACAAACGCACAACATAAGTTACAACAGATGGTTGGAATAAGTAGCAAAACAGATCAGAGTAGCAGACCTAAGTTGGAAATTTATTGTGCTAAAGTTGCAGCTTTATATTTGAATGGTTGTAATAGCCGTCGTGTTCGTGCCTCAGTATTGTAAATGCTTACAGCAACTGCAAATCGTGAAATTCTAACGGCAAACTAAAGCGCACATTTTGGCATATTATAAATACCGACCACAACAAGTTTTATTGACGAACAAGGTGTGTTTGTGAAGTTAGGAATGGTTCGGTGAAGAACTTTTATTTGTATTCCTTAGTAATGAATGGTTGTAAATAACTTCATTCTGACTTTGAACGTTAACATTGAGAATGTTTGTTATTGAGTATTTTTACTTCTTTAGTTTGTACGATATTTTTGAAGGTTTTGCGGTTAAAAGTTTGTTGGTGAAAACCCAGATATTAAAACTAAACAAAGTTGGTCTCGTAAAAGTGTGATAATTTACGACCTCAATTTTATTCTAAAATCACGCTATGACACAAACGACCTGCACGATAGTGCTATTCCAATTTTTAGAAAGATTTCACCCGGCATCACGACAAATCGGATTTGCGTTCAATTTTCGCAGACTTTCGGAAGCTTCCCAATTCGGCTGAGAAAAAGCCCAATGCGGAGATACGAGATCGGGGATCCCACTCGCCCTACCTAACTTAGGATTTGAAGAATTTAAATCTTTGCTGACTTGCAAAGATTGACCTAAATCTAGTTAGTTTTTTTCTCCTCCTATCATGTTTGAATATGTTTTTGGGCAATATTGGTGGTGGGAAATATATTTGTTGTTGAATTTAATATTCTCAAACGTATTCTTAGGATACAATGTCTTAGAATATTTTATTTAATGACGAGGTGAAGGTCTACAGTATACTCACTATACTCACTACTCACAGGTATACTCTTTTGAATCGCTCAATTAGCAAAATAATTTCAAAATATATTTAACTAAATAATCTTGTTTTATAAAAAATCTCGTCACCACCAATAGCAATTAGTTACACAGCACAGTGCGGCTAGCGTATATATATGTTCCTTTGTAATTCGAATAGACCGTATCGAAAAGTATTATGACACACATTGCCGACCTTACAAATATAATTTACGTCTTTATAGATCAGAAAATACAGCAATGCTGAACGTAAGATGATCGTGGGAAGAATTTTTGAGTAATTGCAATCACAAAATGCGGTCACTTATTCCTTGTGAAAGAAAATAATTGTGTCTGTACTAAAATCTACACGAAAATGCAGGAAGGAAGAGTTGCGCAGGTGTGTACAGGCTGGTGCTCGCGCTGAGAGGCGAAAGGCAAGAGGCGAAAAGCGAGAGGCAAAAGGCGCATGAGGCAAGAGGCAACGAGGCGCAATGCTCACGACCTATCGGAGCACACCCGCTCATTTGTTACCTGCGCAGCGAACATTTATAACCTTCCCCACGTCGACCGGCAAGGCACAGAAAATACAAATTACCGAGGATTTGCACCAAACAAGGCACGTCAGATTAAATTTTCACAAAAGATCAGAAAGACTACCACGAAATTCCACAATTACGTAAGAATTGAAAACGGTCCGATTGTTGGACGAACTTCGTGGGCTATGCATACTAAGAACGCTATTGTTCGAGTTTTGGAGATCTTGACCAAAGGCGCAATTCATTTAGTAGTAAGAAACAGACAAAAACTGCTTTGTTTTTTTACTTTTGCCCATTCTTAGTCTTGTTTTTTAAACAAATAAAACTTAGAACGGGTGCGGTTGTGTTTAACCTTTAAAATATTCGTACTTAGTAAAACTTCTGTTTCTAACTCTATACATGAGCTAAAATACAAGAATTTGATGGAATGGTGAGACCACGTGTTGTTTTTTCCACACACAGAATTTTTCCGTTACTTATCAGATTTCTGAAAAGTTTAATTTCCCAAGCGAAAATTTCCCGGTTGCCCTAAAAGTTTACGCTTGCATCCGTAAGTTAAAGACCCTCAACTGGAAAGTTAAATATGTAAATTGGATTGCCAATATCATCATGTATATGATATGTAGGTATGGGTATGAGATGATTCGTGATTGGCAATGTAATCAACTATGCTATGGAAGAGCGATAAATTGTAAACCATTTGGCGTATGTAGAATCGAAATAATATAGTATTCTAACAAATGTCCTGTTTACCAGCAAAATAACATGTGCGGTGTTAACATGTAGTAGCTCGGTGGTGGTTTCTACGCTTTAGCTTTCGATATTGAAAACAAAGCCACCTTTGCCATGGCCAAGCCTTGGATGGGTGACCAAAACTTTGTGATTTCGAACTCCTCGGTGCTTTGGAAGGCACGTTAAGCCGTTGGTCTCCTTCGCTGTTGCAGCCGATTCAAACCCGCATTGGGCCAGCTTGGTGGTGTTGTCCTTATGCATGTGTTTCTCCACGAGGAAGGCCTGTGCCCAGAAGTAGGACGTATATAGGCTGAGGACGACCTCCGTAGTCGAGTGGTCTGTACGCCGGTCTCAAGGGGTCGCTAACTCAGAGGTTCTGTGTTCGATCCCCGGTGGGGGCAAATATTAGGTCCTTACCTATGAAACATACTAACATTTTATCAGTTTTCTTCACAACGACAAATCCATAGATAATAATATTTGGCATGTATTATTAGACAAGCTTTAGCAATATGTGTGTGAACACGCTTGATAAAAATTATTCATCGTTTTTATGATAATGCAAATCAAATGATGTATTCGGGAGGCAGTTAAAAATAATTGTCTTTGTGTCTAATTTTAACACAATTAAACTTACAAAAAATTATCAAATTTAATAATACGAGCTCAAATATATGGTCTATTTTTAGAAGAGGCAATTATTTTATAAGAATGTTCTGAAACTTAATAGCTACGGACAAATTGCTAAAACAGAATAAAAACACCAATTTCATAGGTAAGGACCCAATATTTGTGTAATGAATACAAGCACTTGTTCTCCAGTTATGTATTGTATATTTTCTGAGCATTTATATGTATTTATCTATTAAATATATTTATCCGTCATCTAGTATCCGTGACACTAGCAGCATTAGTAGCTTAAAATGGAGCCTGTTGATAGGTGTGAATGGCTGAAGATATTAATTTATATTTATTTACTTTGTTTTATTTTATTTTTTTGGTTCATAACATCACCGATCATTGCTACTACATTGATAAAGTCTAAACTTGAAAAGTATGTACGTAATACAAACGTTAAAAATGGAATGAACATCTCCAAATACAAAATATAGTACAGTCGAGTTCAAAAATATGTATGCACGTTTGACAGTAATTCATTCTTATTAGAAGGGAGCAAAGACTGTCACCTGTCAAACGTGCATACATATTTTTGAACTCGACTGTACTATATTTTGTATTTGGAGATGTTCATTCCATTTTTAACATTTTTAATGTTTGGTACAGTCACCAAACAAAGTTTGTTGCCCTCTGTTTTATAGCAATAATAGAGACAACGGGTGCGGTACTCAAAACACTCGTCTGGCTGGCAGTCTCATTGTTTTGTAATAAGAGTCCGCCGTAAACAGCTGCTCGATAAGGCCAAAATGTTTCTGGCCAGCTTTGAAATACCATTGTTTTTATTACTCGTATCTGAGGACCCGTATAATTTTCCAATTTTGCTTGAATTCATGCGCATTGCTACAAAAAATCCGAGCTTATGCATAAGCTTTAGTGCATATATTTCACTGATGTATATTGCTACTATTTTTCTAATAATTTAAGTGTTATTACAACAGTTGCTCATCATACACTATGGCTAAACATATTACGGAATCGATAACACACAATTGAATGTAGTTTTGAGTTGCTTAGCAAGACACAAATATGGCACTTAAAAATATTTAAGAAGGATAAATAAAATAAACAATAGACTAGTTGAACCTATTTTTTTACAACCACCACAAAATATAATTTATTATTATAAATGTGCCATGAGGTCACGATTTAGGAAAATAATCAATACGCATGCGTGACACAGGCTGACACAGCCGACAGACATACATGATTGGTTGCGACTGGCGTTTGACGGATTTTGACCATGCGTAGTAATTGTTAACATGACGCGTTACTTCACCAATTTCATGAACATGGCGGATAGTGTTTTAGGCAGATGATAAAAAAAGTAATAAAAATTGAATTTCTACAGCAATCCCTTGTATATATTTATTAAAATTGATATATTTAGGACCCTTGTACTAAATACGAAGGTAAATTAAACATTATTTTCATAACTTTGGGTATGAATCAACTATTCTATTGTTAAGTTTCTAACCGCCAAATAAACAAGATTTAAACATAATACAATTTTTTTACGTGCATGAGGGAGACGCCTAGCATATTTTTTATTAACATACAGTGCTGGCTAGTCTCTATTATTAAAACAAAAACCAAATTACCAATACAGTTTACAAAGTCAAACGTTCATAACCAAAACACGGCTTCTGTCATAGATGTTCACGTTCAATTTTAAATTGCATGTTCCATTAAAAACAGGTTTGCGTCCAAGTCATTTGGTGGAGAAGGCTTATCCTAAGTCACGCCGGTGATGAAAGGTCTCAACGGTGGCAGGTAATTAATTACTTGTGCGTCAACGTTAATTTTACCGCCGTTCCAGCGGACAGCTGCGGTGTCAATAACACTCTGTCCACTGCCATATTTTTTATTCCTTCGGTGTTTTTCAATTATTGGAACAAAACCTAATTTATGGGCGTTAGAGTTTTGAGATATTTTTTTATTATTAAAGTTACCTAATGAAATATGAATATTTTACTGTCTACGTCCTCCGTCCTCTTTTTAGAGAGTTTAGCCAGAGAGCCAAGTAAAATAAAAAAATAAAAAAGACGATCTACCATCGTTATGTTCGATTTTTAAAGTTTTCGAATCACAAACCAGTTATTGCATGTAAATTAGTGATCCGAAGTTTTTTATGGGTAACGCCTCACAATCGTTCTATCGGATAAAGTAATCAAAACGCTAGGAAATGTTGCTATGTTTGATATAGCGGAAATGGTGGCTTCGCGTGCCCCTCATTCAATTTGCCACGAATTCCCACACTACTTCACCGTAATTATGTTATAGATTTCTTTGCAGGCCTACAATTTCTTCCGATTTTTGTGAACAGAAAGATTTGTTATCCAATGAGAGTTTTCGAAGCACTTAACTAAATTATTTTTGTGACTTGTAGGCAAGCTGTCCCCGCGAACGTTCAGGGCTATCGAGCGGTAATTTTTTGTCAAGTAAGTAATGTTTTTTGGGGTTCTTGCAACGTCTTGTGTTTTGAAATCTATAATTGATACATAACATATCATCACGCCTCTTTCCCCGAAGGGGTAGGCAAAGGTGTTTACACCCACGTTTCGCCAGATATGTTAGGTCCCCATGTAACAGGTGGCGAGCCTGTTGCCATGCACCGGGCACAATGTAAGGCAAACGATATGAACGGCAATTCATAATGAACTGTACTTAACTTTTATCCAAACTCTGTAGTACAGGCGGTGAGATCGAACCCGCGAGTCCTGCAGCCTCTCGGACGACTAATGCCCCGTTCGTCCCATATCCGCTCCCGCTGCCTTTAATATAATTTTTGCCTTTTTATAATTGATGGTTAGCCGTAAAACAATTTATATACCTTAAATAATTTACTTTCACGTGAGTTATCTACGACGACTAAAATTAAACGACGACGATTTTATTATAATAGTTTTGATGCCAGCAAGAGGCAGAATTTACGACATCTTGTCAAAAACCTGAAAGTAAACTATTAAAAACTAATGTTTTCCTCGGTCACATCCAAACAAATATCTGGACTACATTCTTAAAAGACACAGCTATCTGATATCATAGCTTGGCATTCGTTCAAGGCTTAGGACGTGGCTATGAATTAAGCGAGATTCGGGCTTTGTGCTCTCATCCTTCACTTAATTAAATCGATATATCATCTTAACTTCCAATTTTGGATAAGGGAAATGTACAGAAGTAGATGAATTAAAAATAAACACTCATTCAAAATCATGTTATAAGTGGCAATGTGAGGAGGGCGATATTCACAACGAACTGTACATAAATTTTATAAACCCGCGAATCCCGCAGTCTCTTGAACGAGCAGTGCCCCGTCAGTCCTAACTCGGCTACCGCTGCCTGTCTAGCGATTAACCAGCAATGGACGTCTCATATCTGAGAATTTGAAATTTATATTTCGAGACATTATTATCCTATTAAGTACTTTGTCTTATGTAATATGATTTCAAAACACGCTATCAACTGTCCACAGCCCTACAGTATTAATGTTCTAAGCAAGATACGGTGCAGTTTGTCCAGTAATGGGATTGCATTAAAGAATATGGATCCGACAGAGCTATTTCAATTTTGTAGTCTAGGACATAAGATTCAGTTTTACATTCCACCCGCTGCTAAAGATACATTCACTATTAGTTCTCTAAAAATCTTATGTTGTTAAAAACACCATCGTATTACTGAAGGTAATATAAGAGGCGTGTGTGGGGAACATGTATTAAAAGTATTTTTTTACAGTACAAAACACACGAGTAACCTTCACGACACCTTTACGCCGGCATTCACTGAATGTTTAACGATAGAAAAGATGAAATATTCGAAGTCTAAACGTGCTGAATAATTCCACAGCCACCAAATTCTTCTTATAGTTAAATATAAAATATCGAATGTAAACGTAACGGATCCTGTTTCAACTCAGTTAAACAAATGCAAAAGTAAAGGAAAGAAAAAGAAAGTAGGAACAAAAACTTGACAATAAACTTTCACCATATACAGGGAAGTAACGTCACGAACAAAGATTTCAACAAGTCATATTCAACGTAAATCCAGCGTCGTCAAAGTACTTGCACCGTTCATACCTAACCTCTCGTTTGTTTTGGTGAGCGGTGTTTGTTTTACAAAGTTTTAATTGGGTAAACAATTCACCGTTAACGAAGCAAGGGCCCGCGCAAAAAGCTCTCTAATAGATTTTTATTTTGCGAAGTTCCCCATAAAACATTTTAACATTTCTCCTTCTATTATTCACTAAGGACTTTGCCTCCATACTTACAGAAGGTAATGGGTGTTGCAAGTTAGAAACAGTACCAGTTTTGAGTGTGAGAAGTGGAGTGAGTAAGTTGAGTAACCTTTTCTGGATACTAAACGACGTACAATGTTGTATGTACGGTCACATTCAAAAGTCCATTCATACTCACATATCTTAAGAACTAAAATGGCTTGCACAGAAATTACATACGTATCGACATAAACTGCCTCAAATAAATTTCAACTTTAAGTTGGCATAAATTAGGATTCAATACATTTGTATCATGTTTCGACGGGCTCTGCTCCATGCGATATTTTTTTCCGACTTTGAATGTGACCGAACATACTTGCTGTGGTTGGGGTCATTCTACGTTAAATGGTATTTACTCAAAAATTGGCACCGAGGAACATTTAACGATTTTGATATATTAGGTCCTTACCTATGAAATTGGTGTTTTGTATGGTGATTTTGGGGAATTCTGCATTTTCCATACTAAAATTTTTTACCAAACTAATCCAAAGATAATAATATCTGGCATCTATCATTAGACAAGCTTTAGTAATATGTGTAATACCACACTTCATAAAAATTATTTATCGTTTTTAAATGAGTGCAAATAAAATGATGTATTCGGGAGGCACTTAAAAAGAGTTGTCTCCGTGTCCAATTTTAACACAATTAAACTTACAACAAATTATCAAAACAAATCAAAAGAGCTCAAAAATATAGTCTATTTTTAGACGAGGTAATTATTTTTTAGGAATACTCTGAATCTTAATAGTTACAGACAAATAACTAAGAGAGAAAAAGCACCAATTTCATAGGTAAGGACCCAATATTTGCTTCAATATGTAATGTTAAAGAGTTGTATTGTTAGTTTAACATCCAAATGCGTTATATTCTGTATGCAAAAACCAAAATCGCAACATTTGGAAGCGAATTGTGTGCGATAAAAGCTTTTTAGTAATACCATCACTGCTATGCCAATTGTACCAATTATAATAACGGTGGCACAGCTCCGCGACTTCATCTCGTACAAAATAACAGCGGCACGTTCTACGTGATCGCGCTGCAGTATGCTAATGGGTTGACTGAACTCTGCAAAGGACGCGAATTCGAACAAAACCGGCCAAGAGTGAGTTGGACTGGTATATCAAGGGTTTCGTTATAAAAATGGAAAAAAATCGTTCGTTGTGTGGGAGCCCGTCATCCATCCATTTACTGCTGGACATAGGCTGCTCCACAATGACCGGTCCTGCGCCGCCCACTTCCAACGACTTCCTGATCTTCGCCAGATCGTCAGTCCACCTTGTGGGGGGTTCGACCCCTTAGTAAGATAATTTAAAATTTATTTATTTTTAAAAGTCAATAATATACCGCAATATTATGTGAATATTGTTGTCAATGTCAAGCAAAAATAAGAAAAAAAAATCTCATTTGTTGTGCACAAGCAAACATAAATCAATTTACTCTGTTTTTTGTATCTGTTGTTATAGTGACAATAGGATAGATAGACATACAGACAGACAAACGAAATCTTAGTAATAGGGTCCCGTTTTACCCTTTAGGTACGGAACCCTAAAAAGCACTACGTAAAAGTTCATTATCACCATTCGACTACTCTATGAGAGTGTTGTCTGAAGGTCGATAAAAATATTAAAGGAAAATAACGAAAACTTTTATCAACAAACTTTTGAGAAGCGGCCAAAGGTGCTAATTAAAGCACTTCTGAAATGGCAAATGCTAATTAATACTAACGTTGAAAGAGTCTTTCTCGCACTAAACATTTCATTTTCATATGCAAGTAGGTTATAATTTATGTCTGTTATTTCGCTTATATTTGTGTAGTGCAAAAGTGTTTCCCAGCGACTGCCAATTTAACACAATGACATGTAGGTAGACATTCCAACATGCTCACAAAGCGCTTCGTAATAGAATTATTTCATAATGTAATCCGGTTTTTGCAAGAACATTTCTATGTTAGTGAAACGTAAAAAAAATTCCCAGAGATATCATTTATATCTGAATATTTTGTAAAGAGGTATTCCCAAAACTGTACATTATAATGAAGTACTATAATAATGTAAAGTTAAAAGTATCGTAAAATTTTGATACTTTATTATCATGATCACTGACATGTCTTAAATTGTTTTTAGATATTTATGTGATTAACAGCTTTGTCGAGTATTTTGATACTTAAAATACCGGCCAAGAGCGTGTCGGACCACACTTAGTGTAGGTCTCTGTAGTTTTCCGTCTGTCTAAAGTACAGCGCCATCTATCGATACAAACTAGACGCTTTATGTATGTTGGGTTTTCGGTGGTAATTTTGGATTGCGTGAACCGATTTTAATAATTATTTTTTTTATTTGAAAGAAACGTTCCGTTTTATAAAATAAGTATATAAAATAAAATAAAAATGTTTGCTTATACGGTTAAATTACACACTCAGTTCAGAAATTATTTTGTATTCAAAAACTCGTATCTTTTTAGGTAAAATTTTCTTACTAAGTGTCGTAGTGACTCTTATATTATATTATTCCATTATCTGATTTCTATTAAGCAATAAAAGAAAGGAAACAATAAAAAAAATTAAATAAAATAAATATTAAAGTCCAGCCATTAATTAAAATTCACGAAACATTGCTTCAACAATTTCGCCGAGCAGTTTATAACCCTCTGAATAATTCTGGGACGATCTCGACACATGTGGTTATGCATATTGACCTATAACATGACCAGGCAGCTCGACAAACATCCCAAGATCCCTATACCCACCTAACCACCGTAACTAATAATAAAGTTTCATGTTCGCAAGTTCCAGTGATGTTTCTACTTAGTGAGGCACTAACTAAGCATGTACACCTGAAACTCATGCATAGTTTTAACGGCTTGGCGTCATAAGCCTGAAATTATGTGTTTTCGTTAAGGATTAATTAAGAAATATATAACTGTTATTTACAGCTGATTATTAATGAGTTTCAGAACTGATTGGCGTGAAGATTGAAAGGGGAGCCCATCACTGAGCTTCTTTTGGCCAAAATGACAATGAAAATTTTCACTAAAATAATTAACCTCAAATTCATTAGTCATTTGAAATAAACTGTAGCATTTAAAGTATTCTCTATGTAGTTTTATTGTATGCATTTCAACTATTGAATGCAGCATATTGATGACAACATTATTTTCGGCGGGAACTGCAGCACAAAGGAGAATGGTCACGTCCCATACAAAATTTACCCAGGCCCAACAAGAATGATTTCCATCTCATTTTTTTGTTATGTTCAGTGTTGCATAAATATTTAATTTTTATCTAGGTAACACATAAATAAGTTGCTTTTTTTTCCCAGGCGCAGTAAAGTAGACCGAGAAGAAAATCTTCTGCCCCCATGGGGAATCAAACCCGGATCTCCCAATCAAGAACCACTAGACCAGAGTGGCGGTTAAAATTTATATAAAATCAAGGGTGAGAAAAAACCGACTATCTCGTGCAAGCTGCCATTTTACAAATCAGCTATCTTTACCTAAAAACTCATTACTGGAAAGTATCAGATTGCATTACAAATGAAATAAAATGAAATGGAAAATTAAATGAAAACATTTATTCTAGTACTTTTGCACGTCAATATTTTTTTTCCCTACTAGTCCCCCTAAATGCGGTTTCGATGCTGTCATTGTTATGCATGGATATAGTCATATTTCAGGTAATGGATGTGGCGGGGATGCCTCTTTTAAACAACCTCTTAAGCTGATTGGAACGCGGTTTCCCTCTTTCATCAAAGCGAAAAGCGATTCATGTGAATCACTCACTATGGCCGCCGATTTGTTTGCTATGCCGTGATTATATTTCAGTATTTTTAGCACATGTCGGCAAAGAGGGATGTCATTTTGAATAAACATAAAACATGTTTATATTGTAACAAGTTGACTTAATATTATTTTAGAGAGAAAATAGAGTCTCTTTTACCAGTTTCAGGAATTTTTCTGTCTTTCTGTTCCTTTGTCAGTCATTTTCAGTCAAGCTATAAAAATTTAACAGTAAAAAAACAAAACAGGATATAAACTCGTAGACATCTTAGATGAAATATTTTTAGCTATGAAAGCTTAAAAAAAGAATAAAAATGTAAAATATAACCTAAATAAAAGTTCTACCTTATCAAGGTAACGATAATAAACTAAAAATTTTATAACCATTCCTTTATCATTAGCCCCACATCCATCAATATTAAAAATAGCAAGTCATTATTGTTTTTATATCGCTTATCAAGCCTTCACTAGGGCTCACGATAAACATCAATATCGGCGCAAATTCTCCAAGAACGTTGTTTTCGTAGATGGTTCGGTTGCTACGCCGTCCGTAGTTCTTAGTCTCGTAGCCCGTAGCTCGTAGCTCCATAGTGACGTCACTGTGACGTAACGGCCGCACCCCCGCCTCGCCTCGTGCGTGCGTCACTGATCCCCCCCTCTTTCGTAACGCTTTGCGTTTGCAGGCAAATTATTTGCTAAAAACAACACGAGAGCTTATAGTTTTGTCTGTCGTGTTGGCGCTCTAAAAATATATTCCAGTTTAGGAAGCTTATATAAATTCCGGGGTTACGCATTCGAATGTTATGCCTTCTCGTCATGCGATTTCAGACACGGAATGTGTTGAAACAATGCGTTTTTATAACACAAACAATGAAAACTTTGTGTTAAGGCTCTCATAAAAAATTCATATTCTGTCATAAAAGTCGAAGTAATGTTCTTTAGAAAGAATAAACTTTATTATTTCAACACATTAAAAGGGAAGCCGATACCTGTTCGCTAAAAGCGATAATGATCATGATTTATAATCTTTAAAAGTAAATATAATTTTTATTAAAAAAAAAACAAAGACAATATTTTTCGGAAATGTCTTTTCATTTTTTTAAATGTATACAACAAATATATCTTCTGCACTGAAAATTATACTTTTGTAGGTAATAAAATAAAACTGTAAAAAGCCGAAGTCTGTAGACATTTACGAATATTAACAAATGTACGAATTTGTGTCGGTACTGATCTCACCATAAACTAAAGATTAGCGATTTACGAGTAGTTTAAAATATAAGCTTCATTTTACTACTCAATTTATATTCCACGCGAACGAACTCGTGGGCAAAACTACTTAAAAATAAAACATCTTCAGTGTGAAATGGAGTCGGTTTCATTCCAAGTTCCGTTCACTTTTTGTCCAATATTCCGCTGGATTCCTCGGTTGGTTTTATACGTATTTTTTAGTGTTCTAACATTAACGACTCTGTCTTTATACATCTCTGCGGTGTCTAGTGACAAAAAGGGCTCTACCACAAATAAGATACGTACAGAAAATCTTTATGTACTTCTTCTTTATCCCTCTTGCAATAAATTTTAAATCTAGACCTTTCAATGGTATTTTTTTGTTTTGTTAATTTATTTGTGCACCCATAATCTCTTCCCAGCTCTCCATGGACAGGTTGTCTAGAAGACATCGCTGTCTAGCGATAAGACCGCCAATTATTACATCTAGTCCTATTGTAATTTATTTTAAAACGGTGTTAACATTAATGAGTTATCTATCAATCTAGATCATATCTGATTTAGTTTTAGATATAGTGATGTAATTCTAAATTTAACAAATTTGAGATTGAGAGTCATTTTCTAGGTATGCCGGCAGCCAGCGTCGGCCACGCGCGCCCGCTTCAAATCACATGGAACTCTGATCATGTTTATACTGCCACACGCACGCGCTTATTCGTCTAAATGTATGGAATTTTCGCCAGCATTGTTGGCCAGCGCTGGCGGCCAGCATACACATGAAACCACCATTAAATAATTTTATTGCAAGTGGGCCTAATTTTTTTCCATCAAAAATAAAACATTCAGTCAAAATCGGTTTATACACAAAATAACTATCGTGGTGATTGTCTCGTATCTTGACACTTTGATGTAATATTGAGAACGAAACAAGATTCAAGAAGAACGAGAAATATTAAAAAATAAACGAGATATCGTGTCCGTAGGTGTGTGGTGATTGTGTGTGCAATGCTCGAGGGCACATTGTATGGAGATTGTCTTCTGTGCATATCTATTCAGTTTCTACTTTAAACCCCGTTAAAGTGCGTCATGCGCGGAGCTACCGGTTAATTTCCTTGAACGCATTACATGTTCTAATAATAAAGAGTTTGTTTCTGTTTTAAAACTTTTACTACATCAATATGTTTCATTTAATAATAAATTACTTTTCTTAACATTTAATAGGCAAATTGTGTGTTATGTTTCAGAAAATGTCCAAGAAGGTAATGTGAAAAAAGTGTTTCACTTTCGCTTTAGCGATAGTGATTATCGAAAAGCACTGTGACAGTGGGAAGTGGGAACTACGCTTGTTTTTTTATTAATATGTTGACAAAAACTTAATTTTGTTCAGCTTGTAACAGGGATCACAGTGTATGTTGCTGACCTTGGCATAAGTGCACTCGTAGTCACAATAACACACACAATTAAATGTAGTCAATGTTTAACCTTCTCAATCGGTACCCCTGGTGTAAGTTATCATTGTACAAAACTTGCCTTTTTTAGTTGTGTTAAGAATGTCAATTTCTATGGAAAACGTGAAAAGCGCCCCTAGCGGAATGTTGCTGAAATCACGCTTCTCATAGAAATTGGCATTCTTGACGCAACGAAAAAAGTGAAGTTTTTTAACGGGGTGTGTGTGTCGGTCAGTCAGATGAACCACTTTCGATTCTGTTTCTTTTGTTTGAAAAATGTCGAGGGTGTTTTAGCTATGTTTCATAAAAATCGGTTTAGCCATTTGAAAGATACGAGGAATGTTTACAAATATACCTGAGTAGGATATCAAATGAAAGGTCATAATGACTATATATATGACTACATAACATACTTCAATTAAAAAGCATGAAATAAAAAATTCAATTTAGAAATTTAAAAACCGTCAACAAAAAAATTATTAAAACCAAAATCGCTGTCTTGTCGCATACCAAGGTACTTACTTAGCGAACCCCCGACGAGACAATATTTTTTTGTTTTCATTTATATTTTTGGTAATGATAACTAACTATTGGTAAAATGCGACCAAGGGCGTTTTGGGTACTAGGTCTGTGACTGTGTAGGCGATGAGCTAGCCACTTGTTACTACTCTCTCACGATTTTTCATCTGACCAAACCCAATTTTTGTATGGCTAAATGTGATCTTTAGGAACACAGTGCACCTTGGACTCTGCCTACCCCTTCGGGATTGCAGGCAAGATTGTATGTATGTATAACTTATACTCGGGGTACAGGACACAGAAATGAAAGCATTTCTACTGTGTAGCAGTAAGATATTGGTACCCATAGACACGGCTCACTACTGAATTTCCCTGGTATCTCACTCCCGCTACTCTTTATTCTTTTTATCCCCCACATTGCTAGATGCACAAAAGTATAAATATTAGGTCCTTACCTATGAAATTGGTGTTTTGTATGGAGATTTTGGGGATGTCTGCATTTTACATACTAACATTTTATCAGTTTTCTTCACAACGACAAATCCAGAGATAATAATATTTGGCATGTATCAATTAGACAAGCTTAAGCAATATGTGTGATCACACTTCATAAAAAATATTTATTGTTTTTAAGTGAATGCAAATTAAATGATGTATTCGGGAGGCACTTGAAAAGAGTTGTCTCCGTGTCCAATTTTAAAACAAATCAAAAGAGCTCATAAATATGGTCTACTTTTAGAGGAGATAATTATTTTTTTAAGAATTACTCTGAAACTTAATAGTTACAGAAAAATACTAAGACAGAATAAAAACACCAATTTCATAGGTAAGGACCCAATATACAAAACTGTATATGGGATTATATTAACGAAGACGTCAGAGCTACGGATCCACACAGAAAAACAAGCCGAATTTCGTTATGCCCGTTTGAATAAATCGTCACCATTTAATGGGAGTGCGTCGCCCGCTCAGGAAATTATGGCGTATTGTTTTGGCTTCACCGTCACCACCACTCGCTTCGGTTCGAATACGTATTCATCGGGGCCGTGTAGCTTTTATCATATCGTATGTAAATCTTCATATTATTGGAATTCTAGTTAAATTGTGTAGCAAGTTGCACTGAGCTGCTAACAAAAAGCAATAACAATATTGGTCGTAAAGAGGTTTTTTTTGGATAAAAAAGGAAAAACCATGTCTTACTTTCACGTTCGTTGACGTGGGAATGTAAAATAATACACAATTTGATTGTATGTGCTCCTATAACACTATGTAAGGGTAAATTTTGCTACGGGTTTTTTTGGGTCTCGGATTTTTTTACATTTGAATCGAATTATATACTTCATCTGAAAGGTCATGGAACTGTGAAACTAATAATGTGGAAGAACATAACAGTTTTGTACAAATAATTTTAAAAAAAATTGCGCCACGGAATTGATGATTATAGCCACCGAAATTATTCCGAGGTATTTCTTCAACAATTACAGTGACAGTTTTTTTAAATGTGCCACCCAAAAAAATTTCGTATGAAAATTGACCCGTAACAGTTTTTGTAAAGTTTCAAACATAAATCCGAATCATTATCATCAGTCTATGTTTGTTCACTGCTGGAAATAGACCTCTTCTTACACACAGCACCGCTCTCGATTAAAACCAAATCTCGATTACTTATGGGTTTGCCGAGCAGACGGATCATTTGATGTTAAACAATTACCGTCGCCCATTGACACCCACAACAACAAAAGAAGTCACGAGTGCGTTGCCGGCCTTTTGGTTTGCTTCCACTTTCTGTTTTATACTGAAATTAAATCTAGGAATAAACTAAATAGTTTTCACAAGAATTAATTTTAACACATCATTGTATTTACCGGTTTCGGAGCATGTTATTTTTGCCAAACATATCTAAGATTATTCACTGGTTCAGCAAAAGTTATGATTACGATTAAAATAAATGGTAGATCGTAGAATTCAATATAAAGTCACCATAAGATATCTCCAAACGCAGGCAGAGGCGTCAATACTCAATACTCGTCTCATTTATTTCAGGTTCTTATGTTATAAGAGGCGAGCCTGTAGCAAAACACTGCGTAACATGGCAGACAAGCGTCATACTCATAATAAACTAGTCTTACACCCTGTCGTGACGTTTATACCATCAGGCAATACAAACTATGGTTTAAAACGACATAAGTAATAATGGATTATAACTTTAGCAGTATGGGGTAATATTGGTATAATATAATGCAGTTCATGAAGCATAGACATATTGATGTGCCTTAACATATCTTACACGCTCCTTCAGAGCTTACTCATGCAGCGGAAATTGAGAGTGGAAACAACAACAAGGGGTCCAACCCCAACAGACCTCCAACCTCCCCTACAGTCTGCCCATGCCTCGCAACTGATCTCTTACCAGGCGATCTACACGCCTCAAATGCGTTAATCTTAACGCTCAACATTACAACCCGTGGTCCAACCACGTCGACGGTCCAACCGCCACTGACTGTCAATATTACTGTGATGTCCAACATCACCTGTGTCCAACCACAACGACGGTCCAACCGCCACTAATTGTGTGATGTCCAACATCACCTGTGTCTAACCACATATGCCAACGACATAGCCTTAACGCTAAGCAGGCAGGTAAGAGATTACTGACCCACTCTCCAGTTCCGTGGATCTACTTATACACATCAAACGGAGAATGCTTCATCAACTTGCACAAACTCTTAACTAAGCCATCAGGGACTCACCAATAATCCACAGCTTAACTTACTTTGCATTCACCTCAATATGATAAATTCTCGTCAGTCCTCCTTTCCCGCGCGAGCTCACCTGTCCGCGCCCACAGAGTCGGGCACCGATCATTCGTGGAATCTCCACGACACTCCCGGCGGTAAAAGAACAAGGTGTTACAGTACAGCTAGTAAATGGCTAGTCTATTCAGCGATTTTCTCACGTGCTCGAATGGCTGCTTCTCTTCTGGCTCTGACATGATCGGGATTCTGGTTAACAACTGCTTCTACCTCTGACACATCATCAGCAGGCGAAGTTTCAACTTCAACTATGGATGGTAAAGGATCATTGCCTACTGATATTGCAATGTCCTCTTCGGCTCCGTTACTTTCAATATTAACTGTTTGTTGAATAGGAGCTTCAAACCGATCTTCATTCTCATATATAACTGAAGGAGGTGAAACGGTGACAGGGCCTTCAATATCTCCCTCTAGAGGGTATAAATGTCCTATGGACCTAGTATACTCTTGGTCGCCTACATGCACCCTTGCAACACGTGTCTGACCATCCTGACCTTCAATAAGGGCTGATATCTTCCCTACCTTCCAGTTATTCCTATTCCTTGACTCGCCTTTGATTTGAACTACATCGCCAATGCGAGGTTGTTGACTAGATGTTATTCTAGGTTGCTTAAGGTGGTGACGGTATCTCTCTCCTAAGCTGGGTAAGTATTGACCTTGGAACATGCTTTTGACTTCGTTTAGAATCATTTTACCCCTTTTCCAACTTTTCAAGAGATCAATTTTAACGGCTGTACCACCCAACTGAAGTTCTTGAATTGGGACTAACTCTAAACAATTCCCAAGATTCAGGAAATCTGCAGGTCTAAGGATTTGTTCTACATCAGTGCCTACATACGTAAGTGGTCTAGAGTTTACAACGGATTCAGTTTCTTTTATAACTGTCAGAAGTTGACCATCTTGAAGTAAGTGTTTGTCTAAAGTTCTTTTCAAACAATTTTTTACTATACCAATTAATCGCTCGTACACTCCACCGTGCCACGGAGCTAACTGTGGTATAAATTTCCATTTTATTCCTTGATCTGCTAAAATTTCACTAATGACCTTAAACTGACTGGCGTTGTCCGAAACAATAAGATTCGGTTTTCCTCTGGCTGCTACGAACCGTCTCAAGCCTAACAAACACTCCGTCGCCGACAAATCTTGAACAACTTCAAGATGAATAGCTCTCATAGTCAAACAGGTAAACAGAGAAACCCATCTCTTCTCTTTCTGACTTGTTGAAGTCTGAACAAATAACGGTCCGAAATAATCTATGCCCGTGAATGCGAATGGTGAACTTAGTTGAACCCTTTCTACTGGTAGAGCAGGGGTTGGTGGTAGTTTATATGGACCCCCACCATGCTTCACACATCGACTGCATTTTTTTAAAACCTTCTGAACCTTTGCTCTTCCCTGAGGAATCCAATATTTTTCTCTTATTAAACTTAAAGTGTGTGGCACTCCTACATGATAGTTCTCTTCATGGATTTTTTGGATCAGTCTATCTGTAAACTCACAGTCTTTTGGTATCAAAATTGGGTGTTTCATATCGTACGTCCATTCGGTGTTCATCATACGACCCCTACACCTCAATATATAGTTATTATCTAAGTACAGTCCTAAATTTCTCGACAGACTAGTGAGTTTTCCGGCTACTTCTTCAGGAAAGTATACTGATTGTAGTTTCCTTATGTCTTGGTGTGTCTCGTCTTCTGTCTCATTGAATAACTCTGGCATCTGTATCTCAGTAATAACTTCCTCTATTTCTTCATAGCCTCTGGACGACATCTCTGGCCCATCCACAACGTCCAGAGCCTCCGCGGCCGAAAGAAAAACTTCCTCGTTACTAACTTGACGGTTTGGCCACTTACTTTTAGCGTTTTTTAAAAATTCTGGGCCTTTTAACCACAAGTTAAACTTCTGCTTTATAATCTCCGGTCTCGTGGCTACGTCTGCTGGATTATGCTCTGTAGGTACGTGACACATATGTACATCTTTATTTTTCTTAATTTCGTTTACTCTTCTTAGCACAAATGGGGGGAGCAATTTGGATGTCTTCATCCAGGCTAGAACAATAAGACTATCTGTCCATAAATACTTGTTATCTATCTTCACACCAAGATTGTCAGCAACATATTTAAGTAGTCTGCTACCAATTAAATAAGCCAGTAGTTCCAACCTTGGAATTTTCAATTCATCCTTATCTTCAATTGGTGTTATTCTAGATTTTGACATCAAGAAGGCAGTGGACATATTGCTTTTGCTTCTAGATACGAAATAAACAACAGCTGCGTATGCTTTCTTAGATGCATCAGCAAAACAATGAAGTTCACATGTTTCTGCGTCATGTAATTTGTTACCAATATACCTTGATATCTTGATGTCTTGAAGTGTTTGCAAATCGTCTTGTATGCTAATCCATGTCTGTTGTAAGGTAACAGGTATAGGGTTATCCCATTTAAGCTTTAGAGAGCATGTTTCT
Source organism: Parapoynx stratiotata (assembly GCA_910589355.1). Classification (NCBI taxonomy): domain Eukaryota; kingdom Metazoa; phylum Arthropoda; class Insecta; order Lepidoptera; family Crambidae; genus Parapoynx; species Parapoynx stratiotata. The sequence continues at coordinate 12,407,407 of OU342461.1, forward strand.
TGGAATAACAATTTTGCAGGTAAAATCCAGGGAGAAGCAAATCCACATGGATCGTAAATACGCGCTATTGTTCTTAAAATATCCTTCTTCGTGACGGCCTTACCCTTGGGATTTTGACATTGTATGGGCATCTTTAGGCACAGAGTATCGCTGTCTGTATTCCAGATAAGACCAAGAACCTTCACTTCTTCACTCTGTTTAGCTCTGTGTTCTACTGGAATACTCTGCAGGAAAATTTTGTCATTTGATACCCAGTCCCTTAAATTCATGGATATCTCCTCAAAGGTCCTCTTTGTCTCTGTATACAGTTGAAGTGCTTCACTCTGTGTATTTACTTCGGTAACTAAATTGTCTACATAACATCTGTTAGCTATTTTTTTAAGAAGTCCCTGATTTGCCTTCAGTAAATGGTACCTCAGAGTTGCATTGAGCAAAAACGGACTAGATATTATACCAAAGGGTACTCTACAAAATCGGTAGTGAAGTAGATTATCTTCTGTAAGTTCCTTCGATGTATCTTTAACCCAAAGAAATCTTGTTACGTCTCTATCTTCCTGCTGAAGAACTACTTGTAAAAAAGCCTTTTCCACATCAGCAGTTATGCCAATTTTCCCCGTTCTAAACTGCAGTAGCAAGGCGGTAAGGTCTTCTAACATAGATGGACCTCGATACATACATTCATTAAGGCTATGTTCATCTCTAACTTTAGATGAAGCATCGTATACCACACGTCCTTTCTTACCTTCTTGTCGGACCATATGATGTGGCAAATAATGTATTGGAGGTTCGGTTTGATGATATGGCGTAGTTTGAAGAGTTACTAATTCTATTATGCCAGATTGTAGCTGTTCTTGTAATATCTCTTTATATTCCTTTAACATTCTTTCATCTGTCCTCTTCAAAAGACCTTTAAGACGTCCAAAGGCTAAACCAAAATTTGTAGGTAATACAGGAGGATATTCTGTCCAGGGCCACTTGACTTCATACCTATTGTTTTTAAATTTAACAGTCTCATTAAAAAACTTTACTGCATCTTCTTCTTGTGTAGCTTTAGGTGAATCAACAATGCCAATGCTCTCAAGACACCATAAAAATTGAATATCAATGTTTCTTAATGGAAGATCTGGTTCACTGAAGTAAGAATAGCTAGGGGACTCATAGCACTGGCAGTATGTTATAATTGACAAGTCTATTGACATGTTATTATTATCTACAGAGTGACCTGATATAATCCAACCAAAGTGAGTATTAATCAGGTGCAGATCATTATTAATTTTAATACTTTGGTTCTTCATGAATGAAAAATAATAATTGTTACCAATCAATAAATCAATTTGTTCGCCTAAACTGTCATCATCCGCTGATATGTCTATACTATAATCAGTAGGTATTTTTGAAATTCTGACCATGTCTGTTATATGAGGCACAATGTTGACACATAGTTCCCTCTCTATTCCTCTCTTTGTTATCAAAGTAATCTTAGCTGTAGGACTTGTTATCTGTTGTGGTGTTTTAGACCCAAATGTATAAATCAAAAGATGATCATTTTCATCAGAGACAATATTTAATTTTTTAGCTATTTTTGCTGTTATATAGCTTCTTTGACTGCCACAGTCAAGTAATAAGCGGACTGGCAGATTTTGACCCTCATGCTGTAGAGTGGCTATTGCTGTCTGTAAGAAAGATAGAGTGTTATTATTAAATAAGGTATTTAGGATTTCCTTACTTGAACTTTCAAGAATCAGACCTGGTTTCTTTGAAGACAGCTCTACTTTCTTATTGACATCCCTATCAAGCCTCATTTTGTTCCTACTGTAGCAAAGTGCTCGATTATGGTTGCCTTTACAATGAAAGCAAACAATTTGCTCAGTACACATTCTTTGGAGATGACCTGTCTTAAAGCATTTAAAACATAAGCGCTTCAAGCCAAGTTTTCTACGTCTAAGGGCAACGGTTCTGAATTGTTGACATTGGTCATTGAAATGATCACCATCACAGAATGTACACTGTATCCTTTTCCTTTTGTTGAAGCTAGTTTGGCACTTATTAATATAATCTTTTCTTTCCAGGTATTTCCTTTTAACTGGTTTGCTGACTGCCTTAATATGTAGCGCTTCTGTAGTTGATGTTGAAGGTTGAACAAATGTTACTTCTCTAGAACACACCTTAGCCTGAATAATTCTCTCTAGGGTTTCCAAAATAATATTCAAAGTTCTTTCTTTAGGTAGAAGGAGATTCATCTCATATAATATACTATCAGGGAATTTATTGTAGATTAAATTTCGAAAATAATTGCCTTTTACATCTTCACCTAAAGTGCTTAGAATTCTTAAGTGTTTCTGGATAGAATCTAATGTTGATTGAGCTGTTGCATCCGTTGCTATTTCCAGTTTAGTCAGTGCATCATAATGTGCATCAATAACTATATCCTTGTTACCAAAACGCCTCTTCAAAGTCTCCAATGCAATGTCATAATTCTCATTAGTAATGTCAATTCCGCGTAGAGCTTCTAAAGCTGGACCTGCCATAGCACTGAATAAGTATGACAACTTATCAGATTTTTTTAATTGTTGGTCATGTACACTACTCTCAAATTGCGCCCAGAATTCTGGCCACTTAAGTATGTCTCCGTCAAATTTTGCCATTTCTAGTTTGGGTAGCTTTGTAGTCCCACCTGAAGTTTTATTAGCTGTTGGTTGAGATTTGTTAAATTCCTCAATTAATTGTAAATCCATCAATAGCTCTTCAGCACGCATTTCATCCCGAACATATTGCTCCTGATGTGGGAAGTCTTGATCATTGAGGTACTGGAGAACTCTAAGATTCTCTTTCTCAAAACTGGTTAATGCCGCCTTTAGTTTTATTTTAATTTCCATTAGATCATGGAGTAGTGAGCCACCTTCTTCTATATTTTCTTTAATTTTGGTTGCCAAGTTAATAAATTTGAGCAGTTCCTCGTGACGGGCCTGTAGTCTATACTTTAACGTTTGTTCCATGTTAGAATTGTTCTAGTTATATACTCCAGATATGATGTTGCTGAAATCAGAATACGGCATACTGATATTGTGTTTTGCTTCTAAGAAATTAAATACTGCTTACATTACATAAAATTTACCTGCGAGTTCGCAACGATATGTAGGACCTTACAGATGAAATTATTGCAATCTTGTCCACACTATCCTTCACGATAATTCAAGTGGTTGAAGTTATTCACTCGTAAGTTAAACTTAAAATTTCAGCCTGAAATAAAACTTCTAGAAACAAATTTCCAACGGAATGAAAAGTTTTCTTCGTTGTCAAAAAACGGCGGTAATACCGAAAAATTCCACAGATTATCGCAAGATCACAAATGTATTTTTTTTTTTTTTTTTTACCGGTTCGTTACTTCTTGAGATTATTTCACGTCAACACGTTAAATAAATTTTAATCACAATAAACCCGATAAAATAACGTAAAAACGCAAATAAGTTAATAAACGTAAATAAGCAGTTACCGTTTTATAATGACGCAAAGATTATGTTCACATAATTCGATATGTGAAATGGAACACAAACCTGTCAAAAAGAACAGATGGGTCTATGTCATGTAACAAATTGAATGAATGACTGAAATTCACATAATAATAAATAACAAAAAAAATGATGATTAGAAATAAAACAAACAAGGTCGTTTTTGTAATATTTTAATGCTTCGCTGCTGAGTGAGGTTATGACAATAAAACACATTATTCATAATGTAGGTAATAATATATTTTATTTATATCAAGCAATAAATGAAAGCACTTAGTAAATTCTTTACTAAGTTAATAAGTTGAAGGAAATATATAATATTCGTTCATTTGAAATTTTGCTTCGAAATGACATAATCCATTGCAACTTGCCGGGATTCCTTATTATTCAAGATCAAACAATAATTATCCCAGCACCTCCACCAATTTATGTCGTGACGTTTATACCATCAGGCAATACAAACTATGGTTTAAAACGACATAAGTAATAATGGATTATAACTTTAGCAGTATGGGGTAATATTGGTATAATATAATGCAGTTCATGAAGCATAGACATATTGATGTGCCTTAACATATCTTACACGCTCCTTCAGAGCTTACTCATGCAGCGGAAATTGAGAGTGGAAACAACAACAAGGGGTCCAACCCCAACAGACCTCCAACCTCCCCTACAGTCTGCCCATGCCTCGCAACTGATCTCTTACCAGGCGATCTACACGCCTCAAATGCGTTAATCTTAACGCTCAACATTACAACCCGTGGTCCAACCACGTCGACGGTCCAACCGCCACTGACTGTCAATATTACTGTGATGTCCAACATCACCTGTGTCCAACCACAACGACGGTCCAACCGCCACTAATTGTGTGATGTCCAACATCACCTGTGTCTAACCACATATGCCAACGACATAGCCTTAACGCTAAGCAGGCAGGTAAGAGATTACTGACCCACTCTCCAGTTCCGTGGATCTACTTATACACATCAAACGGAGAATGCTTCATCAACTTGCACAAACTCTTAACTAAGCCATCAGGGACTCACCAATAATCCACAGCTTAACTTACTTTGCATTCACCTCAATATGATAAATTCTCGTCAGTCCTCCTTTCCCGCGCGAGCTCACCTGTCCGCGCCCACAGAGTCGGGCACCGATCATTCGTGGAATCTCCACGACACACCCAGTTGCAGAAACGAACTTTAAAATTTAATGTCAGCATTGTCTCTAATGCTCCATTAAATTTATTTATTGAAGTGTCAAAACAACACCTTAGCGTAGTTTTACGTTGCACAAAACGACATTAGCACCCTGTCAATGCTAAAGAGACATTAGCTAGAACTGTTTTGTGTTCCAACTTTAAATTTAATGAACTTTAAAGTTTAAATGTCTCATTAACAAATGTCGTCTTTAAAAAATCTTTGTGCAACTGAGTGTTAATATTTCAAATAAAATAACTATTTAAATTATTTTAGTAGCCAAAAATAATTTACAAAGTGCTATTTTTTTATATTTAATTCGAAATTAACTTCGTAGTTGAACAATGACATCAATATAAAAATTAAATTACACTTTCTTGAAGCCTATCAAAAACTTTGATGAATTTAAAGCAATCGACTAAAAGCCTTTGGTGCTTATAATGAAGGAGTCACGTAATGATAGCAGATCATTAATCTCAAAGGACTTTGATTAGAGAAAAAAGGGAAAATGACACATCAGCACAACACTTTGTAATAATAAACATTTTCATATGTCCTAAAATTACACCTAGAGATATTCCCATTTATACTTAATATACGTAAGTAGATAGATAAATAAATAGATAAATACTTTTATTATTTATTTAATATTCAGTTTTACGGCTCTGGTTGCAGGACCTTTTGTGCCACACGTTAAGTTGAATACTTTTCTTCAGTAGTTTGCATTGAAATGCTAGTGTAATGCATTTCAATGCATCTTGGGAGAGTTTGGCGTCAAACGATCGATGACAAACACAGTAGATGGAGAAACACATGAAGTGTAAGGGCCGTAACACCACCACGGCCACCCATCCACGGCCTGACCATGGCGAAGGTAGCTTTGTTTTCGACCGAAGCCAAAGCGCACTGACTACGCCACCGAGCTCCTCATGAGATGATGAGGTGGATTACCACGATAAAAATCTCACCATTTTCCACACGCTAGTTTTCAGTGATCTCTCATCATTATTGACACTTATTACACAAAACTACACAAATTTTACACAACAAGATCCACTCCAAAACAATATTACAATCACTGAAATAAAAATCATGTCAGCCAAAGTTTAATGACGACCTCCGTGGTCGAGTGGTCTGTACGCCGGTCTCAAGGCGTCGCCATCTCGAGAGGTCCTGGGTTCGATCCCCAGTGGAGGCAAGTGTTTGGGTGATGAATTTTCAGACATTTGTTCTCCAGTCTTGGATGTTCATTACATATGTATTATATTATACATATTCTGAATAATTATATGTATTTATCTATTGAATATATTTGTCCGTCATCTAGTATCCGTAACACAAGCAGCATTTAGTTGCTTAAAATGGGGCAAAAACCTTCGTATTTTTATTTGGAACGTCACTCACCCATCACAGCACACATACCACGCGACCACACTTCGTCATACGTTCATACAGACCCTGTGTTCATTTTTCATAATCTTGTGCGCTCTATCGCAGCGTTATTTAGTCGAAGCTGTTTGCGGAAGTCAGGGAGAGCGACGTGCTTTGTGCCGCGTGTTTGCTGAACGCTGCTCCTGACAATGCAATAAGCATGTAGGGCACATGGCACATGTATTTTAAATATGCATACTGAAAAGCTGTAGCTAATATTGGGTCCTTACCTATGAAATTGGTGTTTTTATTCTGTCTTAGCAATTTGTCCGTAACTATTAAGTTTCAGAACATTCTTATAAAATAATTGCCTCTTCTAAAAATAGACCATATATTTGAGCTCGTATTATTTAATTTGATAATTTTTTGTAAGTTTAATTGTGTTAAAATTAGACACAAAGGCAATTATTTTTAACTGCCTCCCGAATACATCATTTGATTTGCATTATCATAAAAACGATGAATAATTTTTATCAAGCGTGTTCACACACATATTGCTAAAGCTTGTCTAATGATACATGCCAAATATTATTATCTCTGGATTTGTCGTTGTGAAGAAAACTGATAAAATGTTAGTATGTAAAATGCAGACATCCCCAAAATCTCCATACAAACCACAAATTTCATAGGTAAGGACCTAATATTATATTCTTTTATGTTACTCAAATGTGTATAAGTAATTAATTATAATCATCATTACAGAAGGGACGTCTAATACCGGATATAGACCTCTCCCAAGGATTTCAATACCGGTCTTCTGCTGCCCGCATCCAGCCTGATCTAGTGTCACCAGTTTATAAAAAAATTTGGCAAAATATTGGGTCCTTACCTATGAAATTGGTGTGTTTATTCTGGCTTAGTATTTTGTCTGTAACTATTAAGATTCAGAGTATTCCTAAAAAATAATTACCTCGTCTAAAAACAGACTATATTTTTGAGCTCTTTTGATTTGTTTTAAATAATTTGTTGTAAGTTTAATTGTGTTAAAATTGGACACGGAGACAACTCTTTTTAAGTGCCTCCCGAATATATCATTTTATTTGCATTCACTTAAAAACGATAAATAATTTTTATGAAGTGTGATATTACACATATTACTAAGTCTCTGGATTTGTCGTTGTGAAGAAAACTGATAAAATGTTAGTATGGAAAATGCAGAATTCCCCAAAATCTCCATACAAAACACCAATTTCATAGGTAAGTACCTAATAGAATACAAGATAATAACAACATGTACCTAATGCGACGGCGTTTTGTTATTATGTGCCACATTACCGACAAAGCTAATTTTCCTCATACAAAAGTAAAACGAAACAATAGGAATTCTTATTAAATATAAAGAAGGATGAAGGGAATGCGTCGAAAGATCTCTTTGTCGATGCGGAGACGTGCTTAGGGTGTATTACCGGAACAATCCCGGGATGTAATGCAGTAGGCGGAACGGTAGAACGGGACAAAACGACCCGCGAGATGCGGAACGGGACGAAATTTCCCATTGTAACCCGCCGAGTTTTTAATACCAGCCTCTCTGACGGGTAAAGGACGGGTGTATTGGCTTACCGAGGAACACTTATGCCTAATATCGTTTACAGAATGCGACATGTTCGAGATTCCCGACGCTGCCTACATAAGGAGGTTTAATAGTTCTATTGATATTGATATTATTTTAAAAGTAAAAGTGAAATAAAGGTTCTGTGTAAAATGGTCCTAAAAGACTTCGTGATAAAATAATTCTGAATACAATCGTATTACGTTAGTAAATATTAGGTTGGGCAAAAAGTCTTTTCGCATTATAGTATGTATAAACTTGTAATAAAATCTCTTTGGCTATACTTTTTGTATCTGGCTGGTTTTGGTATCATTGAAAGTTTAAATTTTAAAGAACATAATTCCAAATTCAAAGGTAAAAATGCAACGCAAGCCGCGAAAAAAATTTGCGATGTTTATGGACCTAGTGCAGTGTCTGTGAGAGTAGCACAAATTTGGTTTAAGCGTTTTCAATCCGGAAATTTTGATGTCAAAGATGCACGTCGCTCTGGTCGCCCTATTACAGATAAAATGGATGCCATTTTTGAAAAAGTGGAGCAAGATCGGCATGTCAGTAGTTACGACGTAGCTGAAGAACTGGGAATTGACCACAAAACAGTTTTGGCGCATTTGAAAAAAACTGGGTACACAAAAAAGCTCGACATTTGGGTACCTCACGAGCTCACTGAAAGAAACCTAATGAACCGTGTACTCATTTGTGATTCTTTATTACGACGTAATGAAACCGAACCATTTTTGAAGAAGCTGATAACTGATGATGAAAAGTGGATCACGTACGACAAGAACGTGCGAAAAAGGTCGTGGTCAAAGGCCGGTCAGTCTTCACAGACTGTGGCGAAACCCGGGTTAACTCGCAACAAGGTGATGCTGTGTGTGTGGTGGGATTGGAAGGGCATTATTCATTATGAGCTGTTACCACCAGGCAGAACCATCGATTCTGAACTCTACTGCGAACAACTGATGAGATTAAAGCAAGAAGTTGAGAGAAAGCGGCCGGAATTAATCAACAGAAGGGGTGTGGTTTTTCATCATGATAACCCTAGACCTCACACATCTTTAGCCACTCAGCAAAAATTAAGAGAGTTTGGCTGGGAGGTGTGAATGCATCCGCCGTATAGTCCTGACCTTGCACCTTCAGATTTCCACCTGTTTCGGTCTCTTCAGAATTCTTTAGGCAGTGTCAGGTTAACATCACGAGAGGACTGCCAAAACCACTTGTCGCGGTATTTTGACCAGAAGTCCCAAAATTTCTATAGCAATGGGATCATGTCCCTACCTACAAGATGGCAAAAAGTTATCGAACAAAATGGTACCTACATACTTTAGTTAAATGTAAATAAACTATATTAAAAAATGTTTTGAATTTTCTCAAAAAATGCGAAGAAACTTTTTCCCCAACCTATTAAGTTCAAAAACGCATAACAACACAGTATAAATTTAACTTAAAGCTACTAAGGGTGAGGTTTTGATCCGTAGTAATAGTTACCTCAATATTTAAAATCTAGACCAATTACATCAATGGAAACACCAAAATGTACGACGTCAGCTTGAAAAATTGTCAATTGTGAAAAATCACATCATGCGTTTGCGTTCCATTGGTCCATATTTTAACCTACTGGTCAACCTAACCACGGATCAAAAAACTGACCCTTGGTATAATCGTATCGTATCCATATAATGAATAGTTACAGCTGACAGCTTTTCTAAATCCCGGTATAAATGGTTTATGTTATAAGAAAATAACAGATTTTCTGAATCTGATATCGAACTGATTTTGCATACAGCGTAAAATAATAAATAAAAAATTCATTCCTATATTTTGGCAAAGGACGCAGTCTGTCTTATTTCAACCTGACGATAGTTCATATAATAGACAGTTACTAATTTAAAGCTAATATACCATCACATCTTTTATGATGTGAAATAAAGCAGCTGTTTAATGAGCACTTTTATCACACAAGATTCATTCAATTCGAGCTTAAAATAGACACTCGAACATCAATTTTTTATTTCTAGTTTGTGAAGCTTAAAAAGTAATGGTAATCATTAGGTATGACAATTTATATACATATGTCTCATACTGTAGGTATTTTAAACACAGAAATGCACAGTATTTCTACATACTAAAAATTAGTTCAAATACCTAATGAATCCTAGTATTTCAAAAAGTAACAACAATCATGAGTGTCATCTAACTATCATAATGAAAAAGCATTTTTTAATAGACTTTCTACATTTCACATCATGCCACGAACCAGACACGACTACTTTCAAGTCAGACGCCTCTAGTCATATCCATCCCGAGTCTCGAGTAAAAGCAGTGTGATAAAGAACTTCATTATCTGAACTAATTCAATCGAGCGAGAACTAAGACCCAATAAATTGTATAATGAAAGGTGTGGACGAGAAAAAGAGTAGTAGAAGAAAATTGCACCACTCCCTGAATTGAGCTGCGCCTCAGACAGCAGACATTTTACTCGTTAGATAAATCGATTTAGACGATTGCTTTGCAAGACCCTTTGTTCTTTAGTAGTTTTTGTATCGTACCTGATACTCGATAAGCGAAATCGGAAATAAATATGAATAAGACGGGCAGCTAACTGTTATGAATATTTTAAAGCTAGGATTGGACAAAATGATAGAAAAGATTTTATCGGAGGTGTACAGAAGTTGAATAACTCTCCAAACCCCTTGTTAATCAGATGGATTTGCCTATAATAGTATTGAGCTAAATCGTGCTTAAAAAAATTTAGCAGCTTATTAGGAAAACGATAACTGCAGCCAAATAGTCGTCTACAAATCTCTGAAAAAATAACTGCATCCACAAAAGAACGAAATTAAATATGAGATAGGTCTAATTGAGATAAATCGTATCGATTAATATATATTGTAAACAACAAGAAAGTTATAATACAATATTTAATATTACTTAACAAGGGAGTCTAAAATCTTCATTGCACTGTCACTAAGCGTTAATCGTCACAAAGAAGATACTGACCAAACTTTAATAGTTAAAATACTGCTTACTTGTGATATTTAGATATAACAAGCGTCGTAATGCGGATTCTTCACGGTAGAAAACTTTTATAAGTGTCACAGAGATAAATCTCGTATGTGTGAAAAATAGTCACACTCACACCTTTATTGTTTCAAGAATTTTAACTTCAGTAATATGAAACGTGATGTGGCATATTGGGAATGGAATAATGCCGACAAATATTTCACGGATAAGTTGCTGTCTCGAAAATAAAATAGAGTACCTAAACAGTGCCAATATCTCTCCGTAATACTTCAATCTGTTTCTTTTAACGAATTAAGAATTACGAATTTCGAGATATCTGATTGGCTATTAAAAGTTCGTCATTCATTAGAATGATTAATTATTTTTGTCGAATGTTTAAGAAGTTAAAAAACAATCAACAAATCCTATAGACGGATATTTCAGCATAAAGCTATTGTTTGTTGAAGAATAATATTTTAAGAATCTAACTCATGTGTCTAACTAATCAAATTGTTATCTCAATAGTGAACACACTCGTGTTTCATTAACCCATATTATGCTATACATACATACATACAAAAAATCACGAAAATTATCCCCTAAGGGTTAATCAGAGACTAGGAAAAAGCACCGCAAAAGCAGTCCATTGCCATAGTCCGCGCTTCACCAAGCAGTGACTGCACTCAGTGTGACAGGTGGTGAGCCCGTCGCTGCTATAACTTATTGGATGGTTGTGCAGTTCTATGTCAATTAGTCACCTTTGGGTGTCGCCAAAGGGAAGAGATGGATTGGAAGGATTCTTTTAATGAGCTTCTACCACACGGTTATATTATGATATAGTTACATAAATTACTATATTAGGTCCTTACCTATGAAATTGGTATTTTGTATGAAGATTTTGGGGATGTCTGCATTTTACATACTAACATTTTATCAGTTTTCTTCACAACGACAAATCCAGAGATAATAGTATTTTAATATTTGGCATGATACATGCTTTAGCAATATGTGTGTGAACACGCTTGATAAAAATTATTCATCGTTTTTATGTTAATGCAAATCAAATGATGTATTCGGGAGGCAGTTAAAAATAATTGTCTTTGTGTCTAATTTTAACACAATTAAACTTACAAAAAATTATCAAATTAAATAATACGAGCTCAAATATATGGTCTATTTTTAGAAGAGGCAATTATTTTATAAGAATGTTCTGAAACTTAATAGTTACGGACAAATTGCTAAGACAGAAAAAAACACCAATTTCATAGGTAAGGACCCAATATTATAATAATAACTTTATCACGCTGCGTTTAAATATTGTATTATGCTATTTTGTGTCAGTAGCTATGGTTTCTCTGGCGACGTATTGCCATAACTATTTATTTGATTGAAGATCTTACATAACCATAACATTCAAATACCCGGTGTAGACGCAATATACGCAGCATATAGCGTCATCTACACTACTAATTTATTAACAATAACAGGTCTTAGTTACCGTACCTCCCTGAAGATAGAAAATGAACCATTTCTATACGATCTACACAGATCATAACAAAAATTTTTTATTGATTATTGGTTTGAGGTGATACCGAATTAGCAATCCAGATTTAGAATCTGTGGCCAATCATTAATTTATAATTCATTGATGTTTAGATTAAACTATTTCCCAACAATCTGTAATGCAGGTTTGGGTTTACCCACCGATAGATTTATTTACTTTAAAGTATAAGCAAAAGGAGGAAAGGAGGAAGGAGGAGCATAATGCAAAATATCGGTCAAATCCTAGGGTCAGTTTTTTTATCCGTGGTCAGGTTGACCACTAGGTTAAATGTGAACCAATGGCGAAAACGAATGATATCGTGATATAACAGCTTGTCCAATAATCAAATTTTCAAATATAACTAAAGTTAAAGAATCATAGACAATTTAACTACAACGTGATGCTGGGATTAGTATAATGGCAGCTGGCGGCACAGCTGATGTATATTGCTTCGAATTTTCTTCGCAAATTTAAAAATCTGCCAAGTGACGTATTGTGGCTGTTCCTTTCTCGCTATTGGTCTAGATTTTAACTATTGAGGTCGCTATTACTACGGATCAAAAAACTCACCCTAAGTGATAAGCTCTAATTAACTTTTACCCTGCAAATGGCATACTAGGGTCGGTATATGATCCACGGTCAAGTTAACCAGTTGGTTAAAATATTGATCAAAAGCTTCAAAGTATGACGTCGTGATTGGTCTAGATTTTATACATTGGTTTGAATATTACTGCGGGTCAAAAAACTGACACAATGATTTAAAAAAAATCATTGCTAGTTATCTTAAGGTACATTTGTTAGGTGTGTATTAACTGTGTTAGTTTATGTAATTTCAATTTAAGTACATAAAAATATATTCAACAAATGATAACATGAGTATTTTTTTATAAGGCAGTAAGAATTTTGTACCAGCGTATCAGCGAGGTACAGAATTTACCACTAAAACAATATCTTCGGAAGTAAAACAAAATGTTATAGTAACTATGTAGCGACGTAAGCGAAACGTTTCGTTTGAGGTGGTATAATGGAAATTACGTTTCATTTCCGGAGTATGATTGAAGTCCCGCCGCGCCTACCCCCAGAGGCTAACTTAGTCGCGCGACTAATGTATTGTTCTCGGGCGCAGTTCTTTGTTCCTTAGTAATAGTCAATCCAATGGTTAATATCTAGACCAATGGCGTTAATGGAAACACCAAAATGTTTGACGTCCAATAACAATGGAAAATACGATGATTTTACTTATCCCAGAACCGTGTTGTGGTTAAATTGCCTATGATTATTTAACTATAGTAATATCTAAGAAATGGTCTATTGGTCAAGCTGACATATCACGACATCATACGATTAGTCAATATTTTAACGAAGTGGTCAACCGGACCACGGATCAAAAAACCGACCCTACACTACGTTAGCAGGAATATTAGCTAACTAAAGAATCTTTTGTTGCTTAATTTCGCTTGTGCGTGTAGTTTAACCCGTGTGCGATTGTATTTTAGTGTTATGCATTGTTATGTCGTATTTATGACCTTTTTATGTTGTAAGTGCTTATCGTACTGATGCTCAAAAATAATTCAGTTTTTAATCATGAAGTCAAAGACTTTTTAGATTCTTAATCTAATATTATTATATTATTCTTTGTAACTATATACAGCGCCATATTATTATATTAATTGGTTAATTGACACCAGTCAATTGATGGCGCTGTGCGTAGTTTCTCCATACAAAACCAGAAAGTTGTTGTAATTTCGACCTGAAAGTGCTCGTAGAAAGTTGAAAGTAGTTGCAAGTTACATTGGGTTCTGAACTATTCCCAAAGTTTCAGCCCGATAGCTCGTCCGGAAATGCCTCAAAATTGAGTTACGAAAATCCAACCGGACAAATAAAGAGCCAAAGAAACAAAAAGACAAACAAGAAAGCGAGTTAATAAAAACCTTGGTAAAATATATCGTATTACAAAGAAAGCGGTTTAGTTTAGATACCGTTAAAAGAATCTAAGCGTTAAAACGATAACGCAGTTTTATCGACACTTTTTTATTTCTTTTTCTTTATGTAATCATGATCAATATACCAATACAATATATTTTACACATACCGTATTCACCGACGATATAAATGACACATTCTCAATAAAATTGTATAATTTTCGGCGTACGATTTTCCGAAGTTAAAACAGTTAACGTGCTTCGCTTGTTTTCAAGTCCGATTAATTTCCAATTAAGGCAATTACGCACCTTGTACAATGTTTCATCCTGGCTCCGTTCAAGTCCTTGTCCGAATACATAAAAATTAAGCTATGTCGACAAGCGCGACGACAGTAAACAAACCATTTAGTGCTACCTGAAATAAGCAATTTATTTTTGTCCAGTAAATTTTCTGTACAATTTAGCCGTCCTGTACCAAGGAGGAATATTGAAGCTGGGAATGATTTGAAACTGGCCGGGACTGAAAAAGAATTTATATGACCAAGATCATTATATCAGACGGAGATGCTTTCTCCTGGACTTGGGTTTATAAAAATCAATGCGCTGTACATCAGCTTTTCGCGAACTTCACCAAAATGTCGGTAAAGATAATTAAACGCTGTACTTCCTTGTATGCTTAAGATAAATTTTACTCGACATACCTCGTGGGAGATCAGGGGCCTAATATCTTTCCGCCCTTTCTACCCAAATAACTATATGCACAAATATTAAAACAGCTGTAATTCAAACCGTGTGGGTATATTTTATTCAGTAGAGCATTAAGGTATTATTTTTAAGACTTGCCTAGCTACTAGAATTGATTTACAATTCATACGAGTATTTTACTATGGAGAAAACATCATCGCATCTAACTCAGGATTTGCCTCTATTTAACTCTCGGTGGTGCAAGTGGGCCTAAGTATTAAATAGATTAGGCTAATCTTCTTCGGCCTGCCCGTCCAGATCATTAGAAAATACAAAACTTCGTGATAATTCTGTATTTTTTGAAACCTGCGCAAGGCTTGGAGGTATTCTTCGAAGCACACCCATTTTGAAATGCACCAAATTAATTCCTCGAAGCGCACCATTTTTTAAAAATACATACACATACAATCAAGCCTGTATCCCCGAAGGGGTAGGCAGAGTCCAAGGAGCGCTGTGTTTAAGCCCACATTAAGCCATACAAAAATTGGGTTTGGTCAGATGAAAAATCGTGAAAGAGTACTCATAAGTGGCTAGCCCATCGCCTACACATTCACAGACCCAGTACTCAATACACCCTTAGTCGCCTTTTACGACATGCTAAGCAAGAAAAGCAGTTGGTAAATTCTTTTGGTGTCCTGGACCATCACGAAAATAGGAAAGTGCAATACATTTTAGGGTAAGGTATTAAAAAAAATCCTTTAAAGTGATGACAACTGGTACTTTTTTGTAAATATAGATATTATACGGCTTCATGCTAAATCTGCGAATGTTGAGATGGATGTGTGGAGTTACCAAAATGATATGAGTATAAATATATAGCAAATACCACGCACTGTTTAATCATGAAATCCTACTTAATTTTTTTTTAGACCTTATATTAACGATAGTTTCAGTTAGTAACCCCATCACTATTCAAAAATTAAACATTGGAATAATTTTGGTACGCGTTTGACTTGTAAGTTCTGCTACTAATATTGTTAGGACAATTCTATTTCAACTACTCAGAACAAAAGTACATATTCACAAATTCGTTCATTCGCTCTATCAGATTTTGCAAGATACTACAACGAGAGGACCCTCTGTCAAGGTGAACTACCTCGATCGATCGACAACCCTCGAAATTGAGCTGAGGTTTAACTCGGGACCAGCCGCGGCATGTTCCAACTGTGGGAGCATGTTCGGTCCACCGCAATAGCGTTTACCTATATCTGATAAGGTCAGCAGTATACTAGTAAATACACTTTATTTATCCTCTCGAGGCAATTAAAATTAATATCATAAAATTAAGAGAAGAGGAAATGAAAAATGTGTGTCAGGATCGTAGCAAGTGGGGCCAACTCCACCGTTAGATAAATGGCGTGATTGCATTTGTGGGTATGCTTAATAATAATTAATAATGTTTTAAGATTCTTTGCTTGCTTCTACATAGATCTTACAGCTTAGGCGCACTGATTTAGAAAAGATATAAGCGACTTGTCTTTTACACGCTGAAAGTAGCGGAAACAACGGAAATATGCGACACAACAATACACTCATTTAATGCATTTTAAAAAAAATCCTATAATAATAATGTATTAATTTAATGCCTCGTTACTTCTCTACGCATTTACTACGAGGAATTCCCAATAATCGTAAACATATTTTTTACACATTTTGTGTATAAGTTGTGATTATTTATAGCACGTTATGAATAAAATTGGTGCCAAGAAATAGCATTATTTTAAAACTGTGCCAAATTTTAATTCGATAGCAATTAATGTTATATTCGTACAGTTTAATTGGTAATTTATCGTTTTCAATATTAAATTTGCTGTTATTAAAATTAAAAAAAGGGCATTTTTTCTTGAAGAAACAATAGAACCTTGAACTCTCATGGGAAATAAACATATGAATAATTGTTGTACAAACAAAATTATATCAATGCTTTGCCAAATATGAACTGAACAAATCGTGGCCTTTATATCACCCGGACATGCCAACATATCTAAAAATATCCCATACGATGGTCACGATAGAAATTGGTCGAGTCGTTTGCCGTTCGGAAAGTCTATACCGCGCTAGACATTAAACCGAAAGATACAAGGAACTTTCCAAATTAGGGACGCATCTGTTCTGACCGCGGGGTAAGTTATTCTGTACGCGACACCTGTCCGAACAAGTAACTCATTTCGGATATAGGGTACCTAAATTACCCGCGTGGTACATTGTTTTGATAGGTAATCTTCTAGGCAAAAATGCTCCATAGATTTCATCTTATCTGGCCATCAGGCGCGAGAAGAGTCACAAGCTTACCTATAATAAATAAAAAAATGTTTTGTCCGCATGTTAATAAGTCTTATCCGATCAAAAAAGAGCTCGAATCACAATGAATTGATTTTGGCATAAAATTTTCACCGCAGTAGCTTCAAGCGAATTGAGAGTGAATTCATAAAAATCAATGCTATTATTCGTTCCCGCGTCGGTTTTAACAATTGCGGTAAGTACGTAATTTCATGAATTCTTTCCTCGATAATCCCGGGAGCTTTCAACCCCAAAACGGTGGAAAGAGAATAAGCGGTAGTCGGGAAATAATTAGCGTACACGCGGTAATAAGCCATAGCTACAGGCGTTTTGTTGGGCGCTCGCCAGGCGGTAATGCACAAGGTATAGGGTGAATCAGAAAATTACTTTTGGAAATAACTAACTACCGTTGACATTTGCTAAACTACTACACCTGTTCCCTAAGGGTCAGTTTTTAGATCCATGGTCAGGTTGACCAGTAGGTTAAAATATAGACCAATGGCGAAAACGTATGATGTTGTGATATGACAGCTCGTCCAATAGTCGAATTTTCAAATGTAATTAAACTTAAATAATCATAGACAATTTAACCACAACGGTGCTGGAATTAGTAACTTGCTGCTGCTAACAGGCGGCTGGCGGCACAGCTGATGTATATTGCTTTGAATTTTCATCACAAATTAAACAACTTGTCAAGCTGACGTCACACATTTTGGCGTTTCCATTGACGCTATTGGTCTAGAATTTAACTATTGTGGTTACCATGACTAGAGATCAAGAAACTGACCATAAGTAATGTTCTAAGCTGCATTTCAATAGTTTTGGTAATAGCAGTGGGTTGTTTTTACTATCGTAACATTTATATAATTTTGTTAATTAACGCAGAATCAAACAAAAGCAATAATATTAAAAAGTCATTTGTCACTGTCATTAAACATTTTTCCCGGTCTACTTTTAACAAAAGTTAATGAGCTTATCTGCCTATCTAAATTTAATTAGAGGCCAAGATCATTGCATAACATCAAGTGCACATTAAATTTATTTATTTTGTTTTTACTTTTGGTTTCTATTTACTTCCGGGGTATGCGGCGGAGCCGGAGGAGCAACTATTTATATCAACGTTTCTGATAAGTGACTGTATGATTGATTTGTGTCTCTATAGATTATAATCTGGTTACTCTCAGGACATCCCGTGTTGGTCCGGGACACAAAAATAATGTACCAACTGCCTTTCTTGTCTAGCATGTCGTAAAAGGCGACTAAGGGCGTATTGGGTACTGCGTCTGTGATTGTGTAGGCGATAAGCTAGCCACTTGTAACTACTCTTTCACGAACTTTCATCTGACCAAACCCAATTTTTATATGGCTAATTGTGGTCTTAAGGAACACAGTGTTCCTTAGACTCTGCCTACCCCTACGGGGATTGCAGGCGTGATTGTATGTATATTAGGTCCTTACCTATGAAATTGGTGTTTTGTATGGAGATTTTGGGGATGTCTGCATTTTACATACTAACATTTTATCAGTTTTCTTTGTGTCTAATTTTAACACAATTAAACTTACAAAAAATTATCAAAGAGGCAATTATTTTATAAGAATATTCTGAAACTTAATAGTTACGGAAAAATTGCTAAGACAGAATAAAAACACCACTTTCATAGTAAGGATATATGTATGTCTCAGGACATCTGAACAAGCATTGTTGAATTGCGTACTTTACCTCGCTCACCACCCGGGAACATTATAGTAGGACGCACAGTTTTTAAAACAATGTAGATTTCTTCTTAAAAATTTGTATTTTTAGCAAAATTTTAAAAATAGACTCTATTACGTACTACAACAGCTGATTTTGTTCGTTTCAGGATGATTTGTTCCCTTAACAGTACCTAATCTAATTACAAATACAAACAGTAATGTCGCGATTAAAATAATTAGCCTTGCCGAAGGCCAGCACGACGACGCGCCGTTGGAGTACGGCCAATGTAATAATACAAAGTGCTACACCCTATCATGCAAATAAAGAATAAGGAAATGAATAAAGGAAGTGACTCATTTTTACTATACAGGGTAGTTCTATTTTAAACTGATATTTTACCACTACAACTACTAGTACGTCTCAATCCAAGTTGCCAGAAAGGTAAAAAAAAACCGACTTACCGAATTTGTTATTTAATAATCAGACTTTTTCATGGACATTGGCACGTAAATATAATAAACGGTAACAATTGTTGTCCGTTTCAATTGATTTCAATTACTTAAAGTCATCATAAAACATTTTAGAGATGAAACATTACCTTTGTTTTGTTTACCTTTTTGGCAACTTGGATTGAGACGTACGTACTATACGATAGTATTTTGGGAGGCGCAACGATAAAAGCCCTCAACGAGGTGGACTGGCGATCTGGTGAAGGTCGCAGGAAGCCGCTTGATGCCTCTGATCATGAGGCATCATGTCCAGCAGTGGACGTTTATAGGCTGATAGATGGATGGATAGTATGATAAAAACAGAACACAATAGAACAGCTTATTTTTAAAAAATATGGATACGAGTATCTCATAAATTAACAGAATAATCGGGAGAGTACACGACATCTCGACATTTAAAAAAAATACAAATTGAGCAAATGGAATAAACATGGTTAAAAATGAAGGGGGAATTTGCTTACTTCACGCTGGGGATGCACTGAACTTAATAATAATAGTGAAAAAATATCAAACAAAAAAAGAACCGACACTTTTTCAGGTCAATGACCTTTCCGGACACGGGAAAAACGCGCTTCTCAATAGCGCAAAAATTTTCTAGGATAAGAAGGTCGCACAGTCACGTAATCTCTCGTAAGAACTATACGTAACTGGTAACATATTTGATTGTGTAGGCATTAACTGTAATTTAAGAGATAAATGCATGTAGGCGTGCTTATGCAATGTGTCCTTTATTATTATTAATATTTTTATAAAACTAAGTTTAGTATTAGATAGATAAAATAAGGCCCAATTGCACAATCGAGAGTTAGTGCCTAACCCAGGGTTTACCCATATATTTACCCCAGGGTTAGGTGCTAACTCTCGACCGCGCAATTGGGCCTAAGTGTTTAAAACTGAAGACGAGAGCTACTGCCGACAAACTGTATCGCAGTTTGGCAAAAGGTTAACAACTAACTTTGTATTTTTATGACAAATAAATGAAAAAAAATGCTTAAGTTTTTATCAGTTATAAAAGTCAATGTAGATAGATTTGTTCATTTTTGTATTTTCAATGGGTTATAATTATATGAATTATATATTAAGTCGTGTGGTAGCGGCTCATTAAAAGAATACTATCAACCCATCTTCCCTTGGGTGTTGTAAAAGGCGACTAATGGACTTAGAACTACACTACATCCAATAGATTAAAGCGGCGACGGGCTCATCACCTGTCACGCTGAGTGCAGCCACTGCTTGGTGAAGCACGGCTAGGGCAATGGACTGGTTCAGCGGTGCTTTTGCCTAGTCTCTGACTTACCCTTAGGGGATAATAGTCGTGATTATATGTATGTAAAATTATATGATGGGTCGTGAAGACCTTTTGTAGGTCTATAGGTCTTTACCTTATTAAACAAAATATAAAGAAAGTTAAAAAATACTAACATCTCTCTCGATTTTATAATGATAATTGAAGGCAATAAAGACATAACATTCAGTGTGAAGAACAATATCTAATAATAATATTTTCATAAACATAATACGATTTTAACTACTCGTAGACACGTCGCTATATTTACATTTAAATACATTTTGAAAGCGTAACATGTGTAGGACGTTTAGGTTAATGTGTGTTTATTTGCAGAAACTATCTAATAGCGTGTATACGGATATCTGTCACAATATATTTCAATAAAAAAGTGAGTAATAGAACATTTAATAAATATGTTTATAAAATAATCTCTTTATGTGAGGGAATGAGACAGAAGTATTAATAGGCCAACCGTAAATACGAATGTTATTATGGCGCATTATATTGTTTTGGTAAATCATTATTATAAGGAAATTTGCCGTCGACAACCGGTGTTTTAGGAAGCGTTTTAGTAAGAAATTATAGTCGTAAGAGTTCCTAATAGTTTGAATAATAAAGATATATATTTTACTATGATTATGAATAAAACATAGAGACATTTAACAATTTTCTGAATATACGGATATGGTTAAAATAGTAGTTGAACTATATCCGTTGCCAAAACTTGGAGAGAAGACGAGAGGACTTTTAGCAACGAATATTGTTCAACTATTATTTTAAAGAGTCCTGTCCTGTCCTCAGCCTATATGCGTCCCACTGCTGGGCACAGGCCTCCCTCATGGAGAAACACATGAGGAGTATGGGCCGTAACACCACTACGCTGGCCCAATGCGGGTTGGTGGGTAGAAACAGTCGCAATAGCGGCCGGGATCAACGGCTTAACGTGCCTTCCGAAGCACGGAGGAGTTCGACATCACAAAGGTTTGGTCATTCATCTACGGCCTGACCAAGGCGAAGGTAGCTTTGTTTTTAATCGCAAGTCAAAGCGTACGAACCACTACGCCACCGAGCTCCTCATTATCATTTTAAAGAATAGAATTAATAATATTTTCCTTAGTATTAGATCCCTGAAAATTTAAATCTCAGCGAAAGTCTTTATTGTACTTTTCATCCTGTAACTATATTTAATTATTAACTAACAGTTAGAGGTAATTTAAAAATATTGTTCCTTACCTTCAAATCATAATCGGTGAATCTCCAAGCTGCTATTTGTAATTCACTGTCCACCATCAGCAAAAGTTTCCGATATCAACACAAGGTCCACGCACAACCTACACAATCTATCAGATATTTTATTTAAGTAATCCAAGATAACTAACACCGATGTAATGAAGACTAACAGTGACTACCTAACACCCCTATCAGGCACTTTAAATGGCGACTATTGTTATCAGCGACTTAAGACGCACTGGCTTACGCACTGTAAGTTCCAACTAATTTCGATAAAGATTTAATTTTAGATAAAAGTCCGAATGTTCACTCTTGAGCAGCCTATGCACGCAATCGAGACCTGAAACAAATCGTTTTATTAATATAAAATTTATTATTACAAGGTTGAATTGAACAAAAAAATAACATTTGCATATTAAACTAAAATCTATATTAAAGTCGTGTGTGTTATAGACCTACAATCAGTACTAAATTTATGTTGACGATGAAGGAACATTTTTCTTGGCATAATAAGATATTCTCTAATCATTCAGACTATTTATAGTCTTATTTTTCTTATTTTTTATGGACAGTTCTACATTATAAATGTAATTACATAGGAAGTAATGGATATATGTACTAGAAAACAATAAAAAATATGTCCCTACAGTAATAGTAGATTATACACTAAGGGGATAAAGCAGTTTTTATGTTGAATTCTGAAAGACGCGATATTCAAGCTGCCTGGGATTAAAACACTTTTATCCCCGAAAAGTATACTTTACTTAGCAACAAGTAAAAAGTAGTAAAATTAAGAGTATACATGATAATCAGGTTGGTCGTGCTCGAATCTGAATCACCAATTGACCAAGGAATTGTAGTGCTTTTATTATGGATCGATTATTAAGAAGTAATGATATACGAGAAACTTAACAACATAAACTCCTACTTTGTGTATACAATAAAGAGTTATCTATCTATACAATTCTTCTTTTTCCTGTCCTTCCTACTTTATGTAGGGTGAACACAAATTGACTTCCTCTACCATTCTCTGTCATTGGTCAGCTCAAATCCACTTCCTTTCTTCTCATATCAGAATTCACACATTCAATCCATCATACACCCATAATTTTCATTATTCTTTTAATGTGGCATTCATTTTAATTGTAATGTGAAACAAGAATCCATTCCATCCATTGTCCAGGTATAAACCCAAGTTGGTTCAAGCCAATCCCACTCTCTTTTCTAATTCGTCTCTGAATCACCCTTTATGACCCTTTTCAATATTTTCACACGTGACATAAGCTTTATTCCGAACTGTTACAGTCCTTTTTCTTGAACGTTCTTGAAGACTGACACAAGTGTACTATTGCACCATTCTTCAGAGACCGTCACCTCTTACACCAGTTTTTGAAGAATAAAGCCAACCACTTCATCCGCTTTAAAAATCTTTGCCATCTTTCCACTGGGATACTATCGTAACCAATTGTTTTTCCATTATTCATTCTCTTGTCTGCTAATCTTACTTAATCCGTACTTACATCTGCCACCACATTCATATTGGGAATTACCTTTGTATCGTGACGGTAAAAAAATAAACTAGACAATTGGCCCAATTCCATTGTCATATCCTTCTATTCTCCTTAAAGTTAGAGATAGATACACAATTTAGTTAAGTTAAGTCTATTTTGTGATAACGGGATCAGTTCTAATATCTTCTAAGCTATCCACATTATGAAAGTTATGGTCATAATAAAAAATGAAGCACATATGTATAGCTTTCATTTAGAATTATAATCTGAACTTTTAATTTTGCTCTAAAAGTGCCTAGGGAATTGATTTATATATTGATTTATTCCCTTTAAGCATGAAAAAAAGACGTGTGGCACTCGGGGACTGCCGCGGTAAAGCTATTGCATAGCATTTTGTATCAACTAATGCAATTATAATTTTATTTATTTATTTTATTCATGCAGTATTTCTTTTTCTTTGATATTAATTCAAGTTACACTTTTTGAGCGTGGTGACCGATAAGAAAACAAATTATATAAACTGTTGGTAGTTTGCATATACATTATTTCGTTCGGATCACTTATAAGTAAATTAAATCATAAAATAATTATCTAAAATAAATGTTAATAAACTAATTAATAAAAGAACAAAACTCATAATAAACAATGTGTAATAGTTAGCTTATATATAAAACCAAAGTGGCGTCTTTGTTAAAATTAGTTCTTTGTTATATCACTAGATGGCGCCACCTATCCTTTAAAACGCGCTATTGTTTACTCTCATAGACTTATATGGTCAAACCGATGTTAATTAAAATTTGTATTCGCCTTGGACACGGTGTTTCATTTTGGTAACCACCTTGGGTTTTAACATGCACGGCCTTCAAGCCACACATTGCGCATCGGAGTGGGGAGCGTGAGGTTTTTTCGTTACGGAATTTCTGGATTCGGTCCCCGCGCTCAAGGCCCGCGATAGAAGCTATGCAATAGCTTAATAAAGGGTGTTTTTTGTGCAGGTGGTGTATAAAATTACTTAATTACCAAAGAAAAGAACTATCCTAAGCGGTATTAGCTTTGCACGAATAATCGTTTTGTTAAAACCATTAATATCCTCAAGTTTCAGAAAATTAAGTAAACAAGCGTTAGGTAACAATCTATTTTCCTCGCCACTTCTTTTTCCTTAAGTTATTTGCTCTGCCCTTGTTTACCGTTGAAATCATGAAGGACGGTGACTAAGGCTTTTCAACATATACCACAACCGTGCACCCACTAATAGCTGCGTTATTTGTATCACAATGACCAGTTTCGTAACACCGGAACAACATCTCGAAACGAAAGAAATTTTTGCAAAAATTTCTCCATCAATCTTCGCCGTGAAAAAAGCCGGCAAGACTAGACGCTTGATTTATCTATTTGAATATTAGCTCTGGAAGTAGGTCGTATCCCAATACTCGCGGATAGCAGGAATTGTGGCCAAGAATTCTTATATTATGACACGCATCAGGAGAAATTTATGGCAAGCGATTTTATACGTTTTTACGTGGACAAGGATAAAACAATCAGACAGTGACGGATACAGTGTGGACTGTTGGCTAACACTACGTTAAGATGACATTATATGGTAGACTTTTTAACATGAATGACGTGACACGTCAATGTTTTGGATTCGCAGCTAATTAGGTATATTGATTTCACAGTATTATGTACTAAATACCTATAGTTATACTATGTTTTGCTATTGACATTAATACAAACTTTGCTTCTTCAAACGTAGTTAATAATTTATACTAAACTTTATGGACGGACAAACGGCCATCATACTGTGCCATAACCAATTCATGTGCAGTCCCTCAGACTTTTTGAATGCTTCAATATGTTGCGAAAGTGGTACAGCACTGAGTAAGAATATACAGTGGATCCCCGGTAGTCCGACAAACATTTTGCAGGGCAGTGTCGAACTGTCGAATTTGTCGGATTATAGAGTACTGCCTAAGATCCCCTATAGTCCGAATTTTTTTACAAAAGAGTACCTTGTAATCCGACAAATTACAGATCCAATGATAAGATTACAAATCATACTTCGTTATGTATGTCAAATTTTGTAAATTAAATAACACAATAGAAAGATTACGTTTTATTATAAAAGTAACGTCATTAATGCTATAGAATTCACAAAAAATATGCAATAACTTTACATTAGGTAATAATTGTGTACAAACAATATGTACATTTGTACTAAAATAATCAAACTTTATGAATCAATCAATTTAAGAAGCATGAATTAGCGAATACTTGTATGTAATAGACGATGTCGGATTATAGGGGGTGATTAGCCAGGGGCCCGGATTACTGGGGCTCCACTGTAATGTTAATGCATTTTATTATCGCCCTCTATAATTACATGGAGCTGAGTCAAAAGTATCCGGCGAAAAGTAGATATTAACATGTTCGTCTTTATTACGACCTCCGACCAATCTCCTACCTCTTCAGCCTACCTCCGACCGACCTCCGACCTCCGACCTCCGTGGTCGAGTGGTAGGTACCGGTCTTAAAGCGTCGCCATCTCGAGAGGTTCTGGGTTCGAACCCCGGTGGGGCCAAATGTTTGTTTAATGAATACAGACATTTGTTCTCGAATCTCGGATATTACATGTATATTTATTGAATATTTATGTTTATTTATCTAAAATATGTCTATATTTATGTTTATTTATCCGTCATCTAGTATCCGTAACACAAGCAGCATTAGTTGCTTAACATGGAGCTAGTTTATAGTCTGTGATGTCTGAAGATATTTATTTATTACCGCTCTCTATCACATGAGGCTAAGACATAATCGACCAAAAAGTGGATAATAACATCTTCACCTATCAAATCAGGGATATAGGCGCAAATATATTAAAATGATGTTTTCGTTTGTTATACTATTTTCGTTTGTTATAATACTACATTTTCCTTTTTTTTCTTTTGGCTTACTTCTATTAATCCTTCAATAAAGAAGGATCCAGAAGTGAGCCAAAGAACTAACTAAAGTATGTAATAATTATGATAACCACAAAACTATCATGACAACTTAAGATCTAATATTATGATATAAGACGACAGAAGTGCGATAAGAACTATAATGGTATCCCTAACACATTTGTGGGAATAAAATGTCGTCCCAGGCTTTGATGCCACTCGCTAGCTCTGGGCCTCTTCTAATTGCTTTCCGGCTTAAGGAGGAAAAACTACTTCCCACATACGGAAATCCACCGCTTGTAGTTTTTCACGTTATAATTAAAATATTTATTAATTCCGTGTGGAGATAGATGGTCTCTCAGTAAGTACAATTTACAGCTGACACAGCCTGCCTATACTATCTTTGTTATTTTGTCTTGCTTAATCAGCTGCTGGAAGAGCATATTTCTTATACCTTTTGTTATTTTACGTGTGTAAGCTACTCTTCCATTTTAGTTTCGTTCATGTACTTCTTTAAATTATGATTAAAATGTATGTGTGTAGGTCTTACTTTTTAACATAAGAAAATTGAAATAAAATAAATAAATATCTTTAAACACCTATCAATCAGTCCCCATTGTAAGCAAGTATTTATTTATTTATTTATTTACAAATATTATATAAATTACAAATGCCTGAAAATTCATGACCCAAACATTCGCCCCCACCAGGGATCGAACCCAGAACCTCTCGAGATGGCGACGCTTTAAGACCGGCGCGACGTACAGACCACTCGACCACGGAGGTCGTCGAAATGACAGAAAATGAAATGATTTAAGATTTATTAAGAAAATCTTAATTGAACCGAAAAAGCCTAAAAATTTGACATTATTTAATAAAATGTTTGTCGATGCATTAAATGTTTTGGAAAACAGAGTCCCTGATAAAATTTTGCCCTTGGGTTAGAGTTTTTGCCCCCACCAGAGATCGAACCCAGAACCTCTCGAGATGGCGACGCTTTAAGACCGGCGCGGCGTACAGACCACTCGACCACGGAGGTCGTCGAAATGACAGAAAATGAAATGATTTAATATTTATTAAGAAAATTTTAATTGAATCGAAAAAGCCTAAAAATTTGACATTATTTAATAAAATGTTTGTCGATGCATTAAATGTTTTGGAAAACAGAGTCCCTGATAAAATTTAGCCTTTGGGTTAGGGTTTTAAGACAATGCAATACCAACAAAAATTTCCAAACCTTCTTACGTATCAATATCGAAAGCGAAACAAAAACGTTTTTCTTTATTAAATACAATAACCACGCTCACTAAGTGAACATTTCTTCTTAGAGATGTCCTTCTGCATAGTCAAAGAATTTTGCCAGAGAGCAGATTTTCTCCGCTATTTTAAATTAATGATTAATGGCTAGGAAAAACATCAGTTTGGTTCTTAAATTATATCCGTCAATATTTTAGCGGTCGGTTTATGTAGAGCATTAGTTGAAGCATTAGCTGACGACGAACACAATCACTCGTCAAGAAAATAACACAGAGTAAAAAACTAAAACCCAGTTAATCAATGCCAGTCACTCATTCTCATGGAGCACCACGAAGTTCAATTTCAGAATTTTTTCCGGTTTTTCAGATTTTGTAACTGCATTCCAACGTAGATTGAGTTACGTGGTCTGTTGTCCGCTTTGTCGCTGTAACTGCTCTATTTTCCATGACTTTGAAATAAAGAACAATTGGTCGGACTACGTGATTAAATATACGCTTCCAATTGTCAATTGTAATATATATTTTTCCGGTATATTTGGGTGTTAGTAGTTGCATGTGGTATCCAGAAATTCACAAATAACTAACAGATGAATACAACTGTTTTAATTATAATTAACCCAAAGTAATTGTAAGACTGTGGGGAGTAGCTGTGGGGAGCTCGGTGGCGTAGCTACTCTCGCCGTGGTCAGGCCTTGGATGGGTGACCAAAAGGCCGTTGGTCCCGGTTGCTATTGCAACCGTTTCTACCCACAAGCCCGCATTGAGCCTGCGTGGTGGTGCTTAGGCCTATATTCCTCATGTGTTTGTTTCCATGAGGAAGGCCAGCAGTTAAATATTGCGTAAATAAAATGCAAAGTAATGCCTTTATTTTCTTCCTTGTCTTAGGTTAAACTGGTAAGTTGGGATCGACATGGATGGGTCCAGAAGAGACACAACACAAGGAATCAATAGATCGGTGTGAACTATTTTAGCAACGTGGATTAGTTAGAAGATAACATTAGACTTTGAGAAGATTGTGGTTAACAATGTTGTACGTACGAAGAATAGGTACATTTGCAGAATAATTAGTTTTGTCGTTTCTTTTCCTTTCAAACCCTTTTAGCATGAGCACCGCATTGTGATATAAATCGGGTTTTTATCATGTTCGACTATCAACGTTCTATAGAATTTGACACTTGGGCATGATCAAAAGGTGATAAATACAATATCGCACTGCTCATACTTCTTAGACAGGTAAATAATCCTTCATTGAGGAGGGAAGCTCTGAAGCTTCCCTGATGAGGGAAGCTCGGGAGGGAGCTTTGAATTAATCAAAGATTTGCATGGGTGTTCGGCCTACCATCTTTTAACCCCTTGTGGGTCAGCGCGAACACCGGTGTTCGCAAAGAGATGTTTCCATTGTGTCTGGTTCTCTGATCAATGAGAGGTTAAGAGTAGAGCGCACTGAATTTTTTAAAGAAAGACAAAATATATCATCACATCTGTTTCCTCAAAGGGGTAGCCAGAAGTGTTAAATACCGACATTTCGCCAGATATGTTAGGTCTCCATGTAACAGGTGGCGAGCCTGAGCACCGGGCACAATGTGTTATTTAAACTCAGTGGTACAGGCAGTGGGATCGAACCCGCCTTTCCCGCGGCCGCTCCAACGAGTAAGAGTAGTGCCCCATCCATCCCAACTCGACAACCGCTGCCTTATCTAATGATATACAATTATATATCTTCCACAAAATATCAAGTCAGTTCTGGTAAATTCATTTGGATTTTAGCACCTATTATTAATAAGTAACAAGCACGTGAAAACTAATGTGCTTAATATTACACGAAAACTAACACCGTGGAACATAACGTAAATAGTGGTTTTACCAAAGAGGCCAAATCTAGATCCAATTTAACAGGTCGTGCGCACGCAAATCCTTATGTTACATAAAGTTACATTACACGAGCACAAACTCCAGCTCAATTCCTAGTATTGAATTATAGCACAAGCATTATTATTATTGCGTATTACGAAGCAGCATAAAATCATGAAAAGATTTATCTTCACAATTATAAGGAAATATTATCGCCGCCTAGATATTTTTTCTTGGTAAAATTATTCTGAACGAACGGGTCCTGAGGGAGAGGCATTGCAAATATTAAAGATGACAAATACTGAGGAATCTTCATTTTATTTTAAAGAATTCAGTCTTTATGTCTAATTGAATTCCTGCACGACAAATTTAATTGAAGCTACACTAATTATAGTATCTATTTTGAAATTTTTATGGAGATTAAATTATGATTTATTTCGTGGACTTAGGGCGTCAAGTGGGTCCTCTTGTTTAGTACGTTCATATTTAATTAATATGATGTTAGACATATTTATTTAGATAATTCAATAACTCTCAACTTTTTATAGACAAATAAAAAACTCTGATCAACGAATTAGTAGTAATTAAAAAAAAACACTATATAGTTTGCACTATACAGGTTGATCAATCCAAATCAGCCAGCGGGGAGAAATCCGAAACCATGAGAGATATCGAAATCTGTTGTTTTGAGTCATGACATAATCATAATTTATTTTATTGTTATTCTTGCGATGGGGCTGAGATAACTCAGGGCACTTCGACCCTATGGGATCGAATATTTTATTGTTAACTAAAATAACAATTAGATAAATTAAAATAATGGCATTAATATTTTTTTCTAACTTTCATACCTAACCGGGAATCGATCCAAGTTCAAGACCTACGACAATCGTGCACTTAACGTAAGTCTGTTCAACAATTCAAGCTCTATCCAATTATGTATTTTTCGTTATCAGACGCTTAAAAAAATGTCAACAAAAGTCCATCTTGTTAAGATTAAAGGGTATTTAGGTACTTTATCTGTATTGAATTAATCAAATTACTCCACTTCAATCAATTTACGATACTGTTGACTATTTAACAAGAGGCTTGAGAGTATCTTAACACAGGTGCACCTCGAAAATATGAAACAACGAAACATTACACTCGTTGCCCAAGACAATTATCCTATGCATCATGCAGGGTACAATTTTAAATATTTCTTTGTTGAAAAAATCATGAATATTTGAGTTTTTTTTTAAATATTTCAACAGGATTTCATTTAAAATTGTTCTTTGTTATTTTAATAAAACAACTTTTTTTTGTAATTTCGTTTTGGTTCTGACCCCGATTAGGTATGAGGCTTTTTTGTTTTCATTATTAATTTATATATAATCGATGTCACAGTTCCTAAAAATAGATTTCGCTATCTCTCATAGTTTCGACTTTCTCCCCACTGACCCATTTGGATTGATCAAGCTCTTAACCTTATAATGCAAGCTCTTAACAATTTACAAACATAGGCATTGTATATCACTTGAGTGAAGAGCTTGTCTCTGCTTGAATACAGTTCGAAAGATATGATTCTATTATGCCACATAGCGCCATCTCTTTTTAACTATATTCAAGCAGAGATCTCCGCTTGATCTTGGTTCCTTAATGCTGGTTTAGAATATTTTACTCCAACTAGCTAGACCTTAATTTGTCATTATTAGAGGTCCTAGTTATTTATATTGGGTACTTACCTATGAAATTGGTGTTTTTTTCTCTCTTAGTATTTTGTCTGTATCAAGTTTCAGAGTATTCTTAAAAAATAATTATCTCCTCTTAAAAAAAACCATATCTTTGAGCTCTTTTGATTTATTTTGATAAATTGTTGTAAGTTTAATTGTGTTAAAATTGGACACGAAGACAATTCTTTAAATGATACACGCCGAATATTATTATCTTTGGATTTGTCGTTGTGAATAAAACTGAAAAAATGTTAGTATGGAAAATGCAGCCATCCCCAAAATCTCCATACAAAACACCAATTTTATAGGTAAGGACCTAATATTTCTTTTATATCATTTTTAATTCGCATTATTTAAATTATTTCCTCATCTAAATACATTGTTACAATGTTTGCTATTAGATAATGTAAGATTCAAATATACTTACATTATTGTTGAAGATAACTTTTTCCACTGCATTTTAAAATTGTGTAATGTGTGATTGTGTTAAAATGAAAATAATTAAAGTTAGAAATGAATAATGCTTAGGTATATATTAAAATAAAATAATATATGTAGCCTCCTTAACACCTTAAATTTATGAGGAATAGCTTTGATCAATTGCATGATTAAAAGATTCACATAATTACACGACAATGTAACGTAACGAAAGTTCAAAACATAAACTATAAAGGAGTTAACACATTTTACGTACACATTCTATTCTATAAACAAAAACGTATTTTAATTTACATTTAGATCTTCCGCCTAACGTTATTTCATCACCGTTCAATTGATCTCTAGACGAGTCAATACAGCTTTGCAAAATATACGTATTAGCGTGACGACTACGCCGGTCAACACATCATTTACATCGCAAATTTCCTGTTTATCTCAGTGTTTTAAAAATGAAAAAGATCCTACATTGCATTTAAGCCTACATTATCACGAAAACTGCAAATTAAACAGAAAAACGTTTGATCGCAAATCGCCTTAATTAACCAACTGAATTAAATTTTTAATGTATTTTCTCTCGGTATTGTTGTGCTTCTACATTCTTATTTAAGCATTTAATACAAAATAATCTGTAAAAGATCATCGAATAAAAAATCATTCTAAAACAATTACATATTTTTTTAAGTAAAAAGAAACTAATTCTGTAAAGTTTTTCTTTGATTTATCATTAATCTTAAACTAATAAACTAAACCACATAAAAATACTTCACAGTTTATGTCCATAAATACTAAAACAATAAAATGTTTTCTAAATCAAGACATCGATAATCTATTTGAAAATAAATCTCTAAGATTGGTAACATGATATTTTAATTTATTTTTTATTAAGTAACGAGTAAATTGAAATTCAATCGCATTACTAATATGTTTTAAATTTCCGATTCCCGGAAATTTCAATCAAAATCTCAACGAATGCCATCACGTCGTTATCAATTTTTCAAATCTCCCATCTATGTTCCTTGCATGAGTTACAATGTAGGCGAAGTTATTGATAGGGGCTGCGAACGGGCCAATGTTTGAGGACATAGCTTTGATGCTTGGGACCAATTAGGCGGAAGGGGAAATTGCATCTCTTGGGATGGCTCACAAATTGGCCGAAACGTCAGCAACTCTCCAACTGAAATGACAATTTGCCGCTTACCGAGTAAGCATTTCTGAGATACCTATATGCTTCGTAGTAGCGATGTTTAGAAATGGTTTTTGTTCGCATTGGGATTTAAGAAAGATCTTACAGTAACCGTTGCAATTTATCCTCGAAATGATTAAATTAAGAAACATTTTGATATTATTCAAAATTAAGGTTACTTTACTTATTAAGAAAAAGAATTAAAGATAATTAGAAGGTAGATTCTCAAAACGATCATTTTTTTTTTGTAGTTATGAACATTTACAACGATACTAAAATTATATTAACACATTTAGAATTCTTAACGCCAAAATACAGTAACTTTTAGCATATTGTTATAGTAATACTAAATGTTGTACATTACGTTAGAACTCTCCTAATAATAATTATGTGGGAGTTTCTCAAAATGGAGGCTGTATCTGTCTTGAAAAACATTAATAAATTTTCTTACTAGCACGAAGATTACATGTTGTGTCTCTTCTATAATACTTTAGTATTATAGAAACATGATTAGATATTTCTGTCTTGTATTTTTTCATCTACAACAACGCCAACCGAACGAACGCATGTTCGTCTGGTAAGCGAGGAGGCGCCACATTTCTATCAAAAGATGAATTAAGATGAGTAGATGTACAAGAAATAAATATACTCTTTAGTCCAAAAATCTGAGTAACGCCCGTTTAAATGTATTCGACACTAAATTGTCTGATATTTCTAAATTATTTTGTTACTGAAAGATGTGTGTCGCGGTCGCTTGGCATTAAGCCAGTACTACAGCTCTCTTTTCCCTCGTGATAACTTTTATATGAAGAAACGCAGTGATCCTATGCGTCTCAGAGTTCATTTTTTATTCCTACTATCCCAGCAAAAATTTGCAAATGGCTGCGAATAACAAATTACTTCGCGTGTCTACCGTCAAACATTTCAAAAAGGACTCTCCATGTTTCTATGATTCGTAAAATTGTGAATGTGTCTGATCAACTAAAACACTATACTAAAATTATTTTCGGGACAATTACAAGATATGTTTTAGTAAACGTTTTACCTTTTCAGCTCAATTAATCGCATCTGTCAGAAGTAGCAGGACGAAGGATAGCTGCGGAAGGTCGTAACCGAAAAGAGTGGAGAGATGAATGAAAACCGCACAAGTATGGACAGTCATGTGTGTGGGTGCACTTTGTCGTCCGCGGGTTGCAGTTGCCGCGAATTCGCGAGCACAGCGTTGCAACAGTGACGTGAGACACGTAGGGGCGACGCGAGCCGCCCGCTTGCTCCCGAGCGACTGCCGCCCGGGCGCGCGCCCCGCCCGCCGCGCTTCGCCGCGCACTCGCCACGCCGCGCCTGCAGCCGCGCGCGTGCACCGCTCCGAGGCCGGCCGGCGACCAGCGCTGCCTTCATGCTAACCCACGCCTTCAAACATCCACCTTCACCACTCTTTACATAGGAAAGAATATTACCGATTCCTCAACATCTTAACATAACTATAAAAATAGATCTATGAAAAAAAGTAAGTTCTAGCTTTAAAATTTTATGAACTCTGTTACCAAACATCAAGGATTTTGAAAAAAAAAACTAACATTCGGGATTAATTTAGGGTTACCTAAGCTAAAACAATGTTTTTTTCAACTTTTCGTATGTCTTTTATTTGCTTTTATTGACACGCATAAATTACTACAAGAAATTGCATTTAGGGTTGATTTGATGTATAATGATCTAAAATAAGGCTTCATTTTACTACCTTAGTCTTGATTACACGCTTACGACTTTCCTGGCAATAGCTAGTAAACATAAATCCTTAAAAAACTTTTAAGGCAGAGCAAAGATTTTCAGTCTCTCCTTAGAATTCCCTCCCTATTCCCGAGGAATATCCAGAATTGGCAACACCGTGCTACGCACCACGCGAAATCGATGTATTGTGCGAGGTGTCGCGGGCGGCGGCGGGGCACGCATGGCGGGGGACCTGCGCGCTGCGTCACGCATCTACGTAACAAATAAATACACTAGAAGGACAACTATAAATTACGCTTATTACACTACATATATCTTTACTTTACGTAGAGCTGGTAGCTAACATGGTAATAAAGTCACTTGTCTTTCTTCTAAAGCGTATTGTTTATACCAATAAGACGTAAGTGGCGACTTAAAGAAGTCCTTCTGCTTTTACATATTTTGTGGTATGATTTCTGCGTGGCCTACTGTTTCCCCAGCATCCGCAGAGTACGCGCCCTCTCCATCTGTCACTGCGTCTTTAATACAACGTGCGAACTCTTAAAGAACTTCTTATTAGTTTTTTCATAAGATGTTATATATGAGTTGAACTTTTGTTTTCAAAATATTTGTTGCAAATTAAAAATCTGTTTTGTAGGATATTGCTTAATCTGATACACTGTAGAGTTACAGTTGTTTACTGCAATAAAGCAGCAAACAAAGACAAAAAGCTATTTTTAACTAAATACACAAAATGACTACAATAAATCGAGCGAATTACAGTAACAAATTTTCTAATCAAAGATTTCTGACGGGGTATTTATGAAGACCGTATTTCGGGGGTAAAACATTGCGGTGATTTTCGATCTCACCGCATCCAAAACAATTTATACGCACATTGTAATATGAAATTATCGGGATTACAACGGATAATGTGGGAACTATGTGACATTTGTTTATTTATAAAATTAAAATTGATGTTCAAATACGTTATTTCAGACGTGAATAGTTTTGAATATTTATTATCACAATCAAAGAAATATTTTGTAACATTAGAGACAACAAAATAGGCTAGTTGACTCATATCAAAAGTAATGAAAATGAAATTCAATTCAAACATGTTTAATTTTTACTTTTTTCGTCATCTGTCAAAAACGCTATCCACCATGTTGGTGAAATTTGTGAAGTAACGCATAATTATTACACATGGTCAAAATCCGTCAAATGCCAGTTGCAACCCTTGTCGCAACCGCAACTAACCCATCCAGCATATCCGTTGGCTGTGTCCAAGAATCTTATACTCTATATGGATGCCAAACTCCCATACAATAGCATGAGGCAATGTTCTGTCTCTTTCTATCCATAGTTTCTGTCTCACCCATTTTCTCGCCATTTTGACACCTAGACTGAAAATTGTGTCAAATTTTTGTAATTCAATATTTTAAATAAAAAATTATAAAACTGGTGATGACGTGCGTTATTTTATGATGTGTAAGTGAGTGATATCCTGGATGTACCTTATCATTTTACAGGTGAGTCAAAAATCACATATTAAATGAGAGTATTTGTTTGAAAAAGTTGTGTGTATTTTTGTGTGACGTCATTAGTAGTAATAGAAAGCTTTACTACGAAATGACAAACTCATTCATTAAAGTGATAGAATGAGAGGGAACACCTACTGATCGAGACAAAACATTGCCTCATGCTATTTTATCGAAGTTTGGCATCCATCATACAGTACAAAATTCTTGGCTCTGTCAGCCTGTGTCACGCATGCGTGTTCAATTGTTTACCAAAATCGTGACACAGGCACAGATAATTCATAAATCATCATGATCGAAGGCGTTTTTTTTATTTTGTTATAGACCACATTTTTTTTGTATAATTTATAGTGATGGCTAACAGTAATAAATCATTTGGAGCCCAATAGCCCATTTGGAGTCATCTAGCCTATAGTATATTAATAAAATGGGCACTA
Source organism: Parapoynx stratiotata (assembly GCA_910589355.1). NCBI lineage: Eukaryota > Metazoa > Arthropoda > Insecta > Lepidoptera > Crambidae > Parapoynx > Parapoynx stratiotata. Next base: position 12,443,882 of record OU342461.1, read on the forward strand.
TTATTAATAATTAATTTTACGACAAAGGAGGCAAACTGGCATACAGACGGCCTGTGGGTAAGCGTTTTTCGTAGCCTGTAGACGCTCGAGCCATGGACATTGCTTACCCTATGATAATTAAGAGCAAGCGTAATTTTGGAAGCAGGGTGCTCGTCTTCTATGTGTATTATTGAGATCACAGGACGAGCAAGAAGCTTACCAAATTACTTAATACCAATGACGACCTTACTCACTACAGGGACACTACACTTTTTTTCTCTCTTTCATTCTAATTAGTAAATTCCACTCCAAGAAACTACTGAGGCAAGTACACTTTTTTTCACTCTTTCATTCTAATTAGTAAATTCCACTCCAAGAAACTACTGAGGCAATACAAACTCAGCTAGCAGCCATTAAGCCACGGGCTTTTATTTAATAGGCGCTATTCTCAAAATATTGATGTCTCAGTTGAATGGTAAGCGCCGAGTGACATTAATCTTAGAGTCGGAGTCAGCTGGCATCAATCAAGGTGCCGATCAAAGACCGCCTCGACGGCAGAAATGTTTCGACGCTGCGCTGAGCACTGAGCAGTCGCAGTTAACATATTCCTGGACACTCAACATGATCTTAATAATATACAGTACTTATTTATAAAGAAATTAGTTTGTCATATATATATATATATATATACATAAGTAATAAAAAATTAAACAAAATAACCTAAAAGCATACCTAATTCAACTATTTCATTAGTATCTTACTCTAATTTTATGTGAGCTAATATAGTTTTTAGTTGCCAATATGGGTATATTGGCTCACATAAAATTGTTTATCATATTTTTTGTCTTACTAAGTACCTATTTGTGTTCATAATAATCACTCTTCATAATTTCATTGTTCATACTTTTTTTATTCATAATGTTAAGTACCTACTACCAAAAGCTTGTTTAAATTTATATATTTTTTCATAACTTTTTCTTCATAACATTAATTGATCCTAATGTTTTAAATAATACCTACTAAGAACATACTTCAACTCATAACGTCGTTATTCATAAAAGCTTTCTTCACAACAGGCCATTATCGTATTTTTTGTATTATAATAATATATTACTTTCTATTTTAACACACCTAAGTGACTATACGAGTAAAGCCGAAGGTGGAAGCGAGCTTCACCCGTATTCCTCAACATCTGAAGATCTGGCTATCTTACCTCTAATTGCCAGAAAACAACAATACTTAAAACATTGTGATTATGGCGACAAATTCAGGTAAGACGGTGGTAACTACCCAGGCGGGCTTAGTAGCCTTACCACCAACCAAACTGAGAAGAAGAACTTTTGCCCCCGTAGGGGATCGTACCAAGTACCTCCCGATCTAAACCCGGTGGTGTGAAGAACTAGACCAGACCAATTACTCATTGCCTCTCGCTTCCGCGCGAACGAAGAAGCGAGAGGCAATGACGATTTTTGTCTCTGGGGACTTTTTCTCTCCGGCCCGTGCTAGACCTTCCTGGGAGGCGGTTAAACACACCTCCATAAAGTAAACCTCAAGACGAAAATTCTGTTACAAAATTATATTCAAATACTAAAATACCTCACGCGATGGTAATATCTCACGAGGCTTGAACAATGGTTTATTTTAGAGTAAATATATAATTTTGTAATACCTACGAAAATCCTCATTTAGATTATATAAGGTTGGTTATTAATTGAGTACTTACCTTATTAAAAGCAGCAAAACATTTTCTCTTTCATGTTTTTTCGTCGCCATAATATAGGTGCACGATTTTTTAAATGTCAAGACTAAATGAAACCGTCTCGTCTGATTTTCCCACGTTCATGTCGTACAAGTGAATTCAATATCGTATTTAAAAAGAAACTTATTTAAATTTGATTTATACCCACTAGTTCGATTGGAAAATTCTATAGTTGATGGACTATGTAAGGTTTTATTTGGGTATCTAACAATACGTCGGTGAAAACTGCATTCAATTCCATACAGTAGGTTTTCGCGTGATATTCGTTTTCAAACGAAAATTCTGGAATCAATTTTTCAGGTTTCTATTGCTCAAATAAAAGAGTCAAGCTCTGCCAATTCGATAGCCCGAGCATTGATATAAATTTTTTTCCCACATACATATATGTAATGGGTACCTACCTACAGAGTTGTACCCATTTATAAATATCGTACCTATGTTATGTAAAAAATTCTATACCTTTTTAATAAATACCACAGTGGACTGCAGTGATGGAGCAGTAGTTTTAATATGGCTTTCTATAATTGCGTATTAGAAGTTTTTATCAATATACTTACTATATACCAACAATAAATTGTTTAATATAATTAATAGCTTAATTTTTTTTAATAACGCCTACTTCCTAAAAAAAATCTACTAGTCGATCGCGAACTTTCGAAGGACAAATTTGAGACGTCCCATGCGATAGTGAAAATAAGTCCTAATTGAAATTAAATTTATCTGTTTCGGGGCCAATCATCATTATCCTGCCCTTTTCCTAATTTCATCTGGGGTCGTCGCAACGAGACTTTCTCCTCCACTCTCCCCTATCAGACGCGACATCAAAATTCATTCATTCTAGCCATGTCCTCATTTACAGAATATATCCATCTCTTCTTCGGTCTTCCTCTCCCTGCGTTACCATCCACTCTCATACTCATAACTCTTCTCGTTACATACTCATTCTCTCTTCTCAAAATATGTCCATACCACGATAGCCGCTTTTCTCTCAACTTCTCTGTCACTGGAGCAATATGTAACCAATAATAAGTATAATATAATTTTAATTGGATATCATCTGTGGCAACGTGATTTGTTGTAAAATTGGTACTAAAGAATCATAATTAAAATTGCTTACACAATGTAAAACAATTTTAGCAAAGGCGTCATAGTTCTACTATTGGTGTATCATTGAAAATGTCTTTTGGTGTTCAAGCTTGTAAACTAGTTAACATAACACAACATATCATCACGCTTCTTTCCCCGAAGGGGTAGGCAGAGGTGTTAAGCAACCACAAATGTGGATGCTTACTTGTTACACGTTGGGACCAAAAACAAGTCATAACTATATATTTTTTTAATGAAATCCAGTTTTGTTTCGAATTTTCTCTATTTTAATTCTGTTACATATCTTGTTTAATCTGAAGTCATTGAAATCATTTTTCAATTGCTATGGTAATGCAGGGAGAGGAAGACCAAAGAAGAGATGGATAGATTGTGTGAATGAGGACATGGCTAGAATGGGAGTGAATGTTGATATGGCGTGTGATAGGGGAGAGTGGAGGAGAAAGACTCGTTGCGCCGACCCCAAATGAAATTGGGAAAAGGGCAGGATAATGATGATGATTCTTATTACTTTTTAATTGTAATTATTATTTTAATTATTATTCTTATTAGCATCATCACCGCCATCAGCCGTATGACGTCCACTGCTGGACATTGAGTAATTTACTTTTTGACTACTTAACAATGATTGGAACATTGAATAATCAATAAAACTTACATTTACTTACTACAAAGTTTTATTCCTTTTCCTATGTCTGCCGCAAAGTATTGTTACTTGTATTACTATGCTTGTATCGTACACTATCATTCTCTTTGAAGTCCCATTGCTGGGCACAGGCCTTCCTTCATGGCGAAACACATGAGAACTATGGGCCTCAACACCACTACACTGACCCAATACGGATTGGAGGGTAGAAATGGTTGCAATAGCGTAACGGAATACTGCGGAACTCGAGACCACAATATTTTGGTCACCCATCTTAGGACTGACCATGGTGAAAGTAGCTTAATTTTTTATATCGAAAACCAAATTGTACGGAACACTACGCGGCTGGGCCTTTGAAGAGAAAGATTGTGAAGTTACTCGAGGTTCTGAAGCTTGGTTTGTTGGTGAAGTTCACCTTACCAGTGGAGATAGTAGGGAAATATAGATCGATCTTGTAGGGTAACATTTGCTCCATTGCAATAGTGGATAATACCTACGTTCATTCTATAATACCTCGAGTGCTATTTAAAAAACTTTAATTAAAGTAACCAACAATTTAGCAAATTCTCAACAGAGATCCATCTTACTGCTGTGACTAAACTGTCTTCTATTACTCCGAACGTACAGCTTAATTTTAATTACTTTAGAGTCAACCTGGATTTTGTTCCCCTGTACCAGACGCTGAAACTTAATTAAAAATCGCTTGATTATTCGATAGATTTCGCTTTGACCATGTTTAAAAACATTCCAGATTTTATGTTAACTAAGTAATTACTTTAAACTATTACATTCGTCTAAGGCAATTTATATTTAGTTGCATAATAAAGGAAAATATAAAACCAATAAGGTGAAGAAAGACGACATGAAAATGATGGAATAATAAATTGTGATTCTATATTTATTGCCATGGATTCCCATTCGTTTGCAATATTCATTGATTAGAACCGCGAATAAGCCCTTGTAAATAATCATTTATCGAAGACTTATCAAGATTGAGATTTCTTTTCCTTGAGACATCAGAGGCAATGGGGTCACAAAATGTAACTATGCACGCTACTTACCATATCAAAATTGTCGTACGATTCGAGGATAGGACGTTACTCGTTTGAATGCGCTCATTAAATCTTATTATTCACTAACGGCGAATTCGACCAAATTCCAATTAGCTACATTGGTGTACTAATCAGCCTCTTCAATCTTCATACAAATAAAAAAAAGACGTGTGGCACTTGGGGACTGCCGCGGTAAAGCTATTGAATAGCATTTTGTATCAACTTATGCAATTATAATTTTATTTATTTATTTTATTCATGCAGTATTTCTTTTTCTTTGATATTAATTCAAGTTACACTTTTTGAGCGTGGTGACCGATAAGAAAACAAATTTTTCTATTATTAAATAATTAAAAAATGTTAATATTGTTTAAAATATTTTTTATTATTTTACAATACATGTGGGTTTTATTATCTTAACGCCGTGTCGAAGACTGCCGAACTGAAGCGACGTTAGACGATGCACGGCGACGTTAGACGATGCTCCTTGCGCATCGGAGTGGGGAGCGTGAGGTTTTTTCGTTACGGAATTTCTGGATTCGGTCCCCGCGCTCAAGGCCCGCGATAGAAGCTATGCAATAGCTTAAAAGGGTAATCAATTTGCTCACTATAGTTCCCTCCGAAACCTTCAGGGCGACAAGTCTTCGACGACGTAGGTACGTGAAAAATGCGTGAAAAGTAGGCAGCTAGCTTCTCAGTCATCAGTAACACGGCCAAAAATCGGCTGAGTACGCAGGTCTACGTCATAACTGCTGATTCGAACAATCAAATTTAAGCATGGTGTCCAAACCCCCGTGTAGTAACACGGAGTTCTATCGAATTAGTCCTCAGTAAATCAAAGCCTGGCGAAATTTCAGTAGATGTAAGAAGTCTGCGTGATAAGTGTGTGTAAACATTAATTTTATAAGTAATGTAATGTAATACTTATAACATTTCGAATAATTATTACATAATTAAATTATGCCACCATTCAAAGTTATTTATCTTTATGAGTTCCATGATTGGATGATTCCAAAAGCATAAATCATAAACATTATTGATTTCGTTTTTATTAAAAATACACTCACACAAAAACGTATTTAATTTACAATTCTCAAGAAAGCATTTTGTAGCATATATGTTTACGTAATTCATAGTTCGCTGGAAACTTAACATCAGACAAGTTACGAGTATCATCACAGTTACAAAACTAACAACAGGAAGTCACAAAAGTTATTTGGGATAAGTTAGTAGTCACGGAGACATGATTCCCCGGATGAAAATATTAAAGGAGCTGAACAACAATACACGAAACTTTCTCTATACTTCGCACTTTCATGTTGAACAAGACAATCATCGGGGTGTTGCAAACGTTACTTACATAACTAGTCTTCGTCTTCTTTCTTTTTCTTCTTAGGCTCACATGGTAGCGGCAACGGAGGACCTTTATACTGTAATGTAAGCAGTACTATTCTCTCTGCTTCTCTCACGCCACTCAATCTAGCACCAGAAACGGTGGCAAAGTGCCCAGAGACTGTTGCTTCTCCCGCAAACAACAGTATAGGAGGAATGGATTCCCTCGGACCTGGCAGAGGGCACGCTAACGCTCGCTGAGCTGATCCATCATTACATTCGCTATTATAAGAGTAAGCACCATAAAAATATGGATCTGATGTCCAACTTGATCTAAGAATAGTCATGGGATATGGGATACAATGGTTGTTAGTAGAACATCGTAAAATATCAGTCAGACCTTCAACGACATCTTTATCACTGAGGCCCTCCATCATCAATGCCTCCGGTCCGACGATCCATGCACAAATTACGTGTTTACTATTTGGCACTGTTTCTATTGCAGTCACCCCTCGTGTCCAGTCATTACGGTGATGGAGAGAACGATCACTAAATTGGAAATTTATATCCCCTTTATGCCAAAACCAAAAAGGTCTACAGTATTCCAAGTAAACTTTATTACAATAACCAAAACCTATACAACGCATAGCATCTATCTTTGATGCCGGCAGAGCTGGACAAAATAATTTTGCAGAATTCATTGCTAGTACTCCGAGGGATACTGTTATAATTACATAGTCCGCAGGAAATTCCTCTCCATCCGTCGAAGTCACTACGGCCCTGTGTCCAGTTTTCTGAGATGTTCCCCAATAAACACAATTAACTGGTTTGCAATAACGTATAGCCCCTTCTGGTATTTGCCGTAATAAAGGAGCCAAAATGCCTACAAAGCCCAAAGGAACGCGAATGTCGCCTCCGGGTATGTTCATAAAGCAGCCCGCGTGGTCGGTGCAGACCATCGCTATATCATCGCCGCACCGCGCACTGAGCATGTGTGCGAGACCAAACATAATTCTTGCTGCATCGTGTTGGTGTTCTTCAGGAAATTCGTGTAGCTCTTGTTGAATTCTTAAGCTCATGAAGTTCAATAATGATCCTTGTTGTTTATTGCCTCCTAGACAGTATATTTGACCGGCTTCTTCTTCAATTTGTCTGAATTTATGATATGCTTTTAATGTCGGAGGAAACGCCATATGGCCGCTAACGATTCGGTTAAAAAGTCCTCTTGTGTGCTTGGCGCCCGGCACACCGGGTCGCGGAGGGTTTTCAGTGGCAGATAGGGTATATACTGGATGAGTGTAGCAGTTGTCTTGCTTACATTGCGAACCGAGCTCCGCAACGATATCCCCGAGCCAGCATGAATGAATTCGTCCTCCAGGCCTGAATAGAGCATATAAATATTCTTAATTTGTAGATTCGCTATTTATTTAAGGGTTAGAGGGAAATATGGTTATCATATTCAATTTTAATCCAATATACTATATAAAAGTAAGATTTAATTTATGAAAGCCTACCTTTCATACGCTTCAAGCACTGTGATATTATTGATTCCTCTTTGCGAAAGCCGCGCTGCAGCCGACAGACCAGCCATGCCAGCTCCTATGATGACCACCCGAGGCTGAGGGAAGCAAAGCTCCGCATCACAGGGATCCACCCCGCAGATGCCACGGTCTTCTAAATCTGGTCCGCACTCCATTACGGAACGCTGCGACATCCTTTAAAAGTGATAAGGTGAAAAATACTTCAAGAATTATTATACACCATATTGTACCTGGCGAAGGCCGTGAGAAGTCACTGGATGCGGGCGGCGCAGGATCGGTCGTTGTGGAGATCATTGGAGGAGGCCTATGTCCAGCAGTAGACGTCTATAGGTTGATGGAAGGATAGATGGATATTGTACCTGGGACACCCTACCATGTGATTCATGATGAAAAGTTCGAAATTTGCTTGAAAAAACTGACTGAGATTCACACGAGAGTTACACAAATGAACTAATGGGGGTCTGAAGGGGGTAACAGCGATAATATATACAATTAATGCATCACAGGAAACTCGTGGAGAAAAATTAAGGCAATATGTACGTTGATGGCATGGACTGTTTTTACGTCCATTAATGATATGATGTTTCCGACCGATTTCAGCCATGGTGACCACTTCAATCCTAGTTGATGAGATTGATGATAGGTAATATTAATTCTTAAGAGTTTTTAATTCTTAGAGTTAAGGTTATTTCTACCACACAGGTACACTGCATCTACCACATATGAAGCTAATTTGGCTTCAGTAGTATGGGATTTGGTAAATAGCATCTTATTTATAATACTTGCCATCTTGATCTTATACAAGGCCATATTTGGATTACAGCCTTGCCAAATTGAACTCCTAAAATTTTCATAAATATAATAAATTCGGTATACTTGTAAATTTTTTGATTACGTTACATGCCAAAGAGTATACAATAACTAATGTTGTCATGAAAGTATTTGACGTGGAATTGGAATTATCTCTGAATGTCAAAGGGGGTCACAGATTAATTGTATTTTAAAGAACAAAGAACAAAAAAGAAGATTATAAATAGGTTGAATTTGACCTGTAACCAGGTCTCCTCAACTGGGTTAACTCGTGATTTAAATACAAATCGCACAAGTATATAATATATACAAGTATATATATACAGACATAAAAATGTGGAAAGGGTCGTAAAAATACAAAAATAATCAATCAAAATAAAACACCCGCATCACATAAATTATTAGTTTATTTATCATAACCTTATATTTAAAATTGAGTCTGTAAATTATTTATTAAACGCACCATAATTATTTATTTACAATTTTATAGAGATCACACATTATTTACTTTAGTATCGGATGACCACGGCATATTTATACTATGATTCATCACTATGCTGCATTACTTTATAGATCTTTCTATTTATCACCCAGTCGTTATGTAATCGGCACTTATATACATGCGTTAACTGGTTTCTAAAATATTATGAATATGTATAGCCGTAGTATTATGTTAGCTGTGGTAGCTTAGTCAACATTATCATTACATCAAAGATTTGTATATATTTTTATTTTGTTAAAGACTACATTTTTTACAAAGAAATCATGAGTGTTGTTTTAAATTTAAACTTTACGAACTTAAGACTATAGACATGGGTAGTGTATGATTTGCTAAAACTTTCAGAGGTGGCGTATTTAATTATTTTTTATCAACACTTTATAGGAGGCAAATAGAAGGCAAATTAAAACAAATGAACTTACAAGACCTAATTTCGATACATTAGATAATATACCTACCAATTCAATAGTCGAATTATTTATGTTATAACAATATGAAAACTCACCTCAGTTTAAAGTAAGTACTAAAGAAGATTATCTTTCGACTGGAGTATTAACATTTTTGTTTTCGAACACTTTCCTTAATTTATAAATGAATGTCTATTATTGTCTATCATAATAATTGCACTTAAGTTCAGTAATAAAGATTTCTTGTCTAAAGAAATATCTGAACATTCAAATGCTAGTCGAATAACTACTAAATTACCTAAAATGCACTGTAATACTTAATTTTTATTTAAACCAGGTCATACGCATTCTCTGATAGTCAATTTGGTTAGCAAAATATTTCTAGTTTCTATTTTATTTTTAATTTACAACCTCACTAGAAATAAATCTGGACTCGGTAAGGTCTCCAATGAAACTAACGAAAAAAGTTACAGCTGAAAGCATTCTGTCCAAAAGTGGTCCAACGTGTGGTAGAAGTGTCGACTCACTCCGAGCAGCGAGTGGTTCTCGTCTGTGTAACTCTGCAAAAAATTCCATAATTATTCCAGTTGGTCTAGCATAACCACCAAACCAAGATAACATCTTGTGACAATTCAAGTGACAATTCAATTCAATTTGTAAAAAGTTGAGATCAAATCAAATAAAGTCTTTCATATAAAAAAAAATCGTATTTTGGATAAATTGTGGCTACCGTAATCTAAAAATACATGTTTGTGATAAAATTCTAACAGCTTGTAACTCTACAAGAATCGGTCGGTATCTTATGTATACGTTGGTAACTAGTGAAGTTGTGACAGACAATTATGTAGGTTGCTACTTATATCCAATATCAACGTTAAGTCATAGTACAGTTTCTCTGCCTATCTTACTAAGTATTCAAGTCTGAACACGGCAATGCAAGCATTCTGCTGTACAACAGAACAAGGTAAATAAGAAATGCCCATGGAGAGAAATCGGTAGCGAGTGTCCTGGAAATGTTGAATCAAGTTGCGTAGCTGTTCGTACGATTTGGATTTCGATATTGAAAACAAAGCCACTTTCGGCAAAATCGGTCAGTCAGTCATTGGATGGGTGACCACCAAAATTTTGTAATCTCGAATTCCTCCGTGCTTCCGAAGGCACGTTAAGCCGTTGGTCTCGGTCGCTCATGCAACTTATGTGGGGTGGTGTTACGGCCCACACTCCTCATGAGTTTCTCCATTTAAAGAGGCCTGTGCCCAGCAGTGGAACCTTACCATTTGCTCGAACGCTATATCAGCGTGCTGCAACTGCTTAGCCAGCTGCATGCTGTGTTGGAAGTGCACGTTGTCGTCGCCGCTGCCGTGAATCAAGAGGTACCGTCGCCCGCGCAACTTTTCAGCCGCCGCCGTCACGTCAGACCGCTGATACCCAATTTGGTTGATGAGGGGTATGTCCATATAACGCTCGGTGTAAATTGAATCTGGAAACGAACAAACAGATTTGAATTTTTACATTTGAAACCTTTATTAATGGTTTGGTCTCGATTACAATATTTGTGTCTTTATTTTGTCTTTATCAACTAGCCCAAAGGAGTTAATGTTATTGTTGTGATTACTAGATGGCACATAAACACACATCTACGGTGGTAGGATAAGTATAGAAGTTACTCATGGTGACAACCAGTACATATTCAATGTGGTAAGATAAATATCCAATTGTTGACCATGCGATATACTTGGCTACTTATTAAACTTTCTATAAAAAATTACTTCATTCCATATTAAATCGGTTGTTGTATTTTATGCTGGCGAGTCGCTCTTAACTCCTTAAGAGAGAGTCTAAAGTCGCATGATTTATTCGCCGTCATGAATTGTAATATCTTGATCTACCTACCATAGTAAAGCCACGACGTGACTGGAGCCACAGCTGCACCACAGGTCAGCGTCTTCTGGTCATCTTGTATGAGCATCATGGTCGTGGCGAACCCTCCGTAGCTCCACCCCCACACTCCCACGCGTTTGGGGTCAATGAACGAGTATAGGTTTACTAATCGCCTGTAAATAATAAGACAACATACATTCATCAAATCACGCCTTTCTCCTATAAGCAGTACGTAAATTAGTTCCTTCCACATGCCACAAGCCATATATGTATACATATATCTTTCGCTTCATCTACTCTCATTACAGTCTTCATACATGCTCAGCGACTTCGGGTACTTTTAAGCTGGCTCTTTCCAAAAATGCCCTCGAATTGATCCAGACCTTACTTCGGACTGTTCAAGTTAGTGAACTGGAGCAATTTATTACTAGGGTCTTGTGACCTTAACTAGGACCTCTTTTTTCTCTTTTGTACTAAAATTAAATAAAAAAAATATTTAAAATACCTACACAAAGTATATGTGACGACTGCATCAGAAAAGAATCATAGTTTATCATAATTAAATTAATATGAGTTAACGATAGCGCATAACCAATAAAAATTTTGTGAATATTGCAAAAACAACCACATATTGCAATATAAATATAGGACATATATAATATCATCCCACCCGTACATATTTAGTATCCGCTCCTAACATGTTTGAGTCCCCATAGAACAGAGGGTAAGCCTTTTGCCGAACAAAAAATGTAGAAGAAAGTAATTAATTTGGTTATAGTTCATGGAACTTTCTCATTGTACCTAATAGCTGCTAAAGTGTCGGTGATTTCCACAGTACCCAGCGCAGTGTTCACGGCGTGCATCGCCTCCACGCCCATAACTCCCGACCCTCGCACGTCTATAGACGCTACCACGAAGCTTCTATTCGACGCTAAGTACAAATTGTAAAATTCTGAAACAAATGCGTAATTACACTTAGCACCGGTTTTACCACCTATAGACAATAACTGTTATAGGTACCTACTACTATCCAAAAGACGAAAAAAAGAACAGAATGTTATTGAATTTTTTGGCTAATTATTAATGTTGTAGTTCATGATAAATCTTGATATTCAACAAGTATCATACTATTTATTGTAAATCGTGGATTTAATGAGCGAGAATTTCGAACACAAGTAATTGTTTACTCAAAAGAAATTCTCAAACGTGACACAGATTATGTAAAACTGATACTGAATAAAGATATTTGTATTTGTATTTGTATGGAGTTGTGTGTCAATTTATTCATCAGGTATTTATCTGGAGGTGATAACAGAATTCGTTTGCCAGTATTTTTTTAGGAGCTTAAATTTTGAAAACTCCCAAATATTTTAAAGGGTATTTCAAATAATTGCTGTAGGTACTCTCACCTAAGTCAAAATTATCCTTAACTCTACAAGTTCCTGGTCCAGCATAAACCCTCACAACCATGGGATATTGCGTATGCTCTTTCATGTCAGGCGGCAGTAATAACTTCACGTGTGCATTCACATCATCTCCTAACGATATAACGTTGAACATTGGCATTGGCAGCTTGTAAGTACTCAATTTTTCAGCTAATTTTGAGTTGTCTTTTAATATACTGAATTGATTTTCCTGTAAAGCAAAGAGTTATTTATCACCTTTCTTCAAAGTGCAAAGAAGTAGAAGGTAGAATATTTATAATTTCGTAATAACTCGTATAGGATTTCGTGATAATATGCAAAAAAAGAAGTTCCAAAGGCTTTTAATAAAAATTGCTTAGGTTTTGATGTTAGATTCCAATCTATTAAATTAATTATTACTTACCTCGCCCGAATATAAATATATTTTTGGAACCATGTTCGAAGCACTGCAGGTCACAATTCCAAATTTGGCTCCTGGTGAAAACATAGCTGATGCATGATGACAATTCGGCACTTTACATGAAACGCATCTTTCAATGCCCGCTGAAGTTGCCCACAACTGCCTTTGCCACGGGAGATCACCCGGAGAAACAATATAATACACAGTATCCTTCCCCTGGTCCCACCCCAAAATTTCAGTTACAGTAGAATTGCCAGGACTCAAGTCTTCAGTCGAAAGATTATTAAAATTGAATTTTGCTGCATGAAAGAATCGTTGGTCCTCATAGTTTAAGGGCTGGATTTCGACCATTTTTTTTCCCGTACTGTCAAAGAATGGATGAGTAATATCAATCCAACCATTTGGCTCACTGTGTTCCTTCACGATACTGCATTTGTCTTGGTTTAAGTCACAGTTTACTAGGACACTGATGCTCTGTCTTCTGTTCAACCATAAAACAATGAGATTCTGGTCTGAAGCCCAATTTACTCGACCTAAAATGTGGTCGATTCCTACTACGTCAACCGGAGCCGGGATAATCCAAGGTTCTCTTCGCAAGTTACCCAATTTGTAGACTCGGAGTCCGACTAGAGGGTTGATGCGGCCTACCTGGCAAGCATTGTATACTTTTAATATCGGAATGGTTAGTAAAATTCTAAGACAAAAAGAATTTAAAACCTACCTTTGGATATTTGAACGTCACCAATTCTGGGTATTGGTTACTTAGGTCTGACACGTTCCCGTAGTAGGGGTAAACGGCTGATTCGACGTAAGTGTCATTAAACGATGCTACGGCGAGGTAAGTGCCGCTCGGTGAGAACCATAACGCTTCTGCAGCATTGAACACTTCCTCTAGAAACACACGAGATAAATTTAACGTATAAACCACGATATATTCCCTACACTGCCCTATTTTAGAACCATGAAACAACAATCTTGCTTACAATTAGTCTTCACTCTTCATGCATTTTCTGTATTAGCATTTTTAACCGTTCTGAAAATTATGCGTTGTTTTCCTCATTGCAACATTTTCTTTAGCATGTAAAACATTGAGTTGTTTTCAATGAGAAATTATTTTTTGAATAATTTCAATCTATTAATCAAAACGGGAGGAAATAGTGGTTGTTATGCTTTGGCATTGCATTGTAAACAAAACCACCTTCGCCATGGTCAGGCCGTGGATGGGCGACCAAAACTTTGTGAACTCGAGCTCCTCCGCGCTTTGGAAGGCACTTTAAGCCGTTGGTCCCGGTCGCTATTGCGACTGTTTCTACCCACCAACCCGCATTGGGCCAGCGTGGTGGTGTAACGGCCCATACTCCTCATGTGTTTTCTCTTGAGGTAGGCCTGTGCCCAGCAGTGGGACGTATATAGGCTGAGGACAATCAGAACGTCATACGAAGAGAGTGATACGAATATCGCATTATAATGATTAATAATTATATTTTAATATACATACATACATATCATCACGCCTAATACCTCGAAGGGGTAGGCAGAGGTGTTAAACACCCACATTTCAGCAGATATGTTAGGTCCCCATGCAACAGGTGGCAAGCCTGTTGCCATATTTCAATATCACAGTTTGAATATAATCATTTTTATATACATACATAAACGACATTAACGATGTAATACTATTGATAAAATGTGGAAGATAATTTATGAAAGTGGTGTTATGAACGAAGCGAAATTAGACCGAATGTAGACTACAGCAATAATATCGTCGCTGCGCATGCGACACCGCAAATGAGCAATTAGTTAATACCGCGTAACTACAGAAAAAAACCAATTTTTAAATATCACGCCTACCGATACTAACCTTCTATTAGCTTATACAAGACCTCATACAACCGAAATTAAAAAAAAAACTCGGTATCAACCAAGTACTTATATGCGGTTTCACACGCGCAGCGACGAAATCTTGGTAGTTTGTTGTTAAACAGTTCGAAAATGATTGTAACTACAAAGCAAACAAAGCATACGGTACGTATAAAAAGGATTATTCTTATTATATAAACCTTCATAGATCCAATCCGCGGCCCCAAAGTACACCTGTCCAGGTATGCCTTCACGGGTCAGCTGTATGGGTGCCGCCGATTGTGCGACCTTAGGTACGTAGTACACGTTGTTGTTGGCTACGAACGCTACAGCCCCCGAGGAACTCAGATCGACCACTTGAAGAGGTCCATCACCAATTTTCTGGATGGTGCTGAAAATTTACACATACGATTATATTCGGTCATAGTATATTTAGAGGTAGAGGCGTAATGATGTTATAGTGTAGGTACAGTAAATTGCAAAAATAAATATACACTTCTGACTGTGACTCTTATTAGTAGGGAATAAAGACTGTCCCTTGTCAAATGTGCGTACATGTTTTGTCACGTGACTGTACCTTATTTTGTTTTTTTTTTTCATTCATGTCGACTACCAGAATTGTATAAAACAACGAACGCCGTAGATTTTCCATACCTTTTTCATGGAAATCTATACGTCGATAACTGCAGAATCAGTACATCGTTCACTCCTTCCCACGAGAAGAATTTCAGAAAAAATTGTAAGACTAACCACAGCAATGACAGTTACACAGTGATTTCAAAGTGTTGAATACATAACATATCATCACATCACACACGGGAATTTTAAGGGAAAAGGGTAGAAGGGGGAGAGGAGGAGGGTATTTTATGTTTGGGTTGATTACGTAAAGGGTTAACTTCTTTTTTTTTGTTTATTGTTCATGAGCATGATACATAGTTCAGCCGTGTACATTGTTGCATTGCATTGAGATGCAAGTGTTATACATTTCTATGCAACGTGGGAGAGTTTCGCGTCAAATGGTCGATGGTAGACACTATTGTGCTACTTTAATGAGGTGGATTACCACAGAAAAAACTCATCACTTTTCACACCACTTCAAACTTAACTACACTGGTTTTACGCAACAAAATGCACTCCGAAACAATCATCGAATTAAAAAACACGTCCGCGAAAGTCAAATGCCGCTATAAACCCCAATTAACTTCTATTAACATAATATATATCCACATTCCACAGTTAGCAAAATAGTATATATTATAACAACTTATTGTTCCAATAGCTTTAAGAAACAATAAGGAATAGAATAACGATTATATTTTATTTAATAAAACACGTTTTTGTTTGATTAACGTTTAATTGTTATGTCCTATACAATTGTGTATATGGCAATATTGTAACTTGATTTATAACTGTTGAAGATACTAATTTCACAGTTTTACATTTTTGTCAAAATCAGTGCCCTAATTTACTTCATAGAAAGCGGCTATTGTTCATCGACATTCAAAAATGCTCTTACGCATAACACAAACATCTCCTACCGTGATTCAAACCTGTGGATGAGAATTGGGAACACGATATGGGCATATCATGGACTCTACGGAGCTACTTGGCAAGAGAGGTATAATACGGATTTTATTAAAATGTACTATCGACGAAATAGATTTCTGACCCACCATAATGTCATTTTGTCGTAGCATTTAAATTCAAGTTTCACAAATTGTAGTAGTTTACTCACTTATTGAGAAGGTCGTACACGGCGTATTCTGCAACGGATGAATAACGATAGATCTGGAATGAAAATAATAACAATTAGACCACACGTCTGATCTCGCACCTTGGATAGTTTAAATAATGACCAACACAAACTGGATACCTTGACCTGCGATAGTAAAACCTAGACGCTGGTCAAAAATATACTTATTACATATTGCTTATTAAAATATAAGTATATTAAATCGGTCAATGCCTTATCTTGATGTGCGAATGTTTGAAATGGTAATAGTTTAATGAACTGTATATAAGTTTTATTCAAGCTCAGTGGTACGGGCGGCGGGATCGAACCCGCGATTCCCCCGGTCTCTTTAACTAGTAGTTCGTCCGTCCGTCTCATCTCGGCTACCGCTGCATTAAACCTAGAGAAAACCTATCGCGGATGAAAATTTGCTCGGTATTTTTGCAGTGCGGCCCTAGCGCTTAGTTTCTATATATTGTGTCATAATTAAAACCAACTATTCGATTTAATAATGCTCAAAAGCTAATGGCACTCAGTACAGTCACGTGCAAAAAAATGTATGCATATTTGTCAAGCAATAGTCTTTATTCGCTTCTAATATGAGTCAATAACTGTCTAAATATGTATACACACTATACATATAATAAACGGTCGAATGCCTGTACATATAAAAAAATGCTTAGAACCAAGTCAGGGGGATTTAAAAGGAGGGAAAATACCAAAACAATTTTTTTTTGTCTGTTTGTACGGGTTAATATCTCCGATATGGCTGGACCGATTTCAATGAAATTTTGCATGGTGATACCTTATATCCCTGGTCATCATCTTAGATACTTTTTATTCCGGAAACGGTCGAAGAAGCGGGCAACCGATTGAACAGATAATTATCAACTACAAAATTTCACATAATTTTCTGATGTGTAGGCATCCCGTTATACACATAATTCAACAACAAAAGTAGTTGGCTACAGTAAATCGACGGAATGCCTTTTCCTGTTGCTGTGAAACATTCCATCAATATGCATATTGATTCAGTTTTGGTGTTTGTTTGAATGCACGCCAAAGCCGTCAAATAAAAGTCCTGCAACTGCGACGGTATTGGATGGTATAGCTGTGGACTTAAAATAAGACTTGCTAGCATATAGACACCGCAAAAATATCCAAGCTACAAAATAAGCCCTTTGCTTTTGCTTTTTGCGTATTTCAAATACGGTTGGATATACGATGTAATGTTTCTTTTAATATATTACACAACTCAAGCATAGTGGTACATATAGATATAATTTCACTTCGCATTTCAATCCCGATCCCATTCTCACTGTCGTTCTCAGTTTTTCTATGTGGACGGACCTAGAGTTAGAGGAAGACCAAAGAAGCGATGGATTGAATGCGTGAAGAATGATATGAGGATAAAAGTAGTGGATGCTGAGCTGACGAGTCACAGAGGAGAATGGAAGAAAAAGACATGTTGTGCCGACCCCATCTAGAGTGGGAAAAGGGCAAGAAGAAGAGAGTTCTCAGTTTTTCTATAAGATGCTCAATCTTGTCTCATTATGTTATTATCATCAAGTCATCATAATCGCTTTTTAAACCTATAACTTTTTCTAGTAGCCGCTTAACGGGCGGTCAACTTTGACTTCTCAACTAATCATAGTATAAAATTAAAACTTAAAGAGTGGGTATTTCGGTCGTCGCATCCACATTTGACAATCTAAGGGTCAGTTTTTTGATCCGTAGTATTAATCAAACCAATGGTTATCTAGACTAATGGAAACACCAAAATGTGTGACGTCAGCTTGACCAATGGTCAAATTTACAATGCATTTTCGAAGCAATATACATCAGCTATGCCGCTAGCCACCATTTTACTAATCCCAGTCGTGTTGTGGTTAAATTGTCTATGATTATATTTCTATTGTAATATCTAATAACTTTGCTATTGGTCAGGCTGACATTATCACGACATCATTCGTTTACTCGTACTACAATATTCCAACCAACTGGTCAACCTGACCACGGATCAAAAAACCGACCGGCAATGGAATACGTACGTATAGGTATTAATAGTATTAAACTACCACGCAATTGCCGAATTCCTAAACAACGACTAGTAGATTACTGTAGTGACACTGGATGCAGTAGGTACTCGTTCCTGCCGTTGGACCGACTACAAATCAATGTGCAGTGAAATTGCCGCTTTCGATTTAGCAAATGTGCAGTCAGCATAAAAAGAAGCGGCACGCACTGCGAAGTTGAATTTAATCGTGAGAAAATTGAATTTGCATAGTATATATAGATCGAAACCTAACCAAGCAAAACTGTGTCTCGTAGCAGAGCCTAGCAATATTAATTAGCCTTGGAGAAGATTCTTTTCAGACTTGCAAAATATGTGCAAATCAAATAAGATTCAGATCTTTCATTAGCATCTTTACTGCGGTATTTTCCACGAGATTGGCCATAAGTTTGTTTTGTTTTATTATTGACAGACAAGAGTTGCCACCGATATCGTAGGCACACATAGAATTTGGAAGTCAAATGGAGCTTATTTTTTTCTCTGTTATGTCGTGTTATGATTTAATATCATCTAGCAGTAGGTTCATTGCTTGTACACCTGTGTTTGTACATACAAAAATTAGTTCAAGACGAATATTAACGACAGCAATTATATGAAACTACCTATAAAAAATTAGGTCTTCATCCAGTTTACCTGTGAAACAAGTAAATCTGTATCTATAAATTGTTTATTGAATGACGTTAAAGTTGATAGTAAAAGTTTAAAGGGTAAAGAATATTTTTTTATATTCTTAAAAATATAAAACAAAAAAAAATAAAAATATTATTTTAGACTGCAAATATTTTTATACTTTTAAATTTCACATACGGTATAAAATAAATTCGTGCTTGTGGAATTAAAGAAGAATGAACGAATACAGTTTTCGCGGAATATTGCTATGTTGACATTTCTCTTCGTGATCGTCGCTTTTATAAAACCAACATTCACACAATGATTCGATGAAATCACAAAATCGCAGCTGGGCGAGCGATGAGAGGGCAATGGTCTTGTTTAATGAAAAGGAGTTGTCCGTTAACAAAATTACATTTATGTTTAAGGTAACATCAACATAAAAATTTATGAGCCTAATATCATATAAAATAATTATTTTTAAAGGATTTTGATCGTCCTAAGGAGCTGCTGAGTGTACATTTGACGATGATGATTAGCAAAATTACAAACATAATTAATATTTATATTTTATACACCTTCGATATATAATTCGATATAATTATTCGATATATAGTGACGACCTTCGTAGTCGAGTGGTCTGTATGCCGGTCTCAAGGCGTCGCCATCTCGAGAGGTTCTGGGTTCGATCCCCGGTGGGGGCATATGTTTGGGTGATGAATTGTCAGGCATTTGTTCTCCAGTCTTGGATGTTTATATATATTTATTTATATTCAAGATATTTATATGTATTAATCTATTATATTTATTCGTCATCTAGCGTCCGTAATGTGTGTTATGGACGTTTTAAGCAACATTAGTTGTTTAAAATGGGGCTAGTTGATAGGTGTGAATGTTTGAGGATATTTATTTATTATTTATTTATAATTTACTGCTATAAATCCAGTGAAAACTTATACTTTTCTCCATCAGAATGAACCCCCGTTATTAGAACATCCACCAATATATTTTGGTGCAGCATGATGACGTAATTAGCCAAGAACTCCTCAATGTCTCTCCCAGATACCAGGCCCATCGGCAAGTGACATATTTTTTCACATGATCTCTACGTAAATCATTAATAATTATAATAATAATAATAATGTTAATTATTTCTCTTTCACAATATAGTAATTACAAATACAATGCTTAATATCTAACAAGCAAAATAAAATAAAAAGAAACACCTGTAATGACCATACTGTGAGAGACCGGTGCCCCGTACTAGGAAACCCTGTGTTACAGGCGACCAGGCTCTCACCATATCATAATACGCACGTTGCATATTGCACGTGGATAGTTTTATAAAATATCTGTATTACTTTCTAAGTCATAGTAGATTTTTTCCAAAAATGGTGACGACCGGGAAAAACCTAGGTACCTACTTAAACTTTGTGGGGATACCCACCGGGGGCTTACCCGTAAATGTAGGTTATGTAGTCATACCCAAAGTCAGATGCACAAACCAGGGGCACAATAATCCATCATTAAACACAAACTGTTAGTCAGCTGTTAAAGTCGGTCCGAGCAGTAGCGTTACTAGATCCCTCTTTAATTTTAATTTTGTTACGTTGTAATTGCCTTTAATTTGAACTTCACCCGCTTTATAGTGTATTATTGCATCCAAATTATTAAGTATCGTCGTATTTTTTATCGTATTTGTAGGAAAAGTGGCTAAATTGTGTTAATTTTGTTGCTAGTGATTGTGATTGATTTTCTAAGTACCCACCCAATCCACTGTCATACACAGCCAATAGTTCAACAGTTATAGTGGCCCGCAATTTGGTGATTTTAAATTAAGGTCGCGTAGCTGAGCGGTGCGTGGACCGGACCTATGTGGACGATTGCTCGGTCGCATCAAGTTCGATCCTGAGACATAAACTTCTTTTTTGAACAAAATAATTTAATTTGGAGTTGTTTATAACACATTAAATTTGTTCAAAATGAAATTTGCTTGTTGTGCTTCGACGGAGGATGGCGGTAGTGGTACACTATTATGCTTTAAATGTAAACAAAGATATCACACAAAATGCTTGTTGCTTCCTATTGAGACTCGAAACTTGACAAATGAGCAGATTAAAAAGTGGATATGTCCGGAGTGTTTAAAAAATGATAGAAGACAGAGAAATAGCGATAATACGCCAGTAAGGAGCAATAGCGATCGTGTACAAACAACTGATAATGTATGTGTAAAGCGAGGTGGCTCTAGTACTAAGTCGCCTCCTCCAGAATCCGATCATCTTACATGTTCTGCGGAAACAATAAGACTAATAATAGCTCAAGAAATCAATAAATTGAAGACTGACCTTATGAAAAATATTATGGATACCTTGAGCGACCAAATGAGGTCACTTAAACAAGACGTTGAGGAGATCCGCCAGTCGACCAGTTTTTTAAACTCACAAAGTGATGAAATGAAGAATAGAATGGACAAAATTGATGATGAAATTAAGACACTGGTTCATTTGCCATCCGTTCTTGGGCAGGTTAACGAAACTGTAAAGTCATTAGAGACTCAGATTAATAAGCAGGAACAGTGGGCGAGGCGTTCGAACGTGGAAATATATGGTGTACCAGAAAGAAAAGGAGAAAATCTCATGGATATCTTGAGCCTTATCATTAAGCAGTCTGATGTAGCAGTGGATGTTTCTAGAGATATCGACTTCATCACAAGGGTTTCACAAAAGAGTAGTTCGGAGAAGAAAAAGTATAAGCCTATTGTAATTCGTTTTCTGTCGCGTTACAGGAAAGATGAGTTTCTAGCAAGAGTTAAAAAGTTAAGCATTATAGCGTCTGATATAGGGTTTACTGGAATGACGAACCGCATATATTTTAACGAACACCTAACTAGTAGTAACAAGTTGCTTTTGAGAAAGGTTAGGGATATTTGTAAAGAGAAAAATTATGCTTTTGTTTGGGTCAAAAACTGTGCTATAATGGCACGTCGCACAGACACCTCTCCTGTTATTCATATATCTGATGCCGGTGATTTAAACAAATTGAAATAAGTGATAATCTCTTTGTCAGTATTGCATTGTTAACGTTTATTTTGTTATTCTTTGTCAGTATTGAGTTTAAAATATCTATTTGTGTTTTTACAAGTAATTTTGAATATATGTTAGTCAGTGTTGCATTGTTAATGTGTGTGTTTAAATTATCTATCTCTGTTCTCACAAGTAACGCTAAATCTATATTTACTGTTAGTAGCTTTGATTTACTGGTTCATCTATGGTTTGTGTTTGAATTATTTTTTGTAATATTCTTGTTGAGTTACAATTTAATTTTAAATATGCTGAGGTCGTGCGTGGATGTTAGTGGCATATCTTTAAATATTATGGTTGCGTATAGTTTTTTCATTGATATAATACAATCTTTGTTGAGAGTGGCTATTATAATGGCGATTATTATGAATATCTCCTATAATAATACATTTATAATGTTTTTAATTAATTTCAATTATGTGTTACACGTTAAAATAATTAATGTCTAGTGAACTTTCCATCTATTATCAGAATGTTCGTGGGCTTCGAACTAAGACTCACCAATTTCTCAGGAGCTTGATGCTGGCTAATTATGATGTCATTTGTTTGAGTGAAACCTGGCTTCTGGACGGTGTGTATGATTCCGAATTGTTTGACTCAAGGTACTCAGTTTATAGGTCTGATCGTAACTATGGTGCCCGTGGTGACAAATTGGGTGGAGGTGTGCTTATTGCCGTGCGTAGTAACATTTCAGTGCGTTCCACAGTTAAGTTTCAGCTTTCAGGGTCAGCTGCTGATGTGGTTGAGGTGTCCATCAAAGCCGGATTCATGCATCATCCTGAACTTATTCGTATTCATTGTTGCTATTTTCCCCACTGTCGATTGCAATACGAATGCCTCTGTGAATACTTTGAAAATGTGTCTCAAAGCGCAATTAAAGACTCTAAGTCCAAGTTTGTGATACTGGGTGATTTCAATATTACCCATGCTAATTGGTCTACTAATGGTTCATCATGTGTTCTCACTAATATGAGTTCTGGGGGTGAACTGGTCCAGGCTTTACATAGTTTCCTTGCTGTGTGTAATTTTGAACAGTTTAATAACATTCTCAATACTAATTCTAGGTGTTTGGATTTACTTATGAGTAGTATATTCTGTAAAGTCAATCGGTGTATTTGCCCACTTGTTCCCGAGGATTCACATCATCCTGCCTTAGAAGTCGTCATAGATTTAGCATGCGTAAAAAATCTCAATACACGATCTAGAATAGTTAAATTGTTCCGTATTGCTGACTATAATGAGATCAATATTGCATTGTCTCGGGCAGATTGGAGTGACTTATATCGAAGTGAAAATATGCACTCAGCTATATCCATCTTCTATGGAATAGTAAATAACATAATATCCCATCATATCTCTTCAAAGTTCATACGAAGTGGGTCTAGTTTCCCTCCATGGTACTCCAAGCCTTTAGTCAAAATAATTAGAGAGAAGTTGAAAGCCCATAAGAAATGGAAATTATATGGAAGACTTTGTGATTACCAGACGTTTGCTTTACTTCGTGAGCGTCAAAAAAAAATTCAGTTAGAATGCTATAACACGTTCATTTCAGATTCGGAGATCAAATTGCATAATAACAGCAAATATTTTTGGACTTTTGTAAAGTCAAGAAAATCATCGGCGGCTATCCCTGACACTGTCCATCTAAACACTGATGTTGCGTCGGGAGGAGTGGATTTGTGTAACCTCTTTAATGAGTACTTCCAATCTGTTTTTGAGTCTGACAAGGGACCCTCCACAAATGTAAGTTCTGATCATGCGCGGGACAGTATGGTGTCATTAGGCTCTGTTGGACCTTTATCCCAAGTTACTGTCAAGAAATATCTCAAATTACTGGATGAAAGTAAGGGTTGTGGGCCGGATGGTATACCTCCCTTATTTCTAAAATCATGTCGGTGGAGCTTATCTGAACCAATTTCTTATTTATTTAATTTATCCCTTTTGCTAGGAGTAATGCCTGAGGTTTGGAAACAGTCTTACGTGGTTCCGGTTTTTAAATCAGGTGACAAACACGATGTGCGCAATTATAGACCTATCTCTAAGCTATGTACAATTGCGAAGATGTTTGAGAAAATTATTTATGACATCTTATACCCGTCCCTTGGACCGCTAATCATAAATGAACAACATGGGTTTCGGACAAAGAGAAGCACAGAGACTAATCTGTGTGAATTTGTATGTCAGGTAGCGAAGTCAATGGACCAGGGTCACCAAGTCGATGTAGTTTACACGGATTACTCAAAGTGCTTTGATAAAATATCCCATTCATTGCTGCTAAAAAAGCTAGAGCGTACTGGTATCCATGGTGATTTGTTGCGTTGGTTACGTTCTTACATCCGCGACCGCACCCAAGCAGTAGCTGTAAAAGGTTATTGCTCAAGTTTTGTCCCTGTAACTTCTGGAGTTCCACAGGGCTCTCATCTAGGGCCCTTGTTATTTAATTTATTTATAAATGACATTAGCCGTACATTCAGACATAGTAACATTTTAATCTATGCTGATGATATGAAGATCTTTAGAGTCATAAAATCTTCTTCAGATACATTGATGCTTCAGGAAGATCTTGATTCTCTTTGTGAATACTGTTCTCTAAATTATCTATATATTAATGTTGATAAGTGTAATACTATGACATTTACTAGGGGTAAAAGGCCTTATCTTCATGATTATAGGGTCAATAATCTATCCATCAAAAGGGTGAATGAGGTAAGGGATTTGGGTCTAATTGTTGATGACAAATTAAGTTTTAATTCCCATATAAACTATATTGTTGCAAGGGCTTATCGGATGCTAGGCTTTGTGTTGAGAATGGGTAAGGAGTTTAAAAAAGCTTCTACGCTTGTACTGCTCTATAATTGTTTTGTTCGATCTGTACTTGAGTATGGTTCAGTCGTTTGGAATCCTCAGTATAAACATTATATTACATTGATTGAGTCAATTCACAATAAATTTATTAAGCACATAAAATTTAAGTGCTTTAAGACGCACCAGTCCGTCCCTTCTTGTGTGTCTTCTATGTCTTCTCTTGCATCTCGTCGTGCTTCGAGAGATCAAGTATTTCTTTATAAATTAATTAATAATTATTTAAATTCGCCATTTCTTTTAAGTAATATTACATTTAGATGTCCTAGAGTGAGTTCTAGAAGTAATAATGTTTTTCATGTTCCAACCATAAGAACAAAATATGCTAGAAATATGTTTCTTATCCGCGCATGCCATGCTTACAATGAATTTTATAATGCTGTTGATATTTTTGACATAAGTTTACAAAAGTTCAGAAACATCATTCACGGTGTTTCAAAACAACCATAGATTTCATATTTTTATGTTTGTTTTTATTTATTAGTAAAATATATCTTTGTTGTACGTTCATGATTATTTTAAAGTAGCGTGACTGTTCTGTTGTAATTTTTTTTTTGTAGTTTTGAGTTGTTTTCCTTTCTTTATTATGATGTAGTAGTTTGCTTGAACCGTATCTATGAAGTAATTTTTATGTGGACACTTTACTGGTTTCTGTGTAATTATCTGTGTACTAACTGTATTTAATTCTTATAACTGTTTGTGTTCCAAATAAAATAAAATAAATAAAAAAAAATAAACCTGTTCGGTATATTAGGTCCTTACCTATGAAATTGGTGTTTTGTATGGAGATATTGGGGAATTCTGCATTTTCCATACTAAAATTTTTTCAGTTTTCTTCACAACGACAAATCCAAAGATAATATTTGGCATCTATCATTAGACATGCTTTAGTAATATGTGTAATATCACACTTCATAAAAATTATTTATCATTTTTAAGTGAATGCAAATAAAATGATGTATTCGGGAGGAACTTAAAAAGAGTTGTCTCCGTGTCCAATTTTAACACAATTAAACTATCAAAACAAATCAAAAGAGCTCAAAAATATAGTCTATTTTTAGACGAGGTAATTATTTTTTAGGAATACTCTGAATCTTAATATTTACAGACAAAATACTAAGAGAGAAAAAAAACACCAATTTCAAAGGTAAGGACCCAATATTATGTGCAACAAAAAATAAAAGTAAGCTATTATAGGTAGAAGTGTTTATTGAAATAACCATTCCTCTCACGTCCGCATTTCCGTATGGGAAATAATTTAGAAAAATACAAATTAAAATTCAATACTAATGCCAAAAGTACATACTTAAGAACGTGTTATGTGTAGATAATTTATAATCGCGTGTAAACTAACATACGGTCGTTCCTTGGTCGTCGTACTGTGGTGTACGAGTAGGTCGTTGTACTGTACATTTGGGATAATATACGTAAAAATTTTAAATATTTGAACAGACAATAAACATATTGTCGTAATGAATCCTCCTTTACTTAATGCCAACATCTATGATATAAACAGCCACGTCATATCAACTAGAATTTATACAAGATGTCATTGTAAGTTTTTGCTTAATAAAGCCTATAATAGTCAAGGCTCTCTCATTTCACATATTATTACTTAAGAAGCTCAACATTGCCCTTTAATAATGAAAGCTCTCCCCTTGTACAAAATTAAGACACCATTCTATTTGCTACGTATAATGTCCCGAAAATCGTTGAGTTTGGAAAAGGAGACATGTTTCCCGTAGGTCGCTGACACACCGATTCCCCCCAATCTCTGAGGCTACTAACTTACCGGCGTCTGTGTCATGGGAATAGCGCTGTAAGCTTATTTTTATCATTTTTGGATGAAAAGACATACGCGTTGAATTAGGAATGGTATAAAGCCTTTACCAGGGAGACGCGGTCTAGCTCGCGGCCTGGCTAGCGGCCTGTTGTCTAGTATGAATATCTAGGATTTGTTTTTAGGAAAACGTTGCCTGTTGTCAAATAAGAATGTCTCAGACAATAGGTCGTGAGCCTTCACGTGACTCTGGCCGCGAGCTTAGGCCGCGTCTGTCTGGTAAAGGCCTTAATCCTAATAAAAAAATGCTTGAAATTTATTTACGAGTGCACAAAATGAAACCCTGTTCGCTAATTTGAATTATTTGCATATTTAAGTTTCCATTGTTTTGAGTTATATTTTTCCATTGTTACCTAGGTAAGTAGTGTATAAGTACAGTACCAATGAATATTAATATACGTAAAAATTTTAAATATTTGAACAGACAATAAACATATTGTCGTAATGAATCCTCCTTTACTTAATGCCAACATCTATGATATAAACAGCCACGTCATATCAACTAGAATTTATACAAGATGTCATTGTAAGTTTTTGCTTAATAAAGCCTATAATAGTCAAGGCTCTCTCATTTCACATATTATTACTTAAGAAGCTCAACATTGCCCTTTAATAATGAAAGCTCTCCCCTTGTACAAAATTAAGACACCATTCTATTTGCTACGTATAGTGTCCCGAAAATCGTTGAGTTTGGAAAAGGAGACATGTTTCCCGTAGGTCGCTGACACACCGATTCCCCCCAATCTCTGAGGCTACTAACTTACCGGCGTCTGTGTCATGGGAATAGCGCTGTAAGCTTATTTTTATCATTTTTGGATGAAAAGACATACGCGTTGAATTAGGAATGGTATAAAGCCTTTACCAGGGAGACGCGGTCTAGCTCGCGGCCTGGCTAGCGGCCTGTTGTCTAGTATGAATATCTAGGATTTGTTTTTAGGAAAACGTTGCCTGTTGTCAAATAAGAATGTCTCAGACAATAGGTCGTGAGCCTTCACGTGACTCTGGCCGCGAGCTTAGGCCGCGTCTGTCTGGTAAAGGCCTTAATCCTAATAAAAAAATGCTTGAAATTTATTTACGAGTGCACAAAATGAAACCCTGTTCGCTAATTTGAATTATTTGCATATTTAAGTTTCCATTGTTTTGAGTTATATTTTTCCATTGTTACCTAGGTAAGTAGTGTATAAGTACAGTACCAATGAATATTAAAATCTTACCTTTATTTTATTGGCACAGAGCAGTACATATCGCCCATCCTTAGAGAACGATGACACCATGTAATTTTGTAAATTGTACTGAAAATAAAAAGGTTTTAGTTAAAAACATTTAATTGGCTTCTATAGTGGTTAATATTGTGTCCTTACCTACGCAATTGGTGTTTTTATTCTGTCTTAGCAATTTGTCCGTAACTATTAAGTTTCAGAACATTCTTATAAAATAATTGCCTCTTCTAAAAATAGACCATATATTTGAGCTCGTATTATTTAATTTCATATTTTTTTGTAAGTTTAATTGTGTTGAAATTAGACACAAAGACAATTATTTTTAACTGCCTCCCGAATACATCATTTGATTTGCATTAACAATAAAAACGATGAATAATTTTTATTAAGCGTGTTCACACACATATTGCTAAAGCTTGTCAAATGATACATGCCAAATATTATTATCTCTGGATTTGTCGTTGTGAAGAAAACTGATAAAATGTTAGTATGTAAAATGCAGACATCCCCAAAATCTCCATACAAAACACCAATTTCATAGGTAAGGACCTAATAATTGACATCCTTGGTATTTTGTTTGGTATAAATTTTTTCATATATTTTTTCTACAAATCACTTCAAGAGAATATATAATTTTCATAGTTGAAGTTTAATCCTAGTTGTATACATCATTTGTGTAGTGCCTTGACAGACGGTTAATAGAACAATGAAAATTACTAATAAGCAGATAATAAGATTCATAATATGAAAAATTAAGATTCATTTGACGCATGTTTTCCCAGCTGGGTTTTTTCCTTGCATACAGAGACAATGTTTTTGACATATTATATAATTATTTAACTTATTGATCTGCTTTCGAGCTAGTGTCTAAATAATACTTGATGTGATTATGCGTCCTCAGGCCATGTAAGTCCCACTGATGGCCTCAGGCCTTCCTCATCGAGAAACACATGACGAGAATAGGCCATAACAATACCACGCTGGTCCAATGCGGGTTGGTGGGTAGAAACAGTTGCAATTACAACCGAGACCAAAGGCTTAACGTGCCTTCCGAAGCACGGAGGAGCTCGAGATCACAAATATAATGCCCATGGCTAAATTGCCCATGGCTAAATTGCCCATGGCTAAATTTGCCCATGGCTAAATTTGCCAATATTTGCAAATTTAGCCATGGGGCTAAGAGGAAAGCTTTGTTTTTATGTGATGATGACTGACTAGTAAAAGCTCTGCAAATCATTACAAGGTAAGTTTTCTAAAAAGTATTTCTCTATTCCATCTGCCAAACACAAAAGAAAATTTTAAAGGCCTATAATTAGCTTTAATAATAAAAAAATCCCGTTTACACTATTAGAAACTGATATAAAATACAAAAACAAGGCTCATCCATGAAATATAGGAAAATAAATGGTCAAATTATGCAGTGCGTGCGTGACTGTAGACTTAAGTACTCACCAAGTCTGTCTCGCTCACAACCGTTTGATATGAGTGGGACAAGGCATCAAATTTTAGTATCCCAGCACCTGGCTCTCTGCGGATAAATTCTGTGTCTGAAAAGAAAAAGATTAAAGCTTTTCGTTAAGCCTGTCCGCTATTGGTTCACTTTTTGAATAAATTGGGGAAACCAATTTTATTCGAGATGTAAGATACCTCTTCACTGTAGTGCCAATCATTAGTCCCTGAATTATTGTTTGTTCTGCGGTTCTGCCACAGTAAAGAACATTTCAGGATAGAAATATCACTTCTAATGAATATGTTTAGATAATACTATTCACGATTGAACGATTACAACGATTTTTTTTCTACGCTTTTGTTACAATTAGTTTGACCGTGAAAGCAGGTAGTGCTTTAAACTCTGCAAGACAAAATCCTCTTTCTCTTTTACATGAAGAGGATTTTTGTGCTAAATAAAATAAATTGGCCACATCTAATCGGTATGATAATACACGACACTATTAACTACACACAAGACGTCGGCCTTACGCGGTGTTGTATTTTACTTCACATTAGTTCTGGTGCAAAAGTATTAAAAGGACAATAACTTAAATATAACATTTCGAATATTGGCCTTGAACACAATTGTTTAACGTTACGTGTGTGTCTGAATTTTTATCCTTCAAATTATCGATAATATAAGATTTTGAACAATTAAATAGAAAAACAATAATAAAAACCTCAATGTGAATAAATGTATCTTCGTCTAAATAATGATTATTTACCGGCAAACGAACTGACGAAAGGTCAGAATTACCGCCGCCCATGGACATTCGCAACACCAGAGAAGTCACGAGTGTGTTGCGGCCTTTTAATTTTAAGTACCTACGTTTAGAGCTCGTCTCAAAATCATAATGTTTCGTAAAATTGATCTATAAAAAGTCATAATTGTTACATTCACATATTATACCTGAGACCCATTGGACGGAGAGTCTTTCAGGGAAGAATTCTTTGAGTGGAATGACTTCCTCCAAGGAGAAAGTCTTTAATTCCTGCGGGAACGGGGAAGACTCAGTATGGCAGCATAACAACGTCGCCAGCAACAATAGTCGGACTGTTCTTGACTCCTGGAACAAAATCGTTTTTTTAAATCGATGCTTTAGTTTAAATTTCAGGATTCGAAAATTCACGTTCATTCGACCATATCAGTGGGAGCGATACGAGTTCTGTAAAAGCATATGCCAAGCCGCTCCCAGAACATTTTATCAAATGAAACAATTATTTTGTATAATAGCTATATCAAATTATTATATTTCGAGTAACGGATGTGGAAAAGTCATTCACGTACCTATTGGTCTGCTTATTACTACGTTCAAACTTGTGTTCCCACAATAATAAAGACAATAGTATCTGGTAGTGTCTATTAAATATCAATTTTTATCTTCCAAGCGTACAAAATTCCCTCAACGGGCCGTGAGATAGATTTGGCTATGATATCGAACGATCCTCGCCAAGTAACGGCGGAACAAAAGACCCAACAAACTTGGCAACGGTACAATGGAAATAATGGAACACAAAAACATTACATATAAATATCACGACAGAATTTGAAAAACCACTTCTTTTAGCGAATGGACTAAAAACCATAGTTCTTTTTACCAATAATATTGAATTAAATTGTTGTGTAACTATTTTAACCCCTCGAGGGCACCGCGAACACCGGTGTTCGCAACGATAGGTATATCTATTGTGTCTCGTTTGGGTCCCTTGACTAGTTAAACGCTGTTCAATTTACTGACCATAATCAATTATAAGTCTTTCTAGAGTAACACCCCACCTTAAGGATGTTCGTAGCTATAATTAACACTACTCTAAAGTGTTGTGTATCTACGATGAGGTAGCCAGAGCTCAGTGAAAAACGGTTAGATTAAGAGTCCCCTGCTGTTTATTTCTTTTCAATATAACGCTTAGGGAGTACGAGCGTTTATATAGGCTACGATAACCGCTTACAATCCGACAACCCCTGCCCTTAGTAATGAATACTACTACTACGCTCGCAGATATTGTAGTAATTTACTCCTATGACTCCGATAGAGGTGCTGCGCGCTGGTAGTTAATGTACGAACAGATATACATTTACAGAGATGTCGCAAATGCATTTACTGCGCGTGTTCGAAAACCCGACCAAAAGTCGGGGTTGGCCACTGCGAAAAGTCGGCACGCGTCCGTATAGCTGTTAAAACTAAAAAATGCCCCGTTGCGTGATAATTGGCGGATTGGTATCTTTCAATTAGTTTGGATTTCCCGTCTCAAAAAGTTGCCTTCATCTCACCTGATGGTATGTGACGATAAGGCCGAAGGTGGTAACAATGTAAATGAATATATATCCGTGGTATGAAGATAAAACGAACAATCATAGGTAAAATGATATGCGTTCGTATTTAAAACATATTTAATAACTGACAACGTCACATGCTGTATCGATTGGTTTTCAAGTAAGATGGTAATCAGATTTGTTATTTGTTGTTGTTGCGATTGTTGAAATTCCATGAACTGGTTGAATTGTTCAGGGTTCATTTTTGAAAAAAAATATCCTCGTCGCCAATAAAATGATATGCGTTCGTATTTAAAACATATTTAATAACCGACAACGACACATGCCAAAATAACAACACAGACACATAGACAAACGCACGAGACAGAAAACCTCGTTTATAGCAATAGGATTGTTTAGTATCAGAACTCATAAAGCGAAACCGTAGTAGGCTTTTTGCCTAATCTGCAAAATATTATGGTCAATTTACAGATACCTACTCTTAATATAAGAAATAACAGTAACAATATTCGGCAGTTCAGTAGCACATTAATTCGACCGTTTTAGTATCGATATTGAATATAAATCAAGCCGAATGGATGACTAAACTTTATAATCCCGAGTTCCACCATGCTTAGAAACGTTAAGCCGTTCGTCCCGGCTGGCATATCAAACTTGCTACTCAACTATTTCGCATTGGCTGGCGTTATTTCTTAAGCAATAATCCTTTATAATTATGCTTCTTCCTTGTAGAAAATTCCTAAAAGCAGTGGAAGCAGATGATCATTTTGGTGAAATACTTCTACGATAAAAATAATTAAACTCCTATCTGATATAATTATGATGTCATCAGAATAATCATATGAGTTATCGTAGTCCTGGTAGCATCATTCGGATTCTTGGAAGACGCCCACTGCTGGAATACCTCTTCCACAGATTTCCATAAGTATTGACTCTGCCCTGCATGCATCCAGCGACTTCCTGCGACCTTCACCAAATCCGCTTTGAGGAGGGCCCGCTAAGGCAGTGCCTTACATTGCAATCCTATTATAACAGATACAATCACAAGCTTTATAGTATAATACTAACATCAATTACACACAACATGTTATTTTATTTTTAATTTATCTTGAATTCTGTACATAATTTTGCCAGAACAGTTTTAACTCAATGAGAATAATGCCGAATCTGTAATAAAACAATTCGTTGAAGATCCACACGATATCTCGGTAATTGATTACAATTACTTCAGATCGCGTGTATAATGAAGACAAGAATACGTCAAAGACCTTCATAACAGGTAGTTATATTTATTTTTATTGAAAACTTAGCCTTTCTACGGTTTGACTCTGTACATATACTTGCCCTTGCCCTTCCAATTTATAGGTGCAATCGCTCAACGACTGCATCGTGCTAAATCTTTTTAGCCTATCTTGATATACTCATATGATTTTTTTAGCATTAAGCAAACATATTCAATACTCTTTTTTTAATTGACCAAAACCACTAACCACTAACCAGCTAGCCACTTGTTACTACTCTTTCACGATTTTTAATCTAACCAAACCCAATTTTTGTATAGCTAAATGTGTTCTTAAGGAATAAAGCGTTCTTTGGTCTCTGCCTACTCCTACGGGAATTACAGGCGTGATTGTATGTATGTATGTATGTATGTATGCAATACTGAAGCCTCTTGCGGCTACTCAGCTATCTCCGGATTAATGTAAAGAAGGCGAGGACTTTGGTGGGTCAAGCCTGTAGTGGCGAACCACCACAGAAGGATTTCTCTCTGGAAGGCATCCTCCCTAGGGGTCCCGCTTCCAGGGCGCTCTATCCGGATTCCGAATTTAATACTCTAAAATTAAGGCCTTGTCCTAACACTAGCATAGCTAAAACTCCGTGGTAGATAGAAGTGCTTTGATACGTTCAACTTGTAACACTAACCTTAGACCGGTACGCAAGGTTCACATGTAATTAACCTTGTTCTAGTTCCATTTGTTCTGCATCAAATTGCACGGAGACGGGTACGGCGAGGGGTCCGAACTTAAAGTGCAAATGAACAATAAATGTGAGATGAGCATTGACCCTGACTTTAGTCGAGAGATACGGGCTCGAGTTCAGTTGGACATATTTTTATTAGGATAACTATAATAATTGATGAAATTTTTTTTTTTTACTTATATTTTAAAATCCCAGGAATAATCATGTAGAAGAGCTTCTTCAAACACATTTATTGTTTGTGTTTATGTGTAGGTCATGACGCATAATATTATATTATTACTTTAAAAATTAAACAAAATTCAAAGATGTAAAATACTTTATCTTGACCGTTTCTCTGGTGTAGTGGTGTGACGGTTACGGGTCAAAATCCCTATTTGACGAAATACCAAAATTCGTAATAAAAATTTGTAATGGATGAAATACCTATAACATGGAGAATAATTTTGGCTTTTTAAATAATAGCTTTTAAGACCTTACTCGCCAAATGGAATTTATTCTTTTAAAAATACTTTCTGGAGGATACTTCTGGTATATAATACTTCTGGTAAATACTACTCATGTGTTTCTTCATGAGGAAAGCATGAGCCCAGCAGTGGGACGAAGGTGTATATGCTGAAGACGACGAAGGGATAATTTATTACAATATTATTCAAGTTTAAATGTCTTTTTTTGACGAGCAAGCTCTTGGCCTTCATCTCACCTGAATTAAGCGAAGAAGTAGTTTAAAGATGATGCACCTTTTCGGCAGAAAATCCTGTATGAGTTAAACCTAATCTACCGATAGCTAGGCGGCTATAGCTAGGTAGGCGTGCTCCGGACTCGATCATCTGCTTGCTGGGTATTCTCATACCCACTAAAAATACCCAATATACTGAGCCCTACTACGGGAACGAATCGAGTTCTGCGGAAGTAACTCTCAGAGTCGATCCCACAGATATACATTTACATAGGTAACGATTTTTATTGAGCCTGGTCTCAATAAAAATCGTTACCTATGTTAACTTTTTAACGTACCTATAGTGTGACGTCATAATTTTGAGAACGGATATCCAAACTGATTGAAAGATACCGATAGCGCTAATGCCCCTCAGCCATTTATCACACAACGATGCATTATTTTTAAATTTTTGTAGCCATTCGGACGCGCATAGACTAGTTCGATGCGGGCAACCCCAAGTTTTCAAACTCGATCAGAACATGCATTTGCGTCATCTGCGTAATCTATGGTCTGCGTCTGCGTCATGTATATCTATGGTCGAAGATGACGCACCGTAGAGTTAAAACAATTAGGTTAATTTTAGGCTCGCATCGTCCCCAAATTAAAAAAAACTTTAATCTCTGTTTCCGGTAGTACGAACAGCAGATCATCTTAATTATATTGCTAAACCAAGGAGACATCACGTCGTCATCAACCGTTTTCCGTCCACTGCTGGACACACGTCTCTCCTCGTGCTCGCCACCGCACTCTATCCTCGGCCAGTTCACTCGCTGCCAACCTTCGAATTTCATCATCCCATCAAACCAAGCACAATTATGTAGAAATTGGAAATTACATTAATTTTTTTTCAGCAATCTACTAGAAATGTCAATATTTGTGCAGAATGTAATGTACTGTAACTGAAACGAATTGATGTTTACTTAGAAATGAAAACAGGATAAAGGGGTTTACTCACATTCCATAAAACAGAGCCAACATCGGGACAGTGGAGGGAAGCGCCCTAAAGGTCATAGCTTATTACCACCACTCGGCACCAGACCTGCAACGCCTCGCCTCGAGCCATTAGTATTCTTTATATGAATTTCCATGGACATGCGCAGATTATATCAACTCCGTATCGTCACCGGATTGCCTCACTGGCGAGCAGCGAGGACCACGGGTGGTCCACTCGGTAACC
This sequence comes from Parapoynx stratiotata, assembly GCA_910589355.1. Classification (NCBI taxonomy): domain Eukaryota; kingdom Metazoa; phylum Arthropoda; class Insecta; order Lepidoptera; family Crambidae; genus Parapoynx; species Parapoynx stratiotata. Next base: position 12,479,634 of record OU342461.1, read on the forward strand.
ACCAGTTGCTCGCACGCTTACCGCGTGCAGGTTAGATTTTTCGTTATTTTTACTTATTTATTTGTGGACAACGCGTTGACCACTCGTTGATCATGTGACTCATACTGGTTGACAACGCGGTGTCCACCGGTGCACAACGTCTACATTTTACTTTTTACGTCGCGACGGCTGCGACGGCTGCGACTGCGACGACGACCCGTCGTCGTCGCGTCGCGTGTCTGACTTGCATCCGTTCTATGTGTCCAACGCCGTTTATTTCTAAACAAAAAATATCATACGTGCCATTTTCATAATAATTAAACTTATCGACGTCTTACCACAACACCTGCCTACTCTTTTCCCCGTTTGGCATGATGAGTTTTGTTACAAAACATTATTCTCCATTCGACAAGAATTAATGCTATTTAGTTCTGTAATTTGGTGCTACGAAATAATTGAATTTTCGTTCGTAAAACTTCCCATCGATTTTAATCTCCCTACTCCATTAATTTTTTTTAGCCGCGCAAAATACTCGTAAATTTTTGGTTTTTATGTGGAAAATAAAACGTCGGAACCAAAACTTAAATCATTAGTTCAAGAACAAAGAGACTTATAAGATTAATTTGAATATTATTTTTAATAAAGACAAGTCATGAGTAATAAAGGCATTGGAACAGTACTTACGAAGGAGGTCGAGATCACAAAATTTTGTTCATCCGACCACTCAGTCCGACCAAGACTACTCGTACAACCATAGCGAAAGAGGTTTTGTTTCCTTTATTGCAATCAAAGCGTGCAAGTCAGTATGCCATCGAGCTCCTCACTATCACAAATGGTATTACATTATGTAACTATTAATACCCACTTTTTCCTTAAACTCATTAATTTTCCCATCAACAGATTACGTAAACGGTAGTAATAATGTTAGCAATAATATTGTAGTATTATCTCATACACGGTAATGGAAATCGTGCCTTTTTTGTGCTAAGAAAATTCGAATTCTTTTTTTTTTCATTACCATTGTTGCAATTTATATTAGCTATAGCTACCGTCCAGATGTTTAAATTGATTAACAATTTCGATGTTTTATGGTTGTGAACATATCAGGTGAAACTTGGGTGTAACAAATGATGATATGTTAAACAAACATATTTAACATATCATCATTTATATATAATCGATACGTATGTGTGATGTTTTATGTTTGCATGATCACAATTACATTATAATGATATGGAAAGACTTAAAAGGTGTAGGCTTATATTCTAAAATATAATATAGATGCTTTTTTTATGTATTATTTGTTAAATACTACAGTGATAATAATAATACATAATTCGCAGTTTTGTGCGTTAATAAAATTGTTTTTACTAGTTAAGTATCTTAAATTCAATACCTAATACAATATTTTGTTTAAATATATTTAAATTTTACCAGAATTTTTATAAATATTTCATGAAAAATATGTGAACGAATACTTGAAAATTCTTCGATTCTTGGGTTTTTTTATTGGACGTTACAAAAGATAAAATGCATTGCATTTATGTTATTACCAGTAATATACCATTCATTAAAACAGGTAGGTACCTAGTAAAATGCATATTTATTTAAGTAATTTACAATTGAAAACTATGCCACGGTAATAATATGTATGCAAAGTGGGTGATCGACCGAAGTATCGTACATACCCAACTACAAAATCTATTCAATCGTTCTTCGTAGGGTTATCTGGAAATGATTCCCTTAGGTCAAATATTTTCTGTTATCAATTAATAGTCTACTAATGGATTCCATATCATAGGTAATATTTACATTCCACAAAATAATAAGTTTAGGAATTAAAAGTTATTTAAAGTAGGTAATACAAAAAAAGGAAGAAAAAAAGACAGAAGAAAAAATATAAATGACGGCAATGTTGAATAGTAATATTTAACGATAGAATAACTACAAATAAGTATTAAGTATTATCATAATAATTTGTTCTTATTCGTATGTTAAGAAAAATCTTTGTTCATCAACCGAAATCGTGTGATCGAAGCGAATCCACACAATGAATTAAAGTATGTATATCTTCTTTATATCTCGCGATCTTGGTATTGCTTTTAGTTTTAATTACTTCCCTTTACATAGAAAATTTTAAAAAATAAGAACTCTTTGTTCGTATATAGTAATTGTACATAACTCTGGGCTTGATGAAGGTACGATAGGTCACAATGCTTTTGTACGAAAGAACAGATAGTACTTATTTATTAGTAGGTCATCAACGGTTATCCACTTCCTACATGACAATGCGATCTATATTTTTAAATATTAATTAGCTCTATTGATACTGCCGTAACACATTTGGGTAACGTATACGCCATTGGTCTCATTTTAACAATTTATTTAACTATGACTACGGATCAAAAATCTTGCCCTCAATCAGAAATAAAGTGTCTTTTACTTAAATAATAATTAATTTAAACATGATGATGATATGATGAGAAAGAGAGTGAGTGTTGACTAGGTGAGTGGTTATAGTCGAGTGTAGAAGAAGATGACACGTTGCGCCGACCCCAAATAATGGAATTGGCGGGTCAGGACGAAGAAGAATGATTAATTGAGATATCTAGCAATGATTAAGTGAAAACTGCTAACATGTTATGACATAATACGCATATCTTTTTAAAACCTGGGTGACCTTAATCATATAGTATAATTTATTCCATAGCCCCACATTATATGTCTGTTGTATCATAACACACTTATTATCCATATTATTTGTTACCTTGTTTATATTGGGTCCTTACCTATGAAATTGGTGTTTTTATTCTGTCTTAGCAATTTGTCCGTAACTATTAAGTTTCAAAACATTCTTATAAAATAAATGCCTCTTCTAAAAATAGACCATATATTTGAGCTCGTATTATTTAATTTGATAATTTTTTGTAAGTTTAATTGTGTTAAAATTAGACACAAAGACAATTATTTTTAACTGTCTCCCGAATACATCATTTGATTTGCATTAACATAAAAACGATGAATATTTTTTATCAAGCGTGTTCACACACATATTGCTAAAGCTTGTCTGATATGATACATGCCAAATATTATTATCTCTGGATTAGTCGTTGTGAAGAAAACTGATAAAATGTTAGTATGTAAAATGCAGACATCCCCAAAATCTCCATACAAAACACCAATTTCATAGGTAAGGACCTAATACTTCGGAGATAATGTAGGCAAATTAATTTTCATTTACATAATGAAATATTCGTAATGTACCTACTTATGTCCTTTCAATTAGTATCATACCTATAATTTATATGTTTTTTATTATTTTATAAATAGTTTAAATCTATACATACAATAATTTGCAAAGTGATACCTTATATCCCTGGCCAACATCTAAGATACTTTTTATTCCGGAAAATAAAGGGTTTCCGTGGGATAGTTAAAAAACCAGTAACCGCGGATGAGGGCAACAGCACGTCTTACTACAATATTATTTTAGCCTTGTATAATGTTGTGTAATGTATATCTATTATATTTATTTATTATAGTTTTTGTTTATTTATTTATTTTATTTATATTACTCCGCAAATCGTTGTAGACCATTTCCTTCGTTTAACACAGTAATAAAATAAAATCAATGATGGAAATTCATGTCATTCGTCATCAGCCTATATACGTCCCACTGCTGGGACAGGCCTTCCTAATGGAGAAACACATGAGGAGTATGGGCCGTAACACCACCACGCTGGCCCAATGCGGGTTGGTGGGTAGAAACGGTCACAAATGCGACCGGGACCAACGGCTTAACGTGCCTTCCGAAGCACGGAGGAGCTCGAGATAACAAAATTTTGGTCACCCATCCACGGCCTGACCATGGCGAAGGTAGCTTTATTTTTGACCGAAGCCAAAGCGCACTGACCACTACGCCACCAAGCACCTCCGACATGTCATTCATGGCATTACTCATTACAATTATGTTTTGTTTAAAGAAAGTTTAGCAATTTCCCAAAACATACAAACATAAACCATCACGCCTCTTGGGTGATGATATGTTTGTTTGACAGAATATCATCATTCATCTTTACACCCATATATTATGTCATAACATGTTTTTTTTATAAGAAAGCGAATAACATGTTATCCGTTTTCACCCAATTATTCCTTGTTGTTCAATTTAAAATGAAAACATCGTTGTTTCTGATTAAGAATATTTGATCCGTAGTAATAATTAAACAAATGGTTAAAATCTAGACCAATGTCACTGACATAAACGTAACCTAAATGTGTTACGACAGTATCAATAGAGCCAATTTATGTCTAAAAAATATCATAGATCGCGTTGTCATTGATGAAGTGGGTAAACGTTGATGACCTAGTAGGTACTATATGTCTGAAAAATACTGAAATTTGATTTTGATTTTGACTTTGGCTATGGCTATGTGTAAAGATATTTTTGAGCTGAATAAAAGTTACTAAAAGGTTACATATTTTGCACACTCAACATCTTTTAGCACCTGCTCTATTAGATATTTTAGTAAAGGTATGCTGTTGGTTTTCCTATCAAACAAATAAATGGAAATGTAATTGTGTCTCTGATCTTAAATCAAGAAATTACATTCTACTAAACATACTTGAGCTTCAAACATATCTTCTAAGTTACAATTATCACCTATTTTATCTTTTACACCTCTTGATAAAGAATCTGCTAACAACAAAGATTTACCAGGTATGTATGTAACTTGAATATCATATTTTTGCAATTGTTATCTCATTCTTTGTAAACGTAAGGGTATTTCACGTAAGGGTTTTTTAAAAATTATCTCTAATGGCTTATGGTCACTCTCTACTTCAGTCATTCCATATATAAATTGATGAAAACGTACACAACCGAATACTATTATTGCCAACATTTCTTTTTCTATCTGCGCATATGCTTTCTGTGTGTTGGTTAAGGCTTTTGAGGCATTAGCTACTGGCAGATTATTTTGCAACATTACTGCTCCTAGAGTATCCTCAGATGAATCAACTGAAATTTTACATTTTTTGTTAGGATTATAATACTGCAAGACTGGTTTAGACATTAATATTTTCTTAAACTCGCTAAATGACTGATCATGAATTACCGTTTCTTATGTAAGTTTAAATTATTATCGTAGTATTTTAGACGAGGGCGTGTAGGTAAATTTTAAAAAACATTACATTGATTAAAGTAAATGCAAATTAATCTGGTACAAATTGTGTAAATTCAAAATATAATATTCAACAGATACAAGAACAAGTCTACTGCGACTTCTTAACGTGTCACTTGTTTTATAAATATTAATTAAATTTATAAAATAATTGTGTTTCTATAACAATGGCTCGCACGCTTAAAAGAAAATGAAAACTTGTCACAAAATTTTATCGCACCGCGACAAAATTTACATACTTATCTTTAACAATGAAGCTAATAATTTTTTTTGTATGCGTTAAAATTTATATCGGTTTTAATGAAATGTTTTCTTCCTTTATATGAAGTATTGAATATCGAATAATATAATAATAATATTTTTTATTAATATATAATAATATTTTTCTTACATTTATAACCGAAAATGTATACCTAAATTTAATTTTCCGCAAAAATATTTAAAAATATCTAGTATTTTTTGAAATTCCTACAAAACAATCTACTAAATCAAAGACCTTGTAGTACTTACCATAGTATTATCACGTGACCAAACAGGACGCGGGCCCTCAATGAAAATTAAGTGGTTCAATCCAATGAAGCAGCATTACACACTACCGCGCCGAGCGTCGCGCGCGCACCAACTATAGCAATGTCGCGCGGTCAGCGACTGCCAGTACAGTCACGAACAATAATGTGTCTACACTTATTGCTAAGAAAATAAAGTCTCTTTTATTTACGGACCGATTTATTTACATATTTTTGGTATCTTTATTACACAGCTCCCTTACCAAACCAGTCAAGGGTAAGATTTTAAGATTGTTGATGTTGTTTTTTTTGCGTTGTTCAAAAAAATCTTAAAATTTCTTCCAAAAAGGCTTTGGTACCTACAGATGATTGCTTGGGCAGGTAACTAACTGGTAATTTGAACACGGATCAATAAACTTTAATTGAAGGCTTTACATAAAAATCTTTGTTTTCTTGTGGTGCAATTAAAATATTTTTATCATTATTAATATGGATTTAAAATATTTATTAATGTTAGTACACTCAAGCGTAACTTCCACAATCAAAAATATAATTATCACGCGTAGTCTATTTCCATCGTACTTCATCATTAAACAATATATTATTATCGTGGGTCAACTTCAACAATTTTTGAGTCATTATGTTATGCGTCGCCATTAATTCTAATATAATTGATATATTGGGTCCTTACCTATGAAATTGGTGTTTTTTTTCTCTCTTAGTACTTTGTCTGTAACTATTAAGATTCAGAGTATTCCCAAAAAATAATTACCTCGTCTAAAAATAGACTATACTTTTGAGCTCTTTTGATTTGTTTTGATAATTTGTTGTAAGTTTAATTGTGTTAAAATTGGACACGGAGACAACTCTTTTTAAGTGCCTCCCGAATACATCATTTTATTTGCTTTCACTTAAAAACGATAAATAATTTTTATGAAGTGTGATATTACACATATTACTAAAGCTTGTCTAATGATAGATGCCAAATATTATCTTTGGATTTGTCGTTGTGAAGAAAACTGAAAAAATTTTAGTATGGAAAATGCGGAATTCCCCAAAATCTCCATATAAAACACCAATTTCATAGGTAAGGACCTAATATTTAGCAATTTCTAAACTTTTTTATCAAAGGGTAGCAAAAATGTCATCCTATGAACATGTCATGTATAGACGATCGTAGCACCTTATGCACTACGCACGCGTTGCCTAATTGCTATCTCAATTATATAACTCCACAACAACATCTCAAATAACAAAGCAATTAGTTTTAGATAATAGTAAGATGTTAACTAGATGTAAACTTCTTGACAAAAATTACCTATCCTTTTTTTAACGACAGTAGAACAGCGTCGGCGAAAGTGAATGACTTTACAGAATGCGTTCTACACAAATATTCAAATTGAGTTGGTAATGACAAGATTACATCCTGCCGTGCCCACCCGGGGTCTGTGGGCGTCAACACCTTCAAACAGTGATAGGATAATGAAGAGGGCTACGAGAGCCGTGAGACCTGCTTATGATGCATGTAAAATACAGGCTGTAATATCCTATGATTGAATACACAATACTTACGTGTACTTTTAGTGAGAAGCAATGGAAGTGTTTGTGGATTCCATTATTTGTTATGTTAACGCGGGGGTTCTCTTGGTTCTCGAGGGATTAATTAGTCAACGGGCACAAAACTGGATCGAGGGTAGTTATTGGCGTGATTTTTTATAGTTCAATCCCAAAAACTGACAAAAAACCTCTTATTTATAATAGGTTTTGCTTCTATGCATTTTGAATTATTAGAATTCTGCTATGAAAACTATGAATAAATATACAATAAATCTATCATCCATAATATTGTTACTTATCTATCTAGTTACGTATATATATTTAAACAAATAAATAAAATATTAGTAACAATAGCTTTGTCAGAGTTAATGAATAAGTTAAATTTTATCACAAAGTATTGGTGCGCTTATATTAATTATAAATTATTTAAATACATATTGTTAAGAGACACTTAAAATTTTTACATTTATATATAACACTCAGCATTTTTCTTACCCTAAAACTTTCTCAGGTAGGTACTTCGACGATTATTTGCAGACTTTATAAGACGTCGTAAAACATTTTACTGACATCTAGAATGTAATAAATATATGGCCGTAGGAGAGATGGAATATCGAGTAGGTACCTATATATATTTTTTATCGTATTGTATAATTTTTACTACAGACGCAGTTGTAATAGAGACCAATTTGCCTTTATAAAGGTAAAGTTAATAAAGTGTGTATAGTATGTTTCAATCAAAGTTGCCCAAAAGGTAAACAAAAAAGCCGACTCAGTTTGTTATTCAATAATCACATTTTTTACATGGATATTTGCACATAATTATTATTTTCTTCAACAATTGCTGTTTCAATTGATTTCATTTATCTACTGTCATCACAAAACATCCAGGAGATTAAACACTGCCTTCGTTTTGTTTACATTTTGGGCAACTTTTATTGAAAGATACTATACGTTCCTTGGTAATATCGATGCTATGGCAACACACAATTGTAATTGTGCTCGAGAGCAAATGATCTCATGTTCAAAGGCACACAAAAAAATCTAAGGAAATAACAAGCGGATGTGAAATATTCTTTTCGGACAGTTTAATGATCCAGCCTATGGTGCCTTTCCACCAAAGCTATGCTATAAAAATACGCCCATAGGATGGCACCATTTAGCGAGTCCCGTGAAACGAAGTATTCCTATTGGTCTATTTTGCCTCGCAAACAACATAGCTACATAGCAAAGCTCTGGTGGAAAGGCACCCGCATGAGGATCGCGACATGATACTTATCACAAAAAAATACCGTGTTCATGCTAAGAGGGCAGATGTGAAATTTTACAAGTATTTCCAAACGCGAGACAAGCCATGGATCTTCCAAAATAAATGTTGGGTTGTAATCTACAGTACTGCGTATTCTAACTGAATTTCAACTTTATTTAAAGTCCAGAAAGATCAATTTGAAATTACAAAATTTTATATTTGTGGTAAGTTTGTGATGTTAGCTGTAAAGTGCTGGATTTGATTATGATCATTATAAGAATTTACACACCCATAATTTTTTAAGGATCAAAAGAAGTTCGAGTGCATTTTTTTGTTTATTTCTTGAAGTAGAATTATAGAACAATATTTTTATTTTTAAATTCAGTAATAACTATTTTTCCCGGCATGGAACTAGAAAACCTAGTAGAGAAGATTATTCGAAACGATTTATAAACAATTTAAAATAGGAAGTAATTTTTTTCTTTGCTTTGCAAATATTAACAAATATGTAGTATAATTATATAGTACTAATTAACGCTGGTCATATTCAGCCCTATGGATCTCCTCACCGATAGATCCTGTTCTTTCCTCAACCAGCGGGTTCCTGCGAACTTTGTTAGGTACTTCGAAAGACCTTAGCAACTGTTTGAACCACAATTGTTTGAACAATACTCTATATATTAGTCATAATTTATAGATTAATTACACACAAATAAAAAATGATTTATTGATTTAGGATAGAGTCTAAACTTAAATAGTTGAAGCGCCCTCGTGAATTGTCTATATATCTATAGATGCTAAAGAAATCACAGGCGAATGCATGCGGATAACAACTAAAACATTCTCATTTAGTTCTGCAGTGACGTAACTGGTTGGACAACGGCGATTGGAGCCATGCACGTTATGCGAGCGCTTATACAAGATCCTTTCCAACGGTTGCGCCGGCGCCGGTCGCGACCCAGATGACAGTACCGCAAACTGCAAGGGTGCCAGGTCAATGTCCAAAAATGTTTGTCATTTTATTAAATCGTAATGCTGTTTAAAGTAAAGAAATTTTTGATAACTTTGTTTGTTTTTTTTACTTGCATTTATTCGGGGTGCTCTTGACTTTAATGAGGTCTACGATGGTGCTTTCCCAGGTCAATGACCAAATTTAGAAAAATATACTTTTTCTATGTATATTATATTCAATAATATAACTTGTATTCAGAACTTACCATCTTCGCCTTGATGTGTGAATTTTTAATATTTCTAGAACAATAGATTGGATGGTAAACCATCATTGGTGGGTCAAGCACAGAAACACGACTATTTTTTTCGCATAGTGAGTGTCAATATAATAGTGCGAAACTGTACAGCCATGCAAATAAAAAACATTAGGTATGATACAAAATAATTGCTTAAAGTGTGTAGTGTAGCTACTGTTGACTTACAGCATACCTAACTGCAAAAAAACTATGTAGGTAGATACATACTCTCCCAGACAACGTCTCCCAGACGATAGAGATATGAAAAATTAAACAGGAAAACATATGTAAAACTATATAATACTATACTAAAGCAGTATATGAATGGATTACAAGTTCTAAAAATTGCTGCATTTAAATACACTTCACTTCGCAACTCGTTGGTTATTTTTAATAACTTTAACCTCAAGTACGGCGGATTATGACCCATAATAAATTCACGATATTCATTATAACAGTAATTCGTCATACATTAAACAACACATTCATTACATTTCTGTATATTTCTGCACTACTTTGTATACCAACCATAAAGATAGGACCTATGAATACCTACATTTAAAATGATAATATCACCAAAATCAGAATATAATTTATTTATCATTATAATTTTGCTCGAAAATAACTTGTAATGAATATAATATAAGATTTTGGTAAAAAAAACATAGTGAAAATGGGGCCTTAACATCTGGCGAAATGTGGGTGATAACGCCTCTGCCTATCCCTTCGGGTTTCCAAGGTTCCCAAGGTTTCCATTTGGCGGTATTCCTTACGAGGCGTTACACTTTTTAGATCATCAAAATTGCACACATCTTCTAAAAGTTTGCCCTTCACATTTAATTAACTTAATAGACTATAACAATATATGCTTTGTAAATAGTAACGGTAGCTGAGGTAACGAAGCGTAGGTGTTTGATGTCTTCTAATATATAAAAATAAATATCTTCAGACATTCACGCCTATCAACTAGCCCCATTTTAAGCAACTAATACTGCTTGTGTTACTGATACTACGATTAGATGACGGATAAGTATATTTAATAGATAAATACATATTAATGTGTAGTAATGTTCTTTGTATTATTATGTGCAATAAAGTATATATAAATAAATAATATTCAGAATATATACCTACAATACATATACATATAAACTTCCAAGACTGGAGAACAAATGCCTTTCGAGGGCAAGTGTTTGTATTCATCACACAAACATTTTCCCCCACCAGGGATCGAACCCAGAACCTCTCAAAATGGCGACACCACTCGACCACGGAGGTCGTCAATAATATGTATACTACAAGTAGGTAGGTACTTTTTTTTTTACATACGACAGGTAAGCTCTTGACCTTCATCTCACCTGATGGCAAGTGACGGTAAGGCCGAAGGTGGAAGCGAGCTTCACCTGTAATCCTCAACAACTGAGGAACTGGCTATCGTACCTCTGATACTTAGATTAGATTTACTTAGATTTACTTTGTCGTTTGCATGGGCGCCTTTTACCTTACCCGATTCTGCTGCAAATGTAATTCTTGGTACACTGCGATTCCTGTATTAGGAGTAGCAACGGTGGTAGCAAGCAGGTACTTCCAGTTGTTAGTTATCCCTGTGTTCTTAGGTGGCTTGACCCCTTGGCGTTGCGTAGAGATGTGGCCTCGTTATGCATCCTCTATCGCATTTCCTATGGGGAATGTTCCGAGGAATTGTTCAGTTTGATCTCTGCCGCCACTTTCCGCCATCGTTCAAGCGACATGACTTCCACTCGCATCGTCGGGATATTCGGTTGTATTCCACGGTGCGCATCTCCAAGAACTTCCCCTACTAACTACAACTAAACTCTAGAAATGAGCCTGCGGTATTGATGACCACATGAAAACCTTCAAGGAAAGAGCGCATTCCCACTTAAAAGGCCGGCAACGCACTTCTGACTCCTTTGGTCATAGATAAATCAAGTATTGTACATCTCAATCCAAGTTGCCAAAAAGGTAAACGAAAATGCTGACTTACCGAATTTGTTATACAATAATCACAATTTTTACATGGATATTGGCACGTAAATATAATAAACGGTAACAATTGTTGTCCGTTTCAATTGATTTCAATTACCTACAGTCATCGCAAAACATTTTAGAGATGAAAAATTACCTTTGTTTTGTTTACCTTTTTGGCAACTTGGATTGAGACGTACTATAGTATAGATCGCTATTCCCATAATAAGTCGAACAAAGGGGTACAAGCAACAATAATAAGTTTTAGACGAACTAATAACCCATGTATGGGAGTAGCGATTTTTACTACTTAATTTATCTATGCTTTGGTGTTGCTAAAGTCAATGGACGACTGTCATTGCTTACCATCAGGTAACCCGTCTGCTGGTTTGCCCCCTTTGCCTCCTACCTCACAAAAAATCACCTAATTTTATAATCAGGTTGGAATAGTACAATCTGATTATAAAAGCGTTTCCGTACCATCAGCGTTGAGTAATGTCTTCCTACTGCCCTTTATAGAACAAAAGGAAATAAAAAATAGCTGTAGCCTACATTTACTCGCATACCATCTCTATAAGTCCGAAGTGAACAATCTCCCTTCACTTTTGTAGTAAGTCTACATCGAATGCGGAGAATAATAATACCTACATCTATGTAAATAATAAAATTGAGGTAATAATTGAATTGCAGATATTTGCGATAATATTTGCAATTATTATAGAATTTCAGTTTGATTTCAGTTTGGCATGATGAAAACCGTAATAGATATCATATCGGTGTCGGTACTTAAACTACTTATAGGTTCTTGTAATTTTTATGTTAGGAGCGATTTTTTTCTCAAATTGCGATTAATATCCATTTTTTGCGAGTTAGGTCCAGGTATAAATATTAAATTAGAATTGCAACCGGAGCTTTGTCACGTCAAATCCAGGAATAAGCGCTCTCACCAGTAGTTAATTATTTATGCCTATTCATACTAACCTATTTATTATCTCATCTATATCAAACTACCAAATCTCGTTGATAGTATAATCGGTTTTTCTTAAATTACCATGCACTTCTAATCTAAAATTTATTTCTGGAAAGTTCAAAAGATGCCAGTGTGGAGGTGTAATGTCACAGCACTGAAGTTTAAATAAAAAAGTCTATTTTATACAAAGTAAATTTATTTTCTTATTTTTACAAAAATTCAATTATATATATTAGCACTTTAATAACCTCAAAGATAAGATACGTTACAATCGGAATTACCTACCAGAAGGTAGAAACTACTTTAATAGAGCATACAACTTAAGGATGTTGTATAATTTATAAAAAAATATTACAAAAGAAAGTACTTAGAAATATTGGAGTCACCACCCTGAACTTTTCACCCTTTCTTACCAGGTGGGCCGGAGATAATTATTAGCCCAGCGGAATTTTCTGTTTTGTTTGTTTTGTTACTTTGAGTAGATGTTAAATTACATAATAACTTAATTATGCTATAGATTTGATGTTACTGCTTGAAGTGCGCTTCGGGCATGCCAATACACTTTTGCCAATAACGGTTCATGGTATTGTATCGATGAAGGTTTACTCCAGTGAGACTGTGCGCTTCATCCGGATATGACTGCGAAGACAAGAGTTAAATTAAAAAATGCCAGAAAGTTCTAATATTTACGCTTTCCATAAAAGTGTTAGATATTAGAACAGACCTAAGACATTAGTTTTGTCAAATTCGTAAAATTATTGGGATTTCTTTTTTTCTACTTTCTTTGACAACGTTATGGTTTGATAAAAATAATATGTCCTTGCAAAGACCAAAGACCAACATTTTTAATATATTATATAATATTTAAATAATTATTATAATATTTTTTACCACTATAAAGTTTCGATTTTAATACACACATACACACATACACTGTGCAAAGGCACCGCAAAAATAGTGCACTGCCATAGTCCGCGCATCACAAAGCAGTGACTGCACTCAGCGTGACAGATGGTGAGCCCGTCGCCGCTATAAGCTATTGGATGGTTGTGCAGTTCTAAGTCTATTGGTTGCCTTTTACGACACCTAAGGGAAGAGATGGGTTGGTAGTATTCTTTTAATGAACCCCTACCACAGGACTCAAGATAAGTGTAATCCTGCACAACCTTTTTAAATGGTTCCATTATTTTATCTTCTATAAAACTACCTAGTGAACTTTAAGAATTCAACTTGCTATTAGCTATAGGTACTTAATTAAATTAAAAAAAAATACGGACCATTTGCTCGAAGGGAATGTTCAGTTCCGCCAGGGCCTTGTACAGCAGAGCAGCGTTCTGGTAGTGAACGTTATCGTCCGCGTTCCCGTGCATCACGAAGAAGTCGTGGCCACGGAGCTTCTCCGCGAGGAGGGTTACATCGCCTTTCTCGTATCCCTCCAAATTATCCTCAGCAGTAGGCAGACCCATGTAACGTTCGGTGTACATCGTGTCTGAAGAGATTTTACGAATTATAACACGTCGCTAGCAGCCAAACTTCAGAAAAAAAAATATATTAACGTCGAAAACTGTGGCTGATATTTTCAATGACACAACCTTTAGTATGCTTGGTACACTTTGGTTTTCGATATTAAAGACTAAACCACATTCGCCTTGGTTTATCTGGATGTCCAAAACTTTGTGATCTGGAGTTCCTCCGTTCTTCGGAAGGCACGTAAAACTTGTAATTGCAACCGTTTCTACCCACCACTCCGACCAAGCAGGGTGGTGACACAGCCCGTTCTTCTCATGTTTGTTCATGTAGATAGGTAATGACGACGATAAAAAACAACCCCAGCAACCTGCCTTCAGAATATTACTCACATTGGTAACGAAAACGTTACTCAGACATACATCTCTGCTTGAGCTTAGGAAAGGGATGCCGCTTTGTATTATGAACTACCATCTCTTTGTATTATGAACTACCATCTATTTGTATTATGAACTACCATCTCTTTGTATTATGAACTACCATCTATTTGTATTATGAACTAACATCTCTTTGTATTATGAACTACCACCTCTTTGTATTATGAACTACCATCTCTTTGTATTATGAACTACCATCTATTTGTATTATGAACCACCATCTCTTTCGTACAGTACTCAAGCATCTACGATATAGATTTATGAGTATGATTAGTGATCTACTCTAGAGTTTGTTTCTGTAATTCGGACTTTAACACACTCACAACAATTTCCGGATATCTTCTTGAACAAATGTAGTCGTGGTAAGGGTTGGTCCGCGCATGTCCCAATTATGTACTAAAAACAGTCCTTACGAAGACAATGGCAAGTTTGCCAGGAACTAACTTACTATAGTAAAGCCAGGAGGTGACCGGGGCGCCGGAGACTCCGCATTGGAACAAGTGGTCGTCGTCGTGTAGAAGCGTCAGCAGCGTGGCGTAGCCCCCGTAGCTGTGGCCCCAGATGGCCACGCGCGACCGGTCGATGAACGAATACCGGTCCAGGACTTGCCTGATATAAAAAACAAAACCACAGAAATACTTTGAGATGACGCAATGCATGTACTGCGCGTGTTCAAAAACCCTGACAAAACGTCGGGGTTGGCCGCTTCTATTTCGCTCGCGTCCGAATGGCTGCAAATACTAAAAAAAATCTCTCGTCCGTGGTCGAGTGGTCTGTACGCCGGTCTCAAGGCGTCGCCATCTCGAGAGGTTCTGGGTTCGATCCCCAGTGGGGGCAAATGTTTGGGTGATGAATTTTCAGGCATTTGTTCTCCAGTCTTGGATGTTTATATATATTTCTATAAATTCAGGTTATTTATATGTATTTATCTATTAAATATATTTATCCGTCATCTAGTGTCCGTAACACAAGCAGCATTAGTTGCTTAAAATGAGTCACATTACAAGAAGGATGCTGAGCATGGATGTGGACGGACCTAGAGTTAGAGGGAGTGAAGAATGACATGAGGATAAAAGTAGTGGATGCTGAGCTGACGAGTGACAGAGGAGAATGGAAGAAGAAGACATGTTGTGCCGACCCCACCTAGAGTGGGAAAAGGGCAAGAAGAAGAAGAGTTGATAAGTGTGAATGTCTGAGGATATTATTATTAATTAGCGGCGGGGTATCGGCGGCATCGGTACCTCCTATCCTATGCGTCTCAAAATTACAGCTTTGCTGTTAAAAAGTTGACACGCACGTCTTTATACTTGCGTTATGTATGTAAATGTAGATCTGCGACCATAACATATCATCAAGCCTTTATATTCGAACAGGAAGGCACAAGTCGCTGGATTGTGGTAGTCTGGCGAGCTGCTTGCTTTAATTATGAACAAATCTTTTCGGAGCGAATCAGTTTTGGTTTTAGATGTTTTTTTTAAATAATTATTCCTACTTTTTCATATTCAAATGTAAAAGACTCTCAGATATAAATAAATAATAGGAAACTTTACCTATGAAATTGCCGTTATTTTTCTCTGTTAGTATTTTGTTTGTAACTATTAAGTTTCAGAGAATTCTTGATAAATAATTACCTCCTCCAAAAATAGACCATATTATTGAGTTTTGATTTGTTTTGAAAAATTGTTTAAGTTTAAATGTGTTAAAATTGGACACGGAGACCACTCTTTTTAAGTGCCTCCCGAATACATTATTTGATTTGCATTCACTTAAAAACGATAAATAATTTTTATGAAGTGTGATATAACACACATTGCTAAAGCTGGTCTAATGGTACATACCAAATATTAAATCATTGGATTTGTCGTTGTGAAGCAAACTGAAAAAATGTAAGTATGGAAAATGCAGACTTCCCCAAAATCTCCATACTAAACGGCAATTTCATATGTAAAGACCTATTATGTAATGAGGCAAAAGTGTTTGTACATTTACATCTATATGTTACCTCACAAAGTAATCTTTAGAAATCGTTTACCTGAGAATAACAAAATGGTCTTCGATCTCAACAGTTCCCAGAGCATTGTTGAGAGAGTAGAGGATGGCTTGCCCGTTGAGGCCGGCGCCGCGGCCGTCAGCCACCATGTAGATGGTATCGTGGTTCGTCGCCAACACGCTGTGGTATCCTAGAACCAAACGAAGAAAGCTTCAGATGAAGCAGTGTCGGACTCAGCGGCTTTTGCTGTTTCACTGTGGCGAGAACATTGGTAGATCTTTAAGCCTGTGTAGGAAGATTTCTCTCTGGTACGCATCACCCGCAGGTGTCCCGCTACAAGGAATAGTCCACAGTACTCCAATCAGAAGCATTATTGAGGTTTCTAATTTGTTAGAATTTAAATAGTTAAATACATATTTGGAAACATTCAGGTTCAAAATTCGGAAGTTTCATAATTTAAAGTTTCAAAGAAAGTAATCCTCGTGACCAAAACTTCCAATTATTATTTTACAAATACACGTGTGACCACTGTGAAAAAACTGTAATATTAAAAATAAAAATATTTCCATTATACTCACCGACAGTAAAACTGTCAAAAACAGTATTGGTATTCGGTCCTGAGTACACATAGAAGACCATGGGGTACGTTGTGGTGCCATTAAGATCGAGGTTAGGCGGCAGGTGCAACCGGACGGACGCTGGGTGACCGTTTTGCAGCGGCACTGTAGTAATGATACTTTGCGGACGTTGCTTGGTCAACAATGCCGTTCGGACTGAGGCGTTATCCTCCCAGGTCGTTAGCACAGCTCCAGTCTATAAATATTGTATTCTGTTTAATATCTTGTCGCCAGCATATACGTTTCTGCTGGGCGCTAGTCTTCTTAAACGGAAAAGCATGTGAGGAGTGCCCTAAACACCACGACACTGGAAATACAACCGAGAACAACAGCTTAAGGCCGGGACTCCACCAAAGCTGTGCTGTGCGAGAAGAGATGTATCTCAGCTCGGGTGGGACTCGTTGAGTGCTCAATACGCCTTCTGACACAACACAAAAGGTGACGAAGTCGCTATGTCGTCTCTACTGCGCGTCGTCCGCGCACAGCTCACATCTCCGTTTCAATCGTGCCATACAAATATTATACGACTCCGCACAGCGATCTAACTGAAGCTGAGCGGAGAGGAGATGAGTCAATAACATAATTCTATTGGTTGTTTCAAAAAACATCTCAGCACACCGCACACATCTCCGCTTTGGTGGTGTCTCGGCTTAACGTGCCTTCCGAAGCACGAAGGCACTCGAGATCACAAAAAAATATACGTCGTAAAAGCCACCTCCGCAATACTTTAACTCTGTAGGGGTGACCACACATTTTGAACGAATAAACTCGCCTGGTTCTTTTAAAAGCCTTGGTTTAGGTTGCTATCGCGCCAATTTGTATTTCACCAACGTGGTGTTGCTAGAGTCCGTACCCCTAATATGTTTCTGCATAGGAAAGTCAGTGCTTAGCAGTGAGTATGTGGTGTGAACATAACAATAGTAAGTTCACTTAAAAAAAGCCTGAGTAATAAAAGATAGGAAAATATATCAATAAGAAAATATTAGATTACAAATGTAAAAATACCACTTTTTTAAAAACAGCGTCATTATTAATAAACAGACATGCGGAGCTGAATAAGGGGTCACTCAAAACGTAGGGGCGCATCTTTGCAACACTTACGATCTATGCATGCATTACATTATAGGAATACATGGCATGTAAGGCCCGGCGCACAGTATCGGCGTCGGCAAGGAAAGGGATCCTTCGGCATCCCTACATGCAAGCGCACACTGTTGGCAACTATGCCTTGGCATGCTGAAACGTCCTTAGGGATGACGAAGCGTCCTTACGCATGCCGTATCGTCCAAACTACCCCCTCTTGGGCGGGCCGGCAGCGTAGCGTATGAAGGATGCCGAAGTATCCTGAAGCAACCTCAAAGCCGCCGATGCAGTAACCTCAAGCATACCGAAGCGGTATCTTTGTTACTACGGCCACATACTTGTATCATGGAAATTTCTACTTTTTTGCCATGAAGTTAATAAATGATGCTATTAATCACCTAAAATCCTGAGTCGTGCCGATGCCGATAATGTGCGCCGGGCCTAAATGGTAAGTGTAAGTTTGTTTATTATTATTTTTGCTCTTTTAAAAACGTGTTATTTTTAGACTTTTGATTATTTATTTTCTTATTGACATTGCGCCATCTATTGATTAGTCGTTTAACACCAATCAATAGATGGTGATCTATCGGAGCGCAATCTATTAATTGGTGATTTAACACCAATCAATAGATGCCACTGTGCGTAATCACCAATCTCTATACAAACCTAAAAGTGCCCGTAGAAAGTTGAAATTAGTTGCAAGTTGCATTGTGACCGGGTTCAGAACTATTCCCAAAGTTTCAGCCCGATAGCTAGTCCGGAAATACCTCAAAATTCAGTTATAAAAATCCAACCGGACAAACAAAGAGACAAACAAGACAGTGAATCAATAAAAACGTGGTAAATGACAGTTTAGGATATTGACTTATCTCAATTTCTAACTGTATATTTACCAATGGATTTATAAGGAATGTGGCTGAGGGCTCGTTGGAGGATGAGCAAGTGATGCTCATGTATCTGCCGCCGTGGCTGACGGTGGCCGTGGCCCAGGCACAGGCGTTGCCTTCGGGCATCACCAGGGTGCAGCTGAGGCAAGCCGCGTGCGCACCCACGCGGTGGACTTCCGTGCGCCACGGACTACCCGTCACTGTTCGTGTCACAAAGCTGTGGATATCATTATTATTCAATAAAAAGTCTTCAAAACATTAAGCAAAGACACACACAAATTCTTCAAATTAAAAAAACAAAAAGTAGGGGTTTAATAATTTTTCGAACTAATTTCCTATGATTTATTCATGTATTTAATCTTACAAGTTACAAGTTCTAAAAGTCCATTCTTTTCAGAGTCAATAAACATTTCTCAAAGATGAGCGGTGCAACTTACTACGCAAGATTAGCTTCGTTCATTCCGACGTAGTTATTAACAGTGGAAGCTCCCGGCGTAATAGAACTAGATTCGAACCCTCCGTTTATTCTGACAGTCTGATAAAGGTGCTGAAACACATCGCCGTTGGCTTGTTCCGGCGACCAGCGAAGCGACATAAAGAATGAACCATCCGCGCTAAATCTCGGCAACGTGAGCGGTACCCATCCGTTATACTGGGATCTTATGTCATTCTGAAAAGTAACAACATAATTCAGACAAAAACAAAGTCAAGAGAAGAGTATTATTATGATGTAAATCCTCAGAGTAAACAGAACTGGAGTAGCCATTAGTCAATTTCTCAAACATTTTTTTCTGCCATTTCTTGCGGGGGGTGAGGTTACCACTTCACTCAAAGCCAGCCGTTTTTACAAATGCACACATGCATAATTCGACACACAAATTTAAATTTTACGCACACACACGCTTAAAATAGTCACGTGGGGTGTGCGTTTTGACAACGTCACAGCCGCACTCCCCACGAGACTAGCGTTCGAAATTTGAAATCGTAGAATTCTAAAACATGAAAAAATGAAGTAAATAATCATGAAATCTTTAAAAATTATAATTACAAATAAAAGGTGACACCATCTTTTAGCATACTCGATGTTTTCTATTTATTTTTACAGCAAAAAACAGCACAGGCAGGCATTTTTGCGGGAGCTCTGTTCGCCGCAACGTTTACAATGTTATGGCTGTCAAAATGGCGGCTCAACTAGTTTTATTAAACGTGCAAGCATCCGATGCTTGTGCATTTGGCAGAGGGGAATGTTAGACAAAGGCTACTCCAGTTCTGTTTACTCTGAGTGTAAATCCTATCCTATTCTATGTCAATCACAGCTATGAAAAAACTTTTCCTCTTTCAATTTTAATATATATAACAATAAACCATACCTGACAAATACCAGTTATAATATCGCAGATTCTCAGCACAGAAACGTTCTGCCGCCTGTTCATCCAATGCGCAACGACTTCGTGAGTCGTAGCCCAGGTAACGCCACCAAGAATGTGGTCACCAGACACATACTCCTCAGGCGCTTCAAGTTCTATATAATTATCTTCGGTGACAGTGCCATTTTCCAAACCAACAAGGTCAACCACTCGAAGTCTCACTGTAGGGTTGGTTTTGCCAACCTAAAATATAAAATTTGAGAGAAACTGTGTCTTAGCAAAAACCAACAAAATTATATACCATTTGATACCTGTAGTTCATATATGTTTCATTTTATAATTTCCCTACCCACTTCGCTATTTTATGTAGGGTCGGCGCAGCTTGTCTTCCGATTCCCTTCTATCACTCGCAATATCTACACTTACTCAGCCTTCTCCTCGTTCACACATAACCATAACCATAGCCATATTCAAAGCTTTACTCATTCTCCCTTTTCATCACATGTCCATAGCTAGGTGTCTCCTTCATTTCAGTTTCTCTAGAATTGGTACTACACATTGGTGATACCTACATATTTCATGTCAAGATAGCTACTCTTCTTCTTGCCCTTTTCCCACTCTAGGTGGGGTCGGCATAACATGTCTTCCTCTTCCATTCTCCTCTGTTACTCGTCAGCTCAGCATTTACTTCATTTATTCTCATATCATTCTTCACGCATTCAATCCATCGCTTTTTTGGTCTTCCTCTCACTCTAGGTCCATCCGCATCCATGCTCAGCATTCTTCTTGTAATGTGACATTCATTCGTCCTCACCACATAGTCCACGCTAAACTTTTGCTCCTAATCTTTTTTGTCACCAGCACTACTTTCAAACTTCCTCTAATATACTCATTCCTGATCTTGTGCATTCTTGGACTCCACACATCCATCGCAACATTGGCCTCTCTGCTGAGTGCAGTTTATTTTCATCCATCGCTTTCGTTGCCCAACATTCAGATCTATACATGATTTCATGAGAGCTACATTTAAATAAAAAGCAAATGCTCTTGTCTACAAACCTTGGGATATTTCAGATCAACAAGTTTTGGGTAAAGAAAAGGTTCGCTGGCCTCGGAATTATCTTCGAAGTAGTAGTACGAGTAAGTGTCCACTAAAGTGTCGTCAAAACTGGCAAAAGCTAAGTATGTACCATCAGGGTTGAACCATGTCGCTTGACCGGAATACATCACATCCTCTGAAATGTCATCCAAAAACAATTGATACGATATTAGTGTTCTACTGTAGTACTACCCTCCCATTAATGTTACGGCCCAAAGCGATTCAAAGGTTCGAAACATTCATTCACATAAGACACGGTATAAAAGTGACGTTAACGATAATGAATAATGATCATCATGTTACAAAATAAACAATAATAATTGAAAGAATTTTACAAGTGTCAATGTAGGTTTTTTATCGTATTATTATAAATTAAAACTCATTATTTTAGGCACAGATATTGAAATTCAGGAAGGCACTTAAATCATTCGACTTTTGACTCAAACTCTTAAGGTGTTAAGCGCGAAGCTACTTGCTATCATAAAATACAACCACTATACTATGGCCAAGTCAAAAGTATTTTTGTCACTGTTTGGTATTCGATACTTATAATTCTATAGGTACGTTCTTCTTTTAATTCCATCCATACTAATACTTCCACGAGGTGCGTACAACAATAAAGAAGCAAACCTTCATAGACCCAATCGGTGTGTCCGTTGTATATAACTCCATCCACCCCGTCTTCAGTTATAGCAATGCCCTCAGTCGCATTTCCCGGCAGGTAGTAAAGATTGTTGTTCAAAACATAAGCCAGTGAGTGACCCGCGCCAAAGATACACAGCTGAAGCCTTTCATTGTCAGCTATTAACAGGCGATCACTGAAGCTAAAATAACACAATGGGTTTTTTAGATTCTTATTGTAGGTATTCTAAGTACACTTAAATTGAAAGGCTTAATATATTTTTATTATTCTCTTAGTACAATAGGAAAATAGACATTCAAAGGTTGCCCTCAACAACTAACAAAGAGAAAACATGAAAAAAAAGAGCAGGGTCAGTGTTCTCGATGGCGCGGTCCATGCCGGCCAGCTCGTCGACGACGTTGAACGAGGCGGCGGGATGCGTGTGTGTGTGACGAGAGCAGGGTCAAGCCCCGTTTGATACACATCTAATGGACCAATAAAGATGGAATTTACCTGGTATGTTCCTACGTGTAGACTCTGAACAATTTTTTTTACAAAATCTAGAGAGAAGCCGTGAGCAAAAACTACCTACTCACCAAGAATCATTGTTTCAAAACGACTATGAACTATACAATATCTGTAAGTACCTATCATTCAGAATGAACTACTTACTCAGTTCCAATTTGGTATAAAGCGTAGCGAGCTGTCCTCGAATAGCGATATACCTGAAAAAAATGTTAATTGAATAACAATAATTTACCTACTAAGGCCCGTATTACGGAACTAAACTCAAGCGTAGATCTCTGCTTGAGCACTGTTAGAGAGGGATGGCGCTATTGATCCCACACAACGCCATCCCACACTGCGCTCAAGCAAAGATCTACGCTTGAGTTTGGTTCTGTAATACGGGCCTAAGTATTGTTGCTGTAATACAGTGTATACTTTTTTTTTGGTAAAGGTGAATATCGCTAGGATGAGGTAACTCACACATAACCGAACGGAAAACGGTTCAGTAGCGACTACCCACTAAAACCCCCAGTGTCCAGTCCCGATATCTCGCCAGGGATCAAGATACCATTATGCCCTATCCCTCATGAAATATTTTCAGTCTATTTTGATTACGAATTTCTTCTAAAGATCAAATTACTCCATTTCACCTGACGTTAAACGAGTGTGATTCGGAAGGGTTGCTAATGTAATTAAATTTAAAAATTAAATACGAAAGATTGTTTATGTATGTCCAAGAAATAGTTAGTTAAACATACTGCAGGGTAAGATAGCTGGGATCAACCAGATCTATACCTACCAAAATATCTCAATATAATAGGTAATAATTATGTGCAGTAAAATTTGGTAATTTTAAAGATAGACAAATTTTTCCGAAATATCGAAAAATCGAAAAAACTTCTAGATTTTTTTACATCGAATTATTCGTGAATAACACTACCATTAATAAATACTTTTATTATAAAAAAAGAATGTTTTAAAAAAATGTTTTTGTTGAAATCGTTTCACAAAATGTCATCAAATTTAACATTGGTGGAAAAAAATTATGTGAGAATTTTGTACAACATGCTTAAAAACTTGACGATTTTAGAAAGATAACAAGCGCGATTTCAATAAAGACGAAAAAAATGGAATTCTAGTCTGAGAGGAGTCAATTTTGTTGAAATGTAACTATTGAAATTTTGGCATAAAACCTTTATAAGTGTAGCAAGTAATAGCTGCTTATTTACATGGAGACCCAGACCAAAAGTGAAAGAGACTCATCAATCAGTTATTCATGAATCATTTGATGCACAAAAAATGTAGAAAAGGAATATCCCATTGTAGGTAATTATATTAAGAAATCCGTTTCAAGGTAGAAATTTTGCGGTATTTCGGATTTTGTTTAATTATAAAACCAGAAAATTTCGCTGAACATATATTGTGTTATTTTAGTAGGTATTGATCTGCGGTAAGTATGTCGTATTATTTCTTGGACACCTTGTGTATATCTGTATTTATTTATGTAAATGTCCAATTACCGCCTCTACTTCACTAGGAGCTAAAATGAAGCTTCGATCAGCTGACAGAATGGGGCCCGTTGTTTCGAGGGAGGCCTAAAAGGAAACAATTTTAATAAATATTAAGTATATTTAGTAGGTTATTATTTTAAATAAAATTATGATATTTTTCAGTCAAACTTAATCAGAGACATAATAAAGTATCATGAATTAATATATTAGATCGAATTGTTTATAGATTAAATATATGTAGAGTAGGTATCTAGAGGTAAATACAAGTTATACACGAGCTGAAAAGTAGAAGAGGCGTCTTTATTTCATTTACCCATGTAAATGTTATACTGTTAAAAAATTTTTTTAAAGACAATCAATAATTAAATTATAAAGAATTTATATTAGAGGAGCTCGGTAGTAGTGGTTAGACGCATTCGTTTTCGATTTCGAAAACAAAGCTACCTTAGCCATGGTCAGACCTTGGATGAGTGACCAAAACTTTGTAAACTTGAACTCCTCAGTGCTTCTGAAGTCACGTCAAGCCGTTGGCCCAATCGCTATAGCAACAGTTTCTACCCACCAACCCGCATTGAACCAGCGTGGTGGTGCTACCCATACTTCTCATATAGGTATGTTTCTCCATGAGGAACTGTACCCAGCAATGGGTCGTATAGGCTGAACACGGAAAGGATTCATTATTTTAGAGGCTTTTACAGTTTACTTTAAAGTTCAACTGAAATAGATAAAAAAACCGAATAAAAGCAATACAAACCATAGTATCTCCATCCACGAGGACATTCGATTCCAAGGTGTCGACATTGTAAGCAAATATGCCGGGCTCGCCGCTAATTGTATATGTGAACTCAAAGTCTGAAATAATTAGGAAAGAAATAAAAAATAAACTTATAAATTATACACATGTAAGTACCATTACTAGTAAGTATGTTTTTTTTTTTTGCTAAACCATTTCAAGCAACTAATGCTGCTTGGTAATGGATGATGTAAATATATTTAAAACAAAAAATAATACTTATACAAACAACCAAGACTGGAGAACAAATGTACCTATTCATCACACAAATATTCGCCCCCACCGGGGATCGAACCCAGAACCTCTCGAGATGGGTACCCTTTGAGACCGGGCGGACAGACCACTCAACCTCGGAGGTCGTAAAGTTTTTGCCTTGACATAATACTTACTATTACCCTCACCTACCTACAACTTATGCGGGCAGCGGCCTCCGAATAAACTAGGTAAGTAATAAGTTAAGTAGGTATACATACCTTCCTATTATTCATATTCATGTAGGTAAATTAACCGTCTATCACTCAGTTACACAAAGATTTTTTAAGGACGACATTTGTTAATGAGACATTAAAACTTTAAAGTTCATTAAAGTTAAGCTTGTTACACAAAACAGTTCTAGCTAATGTCTCTTTAGCATTGACATGGTGCTAATGTCGTTTTGTGCAACGTAAAACTACGCAAAAGGTGTTCTTTTGTCATTTCAATGAATAAATTTAATGGAGCATTAGAGATAATGCTGACATTAAAATTTAAATTTCGTTTCTGCAACTGGGTGTATGACAATGGAAAATTTTATAATTTCTTGCATCAGATTATAAATAAAACTGTACCCACAACTACCTGTGTTTGAGACTCGCTCAAGTAAAACTGAAAATACCTCTCAAACTCCCTGATACCATTCCGCCCTTCCGTGGGAGCACCCGGGTCTCCAAAGCAATTTTCTGAGTATAGGTGACTAGGCATCTAGGTACTAACTGGTTTAATATCTACATAATTATGTCATCATCATCAACCTATATTTGTCCACTGCTGGACATAGGACTCCACTAATGCTCGCCACCGTTTTTTGACCGTTCTCATCACCATCTTCTCACAGGGCATCCCATACTACGTTTAACAACGTTACGACTCCAACGGCCATCAGTTACACGACAGACGTGACCAGCCCACTGCCACTTCAGCTTTCTAATTCAATGGGCTATGTCAGTGACTCTAGTTCTCCGTTCACATCATTCCTGATACGGTCCTCCGAGCCCTTTCCATAGCTCACTGAGCGACTTTGAAATGATTTTTATCGATATTGAGAAACAAAGCAAAATTGTCCGTCATTTCTTAATATTGTTTTTTAGAGAAGCAGAAGCTCAAACAAAATGTTTTTACATTTTTTAACAGTAATTCAAAAGTACTTGATTAGAATAACTACCATAGAAATGAAATCGCGAGCATAAACTAGTGAACTAATTAAAACTCATAACTCGATAGAAATACCTACCTAAGTACTTTATTGAGCGTCTATCAATTTAAACAATAAAGATAAGTGATAGGCATAACAAATTATAGGTTGGTTGCTCAACAAAGTTACCTAGATAGCTTTAAAGATCTCTGCCTTCTCCACGTGTGGTCGTAAATCGTTATCCTATAAATACGTAAAGTTAACGTGACAACCCTCTAGATGTAACATATCACAGCGTCCTTATTATTAGATCATAATTATTATAATTGCTTCTAGAGGGAATTTACACTTTATACGTATATTTTATATTCATTGCTTCTATTCGGCTATTATTAGGTATGTGTAATGAATGAGTGAATAAAAATTTGTCCATGATTGGGGCTTAGCGCGCGCATTATATAGGTTACAATCGGAAGAGATAAATAATTATTGGCTAGCAACGTCATCTATGAAATAACTTGAGTGAGAATTAATTAGCACTATAAAAAATAATCGGATTTTCCTACGTTGAGTAGTTTTTGCATACAAAAAGAATTTTGTTATTAATATTATTATTTTGGCATCTGTTTGGTTCAATTATACTGGGTACATTTCTTTCTTCAATTTTCTAATCATTAGAGACATGCCTATTTGAATTTTTTTGACCTCTATAATTATATAGGTATAGACGGTTTAATGATACGAGAGATTTTGAAAGAAGCAGCTCTTTACTGATTTACAACTGTTAATAATACGGAGAGTGCTATTGCAATTGCATTTGGTAAGGAGTAGGATATAATTATAATGATTTTAAACTTATTGATTTAATATATCTAACAATTACCCAAGTCCACGTGGATAAAAGCACTAAATTAAATTTAGAATAAAAACCAGCAATGAGGGTTTTCTACTTTTTGTGCCACCGGGCGGCGCTACGTAAACATATGGTTAGGTTTTGACTGCTCATGGACCTGACATCACAGTGCTGCCATTTGTCGTGGACCGTTTTTAGAAAACCTGATCCCGATGGAGCTGCTTGTTTATCTCTAAAAAGTAATGAAATCGAGACAAAGTCGTGCCAAGTCTAAGGTTCCTTACTGCGATTTCTTTATTATTATAGTTAATGTTGTGTGTCTTGGCCGTTGAACATTCTTTATAATTTAGTGGCTTTGTCAAGCCTACAATTGACTGGTTATTGAATCAACGTTTTCCAAGTGGCAATTTTCCATCGTCAATGGGTAGGGGTTCTGGCGACAGATTGGTGCAATGGTGTCATGGAGCACTTGGTTTTGTACCCTTGTGTACGCTTCAACGGCCAAGTCACACAACATTAACTATAATAATAAAGAAATCGCAGTAAGGAACCTTAGACTTGGCACGACTTTGTCTAGATTTCATTACTTTTTAGAGATAAACAAGCAGCTCCATTGAGACATGGCTAGTTTTTTACAGAATGTTTTTGGTGGGATATCACTTCCTTTTGTAGAAACGTGGGCATATTTTTTTTTCGATTGATTTTTTTATAGTACATACATACATATATTCACGCCTGCTTTTCCCGAAGGGCTAGGCAGAGTCCAAGGAGCACTGTGTTCCTTCAGTCCACATTTAGCCATACAAAAATTGGGCTTGGTCAGATGAAAAATCATGAAAGAGTAGTAACAAGTGGCTAGCTCATCGCCTACACAATCACAGACTCAGTACCCAAGACATGCTAGGCAAGAAAAACAGTTGGTATTTTCTTTTTGTGTCCCAGACCATCAAGGGACCAATAGTAGAAGGGGGTATTACCATATCTCTAATACAGCTGAGACCAGCTGGGGGTTCTTCATCAGATACTTCATACCTTCGATTTTCGATATCGGATGAAGTGGCCCACCAAGTTGAATATTTTTTGTAAATGCGGTATGTCGATCTCTAATAGTTTGGTTGGGCTCTTGTGTTTTCTAATCAGGGTCACCAGGTACTCCAGATCTTCGATTATCCTAGTTCTTACAGTTTTCCCTTTATGTGGCCATTAAACCCTAACTCTGTACCAAATTTCAGCTTTCTGAGTTTATGGGAAGTACTAGTTCTATTTTGATGATCATGAGTGAGTGAGTGAGTGAGTGTCACGTGAGTATCATAAATGCGAAACTTTGCTTTCGCTTAGCTTCGGAACTAAAAGACCTACAGACTTCAAATTTAGGAGTTAAAGTATGTGATTATTAGATTATAGCTTACTGGATGACAAAAATTTCTACGTTTTAGTCTTATCCAGAGGTTCTCAAATAGGGGCCTGAAAATGTGGCGAAATGGTTCCAGTAAAGGATGGTACGGCAGTGTTTGCTTCGCGCTCGACCTGGCGGGGGCACTTCCGTGCCCCCCGATTACTTACGCATCTTCTATCATTTTATATCAATTTCCATCTAATCCTCCGTATCAACAGACTCACCCATTTACTTTAGTTTTAGGTAAATCTAGTTAATTGTGTGTTTTAATTTATTAGGTACTTAAATAGTACCTAATAAATTAAAAAAACACCGAGTAACAACGTCAAAATGTAAATAACGAACCAAATGTCCTATGATTTATTATCCACTCCATAGGTAGTTCAATCTTTTTGTAATTTTATAAATTTAATGATAATATTTTAATTAGGCTATCTATTATTCTATCTTAAAACCTACAAATTAAAATATCACTTATCTCCTTAATTTCTTTCTCGGATTGTAGATTTTTCAATAATTATGTCTCATTTATTCAAGTTTTTCTTTTCGTATAGGCAGGTAGGTAATACGATGTCTAATTATCAGCTCCTCTTAGGGTCAAGTTTTTTGATCCATGGTCAGATTAACCAGTAGGTTAAAATATGGACCAATGGCGAAAACGTATGATGTCGTGATATGACAGCTTGTCCAATAGTCGAATTATCAAATAAATATCTTCAAACATTCACACGTATCAACTAGCCCCATTTTAGGCAACTAACAATGATGCTTGTGTTACGGACACTAGTTGGCGGATAAATATATTTAATAGATAAATACATATAAATGTCCTAAATATATATAAACATCCAAGGCTGGAGAACAAATGCCTGAAAATTCATCAACCAAACATATCGGTCACCGGGGATCGAACCCAGAACCTCTCGAGATGGCGACGCCTTGAGACCGACATACTGACCATGGAGGTCGTTAAATATAACTAAAGTTAAATACTCATAGAAAATTTTATCACAACACGATGCTGGATGCCATTATACTAATATAATGGCAGCTGGCGGCACAGCTGATGTATATTGCTTCGAATTTTCATCCCAAGTTTATCAACTTGTCAAGCTTTTGACGCAATTGGTCTAGACTTTAACCAAGAATTTTGTACTGTATGATGGATGCCCAACTCCCATACAATAGCATGAGGCAATGTTCTGTCTCGATCAGTAGGTGTTCCCTCTCATTCAGTCACTTTAATGCTTTCTATTACTACTAATGACGTCACACAAAAATACACACAAATTTCTCAAACAAATAGTATGTGATTTTTGACTCACCTGTGAAATTATCATTTAGATGTACATCCAGGATTTCACTCACATACACAACATAAAACAACGCACGTCATCACCAGTTTTATATTTTTTTATTTAAAATATAAAATTACAAAAATTTGTAACAATTTTCAGTCAAGGTGTCAAAATGGCGTAAATATGACAGGTGAGACAGAAACTATGGATAGAAAGAGAGGAAGAGGATATCCCACGGTTAGCCTTCATTCATAAATAGTGATAGAATGAGAGGGAACACGTACTGATCGAGACAGAACATTGCTTCATCCTATTGTATAGGAGTTTGGCATCCATCATACAGTACAAAATTCTTGTCTTTAACTATTGAGGTAACCATTACTACGGATCTAAAACTCATCCTTACTAAAGAATATAACCAGGTAACTGAGACATTGCCTGCGAGGTTTAGAAGTTCGCGGGAGGAGGGAGATGTGACAGAAGACGGTGTAGAGGGGTCCCGCAGCAGGGAGCTATATCACTACCCATAACTATACCTTTATCTGGCTCTCCTCCCGCGATCTTCTTACCCCGCAGGCGATATCTCAATTATGTGCGTACTCTAAGTACCTGATATCCAAGTGCCATTAAAGCCTCTCTGCGTGAACCTTAGTGGGGGAGTCACAATGTCCGCGACCGTGAATGGCTCGAGCGCCGGCTCTTGGGCAACAGCCACTGCCGCCATAGCCACCAAACAGAGCCATTGTACCTTACCAGAAAAATAGACTCCATGAGATGACATTCATTGAAGAAAGAACACTATAATTGGACGGCAGCAACCTCACTTTGAAAATCTTTGCCTAACAACAATTACCGATTCTTTTATCTTTCCATTTTACCTAAATCATATTATCACATAATCTCTTAGTAGCTTTAGTTCTAAACTCTTAATAATACTCATCATCTAATATTTTACGTTTGCAGCCATCAATATTTAAAAAAAATCTCCTGGGACTATTCACAACAAGCAACCAACATGAAACTGTTCAACTTTTACATAACTATTAAACTTCACCATAATTATAACGTGGTGTCTTGGTTTTTGGACTTGCATCCCAAACATGAAAATGATCAACTGAGCTACCACTAATTGGTGTTGATTACCAGAAATTTGAGTCCCTTCATTAGTTTGTGTGTCTAATTTACTTTATCTACAAAGACTTTGATCTGTATTTGAATAAGTTCTATTCAAGTTATATGCTGATGTCATGACGTCTTTTATGGTATTTGGTATGGTGAAAATCGCTCCATTTTTACATAATTAATGTTCATAATAAAAATTTAGTTTATTCAATGGAATATCTAATGTTAGGGCAAAATAAAGTGTTTAAATAATTATACCCTTTAAAACAATAATTACAAAATGCAATAAACCTACATTAACTAATGTTACTAAAAATGTGACTTTATACACTTACCATATTAATTCCAACACTTAATCAATAAATAAATAAAACAATAGGTAGCTATTGACTCCACCAACTCAACTGGCTTAAAAATTATCTAGTAAAATTATTTTCTTATCCATTGATAACAAAGTATCTGCAGATAAGGGTAATTGTTTAAATTCTGATCATATTATTAGGTCGACAAAGATAAATATAATACTTTAAATATGTAGATTAAAGAAATAATATAATGAAACCACTGAAATAAGATAGGAAATGTTTATTAACATCAATGGAATATCATTACGCTGACAAAAACAACAGTCTTCATAGACTTAACTACATCCCAAATCCTGTTACTCTAAGTGTCTATTTGCAGTAGGCTACTTCAAAACAGAATATTCAATTCCAAAACAAAAACCATCCTTGTAGATTTCATCCATCTATACATTTAAATCATAATTCTCTGTAGTTGTTATGACTTCAGTCAGTTGGTTTCCGATTCGATTTTAACAAAACCAGCTCTATTTCAATTCTCCAACAGAATCGTCGTCACAAGTCCAGCCTAATGGTGCGGTGCATGTAAGCTGAGAACAGGTTCAGACGCCACGTTCGGCAGGCACTAACAATTTTGAATCTCCACATTAATGTGTGGAGACAGCATGAGCACTCTTGTGTTAACACACCAGGCTTCATCGCTGCGATACCCAGCGGCGACCTTGCCATTCCATGCGGAGTCCCGACAACGCCCCTCGTTTCGATCAAGTGACTGCGCAACTCCGATGACGATTTAAATCATAGGATTTCCTCCAAGCGTGCCTTTCTATAACATTTTGTATAAAACAAATCATTTATTCATCTCCGGAGAATGTTCACTCGTGGAACATTTAAACCTATATTTATTATTGTTAGCTAATAACAAAACTAAAATACTCGTCCAATGAGCCAAATAATGTAGTTGTTAAGACAACAGGAATATCTGAAAAAAAGGTTGTTCTAGGAACAACATAGGTTAGTATGTGTGATGAGTTGTCGTATGAGGAATGAGTGTGTAATGTTATGGAGTGTGTGTATAAAGAAATTGTTGTAGTGTGATATATGCATGAGGTGTGAATGATTGGTGTGGGACGGACCATGCTAGTGACGGCGATGGGTGCGGCGCAATTCCTGAAGGCGTCGTTCATGTTCAGCCATATGCTGGCGTCGCTGTTCCTCCTTTATTGCGATCTAAAACAAAGCATGCGTTTTTAATTATTATTTTAATTTAAGCGCGTCTTCCAGGAAATTTTAATAGAGATTTAAAACATACATACAACATAAACTAGATTTAAATTTTCCTGGGTGTGAAAGGGGGGAAGTGACCAAAGTGGGAAGCATTTTTTTACATAATATGACAGGCAAGCTCTTGGCTTTGGCAAATGGCTAAAATCCTCCTTTAAAAAAAAAGTAAAACACAATGTCTTTATCAAAAGGTTAACTATTAATTACCTAACAAACTAATTCATTATCTACCTAATATGCTTAAGTAGAAATGTGAGACAATAAAATATTTTTTATCATTTTAATTGTGTATAAACTAGAGGGACATAAATTTACTGTAATAATAACTCATGTACACAGATCCTTATCAATTACATAAATGTAATTTGACAATTGAAGGATATTCTTACTTTCAAAATTTTAAGGTGGTGGTCTGCTAAACATCAGTTTATAACTGTACATACTCATTGGTACTATCATGCCTATATCCCTGATCCCTATAGGGGTAGACAGAGGTGCATTATACACCCACACTTTACCAGTAATTTCGTATAATTGTAAAAATTTAAGAAATATTTTAAAAAACTCCTATGATGTTTGTAGCAAATAGAAATAATGATAATTTAATACGTACAGTTTCAGCAGAGAGGGGCAGCCAGTATATGCAAGGAGTGGTTTTGGTCTTTCTGAAGAGGTCGTCCAAAAGCTTTGCAGGAGCTTCTTCCTCTTTCTTTTTAAATTTTCTTGCTGAAAAAGGAAAATCAAAATTCTAAGCCTCTAGGTTGAATGATGACGTCAATGAGAACTTTGTAAAAGCATAAATATAATTCTTATCAAATTGATGCATTAGGGACCTCATTAAGCCAGTGTTAATACATGTAATTGGTTTTAGAGTAAGCTTATTGGCAATGAGTACTACTACTGTTATATTTAATGTATTGACATTTTTTACTTTCTCACAAAGAAATTATAAATTATGTTTAATTAATTAATATTTTTTTTTATACCTGGTTCAGGACTTCTTTCAATGCTGCGGTGTCTTCTCTTGTCCATTGGTCGTTCTTCAAACCTCCTTGGTTTCTCCTTGTTATCTTTGTCTTTATCATTCTTGCCCATATCCCACTCCCGCACAACAGGTTTCCTTTCATAAGGTTTATCCTAAAACAAGGAATAAAATTATTAACAAGTTGCCTATTGTACTTTAGGTGGTACCTTCTACAAATGCAAGAAAACCCATATAATGAGATAAAGTTTAGAAAATACAGGTATAGACAAAAAAAAGACCTAAAAAATTAAATTAGCTCATATAAGTTCTATATAAGTAAATACTCACAACTTCCCCTCGTTCCCTCTTCATATCTTGCTCCCGAAGCCAGTCCTCAACAGTGCCCGGTATTGTTGTAGTTTGAGCCTTATCTGTTTCTTCATTCAACTTTGCCTTTTCAAAAGCCTCTTCATTTGAAAAATCTACTTGTAGTGTTTTGGGGTTTGAAACTGGCCATGTCACTCCATGCAGAGCATGCCGTGTCTCTACAGCTTGGCTGTAAATAAAACAATAAATTAACCTTCAATGAAATCAAATAAGGAAAGACTGCCGAAATTATCACTCAATAGAAAAAAGTATGTCAATTTGTATTCAAAGGTGTGTATTTTTACACAATTCATATTCAAACAGATGATTGATAAAATTGATCCACAATTTTTTTCAACACTTGGTTTAAGCAGCTTATTATGTAGATAAAACTCTTTAATGCTGGGTATATGACAAAAGAACCAAAAATAATATATAATGAAAAGCAAATAAAAACTGGTAAATAAAAACTGAAATAACATGATATAAAAAAACAAGAAAATTACTTACTCTTCAGTGTCATATTTGACAAAACATTTTGATTTGATTCTATCTATCCAGAAGCCATCTTCTACTATTTTTCCTGTCCTTTGAAGTAAATTTTTCAACTGAGGCAAAGTGAATGGTCTCACCAAGTTAGTTATATACAAAATACAAGATTGCTTATGCCTAGGTGGGCTGGGTGGTCTAGTAATTATACTGTCACTTTCCTTAACTATAGATATTTTTCTGTTAGATGTAATCTGTGTTTCTCGTTGCTTAATTGGTTCTCTCTCTTTTGCCTCCATTTTTTTATTTTGTTCAACATTTTCAGAATTATCTATAACAATTTTAGGTAATATTGGCTTCTCAATTTTTTCAGAGACTTCTCTTTTAGACTTCTTTTCTTCAATTACTTCTTCAAATTCAACTGGTTTCACATCAGGTATAATATCCTTCAGAACATCAGTTGAAATAGTTATGGATTTTTGAGTTGTGATTTTGTTTGGGCGAGAGCCCCAACGCCGTTTTCTGCTTATCACTATAGGAGTAGAGGAATTATACGAGCTGTCTTCATTTGTAGATTGGGTTGAATCGGATCGTTCCAGGACTTTATTTTGACTTTCAACATGTTCACCTTCATTTTTGGTTGTAGTTTGATCTTCTTTTGTGAATATTGCCTTATCTTCAGATTTTGTTTTTTCTGTACTCACTAGAACATCAGTATCATCAGTAGATTTTTTACTGTTTTCTATTGTACACTGTGTTTGTTCAGTTTTACTGTCTGTAACATCTTCTGTTTCACTTACCTGGTTACCTAATGATTGTTCCTTGGTCCTACTTGCTGAAATTTTTTTACCTGTCAATTTTTTATGGGTTTTACCAATTTCTGTATCTGATGTGTCACATCTATTATCCTCTGCATGCAACTCCAAAATCTCCGATTTATCTTCACATGAATCTCTACGATTTTGTATTTCACTGTGCTCTTGTCTTTCATTTAAGTTTTCGTTTGTATCTACTTCAGATGATACAGCTGTTGATTCAACTTTCGGAGAAGCAACAGTTGTATCAGCGTCAGATTTAGTTTCAGTTTTCTCTAAAGGTTTCTCTTGTAAGTCTTCAATAGTTTCTGGAACATAGGTTTTATCAGAGCTTTCATTGGGTTTAGTTTCCTCATTGGTTGTCGACATTGGAGTATCATCCGGTATCGATTCGGATTTAGATACACTTTGAGATATTTCATTTTTATCAGGTTCTGCATCAGGCTCTTCCTGACTGTCATTATTTTTATCAGTCTCGTCCTTAGATTCACGGGTAGACTTTTTAGATCGGTGCTTAGTCTTTTTCTTTTCTTCAACGCCTTCCACGCTAGGAGTGTCACTTGAACTAGTGGCTCGTGAATGTTTTCTTTTACTTCGTGGAGATCTATCCACTCTCTCTGGTGTTGAAGGTGGGCGAGTCAAACAGATTTTTAGTTTCTGTATTTCTCCTATATCCCCAGAGCCCTCTGCGGTTTTTACTTGCCACACCTGATCATGAGCGTCCTCCGGGCTATCCTCTTTGGTTGGAGTTTGTTGTGGCTTCTCAGCTACAATAACAACCTCTTTTTCCTGAACAACCGACACTTCGTCTGCAGAATCGTTTTCAGAAGACGATGATTGTTTTCTACGCCTAGTTCTAGTACGCTTAACCTTTTCAACCTTCTTTTCCGGTGAAGCTTTCTTTTTAGTTGCCGTACGTTCACTCTTGCGACGCATTTTTTCACTAAAACAACAAAACAAAAAAACAAATTAGTTTATAACTTGTAATAAACTCAATTTCAAGTATTTTAACAAAATATCCAGATACGTACAGTACCTATTTAATTATTTCACAAAAAAATCCGAAAATATCGCGTGCTCACAGAAGCCCCATCGACGGCCATATTTGTTTAACAGCATAGACTATAAATACCACAGATAAATACAAAGACGAAACCAAGACAAAATAAAGAATGAAATGGAACGTAAAAAAATTAAACCTGCTCCGTGAAAAACAAAAAAAGAAAGAAGTAATGTTTGTTATAGCTCGCCTTTACCAATAAACATTAGAATACATTGCCCAAACTTCCAGTTGTTTTTTTTGGTTTTCATCGAATTTTTGACCGCCTCACCTCTTCTCTGATAGCACGCATTTTATTTTGTGGCCACGCCAAACTTTTCCTTTTCGTCGTTTTTATTATGATTAATCACAAAAAATATACTAAACACTTGGCTGTGTGGCCTAGATCCTTGACCTACGTGAGTTTCGTTTGCTTTTCCTGGCTTTCCCCATAACTTTTCATGGTTTTCTTGCATCATTCAATAGTTTTCTAATGTTTAAATCCAACCCAGACTTTGTGAGGCCACAAAAACTGGATTGTATTTTCTATCTATTTTATTTTCTGTATTTTATTTCAATGATTGTAATATTTTTATTTTTACTTTTTTTTTTCATCTGCCAAAAACGTTATCCGCCATGTTCGTGATATTAGTTGAGTAACGCTTCATGTAAACAATTACTACACATTGTCAAAATCCGTCAAACGCCAGTCGCAACCAATCAAGCATGTCTGTCGGCTGTGTCACGCATACGCTTACCAAAATTGTGACCATAAGGCACAAATAATTCATAGACCATCATGGCCGTTTTTGACAGTTAATAAAAACGTAATTCAAAATTTATTGTGTTAAAAAATGTATATTTTCTTTTTTATCGTGATAGCTATTAGTAATAATAAATTTAAGGCCCAATTAAAAAAGGTCAACTTAACTTAATTAAAAAAGGGTATCTTAAATATGCAGGGTTTCGCGCTCTTTCTATTTGATAGCTTGTTTTTAATGTGACGTTTGGAGTCGTGTGACCTAACTATACCGCGTGAACTGCAGAAAATACCACGCGCCAATACAAAGTGGTGCGATGGGCTGTGATGGGCCTCGATCAAAAAGTATGTAGATATTGGTTTATTGGCTATCTAGGAATGTAGACGGTTCGATCAAAAAGTATGTAGATAACAGTTTATTGGCTATCTAGGAATGTAGACGGTTCGATCTTGTGAATATAGTTAAAACCAATTTATTTAAGTACCTTTGAAAATACTTACATCATTTGAGTTGAAGCTGCAATTGTATATACCAGTTCAATGGAACGACTTTACGCACTAACACTACCCGACACAACCAGTTTGAACTAAATGATGGAATGGAATGAATGACATTGAATGATCCCCAATCCGCAAGTCCAACTCCAAACCGACAAATAACGCACAGATGCGTACAGGCTAGTATGTAAGTAATTTACTAATCGTTTGCAGAAAGCACTCATTAAGGAAGCCATTAGTTACAGGGTATTTAACGCTAATATAGCATTAAAAAACATATAATTTGCTTTACCTACTTATTGAATCATTAGCAACCACTTATTACATTTAGATTTTTATTATTATCCAATTAACGAGAGGAGTTATTTGTGTGCTCATAATTAATACAAGTCAATATGTGAAGCAACGCTAGCCAAGTTTCATCAATAATAGTACGTACAAGATGTCAACAGTTCAATCCCCGCTTGTTTGAACCACTGAGTTCTGTTAGCACGATATATAAATGAGTAGTCACAAAGATTTGTGGTTACCACAGTGGTTACCTACAGTATTCTGTAGAATAAGTTTATTTTAAACTTTAATGTCCAGTATGAAAGCAAAAAAAAAACAAATTAGACTTAATATAATGACGAAAATCTTTCTCTACCGATCAACTTTAGTTGTATTAGTTGTATGTAATCACTTATTTTATATTCTATAAACTTCAGATCTGTAAGGCCGGGTCCTCTGTGTTAGCGTGTTTGAAAAAATTAAGATGTTATTCTGAAGCAAAGATGGATGAGAAAATTGCACACTTAGATATAGTATTGTTATAATACTGAAGATTGTTTACAAAACACAATCACGCCATAGCCCTTATCACGCCATATCGGGTTTTTATCACAGTCAACTGTCAAATTACTATGGAATTTGACCATTATTGGACGTGATAAATATCATATCGCGCTGCTCATGCTACTGAGGCAGAAACACGAATGTTCTTAATATATCATCACGCCTTTTCCTCGAAGGGGTAGGCATGTAACAAGTAGCGAGCCTGTTGCCATGCCCCGGGCGCAATGTGGGGCAAGTGATATTTACAATAACTGTACAATTTTTATTCAAACGCAGTGGTATATACAGGCTGTGGGGTTAAATCTGTGTTTCCCGCGGCCTCTCGAATAATGAGTACCCCATCCGTACCAACTCGGCTACCGCTGTCTATGATTGTAGATGGTGGATAATATGCTTAAACTTTTAACACTCCATTCTATAGACAGTTTCATGATGTATATACGGTCACTTTTATGGTTTTATGCATCTTTATAAGGCTCAGGTAAAAGGAAATTCATTTTCACACCGTGCCGTAAATTCCGTTCAATAACCATTTAAACCATAAAAGAGCTCTAAACATTCTCATCAGTGTATTGTAAAAATGGATGATTGTACAGACAGACGCATGCCCCTTTGTAAACTAGAGAAAGACATTACGACAAAATTAAAAAACAAACAATTGACGTTTTTGAATGTCAGACAGGAAAAGTGAGAAGAGTGCTCAGTGAGAAATGAATGAAATTCGCTTGCGACTTTCTCTGCAATTTTGTTGAAATGTAATATTATTACACAAATAAAATGATAAGGTACATTTATATTATGAATATTTTCATAATGTTTACAATTCCATCATAAGACTTGTACCGAAATATCCTTTTGTTCCAGACCCTTAATGCTATCGTCACTATTGGATATCGGCATGCCATTTATGTGTTTGCACGTATTAATATTGTGTGAAGAATGATAAAATTGCAAATTTAATTATATGCAAACAATTATTCCATTATGGGTAACCAAAACAGTTGCTGTTGTTATCGAAGTCCTTCGCCTATCAGGAAAGATATCGTAAAACTTGAAGACTATCTACCGGAAGGAGAAGTCAGCTCAAATAATATTCAACACATCAGTGAAAGAGAACCCGATGATGGAGACATTGACCCATCACAAGATCCAATAGCAGGGACCATTTTTATGGAAAGATCCAAAGCTTCCATAGAGAATGGTATGACTAGAAAACGAAGTCAACACCAAATTGCTGATAATAAGCTCAAGAAAAGCAGTTCCTGTTCTACTATATATTTAGATGATAGTACTGTATCACAACCAAACTTGAAAAATACAGTGAAATGTGTTGCTTTAGCTATTTATTATCACATAAAGAATAGAACATCTGAACGCAGACTCGACATATTTGATGAGAAGCTTCATCCCTTAAGTAAAGAAGGGGTAAGTGATGACTACGACAAATACAACCCAGAACACAAACAGATATATAAGTTTGTAAGAACATTGTTCAATGCTGCACAACTGACTGCGGAATGTGCTATAATTACCCTGGTCTACTTGGAGCGTCTACTTATCTGTGCTGAACTAGATATAGCTCCCTCAAACTGGAAAAGAATAGTATTGGGTGCAATATTACTGGCAAGCAAAGTATGGGATGATCAGGCTGTTTGGAATGTAGATTACTGCCAAATTCTTAAAGACATTACTGTAGAAGATATGAATGAGTTGGAGAGGCAGTTCCTAGAGATGTTGCAGTTCAATATTAATGTACCGTCTAGTGTTTATGCCAAGTATTATTTTGACTTACGCACACTTGCTGAAGCCAATGATCTCGCATTCCCCAGTGAGCCATTAAGCAAGGAGAGAGCACAAAAACTGGAAGCTATGTCCAGGGTAATGGAAGACAAAATTGCTGCTGAAATTGTCAAAAATGGTATCAAAAAGTGGTCTAGTTTGGACAATGTTAATTCCGGTGCTGGAGTTAGAAGAAGTGTGGCCATACTGTCATAATTTTATAGTCATCAGCCAAAATTCAAATCCAAATATAAATCACAAATTACTTTGATAATACTTGTGTATTTTATAAGAATGTATTTAGAGAATTTGCACCAACTTAACATTTATCCATAAAGTGCATTCAAACTATGTAACATATTATATAACTTATGGTTTATAACTTATCCACATCATGTAACCTTGTTATTCAACATTACAACATAAAAAATACTGTACACATGACACAACAATGCAATATAACCATTGTTGTTTGTTATTCTTCAGTGCTAAGTTATATAAAATTGTTGTACATATAAATAACATGTTATTATAACATGTTTTTTTACATTCAGTGTCCACATATCTCAAACATGTTATATAGCAATGTTGTATAACATGTTATTTTACATAGTTTGTACGCACCTTTACAATATTTCCAATTGGCATGTTGGGGTTATAAATTGCTAGGAAATGTAATAAACACATTCCAACTTGAGTATACATAATAAAATTTTAATTTTGATACAAAGAAGTAGCCCCTAATATGAATTGATGATTTTGAGGTTTAATTTTTTTTACACATAATTCTTGGTGCATTTTTAATGTATATCCTGGGATAATTACTAAATTTTACTTAAGTGTGAGCTTTTAGTTGCATTAACACAAATATTAACATAACACATGCTACTAAATGAGTGAATTATATAAATAAACCACATGAAGGCATCAAGATTTATTAGGTGTATGAAATGGACAATTTTCATTCAATTGTTCAATGATGTAACAAAATAAAATATAATTGGAATTTAGTTCCAATATAATATTAACTTTGTCTAAGTCAAAATGGTAATGTGCAGCCTGATTTTATTATATTTGAAATGAAAGACTTGTATGTGGTCCAACAAATGTTTTTGTAATACTTTCAGTCATTAAGAGTTCTTAAATGCTCTTTTTTTATGTAGTTCTTTTTATTATTGGCTTCCATTTAATTTACTTTTTTACCTATTAAATGCACTAATATAAATAGGTTGCTTCCAAACTATGCTAATTAGGATAAATAAGTAGGTATTTTAGTATGTGCAAGTGCAATTTGACTGATATCATGAATCTTGTGATTGTGGAATGAATGTTTTACTTAGTCAACTGCTATACTTTTGAATAATTTTACTTTTTTTAACTACGCATTTAGGATTCTTGATGTAATTATAAATTTTATGCCAAATTATTATGTTATATAACAAACTAAATAAGTTCAATGATCTTAATTAGACAACATGAATAATTTCACCATTATTTTAATCATATTGCTTATGACAATATGAATATTTTATTTAATAGAACAATATTAATTAATATTTCATTATATAGATTGTGATTGAATATACAATCAAAACTTTTATGTATCTTAAATGTAATTAAGCAAAAAAGTAAACATTTTATATGAGACTTTTAATGGTTTTTTAATTACCTGTACTTAAATATTTCACAAATACATCAGAAAAAACATTTATTCTTAAGTTAATAAAGGAAGCTGCTGTGTTCAAATATTTTATCATGATAAAGGCTTCAAGTCTTTTAGGAATGCACTATAGTTTTCAAATATATCAACATCACTCTTTTTGTTAGTTAGATCATCATGTTCTGGTCCCACAGACCACAGTGTTTCTAAATCATATGCTTCCCGAGCTTTCTCAGAAAATATGTGTAATGCAATATTACCTGAAAAATTAACATTGAAATTATTGTAAAACTAAAATGTAACATAAACATATAGCAATTGACTCATGTCATCGTGATTCATCACCTAAGTCCATAGCTAGCCAGTCATTAGATTCTTTTCCTTCTATTTTAGGAATTGGGTCATTACTATAACATTTTTTCTTGTATACTTTTTTTACAAATTCAGCTAAAGCCTGAATATGTCTCTTGCTGCGTCCACTAACAATGCAGATATAGTCCACATAACTTATTTCATGGGGAACACTTGCCACAAATATATCTTTTGAATTTTCTCTTTCTAATAGCTGAACCAAATCTTCAATCTCAAAAACACCATTTTGACCTCCTATAACAATTTGATACATAAAATTTAAATAAAGCATGTATTAATAAATA
The DNA here is from genome assembly GCA_910589355.1 of Parapoynx stratiotata. Classification (NCBI taxonomy): domain Eukaryota; kingdom Metazoa; phylum Arthropoda; class Insecta; order Lepidoptera; family Crambidae; genus Parapoynx; species Parapoynx stratiotata. The sequence continues at coordinate 12,522,196 of OU342461.1, forward strand.
TTGTTACATAATTATTTCTACGAATGTTGCTTTTTATTTTTATCAGTAGGTATGTACGTTTTTAAATAACTACAAAATATATTGATCAACCTCATTTTCAAAAAGAAAAATAGGATATATTTACTTTCTAAATTGATTCCATCATATTCATCGCTAAGCAAAGGATATGGGTTTTCGTAAATAACTTCGTCAGCAGTGTTTTCGATCACAGCAGTATTATCTTCATTTATCACTTGGAATTTGCTAGATATTGCGGGAGAAGAACCAATGTTTGATTTTGGTGTTTGCCGTGGATTTCTAAGGCAAATATTGCAATGTATTTGCCTATTGAATTTGGAACTCTCAACTGAACAATTCACTGAGATTTTTTTTTCAAAGTGAAGAAGTAGGGGCCGCGATAGAAATTTTCTGAACATCTTATAAGTTTACACGACTATTTCTTGTACTAAATTAATACTTTTCTATTTAATTCAGTACAAAACAACTCAGCAAGCAAAACAACCTGCCTTTTCTTTTGACAGGGTCGTTCATATGTATTGTCAGTGTCAGATGTTAGATGACAGCTGACAGCTGATTTAAGATTACGTTCATAAAAATTTCGAAAATTACAAAAAAATTGCAAATGAAATTATCAAATTCTTGTAATACATTTCTATAGGTTTATAAAATTCAATACTTTATTATATAATGAAGAATATGCATATTATCAAGCATATATCCCCGAAGGGATCGACAGAGGTGTGTTATATACACACCTACACTGCCAGTTATTCCGTTGGACCCACGTAATCTCACATGTAAAAGAACTTCCAATTTATTAAGGAGCGAATGAGTTTGTCGATTGAGAATCAGAAGTTAGTACCATTGCACTACAAAACTATTATAATACAACAACCATCTACTCTCTTACAAAACTATGTCATCGAGCTATCTATTGACTCAAAAATTATCTTATCATTATCGTTTATCTACAAGCGGGTGTGGAGGACAAAACTCTACATTCGTTTATGTAAAAGTTGCAAACAAAACAAGAACTATGACATTTTAATTTTTAATACACACAAAACCAAGCAAAAGTATTTAAAGCGTTACAAGCGATATTTTTAATGCTGTTGAAAATTATGAGTGCTGCAGTGTTAAGAAGAAATGGTGACGTGTGATTTGGATCACGATGTGGCCGGAGAGGTCTTGGGCTGGGAGCTGCCAGTATGGCAGACCTTGGTCTTGCACCGAGTGCTGCCATCGTGCGGAGGACTCATCGTTTATCTCACTCTGATATGTTTCGACTTCGCTCTTGTTTGCGAACACTTTGAAAAAAATGAAGACGTGTAAGTACCTGAATATACATTTCTAATAAAGGTACTTAAATTTACGTTTAACTCATTAAAACAGTTCCCACCTAAGCTCAAACAAGTAGCACATAGCTTCAACGGAACTTATCTAATTTCTAATAGGAACAATAAAACCATTATTTTTTTGTGTTGGAACACACTTATGTACCAGTATTAAATTTTAATTATTGTGTAAATACTTAAGCTACAAATTATACATTGCTTGCTAGGTAGGTAGAGTTTGTCATCGAATAAACCCAGTGCGTAAAGAGTGTTGACCGCTGGGATGCGCGCACGCACTCACAGATGGTGACGTTCGCGCCTGAGCAAACATTGTAGGCAAAATCGCACCCAGTCCAAACAATGAAGAGCGTCATTATTGTATTTACCTACGCAATACGCTTTACTGAGATCTTAATAAGCAAGATGTACTTAGTATATATTATAAAAATACTTAATTAAACAAATGACAGCTTCAACGTTCTTTTTGCAGATACAGTTAGCGTCAAACGTAGATACGATATAAATTACCTTGTCGCATTTCATTGTAATGCTAATTAGTTGATAACCTGTGAAGGAAATTGTCAGAGCTAGAAGCTAATGTGACACATTTCTAAGGTGATGAGTTACTTTTGACGCTGACGTTACCTATACCTACTGTCACTATGACTTGCAGGGTAGCTTCACTATGCATCATCCTGATAATATCACCGGCTTTAATGTCGACGATCTTCACGCTGGCATCGCCGCCCCCTGGCCTGCAGACTAACCTGACTGCTTACGATGTAGACATCAGCAAAAAAGATGTCATGTGGGTGTTTCAGCAGATTGCTAACTGTCTGTTTTTCCCTGTGGCTGCTATCGGAAGGTAAAGTTAATAATCTCCTAATGTTTTTGATTACATTGGTGATGAAATAGTCTGAGAATATGAACATTGATTTTATTTCCTTGTGAGAAAATGTATGTATGAGAAAATTTACAGATGACTACATGCGCTAGCTGTAGCCTATCTACCTACACCTACAACAGTTATTCCTTTTCAAAAATTTTACTATTGCAAACAGACTACTCAGTTCCACGATCTCTAGCCGTGAATGGCGCGACCGAAGTAACAATTCATTTCATTTCGCACTAAAGACATTCGACATACATCAATACATGTACACCAGGTACAAAATTCTTGTACACCAGTGTGTGGCCTGTCAATGGTCAGAAAACCAGAGACAATAGAAATATCTCTTGTTTGCGTACACTGGTGTTCGCGCTGTCCCTCAAGGAGTTAACAAAACAAAAAGAATATTTACTCTCCACTCAAAGTAGTAGCCGGACCGTATATGATAAATTGTTTCATTACCTGTCTTTTTTTATCCACCCGTTTGTTGGCAATCAAGCTAACTGCTACCTGATGATTAATAGGGCTACATTTGCTATTAATACAACGTAATATACCTGTATGAATTGCATCTGCTTGTAATTTCTACAGGGTGGAAGATCCTAGGTTGGCAACGAGACAAGATTTAAAGTCTCAGTTAGTACCTAGTCATTGACTTTCTTCCCCTTTAAGGTCGTAGCACACATGTCAACTCGGAAAGGGATCAACACGCCAGGCGTCAACGCCGCGCTTACGGTTCGGCCGCCCTGCTGTACGGCTACTAAGCGAGGTGCCGCTCGGGTCATTCAGTATGCGAACGTGAAGTTTAGCTGAGAGTCGTAAGATAGGTTACGGTAAGACTGAGTGAGACGTAAGCGCGGGAACGGCATGTTGCCACGTACCTTACAGCGGTTTGTGAGCTTGTCCCGAGGCGAGGCGATTAGGTTACGATTCCGATTTATGTACGTTGCAGCAGCTTCATACAATGAATACTGAACTGCTTGAGTTGGTACGTTTACGTTTCCTTTACGAGTTGATATGTGTGCTACGACCTTTAAACCGGAATACAGTAAAGAAAGAATTGCTACTTTACAGGAACTCTTTCGGTCCAATTCAAGCAAAATATAGCAAATATTGTGTTTTGCTTGAATTGAATTGTGTACAAAGCGCGTTACATTTTTCAGATACTGCTACGAAATCTTTTGGTGGATCGAAGTGGTCTGTGCAGCAAGAGATGAAGATAAAGAGCGAACCCAAGAAGCTATACAGAAAGCTAAGACACCATCCCCAATGGAACTCTACTTGTTCCTCCAAGCGTTCCTACATTCAGCTCCGCATGCAATCATCAATATTCTGTCCTTAATGTCCCGTTCCAGGAATCCGGATTTTGATATATGTAAGAAATATTATATTATTATCTTTAATTTATATTAAAATTACAAAACCAAACTCGTACTAGCTCGTACGTTTTAGATTCCGATATTGATATTTATTTATTTATTTATAACACACTTACACTAACTTTACAGGTAACCTTAACCTAATACGATAGTGTAGCTATCTCATCTCTTACGAGTATATAAATATCTTACATTACAATTAAAACTACCTACTTATAACATAACACATATAATGTTGTCCTTGCAAATTCACTCAGAGGACCCGAGAATATGTCCGATTATTCCGATTAGTTCTTGGACGGGAGACTAAATCTTTGTAATCTCGAGTTTCTACAAACTTGGGAAGGCACGCCGAGCTGTTGATTCCTATTGCAACCGTTTCTACCCACCAATCCGCATGCCATCTTTGTGGAGCATTGTGGTGTTACGCCTCGTACTCCTCATGTGTGTTTCTCCGTGTAAGAAGGACTGTCCCCAGCAGTGCTGGCGACAATGACAACGACATCATAATACAAAGTTAACGTATGAGATAAGAAAAAATTGTATTAGATTTCTATAAGATTAAATTTTAACTGTAATTTAAATTTTAACGCGCAAATAAATGAAAATCTAACTATTTCATATGAAAATCCAGCCAGTAAAGTTTTCATTGTTAGTTGACGTAGGTACTAAGCTCAGCTTTTTTTATTTAATTCGCTTTTAGCAAAATTAGAATCCTAGCGATTAGTCTAGAATTATTATTATATTGTTAAAGTCAACATGTAATATTTTATTTACAGCAACAATGCAGGCCGTAAGCATTGTGGTGTCTTGTATGCGAATGTCCAGCACTGCAACAATCTATAGAAGATTTGAAAGAGAGAAGTTAAATGGCAAAAAATACCCTTGGGATAAATCTTATAAGCCGCTTGTTGAAGAAAATCCTAAAGAAAATTTTGAAACAAATGATGATGGCGACGAGGCAGTTTATGAAGCAGTAAGAAGTCAGCCTTTTGAAACTCGTAATCCTCTAATATATGATCAGGAAAATGATGATAGGAATAAAATTAATAGCGACTTAATAGAGTTTTCACCAAGGAGTACACTTCAGGATGTTTTTTATGAAGACATACACACGGATTCTGAGTCCGGTTCTGAGTATTTACGCCCAACACCTACTCGTAAAATTGATCGATTTACCAGATCACCTTCTTCTAATAGTGATGACGAATACATGAGACCGATATCGATAATTGATCGAGTAGCACCACGAAGGTTAACAACGTATACAATAGAAAAAGTAGAAATTACTCCTCCGCCAATAATTCCTGCACCGAGACCAGGGTCTTTGGCTGTTTGGGCTGAAAAATTTGTGGAGAACGCAGAGTCTATACCGACATGGCTCTCTGCTCCCCCTCGCCGGAAATATAATGATGAAGTTATCTTAGACGAACCGGATATTCCTACTTATGTTCCGAGTTCCAGAAGACGAGGGCTAGAGCCTCAAGACGCTACTGCAGCATTAGTCCAGTACCTTGGATGGTACGCTTTCTTTTTGGCCCGACTCCTATCTATAGCCGCATTTATAAAAGTCTCCATAATTGCGTCTGTTATGATTTTGTTTTCGCACTATCAAATTATGTTATTATTACTGATAGTACCCCAAGCGAGCACCGTGAAAAGAAGTTTTTATATATTTCTAGCTTTTATTTATTTATTTTGTCTAATGGAGTTTAAAGTTCGTTTCCGCCATGTGAGAGTGTGGCATGTCTTCTGGGCACTTAGTGTGTGTGTTGAAATCATTGTGTTCACTGGATTGTGGGTGGGTATTGACAATGCATTACATGACTGGTGGAAAAGTTTTGTTGCGAAAGTTATATTTGTTAATTTGCTATTAAGCTTGATGTGTTTCCTCGTTTATTTTGTTTTACTGAAACCAAAAGAGACTATTGTTTACATTGATAAGACTAAAAAATAATTAAGCAATTTACTGTATGTAGACTGTCATAAAATTTCGAAATATAACGATTTATTTATCTAAGAACTTCAAACTTTTTTATCTCCAAAAATTTTTGACAAGAATGGTAGCCTAGGTTCTAAGTACAGTCTAGAAAGATCGTGGTCTACCTGTATAGTGTTTTGAGATACCAGAAAGTTATCAGACATTTATAATTGAAATAAATTAGTAAGAAAAAGACGAAAAAAATAAGATACAGTTAGAAATGTGCTGTGAGAATAAAAATTACGCTTTTTTCAACAGGTACTTATTTTCTGCAATGTAGTATAATTGGAAATATTAAATAAGTTAGCGGGAGCCAAATCTTGAAAGGGTACGGTTACACACTAGTGCAATAAACAGTCCTTTGTGCTACATCAAAGAAATCGTTTCTAACGTGATTGAAGTCACCCTTTTGGTCAACAGCTGCACAATTTTTAACATGAAGTGTTTGTAAAGTAGACGCTTCCGTTTATTTGTATTACGTATTGTAAGTAGTAAGCGGATTTCCTAATCAGAATTTGTATGATACTTTGTTTGTGTCAATTTTTATGACGGTTAACACAGAGAAATTTAGTTTTTTCATAATAACTAAACTATTTTAGTTATTATGAAAAAACAAAATGTTAACCGTCATAAAAATTGACACAAATAAAGTATCATACACATTCTGATTAGGAAATTGTTTTCTCTTACCTTGTTTTCTCTTACCTTGCCTTGTGTTGTGCTTTTTACCGAGTCAGCAGTGCGAGCATAGATCTTCGATACTTCGGCAGTCACCATATTTGATTGACAAAAGCATCCGTCCTTTTCACTCCTTAGGGTTATCTGTTGAATTTTTCGAGAATTGTCGATATTAGACGTCAAATTTGGCTATCCAGTAATTTGGCAATTTAGTTGAAACTGTTTACCCAAACGTTTATTTTTTAAAACAAATTATAGCAGTCATGTATATTAACTAAATTATAATAATAAATGTGCCTATATACTGCTATATGAACCAAATTTGGCCACTAACCCTTTACCTGCACTAGGGAAGAACACATAATAGACCCAAGCAACTATCACCGTGATCAGAACTTGTGCCATTGAATCGAAGCAATAGAAGATGAATAAATAGTAAGGTTTCGTAGACCCCCAGGGGGTCATATGAACTTCAGTTAAAGAGGAATTCAGCTGATTGAAACTATGACTTATAAAAAAACAAGGTTAATTTACAATCACTGTCTATAGTCGCCGTAGACATGTACGATATAATTATATACAAAAACAAGAACGTGAGGTCAGCAGCCTTGCAGCCACATGAAGCGCTTTGTATCAAAATACTTATAATACAGGCCTCCATTGATTACGATGTGAATACCATAAGCCAATAAAATCCGTGGATGTTCCTATACAACAAGGAAAGTAGCTTTTTTTTAATTACACTTTTTTAGATTCACAACAAAAACTACTGTCTCGAAATCTAACTGATCAGCATCACAGTTGGACAATGTAAGTTTTTTGTAGTGAATAATAACATTGGAGTCAAATTTACCGCCTCTCTGGTGGTTGACACTGGTTGACACCACCGGGTTCGGGAGGGCCGGAATTCGATTCCCCACGGCGGCAGGAACTTTTCTGCTCGGTTTAGTTGGTGGTAGGGCTTCTCAGTCTGCCTCTTGCTAGTCTAGCTACCACCATCTGACTTAAATCTGTCACCATAATAACAATGATTAAAGCATTGTTATGTTCCAGTAAATAGAGTAAGATAGCCAGTTCCTCGGTTGATGAGGAATACAGGCTTCCACTTTCGGCCTTATCGTCACTTAACATCAGGTGAGATGAAGGTCAAGAGCTTACCTGTCATCAATGAAAAAAATGATACTAGGCCTACTGGCTACAGCAACAAGGAATATAGAAGATTAGCAAGACTGAATCACGATGACAGAGTTTCCAAGATGAAAAAAAATATATACACAAGTTCCGACTAATAACAGTTGGACCGCGGTCCCCGAGTGACCCCGAGCGTACACCTGGCTCGGCGAGGGCTCGGCGGAAGATCTTCCCTTTTCGCTGAGGATGCGGCATACGAGTACCCGCACCCCAAATTACTAAATACTAAATATTACTAAATACACTACTAATTACTTACTTACTTACTAATTACTAAATATTTCTATGGAAAAGGATTTTTTCCATGAGTTTGTGACTTACACTCATTTTTACTTTTTTCTCAATTAGGCTTCAATGTATTCACTGCTTAGTGCTAAAACCATGTCTAGGACTATTAGGCCCACTTGCGCGGTTGAGAGTTAGCACTTAACCCTGGGGCAAATATATCGGCAAACCCTGGGTTAGGCGCTAATTCTCGATCGTGCAATTGGGCTTTACAATGTTATTCTAAAGCACTAACTAAAGAACCTTTTATTCCAAAAGAGAGAAAAGGTATGATAATGGACCATGTAAAACCTAATTTTTGAATTTTTATCAGAATTTCTGCAAAAAATGGTATAAAAACGGGGCATATGTTGTAGGAGTAGTTCTGCGTTTCAAAAGACGGTTAAAGTAAAATAACCATGTAAACTTAACTGCACCAAAGCTAATTCTTCTTACATCTGTGGAGGCACGTACAGGATGATAGGGCGATGCGGTCATATTGAAAGAAACCGCGTGCGCCCGCGCCGCCCTGTCTTGTCATTATTTTTTGCTAATTTACCATACTTACACGCTAGGGTGGCCACGATGAATGACACTAGTATAGATTGTTAATTCTCTTAAGTAATTTTAGCACGGAAATAAATAACTAGGTACTCATGTGACCCATGAATAAGCTAGAACTGTAAAATAACTGAAAATATGTGGTATAATAATCAATAAAAATTCTTTCACTGTTTAAAAGATTGTAATATTAGCCTAATTTCTATAGACTATTTGTTTTAATTTATTTTAATCTTCGTTTATTTTTTATTATGTTGAGTAATCACTCTACATAGACCATCCTTTAACATATTACTAAATCAATGGAAGAATGCTTATTATTTCTAATTACACACTTGAAATTTCTTAGGGTTATTCTTAGGGTTTGCAAACCATTCAAAAATCCATTTGTCTATAAGCTATTGTATAATGCGTATGTTCGAAGTCACTTGCAGTTTGCTTCGGTTGATTGGCAACCATGCTTCGATAAACATGCTCAAAGAATTTAAAGAGTACAAAAGAAATTTGTCAAGGCTTTGGACTTTCGAACTGGTGAAACGTATACTGACTATGAAACATCTGCAAAATTCCATAATATACCGTTATTGAAGCACCGCCGAGATCTATGTGATGTATCATTTCTTAATAAATTAATAAATAACTTTATTGATGCCCCTAAACTTTTAAAGAGAATCTCATTCCATGTCCCAAATACGCAAAAAAGGTCCTGTCGAAAAAGAGTTCTTTCTTCATACCCGGCTGCTAAAACACGCTACGGACGTAACACGTTCATTAGATGTTCCTGTAAAACGTATGACGATATGCTGTGTGAAATTGATTGATTAAATTTAAATATACAAAAGTTAAAAAAAGAATCACTTAAACTTATATCTACTACAACATATAATGTACTGATTTGTCATCTCATTTATAACGTATTTTGTGAACTTTTATTTAAATTTCTCTCATGTGTTCGCTGCAACTTTTATGACTACTTATTCAAAGATGTGCTTGTTCTATTGTATGTGTATAACTATATATCTCAAACATTAAATAATTATAAGGAACTATAGGTTTTATACGTAATAATGTTTTTGTAAAATTTTTGTATTTTGTAAAAAAACTGTTTGTTTCCTAAATATAAAGAAAAAGAAAATTTTAAATTAAGTGGACAGCCATAATTGTTACCGCTTTAAATTTTTGTAGTCCAAGATTTTCCGACGAATGCAAAGACTCTTCATAATAATATCACAAGACAGGTATAACCGATCATTAAGGCAGAAAGATATTCTTTGAAGAATGGGCAAGCTCACTTAAAATCATTATTCTCTCTGGTCGCTATGCTGATTTAATTATCATCTGACACTATACCTTGCTGTTCCGTGTATATGTAACAGTAACATCACGTTTTTAGACACAACGCGTTTTCCCTAGTTAGAACAAGTTTTTACTAAATGCTATTGTAAAAACTAGAATTTACCGTTGAGTTATAATTTGATTTTCAGTTACAACCAGTTGTCGGTAGATTTCTAGAACTATTTATAAAAAAATGATATAAAAAGTTAAGCATTCGTCAACGGAACGGATTGTAAATGTAACATATATATATACATATATAGATATAGACTTTCTCCCAAGAGGGGAGACGGAGGTGTAACCACCCAAATTTCGCCAGATATGTTAAGTCCCCATGTGGCGAGCTTACCCTATGCCTAACTTTTGTTTGCCTAACACTGTGAAAAGCAATAAAGTATTGAGTATTTGTTCATAAATAATTTGCAATAAGTAATAATTGGGTACACAAACGTTCTTAAATAGTTTAATAATATTGGTGACGGTATGCTGATCTTGTTTTCTTAGTTATAATGTACAGTCAGCGTCAAATAGTGACACTAAGGGTGTTCAAATTTATAGACGCTACTAAAAAGTAAATAATATTAGGTCCTTACCTATGAAATTGGTGTTTTGTATGGAGATTTTGGGGAATTCTGCATTTTCCATACAATTTTTTTTTCAGTTTTCTTCACAACGACAAATCCAAAGATAATAATATTTGGCTTCTATCTTTAGACAAGCTTTAGTAATATGTGTAATAAATATCACACTTCATAAACATTATTTATCGTTTTTAAGTGAATGCAAATAAAATGATGTATTCGGGAGGCATTTAATCTTTTTAAGTTGTCTCCGTGTCCAATTTTAACACAATTAAACTTACAACAAATTATCAAAACAAATCAAAAGAGCTCAAAAATATAGTGTATTTTTAGACGAGGTAATTATTTTTTAGGAATACTCTGAATCTTCATAGTTACAGACAAAATACTAAGAGAGAGAAAAAACACCAATTTCATAGGTAAGGACCCAATATCGGGACAAATAAAGTTTCCACATTATTGTCAACAATATGGAAACTCTTTTGTGTTGTCAACAATACGGAAACATTATTTGTACAGTCGAGTTCAAAAATATGTATGCACATGTGATAGGTAGTCTTTATTCCCTTCCAATAAGAGTAATTTACTGTCAAACGTGAAAATATGTTTTTGAACTCGACCGTACCGATATTATTGACTTTTCTGTAGTGTTTATTTATTTGAACATCCTGAGTGAAACTATCTATTTGAGCTGATTGTACTTTGTAACATTTTATTATAAATCTAATTGGTGGACTTACTGTTTCAGTATTATAAAAACATATGACTATTAAAGTTATGCACTGTGCTTTCAGGCTATGGATAGTTATATGTTTTTATGTGTTTGTTTTATGAGTTTTTATGTAGGTGTAACACCCATGCAGGCCCATAGGGTGATAGAGGCATTATACGATGTACTCGTATGCTGTTTTTAATTACATATGTAAGAAATTACAAAAGTGCAATCTCTTTTACTAGCAAAAATAAGATCAACTTGCTTATAAATTAGTATTGATTCTGGATTTGCTTTGATTATATTTGGTTCAAGTAAATAAAAGTTGTTAGATTCTCAATTTTAGTATGCTAGACTAAACGTTACCCAGAAACCGCGTTTTATAACAAATACACTTCATCTAAAACAGAAAGTTTAACCGTAATAAACGGGTGAAAAAAGTTTCAATCTTTGATAGAGTTAATGAAAATTAAAAAGTTTGAAAACTCTCGAGGAAGTAGGCTATTAACAAATAGAGATTTTTGTGACGCGCTTTGATAATGTTACGTGGTAAATTTTAATGTAATAATTTATATTTCCTTAATTACTGTACTTTTTTAAAACTCTTACTAAAAAGGCTCTACATTCGATCAAAAATTTCCCCGACCATCTACCTATATATTTGTCTGACTCGTGAAATCGTCACGAGTCATTAGAATTAAACTTTTTACAGTTTTTAATATTTTAAATATGCCAAAATTAGACTTTGACTGTTCGAGTACTAAAATCCTAACCTAGCTATCTTTGCCATAGAGTTGATTGAAATTTTTTAATGCTTTCTTCTCATATTACAACTAGGCTCTGTGTATGTGGAAACGGAAATGATAATTCCGGCCCCAGGGTGGGCGATGTAGAGGAAAAGGATATTGTTACAGATGTAAGATGATGTGTTATTCTAATTTAATGAAGAACAATGACTATTAGATATTTTTATTTAAAGGAAGAATTAAAATCCGACGTCGCATCGCGTATTTCCTCCCGCGCACATTAAATCTTCTGCGCTATGATGGTTGAAAAAAGAAAATTGCCTTCGGGCTGCTATGTTAAATTGTCGATATCAGTTTTTTGGGAACGATACAACCTTAAATTTTTCAAGAAATGAGCTTTACTTACTTCTGCTTAATAAGCCGGATAACATATTTGCAAATCTCTTGGTGTTGTAGATGCTCATGTGTGGCGTATACGTAAAGGTATGCCCATTTTTCTTTTTATTTTATACGTCTATATATGCGTCTATCAACCCGCATTCGGCCTGCGTGGTGGCGTTACTTATGTGTTCCTCCATGAGGAAGGACTGTATAAGCTGAGGACTGTATTTACATGTGTCTACGCTGTTTCACTAGTTCTGACCTAAGTACGAAAACTTGAAGAAGTTCTTACTCAATAATTCTAAAGTGATGTAGCAATTCGAAATTCAACAAGGTGAAATAAAAGGTGTTATTTTGTATGAAACTAAATTTATTTTCGAGCTTTGCATGACTTTCTTCGCATAAAAATATAGTAGGTAGGTATATTCGAAGATCATGGAAGTGCACTTATATTGAGGTGAAACGGGACGATAAAAAATTTACGACGCTGTAAATTCGTGAGCAAGCTTGTAATTTATGTAAATTGATTGCTTTAGTAATATTTCTATAAAACTTTTAGAAAGCTGATCCTACAATGATCCAACACAGAGCTAGTTTACAATAATTTACAATACAATTCCAAATATCTGCAAATAAAATGATTATTTCTAAGGTAGTTTCACAATAACGAGTGACAATGTAAATCTCAAGAGATAGGGGTGCCAATAATATTTTATAGCCAAAGTAAACGAGTTCGTTAGTGGGTACAATGATATCGCGTGGAGATTGCTGATAACCCTGGCTAAGACGTTGTTTTCTGCAAGGAGGCGGAACCACACTAGGCGGCTCGTTGTCCATATAAAGATGTATACGGATCTAAAACCTGGCCTCAGAGTAATCATTATTCTGAGACCAGGTTTTAGATCCGTAGTTAAATCAACCAGTGGTTTGTAATCCTGATTAATAACGTGAAAGTTTTAAAACAAAATGTGGTTTTTTGTAATTAGTTAGCTTTAACCCATTTGTGGTCACAGCGAACACCGGTGTTCGTAAACAATAGATATTTCTTTTGTGTCTCGTTTTCTATTAGTATTTGCAACTATTAGGAACATAATTTGACCACTGGGTGATGATGGGTTAAAAAAAAATTCGAACGGTTGAATTAGATTTGTCCGTTGATTAAACAGTTTGCATCTCATTATTTTTTAAGTTTTTTATTTTCTGTTACACTTTGTATCCTATAAACTACATATTAGAAAATTCGTCATGTAAAGAAGCCATAGCGTAGAAACGTAAACACAAAAATTGTATAAAATTTTATAAAGTGTTTTTTCTGTAAATGTCAACTACTACTGATCGAGAAACCGATCCTGAGATCAATATTCCCTGGTTTTCATATCCATTTATTCTAGCAATAAATCCATTGCGACGACAGTCATACTATCTGCTCCTATCGGCGTAGATCGATAGTCGAGATTGCTAAAGTTATGATTATACGCGGAGTGGAATTTCGCGCGGGTCCCTGGTTTAATTTGTTAAGGTAACAAGATATTTACATTGCTTGTTACTGGTGCAGTAGGTAACATAAAATCAATGGACAAATCCTTTGCAATGTTCGAAAATTTTGTTCGTTCTTCCCGAATAATTTGTACATGTTTATTTCAAAGAGTTTTTCTCCATTAGCTATTATTTCAGAGTGTGAGTCTGTACGGTAGTGGAAATTCGCGGTCGACAAGTTGAGAAAGGTTTTTTCGAGGCCGTCCTTACATTTATTTATTTTTTTAACCATTCACTTCCTTTTCTTAAATAACGAATTATACTGGTGAACCGTAAATTTTCATGACTGCACCTTCCTACCTGTAAGTATTTATTTATTTATATATTTATTGCATCATAATGTACATACAATAGGTCTTATCAGGTAAATTTTGACAACATTATGAACCCTGTCGGGCACTGCAAAATTGTCAAATGAAATGAGAGGAGGATATTACTATTTTAACATTTATAATTGGTAGGACTAAATAGACTTTGCATTGATATTTATTATTTGTACATTCAAATTATTTAAACTTACTATCTTGAAGTAGAATAATAATATTAATTTTGTATTACTTTTGTGTTTTGTCACGATGTAGGTATTATTATTAGTCGAATTAAAATTTAAATACAAAGAAAAGTTAGAAATAATAAGTATATATTTGAGTGGAAGGCCTGGTTAAAATATAAAAAACAAACACCAATGAAATAACCACCTATATGTTTCTGAATAGCGACTGAATCCAGTTGATTTGAGTAAATCTGAAATCTCTATCTCTTGCTGTTGTTCCTACATACATATAATTTAGTCAGAGACTAGGCAAAAGCACCGCAAAAGCAGTCCACTGCCATAGTCCGCGCTTCACCAAGTTGTCAATGAATGTGCTCAGCGTGACAGGTGGTGAGCCCGTTGCCGCTATAAGCTATTGGATGGTTGTGCAGTTCTAAGTCCATTAGTCGCCTCTTACGACACCCGATGGATTAGTTGTTTGGTAATATTCTTTTAATAAGCCGCTACCACACGACTCTTGTTGTTCCTGTCAATGAAAATTTAAAATCAAGCTAAAAACGCAATGATTGTTTAGAGTGCCTATCAATATCCTATAAATATATATGTAACGGCTCTGTATTACGTAGCCAGCTGTGTTACTGCAAAGTCAAACAGTATAATTCCGCGTATTTCAAGAATACATTTAAATCTCTAGAGCGTCAGAAATTTTACAGACAAAAGTAAGAAAGTTCGTGTTTGTGTATTGGTTTACCAATACCTAATATTAATATTTATTATAGCGTTATAGCGTTGACGTGCATTAGGAGATGCCTATGTCCAGCAGTGGACAAACATAGGCTGATGATGATAATCAATGATTTGAGTCCTTACTCTTCATAATGGTGGATATGACTCCAAAATAGATTTTTAATGAAAACGAGACACAATAGAAACATCTATTGTTTGCGGGCACCGGTGTTCGCGGTGACCGCCAATGGGCTAAGATTTCATATTGATTTTTAGTTCATATAAGATGTATTTCTTATCACCAGGCGCCCGTCTGCCCGCCTGCGTTTAAAAGTATTCTGTAGCTAAGGACTATCGAAAGACCATTAGTATTATTTTTACACACCACAGAAATGCTTCAACACCACGCCAGAGAGTCTATATGCGGAAATAGCCTAGGGCCAGAGGACAATTAGGCCAAGGTATCCCTACCTTGATGGCTTATTAGGTGCTTTTCACGCCTCCCTTGAAGTAGCCTCCATCCACGGAGGGAATACGTAAAGGAAAATATCTTACCGTCAAATCACACTTGACCAATCTCTACTTGCATAAAGTTCAAGTATTTACTGCCCTCAAACAATACCAGATAACTGGTATCAAAGGCCAAGCGAGTGGATGCGTTGCCCCAGAAGCAGGCGTGATAACATTTATGACTTTCTAGATTGACTCACGAGCATCTCTCGTGTAAACACAACATATATAAGAAATTTCGGTTCTTCGAACTCTAGGAGATATTGAATATATGTCAACCGCTATCACTTAAGGAAGGAATTTTGTAATACGAGTAGCAACCGTTTTCTAGTAATAGAGCTACGAGTATGAGATAAGCAAGACGAATAGAAATTGGTAAGCATTTGTTGCAATAACTGTCTAGGTTAATTTTACCGTGTTATACGTTTTACATAAGATTTGTGTCTTTTTGCCTCTCTACGAGTACTCTACACTACAGGCACTGCGAAAGGAAATCTACTGTTGTAACACATTATATGATTGGTTTGTTTTTATGTGATTAACACATTTATTTTCCCTGTATGTTTATATTTATTTTTGTAATAAGGAAAACCATTTCTTTCTCTGCTATGCAAACAGCTAAAATCCTAGTCAATTTATCAAGGCCATAGAGACACACACTCAGTTGCACAAAGATTTTTTAGGACGACATTTGTTAATGAGACATTAAAACTTTAAAGTTCATTAAATTCAAAGTTGTTACACAAAAAAGTTCTAGCTTATGTCTCTTTAGCATTGACAGGGTGCTAATGTCGTTTTGCGCAACGTAAAACTACGCTAAGGTGTTCTTTTGACACTTCATTATATAAATTTAATGGAGCATTAGAGATAATGCTGACATTAAATTTTAAAGTTCGTTTCTGCAACTGGGCGAGAGTCTGTTATATGATGGTTGACACAAGAAGCGAAGCGGCACTCAGTGATCTGTGGTTGACACTGCTAATTATTCTTATAACTAATACATTCTGAGTATAAATTAATACTTTTGCTGCGGCAGCATTAGATCTAAACCTTCTGTAGGTGACGAGACAAATACTTATACGATGCCAGTCGCCAACATAGCCTTCGCAAGTTTTATAGCCCGTTCTAATATCGAAAGTGCCCATAGACAGCAGCTCATGAACGTACCGACCCGTTATGATAAAAATTGTCTACCTACTAATCGTGTAATTGTCACCTAGCGATACTTGCGTCAGTGATGTGTGTGGCCGATATTAACAATGTAGTGATCTGCACCAAAATGGACCGAAGTTCTTTTTTTGACCACTATTACGTCACAGATCCTAATCTGATCATTTTAATCTATTTATAGCAACTATTTTTATACTTAACGATGGTTTATTAACAATCCGGATATAGAAGAAATAGATATTCTTGTACAAGGATATCTCATTAGCATTACTTACGGGTGGTATACTAGAGATAATTATTACAATACTTATAAAGTAAAGAAAAATACCAAAGGCATAGCTATGAATGCTATCTTGTTAATATTACTAACAAACATAGGATCAACAAAATGTATGTCATCTAGAAAAAGTTTCATAGCAGATGAAAATTAAGGAAGAAATCTGGTAAGCCTTCTCCTAATAATTTTTTTATTTACGTTTGTCCTTTTTTAATATAAGCCCAATTTTCCATAGCAAATTTCTCTCGGGCATGGATTTTTGAACTCAGTAACTTATAAAAACTAGAACACACCAAACCCACACCTAACCACTAAAGTCCCGGAAGCGAGACACATTAGTGAAAATATATTAACAAATAGTTACAAAATCATAAAGTAAATGATGCATTCTAACATAATTATATTACTAAGAGACAATCCGTGGCTATTTGATAGTTGACAAAATTAAATATTATTTCAACACACTTGCTCGTAATGTGAGCTTTATTCTTGGGTTTTTGAGACATACACTCGGTTGCACAAAGATTTTTTAAGGACGACATTTGTTAATGAGGCATTAAAACTTTAATGTTAAGGTAGCTAATGTCTCTTTTGCATTGATAGGGTGCTAATGTCGTTTTGTGCAACGTAAAACTACGCTAAGGTGTTCTTTTGACACTTCAGTAAATAAATTTAATGGAACATTAGAGATAATGCCGACATTAAATTTTAAAGTTCGTTTCTGCAACTGGGTGTTAGTGCCATAAATTATAATACACATAATATCCACAGTGGTAGGCAGAGGTGTACAACTTTTTGTTTGATATGTTTAAGTCCCTATATAAAGAAGCGAGCCTGCTGCCAAGTAGGTACACATGTTAACTTGTACATGTTTCAGATCTCACTGAACCCAAAAAATGTTTTGCAGCAGGGATGGAGCAGATTAAATTGTCAGTTATAAAATAAGCATGCGATACTTCTAAATAACGGCGTTTTGTTCAACATGTAGGTCAAGACAGGACACATGATTTTTTGATCAGAAGTGTATTATGATATGCGGATTTCATTTGAAGTAGTTATATGTATTAGTAAAAGTTGCGCGGATTTGTACGCATGAAATGAAACTAACTTATTCTTTAAAGTTATGGCTTTTATGTTTCATTATCTAAATTATACATATTAATATTATAAAATATCGGCATGATGTAGGTAATGTTATAACATATTTTATCGATAAACATAATAAAAATATTTACCTAAATAAGGTTCCAAATCATCATAATCTTATAGTACCTATTAATGAAAGAATCTCGAGTCTTTTAGTCATTTATAATGATCAAACTTTTTTATCCGACTTGCTAATCTTAATTACTCGTAATATAACTATAGTTTATCAGATAACACAGGTAAGCTAGCGACACGAGACTTCATCACCTTTCTTTTTTTCAGACGTTTTGACAGTTCTACAGTTCTCCCGGTGTAGCAGGTGTCAGGTGGGTGGTGATTGGAGCGGTGCGGTTGAGCTGTCAGCCCTTCTTCTCACTGGTATGCCAATGGTAACGTAGGCACTTGAAATATTGGGTCCTTACCAATGAATTTTGTGTTTTTTTTCTCTCTTAGTATTTTGTCTGTATCTATCAAGTTTCAGAGTATTCTTAAAAAATAATTACCTCCTCTTAAAATAGACCATATTTTTGAGGTCTTTTGATTTATTTTGATAAATTGTTGTAAGTTTAATTGTGTTAAAATTGGACACGGAGACAACTCTTTTTAAGTGCCTCCCGAATACATCATTTGATTTGCATTCACTTAAAAACGATAAATAATTTTTATGAAGTTTGATATCACACATACCGCTTAAGGTTGTCTTATGATACACGCCAAATATTATTATCTTTGGATTTGTCGTTGTGAAGAAAACTGAAAAAATGTTAGTATGGAAAATGCAGACATCCCCAAAATCTCCATACAAAACACCAATTTCATTGGTAAGAACCTAATATATGTAATTACTGTCAGCCAGTGTAAGTCCGACTCACACTGGCCGGTTTTTTATAATTTTTTATTTGACTCTTGACTTCTTTCCACTCTTTTCAACATAAATGCAATCAAAACTAATGAAGCCTTCAAAATTAATTCAGCACGTGTACGCTGATTGATTTATGTATGAATTATTAATTCTGACATAGAACTTTGTTAGTAAATAATGTAAATAAGATGCCGAAGCGCATTTGGAATAGTAAAGTTTCTTCTAGGATCTTGTGTTGTCTCTAATAGGGCAGCGAGCGGCGGCTGCCGCTTCATTACAAACGCAAAAGTCACGCTCTAGTTAATAGCTGTATTACTATATATTAGGTCCTTACCTATGAAATTGGTGTTTTGTATTGAGATTTTGGGGAATTCTGCATTTTCCATACTAAAATTTAATCAGTTTTCTTTACAACGACAAATCAATAATATTTGGCATCTATCATTAGACAGCTTTAGTAATATGTGTGATATCACACTTCATAAAAATTATTAATCGTTTTTAAGTGAATGCAAATAAAATGATGTATTCGGGAGGCACTTAAAAAGAGTTGTCTCCGTGTCCAATTTTAACACAATAAAACTTACAACAAATTATCAAAACAAATCAAAAGAGCTCAAAAATATAGTCTATTTTTAGACGAGGTAATTATTTTTAGGAATACTCTGAATCTTAATAGTTACAGACAAAATACTAAGAGAGAAAAAAAGACCAATTTCATAGGTAAGGACCCAATATATACATCTTGTATTATATACTATGAATTAAATAGAACTTAGTAACTTAGAACTTCGAAAATTAGTAAGATTTTTTTTTAATTTTGCGTGATGAGTGTTCAAATAGATTTACAACTATTGCCTCTTATAATAAAGACTTATATTAGTTTTCATATTTCAATGCTATAGTACAAGGTAAAATTATAAAAGTAATAAAATTATGATTCGAGTAAAATCTTATTTTATTTTTTCAGTGTGAACTATATTAAAGGACATATTAAGGAGATATTAAACAAACTATATTAAAGGAGGTCTTGTCCTGAGCTATTTGTTGCATTTTTGTTTAATGTGTTTCTGATAGTATAAGGTCCAGTCGAGGAAGGTCGCGGTCGATCAGTAGTAAGTATGTAGTTTTTTGGGTTGCAATATCTTGAAAATTTGTAAATTATTGATCTTTCGTTAATAACTGTGTGCTGACAGAAAACATGAGTAATTCAATTTTTTTCCTTAAATTAAATTGCATCTTATGAAGGTTTTATCTAAGTTTCACTTTCTTTTATAAATAACCGTTTAGCCATAAGGACGGACCCAAATTAAGTAAACATCGCTGCTGTGAATACTAAATATGTAAGAATGATCTCACAAATCTGCATGCAAAATTATAAGGTATTTATCTATTGAATAACTTCAAATAAATATGAAGAGTGCATTTGCATACGTTCCGACACGAGTGAGCTACTTAATTTCGGAAAACAAAACACATTTGAATTGTTTTCTAGTTTGCGTCAAAAATTTAACTATTTTCAGTACCCGTAGTGAAAGTATTCATTAAAAAAAAACTTCTGATTTATAGAAATGAATGTAAATTTCTATGGGAAACGTGAAAAGCGCTTCTAGCGTATAAACACATTTCTCATAAAAATTTAATTTCTTGACATTTCTTAACGCAACTAGAAACGAGAAGTGTTTTTACAATGAAAACTTACCATTCGGGTACATCTTTAAGTGGTATCTTCTGCGAACTGGAGAAAAACTTAGGCTATTCAAGCCTTTGTCTAATAAGAGTATCTCTTCCCTTGGGTGTCGTAAAAGGCGACAAATGGACTTAGAACTGCGCAACATCCAGTAGCGGTAACGGGCTCACCACCTGTTACGCTGAGCACATGTCATTGCTTGGTGAAGCGCGGTCTATGGTATAGTGGACTGGTAGTCTCTGACTAAGACTTAGGGGATAATAGTCGTGATTGTTTGTATGTATGTACTTTGTACTTTCATTACTGTCTTCATACATGGATATTTCGATATAATAAGCTATTTTAGCAATCTAAGACGGTTTGACTTCCTAACTTAAAAAATAACTTTTTAAACAAACGACTGTGTACCATCTGCAACGAAAGTAGCTCAACATTTAGTATTGAATTAACAAAGAGTATGTATTACTTATTCTCACTCGACATCTGCCTTAAACCGTGATCATTTTTATATCGCAAGTTATTTAAACAAAGTGCTTAATAGTAAATCTTCATTTACATACTCCACGATACCACGATAGCTATACATAATTTTTATGTTCCGTAGACTCGGTCGCATGACTCTGTCATTCTTACTGACACCTGTCTACACACTGTCAGATTAGATATCTAGAACGTGTCTAATTAATTACGTACGGAGGCATACAAGTTCATACAACAAGGCACATGCATGACTCGTCCAGGCTGTGTGTACAAAACTAAAATTTGAACCACACTTGTCTATTATTTTAACCGAAACTGCTGGTCTCTGAATATGTGACATGTAACTGTAAAAATATACAAAAGGCTGGCGTTGTGAATTGGTAATGACCTTAAGTGGCATCTATAATGGAATATAGATAAAACAAATCAATAGATATGGCTGGACCTAGAATATAAATAAATATAAATAAATTATGCAAATTTCCTGTATCGCAATATTGAAAGTGCAAAAATGAAATCTATTTCCACGTAAGCTTGTAAAGATTTCACAAAATCCGGAATACTGGAAGCGCTTGGTTAAATGAACAAGTTTAACAATGCGCGATGTGCGCCCGCGCATCCTAAACATGCTCACCGTAATATTTTAATTGTGCTCACGATACCCCGACACGCTGCGTATAACGAATTGTGAGAACTGAATCCCTATATGTCTATTTAAAGTAAATCCTATTTAACATTCCATTGTACTTGCATTTGGCTGATTACACGAATTGGCTGTTACAAGGAGGAGATTTAATAGTAAGTCAGTAAGTACACATACACACCCACATATAATCACGACTACTATCCCCTAAGGGTTAGTCAAAGACTAGGCAAAAGCACCGCACACACAGGCCACTGCCAAGCAGTGCGCACACTGAACAAGCAGTGACTACACATGTGCTCAGCGTGACAGGTGGTGAGCCCGTCGCCGCTATAGTACGTCTCAATCCAAGTTGCCAAAAAGGTAAACAAAAAGGCTGACTTGCCAAATTTGTTATTCAATAATCACACTTTTTACATGGACATTGGCACGTTAATATAATTAATGGTACACGAAACATAAAGCTTAATGTGGTCTTAAGGAACACAGTGCTCCTTGGACTCTGTCTACCCCTTCGGGGATTACAGGCGTGATTGTATGTATGTATGTATGTATCACAAAACATTTTAGAGATGAAACATTACCTTTGTTTACCTTTTTGGCAACTTGGATTGAGACGTACTATATAAGCTATTGGATGATTGTGCAGTTCTAAGTCCATTAGTCGCCTTCAGTAAGTAAGATAGAGTAATTTCCTTGTAAGATAAAGTATAACCAACAATCATACATCAAATTATTATAATTCTAGGCCAGAGTTTATTACTTGCTGCGGATATTGAGGAGCTCGTTGGCGTAGTGGTTAGTACGCTTTAGCTTTCGATATCGAAAAAGTATCGAGAAAGTTCCGGGTGCTATGGCAACTGCTTCTACGTGCATTAAGCCAGGGTGGTATTGTTACGGCTCAAACTCCTCATGTGTTTGTTTTCATGAGGTAGGCCTGTGGACAGCAGAAGAACGTATATATGTTGTGGACGACGACGACGACGACTTGCTTCGATCCACATACTTAATTCCACACACTTTCAAATCTTCATGCGTCCAGTTTGGTTGAAGTTGTTTTAACAGAATGAATAATCAATATATATAATTTACGTATTGTTTTACGTGGAAACAACACGCGTGTTACTATTTCATCAAAAATAAATAGAACGATTGAACCTATCGATCAAAAAACATGTGGATTTTTTTACGATCAAACCAATTTGACCAGTCCCTAAAATTATAGATATATCGTATCAGCTCCCTCTCCATACTGCACAAGTTCAGAAAATATACTTTGTGATCTAACATAAAATATCTAATTAGTTTCGTATTCACAACGATACAAATCAAGTGCCTTAAGCTATCGATTAACATGATAGACGAATCGATCCTTTGACAATCGATATTATATTTCCACGTAGTAAGATATAGCTGCTGGCACAATGACGAATCCAATCGCAGTGATAAAATTACGATTAGCATCGGTCTTAGTCTAGTCGTAAGTCTCCGACACGAATACCCGGCATAACTCACTATTGCATTGGTTAATAATAAATTACGAATCGTTTGCAATTGACAAGCGAGGTAATGGGAGCCTAAGGCGTGTGACGGTAATACTCGAAAAATACCATTTTGTCGGCTTGGTAGCTTTAAGCCTTTGGGGACCGTGGTAAAATTAAGACATTTATGTTATCACTAAGCGGAATTAAAAATACTTCTTATTCTTAATTATTGGGGCCAAAACGGACGCAGCATAACGGTTTGCATAATTTGACCTATACTAAATAACTAATTTGACTATTGAAAAAAAAGTCGGTAAGACATAACAGTAGGCAGAAATCTTTAAAAGTTTATTATTAAACGGTCATTTCATACATACACACATATAATCACATCTATTAACACCTAAGGGTTAGTCAGAGTCTAGGCAAAAGCAGTCCATTGCCATAGTCCGTGCTTCACCAATCATTGACTGCACTCAGCGTGACAGGTGGCTAGCCCGTCGCTGCTTTATGCTATTGAATGATTGTGCAGTTCTAAATCATTAGTCGCCTTTTACGCCACTCAAAGGAAAATATGGGTTTTCCTTTTTTTATGGAATAAGGAGCAAACGAACAGACGGATCGTCCTCAGCCTAATGAGTTCCACTGCGGGGCACAGGCCTCACCCTCTCGCAGGCACATCCACCACGCTGGCCCAATTGCCGCCGCCCATGGACTCCCACAACACCTGAGGAGCTACAAATTCGTGTAATTCACTATTTCCTGTAATATTTTTCCTGTAAAAGCTAATGTGGAAGTGGCATCCACACAGGATTCCCTATTTAATCCCTTTTAAAAAAAATCATTTCAAGTTTCAAAATTAAACCATAATTCAGAAAATTACTTTATTAGTTCAAATGTCAAAATGTATGGGACTGGGTCGCAAAGGGTGCAAGGGTGCGGAGTAGAAGGTTGGGAGGACTTACGGGTGGAGGTGCTACACTTCCGTGTGCGGGGCTAGTACCGCCATCGGACGCGTCCCCGGGTTGCGGATAGGGGGATGCCCTCCAGATATGGGGGGTAGCGGCTTCGGCCGTCGCGGACAGCCACTAGCAACGGTGTGACTGCTTGCCCCTCGCGGGGCGGGCATTGCACTGTCACACCAACCCGTAAGCCCACACTGAGTGAGCCCGGGGGCTAGGCGTATGGGGCTTGCCCTGTGCGTCTGGTTGCGAGGAAGAAAACCTCTTTAAAATAATTACCCTGTGGAGGGCCCTTTTTAGGGCGAGCGGACCCTTCGGGGTCGTGGGTGGCGGGCCTGCAAGGCTCGCGGGAGTCGTCGGGTGTTTTTGTGTTCGGCGCTCTGGTCGTGGGAGTTTCATCTCCTAGGAGAGTTCTGTCTCTCCTGTCTTCGCCCGAAAGGGCTCGGACCTGCGCGGCGGGGACCCCTGCATAGCAGGACCTCGTCGGGCAAACCTGTTATCCCCCCCGGGCGTCTGGTGTCATGTCTATCGGCGCGGGTAAGGGACCAGGGGGGCTTGCCTTAATTGGCTGGCCCCGAGATGAGAAAACATCACTAACAAATCCTCAATGGGGGTGCGCTTTGGCGGGTTGCGGCCCCGATGGAGTGCGCGGCGTACCCCCGCCTTCTTTTGAAGGTGGCAGGCGAGCAGATCTGCCAGCTAGCGGCCAGTGTTTTCTGGGTCAGGGGGGGCAGACCCTAAAGCCCCCCTACTCGTGGGAACAAATATGAGTGACTTAAAACAAAAACCCAAAGATGTTGGAGGTGAGCCGAGAAGGCTGCGTATGGAAGGTACAGACGAGGAGAGTATGTCGGACGGAGCTGGGTACGGAACCCCTGCACAGCGTCTAAGTGCGAAAGACTGCATTGAAATTGTGGACAAGGAGTCGGATAGGCCGGCTCGCAATACGCGGAGTAGGGCCGCGAAAGGCGAAAGTATCGCAAGGAAGATCTCCGTCAGCCGGAGTCCATCTTTGAGTGGGTCGGAGAGCTCGGAAGAATTCGACTGGTCAGAGCCTGAACTCATAAAAACGGCAAGCTCTGCAAAGAGAGGACGCGGAAGACCTCCCACTACGGGAGAGTATATCGGATGGGGGAAGGCCCTGCAAGAGAGGGAGCGGCAAAGACTGGACGTTGCCGAGGACATTTCGGCGC
The DNA here is from genome assembly GCA_910589355.1 of Parapoynx stratiotata. Classification (NCBI taxonomy): domain Eukaryota; kingdom Metazoa; phylum Arthropoda; class Insecta; order Lepidoptera; family Crambidae; genus Parapoynx; species Parapoynx stratiotata. The sequence continues at coordinate 12,547,400 of OU342461.1, forward strand.
GGGAAATCGCAGACCTAGCCCGTGACTTCACCGGCGGAGAACGCACGCGCAAGCTGCCTGACAAACTGGAGACGGAAATCAGCGATCCAACGAACCCCGGTCTCATCGAACTCGCCAAGCGGGGCACTCGAGTCTTCGAGGCCATGCTGGACAAGTCGTCTAGACTAAAGGGCGACGTCCGAGGGGAGATGAAACGTATTTGCGTGTTGCAGAGGGAGGTGCTGAGCAGAATCGGCACTCTCACAACCACTGACGAGTCGCGCCTGCTACACCGGGAGTACAGCACGCTGAAGGATGACCACAGGACGCTTCAGCTGAAGTTCGAAAGAGTGGAAAAAGAACTGGAGGAATGCAAACGCAAACTCATGCACCACGAGGTTGTTGCGGCTGACATGGCGGCTGCTCCTGCCCCAAAGCAAGACCTGCAGAAGCAACTGGACGAACGAGACGCCAAGTTATTATCGGCAATGCGAAGCATGCTTGAGGAGACGAGGCCTACGCACGCGCCGCCACGCCCGGCTGAGCCCGTCACTCAGCCGCCACCAAGGCCGGCACCTGCACCTGTGGCAGAAAATACCGGACGTAAGGTGAAGAAGCCCAAAACCAATGAGGGCAAGAAGCTGAGCTCAGCCACCACCTATGCTGCCGCCGTCATTGGTGAGAAAGATAGTTGGAAGACAGTGCAAAGCAAGAAACAAAAGCAGAAGGAAAAGAAAGAGCAGGCCAAGGCGGCTCTAGAAAAGAATAAAGCCGAGAAGCCGAAAGCCCCAGCCAAGCCGAAGGGGCCGAAGAAGCCAAGACCAGTCCGTCTCCGAGAGAAGAAGGCTCCCGCCGTTGTCATCGACATACTCAAGTCTGAGAAGGAGAAAGACGGCGGGCTCACGTTGATAGACGTAATGAAGGTGGCCAGGGACAAGGTGGACCTCAAGAAGTTGGGCATCTCATCCCTGTCTTTGAAGCGATCCTATACGGGGGC